>CM077881.1:72342102-73542102 GCA_039720435.1 Amazona ochrocephala
ACTAAGTTCCCCTGGAAGCTCAGCACCATTAAAAACCCAGGCATCTGTGGCTTTCAAAAAACACTGGAGAGATTTAACCTGGAAAACCAAACCTGCAAAGCTTGATGCAGTCATTGACAGTATTTCCAGAGATCTCCTGGCTCAGACTAGGAACAGTAAATACCATCATTTGCTTAGATTTGAAAGATTTTCCACCAGCAGATTAGCACTTCTAAGGAAAACAGCATTCCAAAGATTGTCCTACCCAGGATGCAGTACCCACCAGAAGGCAAATCAAAAAGGACAAACAACTTTTCTTAGTGTTTATTGAGAGTTGCCTTTATACACGAGGGACTGGTGCTCTGACGCTGTCACAAGTGAACCCAAATAAACCCTGCTCGAGTGTCAAGCAATTCGATCCACTGAATTTAAATTAGAACATTACTACACATCAAAAATAAATTAAAACTATTGCCTAGTAGTTGCAGATAATTAAATAAAAATCTTTGTCAAAAGTAAAAAAACCAACCAAGGCAAACACAAGAACAGTGAAACACACGGAATGATGTTGCCAATAAGTTAACAAATAGCACACACATATAACGGCTTTCCAAAAACTCAGGGTGCACTGCCAGTGATGCTGAAATCCATTGCAAGTGCTGCAGGTGAGCTGGTGCTCAGGCTGTCAGGGACAGCATCAGCCACTGTGCTCAAGCTGCTCACGCTGCTCACGCCTGGCTCCCCCAGCTTCTAACTGCATCAGGTGAACTAAAGATGGTTTGGAAGCTGCTTTTATCACTTAAAACCCTTCAAACACACATTTTGGTCACAAATTCTTACTTTTGCTTAGCTCAAGTACAGGAGGGGCTGGTACAAACTAACCTGGTATCACAGGTATCAATGCCATTAAAAATCAATCTGAAAGCACACTCCAGTTAAAGCAAGATCGACTTTGCAGACAAGTGCATAAGCAGAACCAAAACAAATCCTTTTCCCACCAAAACAACGCTGTGTATTCAAGGATTTATATTGATTCAAGATGTGAATTAGACACATGTAAATAAATCATCAAGCCACTGACACTTGTGCACATAGATGAGGCCTAACACACTTTGGTCCTAGAGAGCTGATAGCTTTCCAGGCCTGGATTCCTCTGATGCTGCCCACAAGTGACACCTTTGTGATTTGGATTAATGGCCACCCTAAGGAATTTGGCATTGTAAGATATGAGCCCAGCCAGTGTGTGCACACCCGGGTTTTCAAGTAAAGAAGGACTTTGCACATCATCATCCAGGCTGTCCCCTCACTACACAGCTAAAACGCAGTGACAGCACTGCCACTGCCAAATGTGATTCCTGCTACTGGTGTCAAACGCACACTTAAAAGATCACAGTCAGTATGGACATGTGCCCAGGGCTGACACATGGCAGAATTTAACCATATACTTCATCAAATCATGCTAGAATTGAACAGGTTAAACCTTTCCCTAAGGTAAGGCTGACCAAGCCCTCACTTGTTAGCCCTCAGGGAACCAGGCTGCACTACAATTAAGATTTGAGGAAATGCCTTCACTCCCATGGCACTGGACCTAGGTGTGCATGCAGGTAGGGAGTACTGCATGGGAGTCCGTTGCCACATGGCATGGGCTAGCCAGTGGTTCCAGGAGGAGCACAATTGCATGTGACCTGACCGCATTTTAATGCCCAGTGCTTGCCGTTATTATATATGCACAGCTCCTGAAGGTCGTTCATAAGCACAGCCACTGAAGACAAACCCAGCTAGTCTCCAAAACACAGGCAATAAAACCCAACGCCATCTCCATGCTACCCTTTCACGTATTTCCTTCTCAAAGCATAGACAGTAAACAAATTTTATGGTCACCACTCCTAGCAAGATGGAAACTGCCACTAGCAAGGGTTTTGAGCTCCAGCTCCAAGCACGCTGCCTCACAGCAGAGCATTCCTGACAAAATTTTTCACTTTGAAAATTTAAGGCACCAAATTGATCAAAATGACGGGTTTCCATGCAGCGGGGTGTCTTCAGAGCTGGTATATGCAGCCTGTAGAGCTCACTTCATGAGGGCAGAACGCAGCTGCCCCTGCAAAACAGGATGCACAGCCACGGGAGAGTTTCAGTGTACAAGTTAATCGAACAGCAGATTCAATCAGGAAATCCAAAACAAGGAGATGGACACTAATGTACCGTACTGTAAGGCACTCATACCGGGAAGGGAAAACTGGAAGGCAAAATAGGAAGGAGAGAATGGTCATACTCGACTGGTTCAAAAGCGACACAATGAGCTGTGAAGCTCAAAGTCTAGCTGTAGGCTGTAGGCTCAACACTGTGAGCAAAGACAGGGACAGTGACAGAGGGGGGACTGGCCTGCAACTGAGCAGCAATGATGATGATTATTCAATTACACTTCTTTTATAGACATCAACAGTCATCTGCAATCCAGGCCGTGACCTTGGGAAGCCCAGGAAACTCAGTGGCTTCTCTCGCTACAGGGAAAAAGTAAAATACAACTGTGCAGCTTCCGCACCTCACTGTAAACAGACATCTGCTTTTCGAAGTCTCTCAGGACAGTATCATCAATCCATTATAATATACATAATCCTGAATATTAAGAGAAGCCTTGACAAGAGGAGCACCAGAGGTACCCTGAGGATTCACTCCTAAAAGGCCATCAGAGCCTGTGGAGTACTGGAAAAACTCAAGTTCCTCACCAAAAACTACCTTCTCTCACTTATCTAGGAAACCCTCACAACTGCCAACTCCTATCCTCCCAGCAATGAGCTCATATTGGTATGTGCCAGCCAGGATACACACATCCCAGTTGTGTCACATCCCAAACCCATCATTTTTCATCACCTAAGACAGACCAAAGAAAAAGCGATAGAAAGAATTCTACATAAGAGATCAAAATTTCTCTTTTTATAGGTTGCTAATATACAAAGAAGCTGCGGTTTGCATCCAGTAGGTAGGTCCTTCGTCTCATCAAAAGAACACTAGAGAAACAGAGACTTAAATAAGGATCTCTATAGTGTCCTAGATTCAAATAATCTCAGACTAACTAAACTGAGATGAGAAGTTTCTAAGTAGCTATAGAGGGTCAGGCTATAGTGCAGTGCAGCCAAGCACCCTATTTGTACACTGATTACAAGTTCTGTAGAAGCAAAAGCAGTAACAGGATGTAAAGATCAATTTCTCCTCTGACAGCTATGAAAGCACCTTCTCTGTGAAAGAGACAAACAGCACACTGTATCCTGGTTCACAATAAATGCTATTGTTCCAATTTATTTCACACATGGGTACGACCAGACTAGAAACACCAATACATAATTTCATCCCTCTGTGTCTGGGGAGAAAGTTGTGCAATCTGGAAAGACCCCAGGTACTTTTCCAGCTGCTGCTCACCCAAAAGTCTGCAGAACAGAGCCACGTGCAGGCTATGGGCTGCAGAAGGGAGAAAATGAGTAGCTAGCAGTGGGTACCAGCACACAGCATCGTTGTACAGCAGAGACAATCACACGAGGGCATAGTGCTGTCTGAAACCCAAACCATCTACAGAATCCCAGGTTGAGTCTCCTGCTAGCAGATGGCTCTTGCAGGAAAGCTGTTCTTTCAGAGCTGGGTCTTTTGAGAGTTAGCAATGTGAACAGTAGTTTCAGTTAATTCTTTTGCCTTGCAGTCCAGAAAAATGAATAGGGCATGTTCCTACTGCATCAGCACCTTCTGAAGGCAGGATCAAGTCTTTTGTTATGCTTACATAACTGTGACAGAAGACTTTATCGTATGCATTCATATGGAGTAACTTCTATTGGCTAGAAGCTAGGCATCCCTGAGAGGAAAGCATCTTCCATATTACGGTCTGCTCCTATAGCTAGCATGAGAAGCTATATTACTTTTCCAAAGCAGAAATAAACACGTGCCCATTTTAGGAACTGGCTTTTTTCCAACAACACTGAATTTTAAAGAAATGAATCTGACCTGTATTGTACAGTATCTTTTTACATAAAGCTTTGTGTGCCACCAGCACATTGTAAAAACACACTTTTGCTCTTTGCAGTTAGCAACATCAGTGGTTCCAGACCCAAGACTAATTCCACTCTTTTTGCTGACATCAAACTCTTTTACTGTAAACCTCCACTAGCAAAGAAACCGTTCTGTAACACCTGTACAAACCCAGAGTAACTCCAATGCTATCTATGCTGTTATGCCAGCATTCAACTAGAACATCTAACCTCCCACACAACTGGTGATTTGGAGATCAGGACATCTGTCAAAGTAACTAGTAGCTTGCAATGTCTGAACCTTGATTCCTTGACTCTGTAGGGTTTCTGACAACGCACACAAGCAGCCATCTCTAAACTGAGCTGGACATGAATCAGCACTGTAAGGTGTCCTAGATACCAGAGCAGGATGATATGAAAAGCACCATCTTTTTTTCTTTAATTACCCACCACTCTGTCTAGAGCTAATTCAAAATAGTACCTGCCAGATTCTGAGTTTCAGAGCTATTGGCTTTGCCACAGGACTAGCTGCGGTGACACATGCTGAAAAACATGGGAGCGTACTGTTTATTCAGCCAGTAGCACTGCAGCTCCTGTTTGCTGGACTAATTTCACAATACTTCCTTAGTGTTTGCACTTGTGAACATGCAGGGAATTCTTCACATGGGAATGGACTTGCAAGGAACATTCTATCTTTAAGGATGATAGCCAAAAGCAACTCATTTCACATGAGGAATAGTGAGCTGAGACAGACATCATTGTGTAGGGGAAGCATTAATTTTAGTGACAAAGGTGCATGATTCACCAGATTTATTAAATAACTGAATCCCTATACTACTTTGCCAAAAACACAGAAAAACCCCTTACTTCCTGCCAAAGAATCCTATTGAGAGAAGGACTTCAGAAAAAGAAAGGCACTGGTTGTCTAATGTATACAGATATAAACATGCTTCTATACACATAGTAGTTGCACTCAATTTGAGAAAGCTCAGCTTCACCCGCTTTCTTTGACTGGAGGCTGGAAAATGTAACCACATATACTCCAGTACAAGGCAACTCATTGTAGCATTCAATCTTTTAATGTAAGCATGATGTACCCTGTTTTTTTATTTAAAATACTTAAGCAATTGCTGAGGTGCTTCAACAATCAAGACTGCTTTCTGCTTTGAATACAAGAGCCTGCAGATAATATAGGAAGTAAAGTATTCCTATTTTCACAAACCTATGTCAGAGGAGAGGAAAAATACACATATGACTGACTTACTTCTCCTGAAACCATATTTGCTTTCTGTATATAGATGTGTGTGTATGTCAATGCTTTCATATGTATGTAATACACATATTATTGCACAGTCTGGAGAAAGATTTGAGAACGTGGATTGGAGGGAAGATGATCTCTAAGTGCTCACTGGAGGTGAAGCTGCAATGAATCAAACACACTGTCAGTAATGACACATCTCCCCAGTTAAACCCATCATGTATTTCCCTTTTACAACATACGTAACTCACTGCTTTCAATACTTCCCTGTGTTACAGGTGTGCAGAGCAGAACCAAACCTCAAGGAACTTTGTTCTCCACCATGGAAGTCACTACAGAAGTATAAAATCCCTTAGAGCTTGCAGAGAATGCAGGACACGAGTTGCACATGAACACCCCAAACTAGTGTTTCACAATTTTGGAGGTATTTTCTGATTACTGTGGGCAGGGCCACTTTCCTGACGATGAGTCTGACAAGTTCAGGTTAGAGAAACACTTAAAGTAAACTTCATGAAAGAAAACCAAAACCAATGTGGACACTTAAAATGCCTCGAAATGTGAGATGAGCAGGAGGTCAGAACCAACATCATGTTACTGGAGACGAAGACATGGTCTCACATAGCTGGAGAACAACCAGCCTAAAACTAAATGGGCTTCAGTGACAGAGCTTTACCGATATACCCAGCCTGAAGTAGCAAGTCCCCTGCTTATCTGCATATGGAATAGATCACTGGGTTGGTTATAAATATATAAGTATAGCTGAAAGAATTATTCTGTATCTTATGATTGCAAGCACCCCAAACAAGGTCTGATGGGAGATACTATTCTTTCCTCAAGAAGTGACATGTAAATGCATCAATCCTTTAAGAACAGCTCTCAGGAAACATGAGAAAATGGAACCACGTGTCCACATCAGAAAGAGCAGGTGGGTTTAAAATCATTCCTGCCCCACTGGGTTCTGTGAAACACCTCACCAGAACCTCTGCCAAGGCTAATAATAAATAAATAATACATATAAATAAGTAGATGGCTCATCAATTCTAAATTAACAACATAAAATTAATGTGGTTGTGGCAGCAAGTATTTTCTGCCTTCAAGAAAAGTCCCCTCCAGAGGTGGAAAAGAAAAAGTTGGGTGCTTAATTAGCTATACCTAAAGCATTTCAAGTAAACCACATTTCATATGAGAGCTAGCGGCTGGACTTCGATGCAAAATGCAGTTTAGCCATTGGTATTTCAAAGCCAACAAGGCTTTACAGCCACTTTGGCAGCTGCTATTCACAGATGAAGAAGGTCAGATAACACTTTGCAAAAAGATTTCTGCCTGGCTAAGCCGAGAAGTTTCTTCAGCTGGCAGCTGGGAAAGGGATTCTCTTCAGGCTGGCCACTGCCTCGAGGAACTCATGTGTTGTGATATGACAACTCAAACATGTTGCAAGACTCTTCAAAGTTTTCATCCATATTCAGTCGCCTCCAGAAGGATTTCTGCTTCTTCTGCAATTCCTTACGCACACACCTGGGGCATGGTACAGCCTTCACTTTGCACTCAGAGTGGAAGACAGCACCACAGCTTTCACACCTGCAAACACAAATTAGTGTCAAAATTGAATGATAAAATAGGACCAATCAGAACACGCAATGGACTTCACATGGATTGTGGGCAGCAGACATTCCCTCGAACAGTTCTGGTAGCTTGAAGAGCACTACGTTTCAAAAGAGTGGAGTTGTAAAAAACACTGGCTTGCCCACACCTCTGCTGGTGTAAAGCTACTCAGGACCACTAGAATAAGTTGACTTGCTGCCATTGCTGAGAATTCGTCCCAGCACCAAATACTTTTCTTCTTACTAACTAGCACTCAGGTCTATCACAGAATAGACATTTTTGTTTAACGAAAGCCAAGTTTGCTGCTTTGGTTTGTAAATGAAAAGTAACAATACTCATTTCCATCAAGATATATTTCAGCATTTGTAGCAGTCAAGATAAGACATTTTCCTCATTGATGTTCCAGTGCTCAGCTGTTCTGAAAAGAGTAAAGCACAGTCCACTTCAACAGCAGAAGTCACTCCATGAAGTAAAAAAAAACTCAAACAGAGGTGAGTAATGTCTTCTGCTCTGTTTCCTGTGGAAGACTAGACTAGAACAACACAATTATTGCTTCTGTCATTCAAAGCTCTGCTATTCCATTCTAAAATGTGATACCGTAACTCCAAGCAAATCAACTGCTCAAACAAGATGACTGGATTACTCTTGAGGCACTCTGATGCAATGGACATAATGTCACAACAGATCAAGCCCCAGTTCCAGATAGCAGTGGAGCAATAAAACATCTGGTGATCATGGCGTGGGCTACAACTGAACAGTTGAACATTCTCAGCCTTTCAATGCAAATAACTATCTGTAGAGATGAGTTAAGTCTCTACAGCATTGTAAGCAAATGAAATAAATAAAAGGATGACTGTGTGAGAGGTACAAAGTCTTAGATTCCAGCTGAATAATCAAATAATCAAAGCAACAAAACATTGAACTTTAGAGCGATTTTGAAATAGAAATGAGAGGTGCCGGCCCCCCAGGTGTTTCTGTAAGGAAGCCTTGCAATGCCTTGCACTTCCCTTTTTCACAGTTATTGTAGTCAAATGACTACAGGAGAAACCAAGTGCCTGTTGTTATGTCTTTAACGGGCTTTTTGCCTTTTGGCTTTGAGATCTTTCGTTAGGTATTTTTCTTTGGACATTTTTGTTATTTTCTGTGGACCTTTTTTTCTGTTGCTGTTAGAAATAAGGTTCTTGTCTTCAAGGCTATGAAGAAAACCCCCAACACTGAGAAGCCGTAAGGCAAACTGTAGCATTTGACATGCAGTCTGACAACACTGAGACAAGTCCATATGCTAATGCAACCTGTTAGCTGTATTAGCTGCATCTGCATCTCGCCTGTAACTTTTAAAAACTGATTCCTTATCTGGCTGTACTTCAAGTTTCATGCATGGGTCGAAACATGGTCTAAACTTCAGTATCTGCAGAGCTTTGAGAAGGCTATGCAGAGGTTACAGAGGCACATTTCTGGCTAGCATAAACTGATAAAACCCAAATAACAAGTAAGAAAACGAAGGCTAAAGAGGCAAAGTATAATGCTGTATATCCACTAACTTCTATGCTCTCTTGCAGTAAAACTTGACTGCCATATTTCTAAATCCAGTTAGTGAGTATAAATCTAAGTTTGAATCGGGAAACTGGCTCACACAGAGGTATTTATCATATCTGTGCTCAGAGAGTGTGTGTTATGGCCCTGATCCAGTGAAGCACATAAACACATGCTTAGGACTCATATCCCAGTGATCTCCTTGGGATTACGGATCTGCCTACAATTAAACATGTACTTACGTGCTTTGCTGGATTGGAATCTCCATGAACAGACATTAATGGATGAGGGAAAGATAGAAAGGACAGCAGTGTCTTTAAAACTTTACACCATTCTGATCTGACACTTATGGTGATTTTATCAAGCTAATTTTCCCTTGTTAGTCAGCAAGTCACAGTGCCCTGAAAGTTGCTAGAGGGTAATGATTGATGAGAAGTGTAATTTTGTGTGCTCACATTGCCACTCCCTACCCTCGCTCAATATTTCTCCACAGTATGCATAGAGGCGATAAAACTTATCAGAAATTGCTGCTGAAATGGATGGAGCAGGATGACAGAGGAGCCAGCACACCTACTCTTCCCACTAGAGAATATCAAAGGCCATCAGCATTGAAAACAAAGATTGATGGTGTTTAAATTATGATTAATTCATTTTTCAGAAATAAGCTCATGGAAAAAATTAACAAACTTCTCTCACATTGCTCAGAACCAAAAGAGAGAAGAAATGTCTGCACTGTTATTCATCAGAGTGGGTGCCATAGCTGAAGCTCTGACCAGGACCCCACGCTGTCAGGCACTTACCAGAGGCAGTCCAAATAGCCAGCCCTGGGTCTCATAGTCCACTGCACTGGCTGCCAGCATGACAACTGTTGGTCCATTCTGATGCCCCCAACCCTGACTGCTGCTCTGAAGACCTATTTTCTGCTTTCTCCAGTGAAGCCTTATGTACTCTCAGCCCCAGCCGTGGGCTGCAGATAACAACAGCCTGGAAGAACAGTGCTCCGAGCTGGAGAACAAAGCTGCCTCTTGCTCTCCATAGGGACAGGTAGAGAAGACACCTGGGTCAGCCTTCACCATGTGCTTGTATCCTCTCATTGCTAAAGAAAGTCACCAGGGCAGGGAGGGGGGAATGCTGATCTCACTCTGCCTTTGTGCAAATAGTTAAGTTACTCCCTTTAAAGTGATGGAGCTGTACTACCCGAAGCCACCTACAGCTTTGCTTTTCATCACATCAAATACAGTCAGTTTCAACTGACTCTGGAAATGTCGACTGGTTGACCATTCCTAATCTCACTGTGAGAAATTTTCCATTTTATAGTCTATAGAAGGCTCATGTAATATTTCACTACACTTACGTTATCTTTCCCTTTACCTTTCTTGTTGTCACAGGTAATTCACAGTTCAGGTACTACTTCTGAATCCTGACTTCTCTGGCTAGAGGCCAAAGCATCTTTTGTGAGACTTCTACTCACCACTGATAATAAGCTGATGAGTCCATAGCTGTTCAAGCCTTTCATGTTTCCTTCTTTAATGAGTGATACTGAAATACTGCACATTAACAGCATCTTGCCATTTCTGAAATATTATTTGAAGAATTGGTGAACATTGCATGTTGTTTTCATATAATTTTCTGTCTTCTAAGAAAGCAACTGAAATACCTTCCTCTCTGTTTCAGTGTTTTTTCTCTCTTTTCTCTCATTCCTGTCCAACTCAATTTCTACCGAGACTACAGGGGGTGCTTTACGTTTTAAGGATGTCTTACTTGTTTGAACATCAGAGTGACAAAAATGTAGAGAATTATTCAATCCTCCAAATAATTTCTATTGCACTGAAAACTGTAAGAAAGAAAGCGCAAAGCTCTCTACAGCCAGACAGGCACTATAATGCTCTTATTATTATCATTACCAGTTACAAAAGAAAAGCCTTTCTACATTAAAAGCACAAAAACATTCCTGTATGCTGAGGAAACGCCAGTGTTAGTATCACCCATGAAGTCTGGGCATTTGAAACAGTTACATATCAATATCTGGTAAATTGCAAATTCTGCCAAGTTATTTTCATGCTTCCCACACGTATTTCACAGGCTTATGGCTCAGGTAATTCTAGATTCTGCACAACTGATTATACTTGTATTTCTCCTCTGCACTGCACCATCATTTAGATGCCCATGGGTAAGATTGGGTGTACGAACAGGCAGGGGGCAACACAAAGAGGCCTCAAAGACCTTTCCACATTAAGCAGAGAAAATCAACGAGGGTTGATCAACTGGTGGCCCAGGACCTCATCTGAAAGACAAGTTTTTTGTCTCCTAGAACCCTATTTGTTGACAGACTGGCCAGTGTGACCATGCTGGGATGAAGCTGCTGTGACTGGCAAGGTTTATTAGAACAGCTTCTTTCTAGAACATTTAAAAACCCCACTTCCTCTGTGCCAGACCTTGCACACATTTGCTCAAGTGAGAAATCCCTCAAAAGGAATTTCAGTAACGGATTTAGGGCTGAACCTTCACTGACTAGAACTTTTCAGGTTTTTTCTTTCCCTCCATGCAGAGTAAACCCAAGATAAACCAGGATTGTTCAATATGTTTTTTTTATTACGGTTTTTATATGATGCCATACATTCACCAAGCATCCAAAATACTAAGCCACCTGTAACTTGGTTATTAAAACACCACAGTAGCTGAAGGAAGCCTTGCCTAGGGATTCCAGCACGATCACCATCCCACACTATGCACATGTGCCTGTCTGCAAGTATTTCCTTCCCAGCTGCAAACATCACAGTCATATCTTGCACAACTCTCGGAGACTTTGGCAGAACACAAAGAGAAGGAAAATGGACTAGCCTGTGTTCACCTGCAACACAAAAAAAGCCCCAAAGGCAATCAATGCCTGATGCACATGTGCAGCAATATTATTACAGTTGCCTAGGAACCAGCACAAGGAGCCTGCCTAAGGAGGGACGCCCATGTAGTAAATGAATGGAAGAAAGTTGGCACTAATGTGACATTGATTTGTCCCTACAAGGAGCTTGTTAAGATAATACCTTGTATGACATATGGTTTTTACTAGACACGGTTGGGTTATTTTTAATACCATACTTAAAAACTGTTAATACTTCAGACTTGCTTTTGAAAACTTTGCCTCTGAAAAGGAGAATAAAAAAGGCCAAACAAAACCAGAACAGAGCCCACTTACCCAGCCCTCCAAATTGTTACACATCTGAAATTCACTTTAAATGATCAATTCAGTGTTTGGGGAGCCAGCAGTGATTCAAAGCGTAATTGCAGTTTTCCTTTCCATATACCTGCTCATCAGACAGGGCTTATCCTTGATATGCCAGCAGAGCTTGAAGACACTCCTCATTTATAATGGCACGGCTGGGTCTTGGGCTGGTCCCAGAGGGTACAGAAACAGCAGATATAACTGCAGTTGCCAACCACTGGCCCCATTTGTGCGCTGGGGAAAGCGATGCAGTGGGGTGACCTGGTTACAGGCAGCAGCGAGCAACGGGTGTCAAAGGGGTGTAACAGTGACACAGGCTGTGCTGATGGGACTTGCCAAGTAGGGTGCCCATGGTTCACATCTCTGGAACAGCCTCAAGGACCAACCCAAATGGTGCTTCCCCATCTAAGCCATCTGTTGCCCCTCATCCTGTCACGCCAGCACCCACTGCCAAGGTAAGCTGCATCCTGCATACATGCAAAGTGGTCAGAGATATCAAAGCCTCACAAATGAGGGGAAAAGTGGGCATCTTGCTAAGGGAGATAAAACTCGCAGTGCTCTGCCAGTGCGCGAGAAGCTTCATTGTCAACCCCTCCACTGCTACGCACACAGAAATCGCAGAGCAGGCCTTCATTTTTGGTGCTCACAGAACAGTTTGTTACAGACAAGAGCAGACCGAGAACAGCTTGCTTTAACCACCAGCTATTCTCCCATGACAGTTGTCTTAACAGGCAGTTACCACACCAGAGCACTGCAGCAGGGTCAAGCAGGAGCAAAGGGACCCTGCAGCCCCCAGACCTCTCTTTGCAGAGCTCCACCACTCCTGATTAAGGAGGTAAGAGTGTCCTCAGCTCCCCTCTGGCTGTGGCTGCAGGGATTGATGCTACACTTATGTATGTATATTTCCATGCTTGCATCTGTCAGGAGAACTAAAAACCGTCAACCTCAGTACTGCACTTTCCAAGCCAAGTTTAGAGGCCTCAAACCAAGTAACGTGGCCTGTACAAAGCAGTTCCCAAGAAATCAGTAGAGTGACACTAAAATCGGTATTGAAACATTTAATCTAAAACTCTGTGATTACACTTTAGTCAGTGGAGCTGAGTTACTTTGGAAAGGGGAAAAGCTCTACACATGGTAGATCCACTACCTGCAAACCAATGGAGAGGCCACTATAATTTGACTGGATGATTCTACTATTCGGCATCCTTCTGTAAGTCTCAAGTCTGGAAAACATGTGATTAAACCAGGATTTATACTTTTAATAAAATAAAAAGGCAAAGGCACCTGGACTTCATGGCTCTGCTGCAATATTAAGACAAGCCTACCTGCACCCAAGATGGGAAAAAGGAACTTAACATTTTTAGAAATGAAGTATATAAACAACAAGATTCTTAAGGCAATCTTAGAATTTCTGAGCACTTGGAGTAGGCAGTTTTGGCTTTTGTGGGCTAAAAGGCAATTGAAAAGCTGTTGTCTGGCCTACCAGGAGCCATATTTGGGAGACTGAGCCTATCTTCAAAGGGGAATTTGCATGAGGAAGGAGGAGGAAGAATTAAAAGGCAAGTTGGAAATAATCGAGTGTGAGGAACACGGCACAGCAGGAAAGCTGCCAAATAGAAACTGGAAGCGAGATGGCTGCCACGGCCAGGTAAGAGCACAAGGCAGCACTGCAGAGACCTTGCTACCCAAAATAAACATCTGCCTTTACAGTGAACATTCTAGTTAATACCACCCTGACACGCAACAGGTAAAACCAACCTCTAAAGCTATTACACTTCTAAAATACAATGCTTGATGAAGAATAAGAATATATTTTATCTCTTTCTTTTTATGCATTCTAGATAACATTACTGCTCTACCCTGCACAGACAAAAATCAGATCTGTGCCAGAAGATTTTTACCAGCTTTGACAGATTGAGGTGAAATTAAATTATCAAGAGAACTTAACATCTACTTAGGTGCCCAGATTTCTTTAAAGGAAGTGCTGAGCAGCTCATTTCAAGGCGCTTTGAACCAACTGTCAACATCCGATAAGCCAAGCTCTTCCAAAAATTAGGTACTAAACTACTAGCACAGCTCAGGTGAACTGGGCTTGGGAAAAGGCCAACTAGCACGAAACCAACTAATCAAAGCAAGAGGGAAAATTATGTACTTTGAGTGATGCCTTTGACCTGTGCCAAGGTATTTCCTGGAAATGCTCTATACCGTGTATTTCAGCCTTTCCACGTAAAATCCATTCTTCCAAATGCTCAAAGCTGGTTTTGTCCAGTGACACAGCATCTATAACAGAGTGAGCTGTAATCTTGCAAAGACTTTGGCATGCACATAAAGCTAAGCACAACCTCAGAGCCTTTAGTAAGACTTCTCAGTATGTATAAAGTTAAGTACATTCATACGTCTTATCAGGATGGTGGCCAAAGATTATAGAGGCATCCAAGCTGGTTGATATAGTCAAGCCTGTTCTGTGGCACGTCTATTTTAAACTTGGGTCTTCTGGTTTGTGTCTTAAAAGGTCTACGTGTCTTACCTGATCTGCAGAACAAATTAACTTTGCAAAGCGAAAACAGTTTAGCCTTGATAAATGAATACAAACACAAAAGAGCAACTCTCCGTGGTTCGCATACATCTACAGTCACCACATAAAGGCAAGGAATTGACTGAATCGTTCTTAAGCAAGTAGCTTAACCAGCAAAACATGACAAATTGCCTGTGAAAGTAGTCACTAGGATGCTGACACTCAGGCAAGCCCAAAATTTTATTAACAGGGCAACATACAATAGTCTTAACCATAGCTATAATTACTTGATTATCTAATTGGACAGAAACCCCTTTTTAGTGAGTAATTCTGTTCTCATTCCAATGGTATTTTTCTCGGTATTCCTTAAGATTTAAAGCTTGTTAAAAATTGTTCTAGGTTATAAAACAAATCCAGCCGCATATTACAGACAATTGTACCACTCCACAGGCATCTTCTTTACACTTCTGATTTTTCCTTTTATTTTATTTTAGGAGAAAGAAACAATAACTTTTCACCACAGTAATGAAGAATGAGCAATATCGGAACAATCTGAGGGCCAGTGCCTGGCTGCTAACAAACAGGCAAGAATATTGCTAACAAGACAATTTATAACCAGGGGTATTTAAACTCATTTCATAACACTTGTAAAAAATAAAATTAGTGATAGGATAATCTTCTATGGTAATTTGCTAAATTTAAGCCTGGGGCAAATTTTGTCCAAAAAATAAACAGGAGGTAGATGCTCACATCGTTTAGGTTGCCAGAGCTCCAGCAAAGGCAGAGCTGTGAGAGTTTACATTAGCAGGCAATTTGCTCCACAAAATGTGCAATTAACTCAGGAGGCTTTAAATATAGCTCTAATGACTGAAAGGCTCTCAAAAACTGCCAAAATCGTGAAATTTAAAAGAACACTTATGAACAGTTACATAAATGTGGGTAAAGCAGAGAAGAGGAAATCAGGGGACAGAGGAATCAAAGTGACTGGAAAAGGTATTCAAAAGGATGGGACAATTTTAAACAAATTGTTTAACTACTGAATCACAGCTTTCATTAAGCTGTACAGAATGGCCACTTCCCAAGAAAAGCTGCAGAAAGGAAATATCATTAGAAAGCTTATGACTTTGTGAGCCCATCCTTACATTCAAGGCAGCAAACTGTTGCACTGTATTGTTGAGCAGGATGTAAAGATCCTGCCAAGCACAGCCCACAGACCCGCTAATTAAGTGAACTGATTGTGTTTGTTTTGGAACCGTTTGCCAACAAAGGAATGTGTCATGCTGATTAGTGAGAGAAGGGTATGTAATATATGTGCATTCAAACCCTGAGGAGTGCATAACCCAGGTATTCACTCTGTTTGCTCAAGGACTGACAAAAATTACTCTCACGCAAATAACCTGACCAAAGAGAAACTCCAGCCCTCAAGAGGGGCCCTCCTTTTCTCTCAGCTGCATCTATCTAAAGAAGACCCATCCTTCAAAAATTCCCACTGAAGACTGCTCCAGAAACTGCTGAGAATAGTTTGGAGAGAAGCAATCTCTCCACCTCAAAGCTGACCTAAGAGACCATGAAGATAGAAAGATTACAGCCAGCTGAGAACCACCTTGGAATTAAAAGCCCTCTCTGACAGTTGTCATTCTTCTCTTCAAAGAGCAAGAAAGGTCAGGGAGGCAGCCAGAGAAACAAATGTCTGCTCAACATAGGCACACACACACACAGAGACTTTGCTTTTCAAACATTCAACAGAGAGGTAAAGTTTGCAAAAGCTGTTATGCACCCACTTTTGAGTATTTCTAACCAAACAGCCCAGTTTGCTGGTAGAATTAGCAGCATGCTCAAAAGTGAATGAGCAGCACTGAAGAGCAAGAAGGAAAAACATGGTCTTCAGAGCTCAGCTGCTCTTCCCTCCTTAACTCAGCAGCTACAGCCAGGGTACTTGGCTGTCTGCTACTGAATACAAAATGTGAATACTGTGCTGTAGGCAGCAAGTCCAGAAAACAAGCATGGAGAAAGGAAATCATAGTCAACTCTCACTGCACATTTGGACGCAAAATAGTACAACTAAATGACAAATCTGAGCTAATCATTTACTCGGAGCTCTGTATAACACTTAACTAACAAGCTGAACATATCAGAAATTTCAGGTATAATTTCCAGTCTTCACACAAACCTTTTGTGAGATGCCATTTCATCTGCCAGAGGTTACACTGTGCATTCACCTATTACTGACTAGCCTCCTCACCTCACACTTGTCACTGCAGGGGTCTGCACACCTACCTCAAAAATCTCTTATTTGTAAGACGTGGAAACAAACACAAAACCCCTCTATCTGGCCTTCTCCCTCACTGCTTTATGGCTGATGGAGCTGCACAGTAAAACAGACAAACTCCTCTGCTGGCATTACTTGCCTCCAGCCTGAAGGCAGAAAAGAGCGAAAATATGGAACTGAAATAATCTGGTTAGTTTCACAGAGGTGCATGTGCACACACCAGTACTAACGAGACCAGAAAACTAACTAGGAAAGGAAATGGAAAATGCTGGGGATAAAACCAAGGTTTAGTGATAAGAAGCACAAAATGAATAAGCAGAATGACCTCTGACAAAATAAGAAAGAAAAATATTGGAGAACGTTTCATGCTGACTGTGTTCTAATTAAAGTCATTAACAAAGACCACTGTCTTTGGCATGACATCAACCACGACTCCGTATTTGTGAAACACAAACAGAAGTTCTTCCTGGCTTCTAATTCACATAAAACCAGGAGCTAGAGCAGCTTCTTTTGGCTTTTGCTGAACTACTGACAAATATTATTTGATTCCAGAAGGGTTTACACTCTGTAATTGCAAGGTATTGTCTGATCTCAGCTGAAGGACAGGGGAACAATATAGACCCAACAATGTTTTTGTGACCAAAAATCCTCCAGACAAATCAAATGCACAGACATTTCAAGTAAACCTGTCTCCCTGCCTTCCCAAATGTTCTTACACGTTCTCATCAATCTTTAGGGAGTATCTTCAATTGCCCCTTATACAGTCTCAATAGACATCTTATGTTTTATGTCGTCGTAGCTTCTTTTTAACCCAGCCTTTTTATCTACCATGCACCCTAGATACATTCCTTCTTGAACACCGGCTATAGAGCTCAGCTGCACACCTTGTTTAGCTTATGTCCACTGCTTTATCAACTCAGTTTTTAGAATGAGAGTCTGGGTGGAAAAAAAAAGAACGTGCAAACAGCCTTTGAAATTCAGGTCAGGCTGAAAATCCCCAAAGAGCAGTGCTTGGTTACTTGTAATTTGACATCTTTGTGCACACAGGGGAATCAGATTCTTAATGAAGCCCTTTCAACAGGCTGGTCCTGACTGCTTCCAAAGGTGGCTCTTCAATATTTTTTCCCTTCAATGGAACACTTTGGAGAACAAATTAAAATGACTGTATTTGAAGCAGCCAGAAAAGTACTTATCTATGGAGGAATGCTGTGCTGTCAGACAGACTGTCCTTCTGGGGAGTTTAAGAAATCTCCTTTATTCAAAACACAAGACATTTCTGAAATGTCTTGTATTTTGTATTGCAATTGCAAATTGTATTTATTAATGCACCAATAGCACACTACTGCGTTGCCAAGACTGCTCTGTTTTCCTGCATTTTGCTTGTAGGTTTCCCATGCAACTCCTGTCCCTGAATCTGGCATCCAGTACTCCATATAATGCGAAATAAAAGCTCTTTTGTTTACCTTGGGAATGGCATACACTTAAATTTATTTTGTAGCCACCTGAGAACAGCAATGCCATTTACAAAAAATAAAATCATACATACATAGGCACAGAGAAGTCTGCATACAGAAAGCAGAGAATTAGCTGTAACATCATGGGGAAAACACTGCAGAATAGTTGGTTATTGTTTTATAATGGATAATCCCAGTACATCATGGGCCCAGTGTCATCAGATACCAGAAGAATGTCTGTGATCACTCTAGAGAATCCATTTGGCTTTTTAGGACAATTTGCAAACTCAGAACAGCTTTGGATAGGTCATACTGTCCCACGCTAGTGGGAGCATTCCCCCTTTTCAACAGTTGCTCTGAGACTTACAAGGTTTTGGGAAGTAGTTCTTTGTATCTATTGCCAAGTTAGCTCATGGTGGCCTCGCTGAATCAAATACTCTAGTGTAGTTGCCCAGAAATGTGCATTAGTGGGATCCAGTCCCCAGTTATTTAAATAAGAGGTCACAAGGCTGAGAATCTGCAAGAATATCATAAGTAAGTCAGGACATACATATGACTGACATGACAGTACCTGCTTGTAGAAATGTCCTCAAAGGGGTAAAGGATTTCTCCATTGTTGCAAATCTCACAGATGAAACCCTTTTGACTACAAAGGCTGCAGCTGTACACATGAGAGGTTGCAAACTTGATCACCTTTCCCAAGAAAGGAGCCAGCTTTCCTTCAATAACCTGAAATGAGGAGAAGACAACACTGATTGACAATAATGTGCAAGATTAGTAGTCATTTTAAATACAACAATGTACTCATAGAATCATAGAATTACAGAATAATTAAGGTTGGAAAGGACCTCAAGATCATCTAGTTCCAACCCCCCTGCCAGGCGCAGGGACACCTCCCACTAAACCATGTCACCGAAGGCTCTGTCCAACCCGGCCTTGAACACCCCCAGTGATGGAGCATTCACAACTTCCCTGGGCAACCCATTCCAGTGCCTCACCACCCTTACAGTAACGAATTTCTTCCTCATATCCAATCTAAACTTCCCCTGTTTAAGTTTGACTCCGTTACCCCTTGTCCTATCACCACAGTCCCTAATGAAGAGTCCCTCCCCAGCATCCCTATAGGCCCCCTTCAGGTATTGGAAGGCTGCTATGAGGTCTCCAAGCAGCCTTCTCTTCTCCAGGCTGAACAGCCCCAACTTTCTCAGCCTATCTTCATACGGGAGGTGCTTCAGTCCCCTGATCGTCCTCGTGGCTCTCCTCTGGACTGGTTCCAATAGTTCCATGTCCTTTTTATGTTGAGAACACCAGAACTGTGAACTTAGTATTCATATACTAAGGCACAAAATACAATATTCATATACTAAAGCACAAAAAAGTAGGTAGAGAAAAAGAGCTAAAGGCTTCCATCTTATCATCTGACAGCAATGGATACTGCCTTACATTTGTGTTTTTCAGTTCTTGTTATTTTTTATGCACTGATCACAGTTTTGTCTTTGTTCCTTTTCCTCCAAACCACAAGTTTTTAACTATCTTTTTGTGTACAGAACCCTGGGTTTCCTCCCTTTAGTAATGTTGTGTTTCCCACTGAAAACCATCAAAATACAATATTCCTGTCACTGGCAAAATGAATAAATTCTCAGATAAAGTCTTGAATACGAACTGTTTTCTTACCCTTCAGTGTCCAGCTCTCAAATCGAGAAGTCCCTCAGTGCCAGACAATCCTGCCTAGGCCATTAGAAGTGATTAGCACTCCCAGTGCTGGTGTGAAAAAACGGCCATGCAGTGTAGATTAAGCTGCCAGCCACAACACTCATCGAAATTTGTGACTTGGTGACAATACCTCAATAAGGGGTGCTATTCAGGAAAAATACTTTCCATTCACATCAAACTTCCAGAGACTTTAAGGAATTCTGCTGGCGTAGGGAATAATGAAGATGGAATAAGGCCCCAAGTGTATATTCTTCTCTCCTAAGCTTCCTGTGGTCTGAATAGCTGCCCGCGAGATTAGTGGTAGAAATGCATTACAGGATTTGATAGTGAACTCCTCTAAAAAGGAAAAAGAATGCAATAATTGCTGATTGAAGACTTCCACAGGGCTGCACCCTAGAAGCTTAAAATGGGGAGATATACACTTAAACATGTGCCAGATTCAGTTCAGGCACCCCCTCCCTTAACATGGTAACACACCACTTGTAATTTGGGTTCAGTGTAAACAAATCTAGAGAAAGCAAAGGTCAAGGCAGAGAATAACAACAGAGATTTTGGAAGGACTCCTTCCCTGTGTAACATAAACAGAAATAAACTTGTGTTCCAGGGTAGCCAAGAGGGCACATGGAAAAGGAGGTAGCATTGATGCTGATGGCATCGAATAGCATGGACTGAATTGTGCCCCCTCTTTGCTTTCAGTTCTAGCCTGCTAACAACATCTGCAACAACAGGAAGTGGCAATGTTATTGCTAGTACTGCAGATAGGACATCTGCTCATGTTAGAGGAAAAATGACATTCCTATTGCATCCTGGTATAGGAAGATCCCCTTCAACCAGAATATAAACAATGCAGAGAAGCTGCTGCACAAAAGACAAAGTCGTAGTTCAAGGTAGCGGTATCACCAACCTCCTAACAGATAGTCAGAAGTTAGTTTAGCTCCCCTTGGCTGGGTTTTGACTTTCATCTTAGAGAAAGAAATTTTCTGCTTGCAGACTCCAGTGTTACAGAGGGTCTGAAAGCCAAACAAGTTGGGAGAAGGGGAAAGACACAGAAGCTGACAGTATCCAGTAAACAGGAGGAAAGAAACAGTAAAGCCACTCAGGCAGTGACTGCATGACAGTCACCCTCCAAAAAGCCATTTAGCACTAACAGATGAAGCATGCATACAAAGCTAATAAAAACACATTTCCCAAAGCATTTTCATGCTACAGCAACCACCTCTGACAGGCCACAAGAACTCAGCTTAAAATGCCAGGCTGAAGACAGAGCTGCAAACAAACTCTGAGTCCATACTAACATCACTGTCAGCAAGGACTTGTGTTAAAACCCTGAATTAAAATCATAGAATCATAGAATAGTTACGGTTGGAAAGGACCTTAAGATCATCTAATTCCAATCCCCCTGCCATGGTCATGGTTCATATAATATAATAAACAAAATTAACATACTATGTTACCTTCCTAAGCACCAGGGGTGAATTTAAGTCTGTACAAGGTTTCCTATGAAGAGCTCACAACCTAAGCAAGACAGATCGAGATTGGGCAGCTGCCCCTGAGGAGGTGGTGTTATTTGTCCTTATTGATTTATTTATTTGTATGGCTTGTTGTAGCACTGTAGAGGGTTGGTTTGTAACTCCGGGCACTGCAGACATACAAGGAAGATATCTTCAAAGAGACATGCATGCCAATTTTACAATGTGAATTACAAGCCATTTTACTGTATTATAGGAGGAACACAAAATGCAACATCAAACCGATGTTATCACTATTTTTAGCATCTGTAAATTTTGTGTCATTTTGTTTCATCAGAGACCTCAAGGCTGTACACAGGATGTGACTTTTCCATATAGCCTTCTCTCATTTGTGTTTGTAGCTAATAATAATAAAATTCCCATATCCATTTACCCTGGCAAGCAAAAAGGAAGATTTCTACTTGCTGTCCCCAAGAGTAGTTTCATGGGAACACTTCCACAGTGAGCGTTTTATGGCTTAGGAGAAGGAACACAGGACATGTAATCAAAGGTGACAAAAACACTCCTGTGACTAAGCACTCTTGTCACAGCCAGAGGACCAGGGTCAGTCGGTTTAGACATCCCATAACGACGATGTCAGAGTCCCAGGACATTCTTTCAGTTGATACTGGAATGTGATTTTGAGTTAAAGGAAACACAAGTGATTAAAGAATAGAAGTATGTTAAATGAATGTCATGCATTATCCAGATAACAGGGAAATCATGGCGGGGGGTTGTACGTGTGAAAGGCCTCAAGGGGACACCTCAGCAGAGCCAGTGACATCTATGTCATTCTTTACAGCTTTACCTGTTACTAAGGCCTTCCAGGAACTGAGACTCCACAGCCCACATGCTGTCTAACCCAGCACACGCCTGTTCACACTGTTGGAGTCACTCCTGAGCTTTGACCCGAAACTCTCCAAAGGACATTTCAGTTCACAAAGTAAGTTTACAAAACAGAGAAACTGTGAAATCACACACTACAAGCTGCAGAACGGTCCATCACATTTCATAGGAAATGTGACAACTTAGCACAAAATGTGAAGTTAAGAATATGCCATAGGAATAGAAACCAAAAATGTCAGCATTGACTTCTCCCTGAAACATAATACAGCCTCAATACCTGCAAAGGCTTAAAAATATATTCCTGCCCCCCAAAAAAGAGCATCAGGCTTAAACTAAAGTTTTTCAAAGTTCAGATTCTTTTCTACCTACAGCTCACATTAAGAGCAAGGTGTGTTTTCTAATCCAAATTCTTTGTAGTGAAAGCAATTGTTTCATTGACCAAAATTAAGGATGAAAAGTGGCTGGTCCTGGTCATCAGCTGATGGAGGGTGCAATAAAGTGTTTTCTTCCTAAACTACTCAGTGAACCTATCCCTAAAGGATTCTGGACATGGGGTCATGTTTTTACAGTGAGCTTGCCACTGCTGCACCTGGAATATATTGAGATATGCTGCTTGGTGACAACAGGATGAAAACAGTTGTGTTCAGAGGCTTAAAGCAAGTTGTGTCTCTGAATGGCTCCAGTGTTCAGATCAGAATCACTGTTCACCTCTAGGGATCTGGAAAAACACTTCTCCAAGCTACCACAGCAGAGAAAGCCATGGCTTTGCATACTGCGGCTCCTAACTGCATGTCTCACACTAGGACTTGTATAAAAATACACACCCACCTGTACACACATAAAAGACAGACCCTGCCCTCAAAGCACTTGTAATTTAAATCAACAAAACAAATACTACTTTTTACCCTAACTGCCACATATTTCCCACCCTAAGTGAGACAAACTGTGTTTTGGAGGAGCATCCCACGCAGGCGCCCTGCCCACACTGCAGAGAGCATCCCACTGGCCAGAGCACGGCTGGAGGGGCAAGGGCTGCTGGAGAGGGGAGAGGAGAAGCCAGGAAAGCCAGCAGGATCAGCAACCTGCCCCACTGCTCAGCCTCCTGCACCCAGATTGGAAAGCTGAGGTGCTATTGGGAAGCAAAAGGGGAAGGCAGACACTTATTTGCAGCAGTGAAAGAAACTAAAGGGGTACGCAGTATCTGAACATATGCCAAAGGGGTGTTGGGACAATCATTTTAGACAATTTCTAGAAGAGGTTTTCATACAAGTTATGAATAAAGGTAAATCAGACTTTCTTCTCTGTGTATCTTTGTGCTACTGTTCACTTGGGTAGCAGTATAAATGCAAAGAAACAAATCTGCTCTGTATGAGGTGGGGAGGAAATATGGGGACTGCCAAATTTTAGCATTCAAACCAACACTGGCAACAGCGCCAAGAGCCTTGGGTGGAAGGAAGACACGATTCACATGCACTGGGTTATGCTTTTCCTGATTCAGCAAGAAGACAGAGAAGATGAAAGGCAGCAGGGGCTATGGAACAAGTTAAAATCCCTTTGGATACATCACACTAATACAATCACGAGGGCAATGTGTGATCAGTCAAAGTTTACTCGTCAGGAGGGTGGCTGGCCCCCAGAGGTTTCCTGATCCTTTTATCCAAAGACTGCAAATTACTCATAGTACTCTCTTCTACCAAGGTGATGTTTCAGAAGCAAGTGGGCAGCCAGCTATCTCCAGAGAATAACTAGGAAGGCCACAGACCACACAGCATCCTCCACAGGCAGAGAAATCCTACTCAGCGGCACTATGAACATAACAGGGCCATTGGCCACAGACAACTTCAAGGAGTAGCTCATATGGCCGAGGTGACTCTCATTAGTATCCCTGTGCCCTACCTTCACAACACATTTCTGAGCCCGCAAAGCTGCCCTGCGCTGGAGGAGAATGTCCCCTCACCTCTGACACATGCTGAGCTACAGCTCTGTTCTGACCCCACTCCTTAACTGAGCTCTATGGACCAAGCACAATGCTCACACAAGTCCACCTCTGAAGGCCCCCACTCTCCATCCCTAGCCTCACCCCTAAACCTCCTCCTCCCATGCAGCACAGTACAGGGGGATCCAAAACCCCAGCCCAGAGCAGAGAGCGGTCAAGTCACTTTGTCTTCCCTTTTCAGCCAACAAAGACTCCTTGTATGAGAACGTACTTACCAGCATGAAGGAGGGTTGCACAAACCAGTCCCACAGGAGAGCAATGCAGTGAGCACAGTGTTGCAATATATGTGTTTTCATAAAAAAAAAAAAACAAAAAAACAAACAACTAGAGAAGTGCCCAAGTGGCAGAACTTCTTGTCTCTGTTGAGAGTTCTAACCCAGAGAGATGGTAACCTAAACTCATGGCTTATAACTTTCTGCTTGAAAACAGAACAAGGCATGCCATTGAAAAGCAATCTAACATGATTAGACAAGATAAGTATGGAAGTCCCCTCCAAATTCAGACTGTGTCATTCCCAAACAGGGCTTTAGGGGAACTAGAGCAAGAACATGCAGAAAAAGAAGGAAAAATGAGTCAGTTGTAATGCACTATTGCTTCCAGTAACGCCTCCACAACTTTCTGCCCACCTATTACACCAGGTCCATAGAAATACCCAACCTTTGCATCACGGCCACATAAATCAACACTGAAATCTATCAAACGTAATGAAATTTCTGGACAGGAGAGAAAAAACAGTACAGTTTTCAGCCATTTCTGAGGACAATAAGTGTTTGTTTTGAGGGCAGGGCTCCTACCAGCAGTGCTGTCTAAAGGAAAAGGTAAGGAGTCAGACTCCATCCCTGCAGGAGGCTATGCTGTGAATTTGAGAGAGGGTCATCAAATCTCCTACCCCATCTGTGCACTTTTACCAACTTCTAAAAGTGCAGTAGAGAGAAGGAAGAGAAATCTACCCACATCTGGATATTCTTCCACTCTGGCACAAGTGACAACCAACAACCACATCACTTCACTGTGGCTAAGTGATCAGGAAATAAACACTAAGAAGGAAGGTACAAATGTCCCCAGCTCTTCTGAGTCCTCAGACCTGGACCTCTAATTCCTCATGTACCAGAAGCACAGGATGAAACCCTGTTTCTAACCTCATAGAGGAGCATCTGTTGCTACTGCTCTGTTCAAGAGCCCTGCAATCAGGGTTAAGTATTCCAGGTGAAGTGGTGAAAATGCTGTAAAACTCCGGTTCTGTATCACTGCCACTGTGAGACAAGCTAAATTTGCCAAACGGCTCTGTGACCCACCCTTGTAAATCAGCTTGTTAATCATTATTTTCAGAGAGGTGATAAAGCTGTTTTATAAGAGAACACTGAAGCAGTAACATTAACTACTATGTAGGGGTTGGTGTATTTCTCTGTAGATAACATTTATTTGAAGGCACTCTCTTTAAAGACACAGGTTTGCCTCGCAACCTTCTTTTGGAGCACAAGCAATCTGCTCCGCTTATTCCTCCAGTCTGATTTACATGTCAGACACAAGTGATGCCTGGAGGGGATGGGTTAAGTGATACTAAATCCCTAAACCACCTTGAACTACAGGTTCAAATCTCAATTGGATTGTCCTGGCCTCTCCTTCTGACAGGACAAAACTTATGAGTATTTCTCAAGGCCAGACGCTCACTTGGCTCTATCTGAGAGACAGACACAGACACAATTTGCCAGGAGGCACTGACGCAATGCAGAAGAGACATGAAAAGGCCAAGAGGCACTGAGAAAACAGGAGGGGTGGTAGACATGAAGCTCATTCACCACCACCAATTAAATATATTGAAGGGATAGAAAGTACTTTAATTATTGGGATTAGTGTCAGAAGCATGTCTGGCAGAAAGAAGCTATCTGAAGAAGTGGTCAACAATTGTGCACAGCTTTCCACCATCCTAGAAAGACAAGGTTTCTGCCACTTCCTGGTTGTTTTCTTTCTACCTCTCTAGAAAAAACGTAGTCTGAAACAAGTCTTCTGCTAACAAGCTCAGAGGTAAGCTCCAGCTTGCCTGGACTTCAGAGTACCATAGAGAATGTGCTTCCTGGCATGAATGAAAGGGAAAATGAAATCTCCTGAACAGATCAGTTTGGATTCATCACTGTGCTCACCACCCTCCAAATGCCACTGGTGGAAGCCTTGAGGACGACTAAAACACTCAATAATCTTTCTTCACCTTCAGGACAGATGAGAAATACACTTCTGAAAGAACTACCAACTCTCAAGTGCTCAGAACAGCTGGAAAGTTGTTCCCAATGCCTGCTGCTCTGTTGCAGTCAGAGTTGTTTCACACTCTATCTTGATCCTTACATGGTATAACCTATTTCAGAAACCGTTTTTTGATGCGTTCTTATCTCTGTCACAGGTGATCTCTGTCACAAGCCAGGAAGAGCAAAAGCAGTTTAGGGTGCAGGAAAGCTACAATGGTTGCCTTTACTTATTTGCTAAGTGGAGAACAAGCAGGTATTTTTCGCATGCATTAGGTGGGGAGATTGGGCATTAAAGCGCAAAGGGTAAATAGAACCTCCACCCTGTGACAGATTTCAGCAGGGTTGGGATTTCTGTGATGAAAACATGGACTTGGAGACAAGCATGGCACAATATGCTTAGCTAAGGATAATGCAAGCTGCAGAGAAAAGAAAGGGAAAACATATTCCCTGGCTGGGAAGTTCCTCATCATTTATATCTGGGAACAGACAATGCTCATGGACTGCTAATTTCCTTGAGGATTTTTTCCCTTCCGTTCACCACATTCTCAACACCGTAAATTCTTGTTATGATTTCAATGCATAATAAATCTCTAGTTCAGAGGAAAGGGAAATGGAAGGAGGAAGGATGATCATGAGGTAAAAGCCCCAGGGAGGCAGATACCAGATCTCAGCTCTGCCCCATTTTTTGTGCAATATACTGGTCTGGTCAGCTTGCTTTGCTCCATTTTGACTCCCAGTCATCTCTTTCAGATTGCCTGTCTTGTTTACTTAAATTGCAAGTGACTTAAGGGAAGAATGATTTCTTAATATATGTGTGTATGCACACCAGAATTACTGACTATGCACTGCTGTAAAACCAATTCAAAAAGAACATAGCAGTAACTTCAGGAGAGCCCCATCTTTTGTTGATGCAGCCAATCTCAGTTCCCAACAGTAAGAGCGATACCACCCCATCCTCTCTGTGCTCTTCCTTTTGCAGCTTCTGCAGGTCTCTGGCTGCTGGTAGCAGGGTGGCAGCAGGGTGGACAGGAGTGGGTGAGGCCAGGGACTGTCATCAGTGCTGACACCAATGGAAGGTGCTGGCTTCCCCACATGGCAGCATTTTGCCATCACTGACCTTGACACAGACAAAGCAACATCCCGCAGCTATATATTGTGCTGTGCTAACTCATCCCCCACATAGGGCAGAGAACAGCCCAAAAGGAAACCTGGCAATAAACACTGTGAAGAACAAAACAATCCCAGAAAACCAACCACCAAATAAATCACATGAAAGCAGACATGAGTGAGAATTTGAATAAACAGAAATCACAAGCTCCCTTTGACTTCTTTGCACCAGCCAGCCCACACTGGCAGCAGAGCCATTTGCTGTTTGTGGACCTTTCAAAACAGACCACTCAATATGCTGCACTTTAATTTGGTCTTAAACTGATATTCCATAAATTAACCAACAACTTAGGCACTGGGAAGAGGAGGAAAAACAAGACAAGGTCAGGAACAAATACTGTTAATCTGTGACAAGCACATATAGGCAGGGGGCAAGGTAAGGATGGAGTTTTACATTGGTTGGGGAAGAGGAACAAACTGGTGACAGTGCAAGTGAATTTATAGCAGGAGGCAGAGAGGATGACAAGGTCCCTCCAAGCCCTCCCCAACAGCTCTCATGGAAAGAAAGAAAAGCCTGAAATCTCAGCAAGCCTCTGGGTACAAGCTGACACAAGTGAGAAAGAGATGGAACTGGCTCAGTACAAACAACATGCCTGGGAATCACTTGTGCCAGCTCCTCAGCCAGCCCTGCAACATGACTCCAGCCCCACAACTTCTGCCTTCACACTCACTGTCTTTCAATCACCTTTCCTCCATTCTCCTTCCCCCAAGGTTTCCAGGCAGCTACATGTCAATTTTGTCACACCCCAAGTTCTCCTAATCTTGTTGCAGGGATGAATTATAGGTTGTTTTAAGAAGCAGGTATTCAAGTAAAGGTTAAAGGCTGCTTTAATCAAACAAGGTTGAAAGAGTACCAGGAATTTGGCTGGTAGAGAACAGAAAGCACTTTCCTTAGCTTAAAAACATACATGACTCCAAATACGCATGCAAGCAAATATGCATTCAGGCAGAGAGTATATATGTGCTTTGGATTTATTTTTTCCTTAAGATAAAGCAGGCAATTGCATGCAGAGCTATTAACTGACACTACATGCCCACCGAGTAAGATGTTATTTCATGACTGATATCACATTAGAAACTTTTGCTTCGCACAGGACTGGATAAGGGCATTTTAAGGAGGAGTCCTCTGAAGGACCTTAGAACAAGAAAGCAACACACCAAGAAAAGGGCTAGGGTTACTCTGAAAAAACCCTCTGTGAATACGAAGTGTATTTAAAAAAACATCTAAAAACCTTTGCTTCTCTTATTCACGCTGACACAGTATTTTGTTTCCTTGGGAAACTGGTTTTCCTGACATGTTATTCTTTTGAGATATGTCCATGTGGAGTATGGCAATGAGATTAGAGCCCAGCCTTTCACACTGCTAACCCTGATCTCCAGTACTGGGCCTTTCGTTCTGCACAGCAAAAACCCCAAAGAACAGAAGAAACCTGGTTAGCACTACGGACTAGAAAAGGGGTAGCTGATATTGCTACTGCCTCTTCTAAGGCTGAAAACATTAAAGTATCTCTGGAGATTGCAACTCAAACTCCTGCGAGCCACTGGCACCACTGCTGGTTATTTTAAACAGCTTCATTCTAAAAAGCCACACTAAACCCTAGAGGCCTAGATTACATATTCATATGGAAAAGCACACACTTATTTAATAAGCCCTGTTGAAAACTTTAATTTCAATCAGGGCAAAAACCAGTTCTGCTATTAAAAATGTCCATTAACAATCTTGCTACATCTCCACACTCTGCGCCTTCAAGACTTTAACGCACCTAAGTCTGATTAACTTGCCACTTGCCAAAATGCCCCTGGCCAGCTCTTCACCCATGAGCCTGGCTGGCCCTGCCATGCTCTCCACCTGACCACGAGCCTTTCTGAACGACAGCAGCTCCCTTCCTCAGCTGAGCTGCTGTAAAAAGGCAACGCCAGTAAGATCACTGCCATTACCACTAATTGTAAGCAGAGCTGTCAGCACTTCAGGGAATTATACACACACCTGGAATATCAGCCAACCTGAAGTTTCCTGTTCTGCTGAAAGGCAGCTCATTGCTAGCAAACTCCAGGGAGTGACAGAAAGGAGTGATAAAGGAGCCATAGCCTGAGGAAAGTACATGGTTTAATTGCTCTTTTGCTATCAGACTTTTCAATATTTATGGAAATGTATAGTGTGTGGTTTTCCCATCCTAGGACTATTTTCATATTCTGCTAATATAGTTACCACAGTCATACAGGCACAGATCGTAAAGGAAGGACATAAAGATAGCTATTAGCATTATGCTGTTTTGGTCCAAGATGCATGTTCATATAGTTCAAGTACAGAATTATCTAAGTGCCTCAAAATCTTCACGTGTTTAAGTTGCACAATATATTTAATACAGGTCAGACAAACTAGCCCTCCAAAGCACTGGTTTCCCTCTTTTGAACTTAGTTGTGCTTAGGATGCCTATTTTAAAAATACACATAGTAAAGTGGGACCCATTTTACCTTATTCCTATTAAAAATTGTCTGTCTTGTATGCCAGAGAAAGCCTGCGGCAGAGCTGAGCTCATCCCTGCTCTAAGGATGAGAACTGTTCCACTGGTACAAACTAACAATGCGCACACCTCTCACCTCCTCACATAACCACCTGTTTCTGCCTACCTCCTACCAAATATTTAAGAGCTGGGGCTGTACCTGACATGCCGGTTAAAACCCACTGCTGTTTTAAACCAGCTCTACTCTGGAGCAACATCTTCCAACCCTTGGCCAGATGAATACTGGTAGTAATGCACTACAGGACTTGCATTGCTGTCACACGTGCCTGGAAGGCTGGGGATGTAAATCAGTGTTTTCACTATGGTGCTGAGCTCTGAACTGTGGCAGCTATGGCACTGACATGCCTGGCATTTTGCTGCCCTTGTTGAACACAGTAAACTCCCACAGAGAACTGTGACAGACAAATCTTCAGCCATCTCAGCACTGCCAGGCCTGCCAAAAACCTAATTCTCCTTCTCATTTGCCACCTCCTACCCCGCAAGCAAAAAAGGGCTTGCCTGAACTTAAAAGGATCTGCTGGTACAGCTACATGGGTAAACCTCTTTGGTAAATAAAACTCTAAGCTGATACAGCTTATATTGAATCACTGAATGAAAGAAATGACAGCAAAAGACTTTCTCATTGATATAACAAGTTTGCACTAATGCATATACTGGTATGGCTATATCCATTAAGAGGTAGGGTGGGCGATGTTTGTCATGCACCTATTCCAATAACACTTCTAAAACTAGAGCAAGCCCAAAGTACATGAGCCCAGTATATAAACCCAGTTTTGTCAAGCAATATACATACACATACTAGCTTTCACCAGCACAGGCATGTGGGCTAGATGCCACATCCCATCCTTTTTATGCTTGAATAAAAAGGAACTGCTGGTAATGACACCATCACCGATGGGCTTGGAAGTCCGAGGCTGTATGCTACAAATGTAAGATGAGCATTTCTCAGTAATTCTATGAGGACTGAGTGATCAGAACACAAGTTTTACTTCTGAAAAAAAAGGCAAGTGAAGAAAACAGAAGTCCACATGTCCTTGCAGTCTTTGCTATTGTTGGGATTCATGAAACAACTTGTCTAAGTAATCCTTCAGTTTTACACATACCCTATAAAAAAAACATTTCCCATCTCGTCCTCCATCTCAGTCTAGGAAAATACAGGGAGGACTCACATTTGCCACTGGAAAAGGAGATGTGATGAAAGTACAGCATGGGTTAGAAGTCTGGAAATGCAAACAAGACCTAACAATTTCTTTGTTTTCCTAATGCTTCCTAATCCTGATCTAACAATATACTAGGCTCAAATTAAGTGGAACTAACATTTCATTGAAGTTAACTTTTATTACCCGATTTTTTTCTTAGGGAACCTTATTTGCACAAAATCTTGAACAGAAACATCGAGATTTTCATACTGGCAATGCTTCTGTTAGATCAACTCTTCACGTAGTCCAAAATGCTATCAGACGCTGTAATCAGTACTACTTACGTCAGAGGAAGATGAAATCATTGATCCATCTGTCAATAGGGAAGTCATCTTCCTAATCCCCTGAGTAAATAATATGTCTATTCTGAACCCTCATAATCTCTTTATCTTACGTACTGTAACTGTGGACATTCTCATTATGGATACTTAATCCTCTCAAAGATGATAAACTTGTGGCCTCAGCAATATTACTATGACATTAAGTTCCTCCTGCTCGCTGTGTGCCCTGCAAAGACGCAGTTCTGTTAAGGATTTTTACGCATATCTCATATTCACTGTATGACTTGTGCTATATTATTGTGAGAATAGGGCTCTCCTGTTCATCCTTTATCTCCATTGTTCTTCACATTGTTTGTAGGTTCACCTACAGGTACATAGTCAGGGAAGTTGACCTGAAGTAAACGGATGTTTTAATTAAATTTTAACAGATTAGTTTATCTACAATGTTAAAATAGATAAATTATACCACATTAAATCCCTGCATGGACACACACATTCAGAATAAAAATACTCTTAATATAATTCAGCTCACTTTGCTTCCAAAGTAAATGGAGATAAACCAAATGAAAGCCACTTGCATTTTGAATAACAGTATTTACACAAGTGATTTGATGTAACTGAATTCATCATTTTAAATCCCCATATTTTGTCACTTCATTTGTCTTCCCTTAGAGTTGCCATGTAAACAAATCTTCAAATAATTGTCTTCTTAAATCTCCTGTGTCGGTCATGATTTCCATCCTTGACATCCCATCATTTTTGACATTATGTGGATTCTTTTTATTTTACCATACCTTCTGGGGCCAGTACACCCAGGATGAAATAACAATTAAGAGTGTTTCTACAGTAAAGACCTCCACTGCAATAAACTTTGTACACTTATATGTCTTGCTATTTAACATAAAAACAGGCAAGATATTAGTTACCTCTCTGTGTGGATTAAGCACCTGAATTTTGAACAACAAAGACTATTTCTAGTCTTTGACTTTAAAAGCTCCCATTTATGTGGAATCTAATAGAAGTAGCAAGACTTTTCCTAAGAAATGCAAAGTCTTGTCTGAGTTAGCTTCTGTCTAAACCAATGTTTAACAGTGTGAATACTGTTCAGTTTCAACAAAAGCAGCCCCACAGTCACACAAAATGAATGGATAGTTTTGAATGTCAACTTGCAAGAACTGTGTCCACACATCTACAAAAACAGTGATATATGTCCATTAGTCATGTCAGCAGAGAATAGAGTTCATACCTCTAGCAGGTTTCAGGTGAAGCTGCCCTATACTGTGTCTACTGAAATCTGCAATTTCAGCAGTGAGTACCTGCTTCCTAACAACTGGAAATCTCCCTCTTTAGAGCTTTAATTGACTGGAATAGCCCTCAAAAACTGCCTAATAGAGATGCAGTGGTGTTATAGGTGATGCAGGGCAGATTTCTCTCTGGGTAGATGACACCAGGGAGAGTTGGAAAGGAAAGCAAGTGTAGCCAATGGGGCAGAATAGGCAAGCTGTCACACTTTGAGTTTCTGCTTGTTACATCTGAATGCACCTAATTACTTATCTCATCTGTTAACACCTCCCACAACAAGGACGACAAGGGGATTCTAAGAATATGTACCCCATGGGAATGCCCATAGATAGACTTGCTGTAAACTTTAATGCAGTCCCTGGGGCCCTGGTCTGCAGTGAGACCTTGCTGGGGTACATGCATGTGTTTTTGTTCACTTCAAATAAACATGCACATGCAAATAAAGACCTTCACTCGCTGCCTCTTTGGTTAAAGGTCAAGCCTACTCACATCTACACTACAAGCATTTGTTACTGAGTACAGCACTAGCAAAACCACCACCTCACCAGGATTTGGTGAGTTCTCAAAGATTTAACTGAATTTGTTCCAATTTTTTCCACTCTGCTTTTAACCTTATAGTTAAAGCCTCTTCCAGCAGAGCCCTGTCCAAATGGATTCAAGTGACAACCATCCCCAGACCATCAGATAGCTCAAGTATATACCTGCCATATCCACAGGGTCTAGGTATGAAGCTCTGTTAAGCTTGGAAAGAGGTTTAGATTGAATTTATTTTTTGAATAGTATTATATGCTGCTTCAGCTACTGGCAAAAAGACATTCCAACTTTTTTACACCTAAGAACAGACTCTCGTACTAAATTTCTGAATCTCAGCTTCTTGGGAAGAAATGACCCATGTTTTCTAGGATCTCTATGGAGAGCTTGGCTAGGAAACAAATCAGAACTGAGCTGCAACTAACCAGGGTAAAGGTTGCTTACATCTGCAGATTACCCCTCTCTGCTTTTCTAATTTACTCACCATGCCTTATCTTTCCATTAATCTTTAATAAACCTTTTAGTTAATTCCCCAAACACATGCAATCTACATGACAGCAGGATACAGTGCAAAAGCAGACCATGGATATAAGAAAATAGGCAGCAGAGGAATCAAAAGGAGGGGAAACTTTTAGGATTAAAAAAACACCCAAACTGCAGGTCAGTAGAAAATGATGAGCAACTGGGAGAAAGGTAAGGTAAGGGGCAAACCAGGGAGGAGTCAGGGGCTGTAAGGGTACTGGTGTTCCTCCGGCTGTTGGATTAATTTTCTCAACGGAGCCCTCCTCCTTTTTCCACTCTAGCTCCACTTTGACAAAAACAGGCAATCCAATTTCAAACTTGGAGCCTCTGAAATGCAGAAAACCCTCTCCGGGCTGACAAGGATACAGCTAGATTAAAAGGTAAATGCAATTTAACCCACCCCAGCAGAAATGGTAATCAAATTATATTGCCTCTAAATATGATAATTTGGGGCTGGGGCCCTCAGGGGAAGAGAAGGTGTCTTGCAAACAGAAACACAAAGAAACATGCTAAAGGGAACTGCTAAATCAATGGGTGAATTGTGACTTGTACCCTCCTTCCTTCCCAGAGGGTGCTTGATAAGCTGCTGATTGCTTCTAAAATATCTACTACCAACATTACGAACTGATTAAGCAGCTTACAAAGCACTGGGGGCTAATAGACAGACACACCAGGGAGACTGCAGCTCTGGAGTTAAGTAGCTTGCTTTTTCACAGCTTGATTATTAAAGATGAGATAGCAGAACATGCTGAAAAGATGTGGAAACAGTTTTAGAGCTCAGATGACCGCCTTTTTATTTTATGTATGGAATAATTTCTACCCTGTGACTTCGCCAGCCAACAAAAGCCACGTTTCCTGCAGCTCTGTAGTCTCTAGCTCTGAGGGGCATCTCAACTACCTCAACTTTAATGAGTCACCTGAACATCTAGAATTGACTATGCTATCCTTTATCCTGCAGAAAAGGTACTGCTAAACAAGGGAAACATTAGTGGAAGAAGCTTTAAATAATGTGTTTACACCTCACCAGCAATGGCATTAGAGTGTGAACACAGATGTGCTCAGGTCAGCTAGTGCATCTTGCCTCATTGCTTTTCCCACTGTGCATCTGAGCACTGCAGCACTTTCACCCTAGATTCCCTATTCTCTTTTTTTCAGCTCTTTGTGCCAAATTCTTCTCGTTTAATCTGGAAGGTAATAAAATTCTGCTCTTTAGGCTGATGTACTCCAAAGGTGTCTGCTTAGTTCAATCAATATCAATGCAAAGACACATCTGGCTGGCGCGTTACCTCTTTTGTGGCCACATCTGTCACAGTAACACTGCATGGCTCACCTCTGTGTAGCAGCCTCGTTGAGGTTTTTGTGGCTTAGGGTTTTTTTATTTGTATTTTTTTTAACTCTCTTGTGGTAATGCCTAGCAGACGTTGTAAATAAGCATGTTGTGCTAGGGACTGTACAAACTCATCAATCCCTGAAAAACTATTCTTTCAAACAAAGAAATAAACGGTACTTGTTACCTGTAGGCTGAACCTTAGATGAGCCTTCACTGATCAGACGAAGAACCTCACAGCAAAGTTCCCTTTACGGACCACAGTTTTCTTTCACAACCTCTTTCCAGCCCCATTTCAACACTGACCCTCTAAGCTTTTTGCCTCTCATCCCTAACCAGTGCTTCACTAACTCATTTTATATTAAACTATTAATCACAGAGATGGCTTGGAAGTAAAGCCATTTATGCTACGATTAGCTAGAAGGGGGAATGTACAATTAGCACTTAAGATGAGAACAGGTTTGATGCGTAACAGGTAGAACTAGTTGAAGAAACTTACCTGCTGAAGGTCTGCGAGAGAATAAAGATGGATTTGCTGGAGAAGATACTCTCTGGGAAAAATCCTGGAAAAAAGAAAAATGGATGTGTCACACCTTTTTGACCATGAAACTCAAAGATTTCCTCTCCTCACCAAAAGACTGCAGAATAATAATGCTAGAGAGACAGAGCTTGTCAGAAACTGGAATTATGTCATCCTGTAAGCACCAGCTACTTTTACAGCATTCCTCATGGGCACAGCAATTCCACAACAAGAACGAATGTTGTGCCAGTGTCATTCTCCAGCTGTCAGGTAAGCATGTACCATGACATTTATGGCCACAGAAAGCTCACTCTGAGCACAGATGTGTTTCTTGAAACAATTAACCCAGTAACAAAAGTAAATAACCCAAACTACGTATCTGTAGTATTTCTTATGGGTTTTAGTACAAGACTGTTGGTCTCCTAGAAAGCTGTGATTTATGGTTTTGTAACTGAAATAATTATATTGGGAAAAAAGCCATGCAGATACTTCTTCCAACAGCAAGTTGATTGGTATAAATTCCTTTCTGCATACAGAAATAAACATATTGGTATAGACTTTATAATGACTTACTTGAGAAAGGCCTATTTCCTTACATAAACCAAGGTTTCAGGCAAGACCATTGATTATCAACTGACAGACCTGTTCAGTAAAGCTAAATTACAGAAACCTGAACAGAAAAAGAGACGTCCTTATTAGAGTGACTTGCAGTAAGACGAAAAACTGGGTTAAAGCAACATTACAGAGGAAAATGGATCTTGTAAAAGTAAGTGGATATTAGCAAGAAAAGTTTATGAAAACCTATGGATCTGCCATAAAGATGTCAGGAAGAGTGAATCTAGCTAAAATGTCTACTTTGTGTGCACACACAGAGAAACAACCAGCCAACCAGCTTTATTTTCCAGTCAGAACAAATAGAACACCACACTAATGTATCATGGGGAGCAGAGAATCACATCACTCTTGCAAAAAAGCAACTGAATATCTCAAGAGGTGCAATTACTTTACACTACATGTTGCTTGGAGAATAAACTGTGAACTCAGTTCCTACGTTACAATCATGTAGTTTTAATGCAATACAGAAACAAAATTCTTGATATTATTAAATGCATGAAAAAAGCCCTGGCACAGACCAGTTTGTAATGGCAGAACTGAATGCCAGTGAACAGAAAGACCACTGGACATGTCCGAAAGGCCTACATGATCATGCTATGAGACTACCGAGAGAGTACACAGGAACTCAAGAAAGACATTTTAGAAGCTGTGACAACACAGTTAGCTAAAAGACAGATCAACAGGGATAACAGTACCAACTGAGATCTTTGAAAGAACACTGAATCTAAGAAATAATGCAAGCACCTCAGTTAATTTTATTCTTAGTTGTCTTAAACAACTATCTTAAACTGCTGCTTTCAAAGCTGTCTTAGAGGGACTAGGACTTTTCACTGCTGTCAAGCTGAGTGGTACAAAGTCTCATACTCCTTCCATACTTTCGATAAAAATCTAAGCTTTATTGGCGTGGGAGGGGAAGAGTCCTGCAAGCAAGGCACTGACAACCGGGCACTACTGATCTTATGACACTCTTCTGGAGCACGACTGTGACCTTGCTCCTTCTGACTCTCCAAGCATGTCTGCTCTACCCACCTAATTCTCAGCTGCAGTCTCACTGGGATACTGCATTTTCCCTTTTTAGCTCTGCAGGCTACACAATTGTCCCTATTACAGGCAAACATGCTTCAGGGGCTCTGCTGCATCACACCTTCGTAATACCTTTGGCACCGTGTCAAAGACCACTAGAAAACAGTCACAGTCCAGATATCAGATAACATATGACATTCGGGTTTCTCACTTGCACACAGAAGATTTATTAAAATTGACTGTTAAGGAGTCAACTCAGAACAATATTTTGAAGCCATTAGTATTTTTCAGCTCTGACAGAATTTGTCATTAAAATTTCCCCATCATTCTCCTCTGATCACACAAGCAGACACTAAATGGTGTGCTAGCTTTGCCAGGAACTATTATTTGCTGATGCCCTTACAGCACTGCTAAAGAAAATACTTAGCTAATGAAAGATTTCCTTTTTCAGGAAATAGCCTGAATAGCTCATAAGGCAGAAACTGTCAACGACCGATATCGAGGACTAACATCACGTTCCCCTGCCGCCTTCAAGGACTGCATTTTATTTCCTGCAAGTTCTAACTCCTAATAAAAGTGTGCAGATGAAAAGCAAACTCATGATCAAGGGACTTCCTTTGTCAGGGGGGTCTCAGCCAGCACAGGCCCTGGTGACAGTCATCCTCTCCCTGTACCTGTCCCCCTCACTGAGATACATTAGTCTGCAGCAGCAGCTCTGCGGCACCAGCATCCAACATTCCTCCCAAATCTATTTCCAGGAAAAGAAGTAGGCACTGCCCTCCCAGTCTTATGCAAGACACATCTACACATGCATATATACCCAGCACTCATGTGAAAGGAGTGCAATGGAAATTGCTATGGAAACTGAGGCAAAAACCTGAATCTGAGGGGCAAAACCCCCTCAGTGAGTAAGGCTGGTCCAGCTTCAGGTTTGCAGTCCTATTGACTCTCAAAATCCCAATGTGGTTGTGGCGGGCCACAGAAAAACAGCTGAGCAGCCAGAGCTTGCATGTACAACAGCATTCACAAAATGTGTTATGAAGCCACTGGACCAGTTTTCTATACAGTCCTAATCCTATACGAGCACCTATACAGTGCCCACGTCTCCAAAGGTGAAGAGTACACAGCTTCGCAAGTGAGAAACCACTGAAATTGCCTGGAAGTTGGCAGCTCAGTCCCTGCCATTTAAAATACAAATTATGCATGGTCACCCCACTTGTGGTGAGCTGAGCGGCTATTTCAAAACCACATCTTATTGTGCTGCACGTCTGCAATTAAGATCTCTTCCAAGTAAACTTCTGTTAGCTCCATTTGGAAACGCAACAGCTACCTGAACGTAACTTGTGAAGACACCTCCCAAAAATCAGTGTTTATTGACAGTTTTGTCATCCTTTAGTGGGCAGGGAACACGAGAATAAGAGACACCAGAATATCAACTCAAGGGGCATTTTCAAAAGAACTCATCATGAAATGCAAGCACATCAGTTGGGGCAGGAAATACACACAGACTGAGTAGTCCAGTGAGCAAGAAAATGAATGATGTCCAGCGGCCTGCTTGTCAGCAGAGGTTCTCTGAGCCTAGATGTGGGGGATTAAGGAACAACGTAATACTGATCAATGTGATCAACGCTGAACAATTTATTGTGCGCAATCGTGCCTTTTATAGGAAAGTTTCAGAACAGTAGAACATTCGATAACACTTGGTTGGTTAACTTCACTTAGCCGAGTGCTAGCAACAGTTTACTGATTGGTTAACTATTACAGCATATGTTTCAAGGTTACAGTTATCAGTTCCCTCCTGCACATCTCTCTCATAGCTTTCCGTGCTAACTTTCTCAAGGCTTCTGCACGTACATGAACTTTAGTAACCCCCAGGCGAGGCCTCAGTGCCTGTGGGTCACTACCCCACAATTGTCAAGCAGTTGTCTGGATTGCTCACATGCCCGTTCACAGCCAAATAGCTCTCCACACCTAGTGAGGTGATGGCTTATATAAAATCGTTTTCAGGAGGGGGCACACAAGAGTAATTCAGAGCCTCCTGCTTTTCCACCCAGACACTTCCCCTCATGTAACCAGTAGGAACATAATGTCTCTATCGTCTCCATCCCTCCCTCAATTGCAACTGAAACTGGCCGAAGGAATCCAAAGTCAGTAAAGTACAGCAGGCTAGATGGGGCTCACACAAACACCAGGCCGCTGCATCAGCATCCAGACAAAGTACTACATGGCATTCAAATCAACCTAAAAATCACATTCATGTCTAAAAATCTGACAGAGACCACAGAGTAGGCCAAGACAACTGCACTTAGCAACATTTCTCTAGAAAGTACATATTTGCTTTCTGCATGAGAGGTAGCTTTGAGCATTCTTGTGTTAATATAAGGCCTTGAACCAAAAACACCAAAGCATGTGCTTGCATGCTATTTTTCCTTTGACGTACAGGTCCTTTATGAACCCCAAATGGGAAATCTCTGGTAAATTATTTGAAAGGAAAATAAAAGATGTCAGTTTTGTAAATCTTTTGATCGATGTGCTATAACTAACTGGATTTTTTTAGAAGCTGGTCAACTGAAAGCATTCAATAAAGTGTCCTTTCTGTCAAATCTTAACACAGAAGAAACTGGAATGAGCTAGACAGAGGTCAAACACAGTATGTTAAGCCTCATCACAATAAAAACTCAAACCTCTGCTGCTTCAGAATGTGACCTGTGACCCCTGAGAGGCAAATGGTATCAAGTGCACATCCCACTAAAAGCACCTTGTAAGCTTTCACAGTTTGGAAACTCCCAGACCAGTTTCACCATCAATGCAAAACAGAACAGTTGTGAGTCACAAGATTGCTGTGCTGTAAACCCTGGCCACCAGTCAGGGTTAAGCCTGCAATGAACAAACCAAGTTCAATGCTAACCAGCCCTCTAGCTTTGCCAGTTCCTGGTAACAATGAAATCCAAAGTCCTACCGTTTAAAGGTCTCTAAATTGCTTTATTGTTATGTGCTAGAAATCAAAGCAAACAACACAAGCAGGAAAGAAACCCACTGTAGGAGACTTTCACATCAACTAAAAGAGAGAATTGAGCATTCTTATTTTGTGATTATTATTCTTTTTTGTTTGATACTTTGTCATCTGAAGCATAACCTTCAGGCAAGACAGAACCAGAAATTTCATCTCTTCCCTTTTGGATGATCTTGTCAGGTAAGTATTTGCACAGATAAAGGTTATCTTTTAGTGTCCTCCTGCAAACAGAACCACTGATAAGACTTTGCTCTTTGCATTTGGACAAAGTATGTAGTCATGGTGCTTTGTTAGCACTAAGTAATTGCTCTGCATTTAAAGCCTGTTTATCATCAGCTTAGGTAATTTTTCTTCAATGGGTTAAATACCCTGACAGCTCTGCTAAAGCTACAACCAATTAATCTGCCCAAGCCTGACACTGTAACCAAAGTACAAACGTGATAAGCAGAGCGAACTCTTCTTTTCATAGTGTAATCAAAAGAAAGAAAGTTAGCTGGCCGATGGGCACAACCAGGTCTCTTTTGTACCAAAAAGCCTGTTAAAACCTAAGACTGGAAGGGGGGAGGAGGGGGAAAGCTGACACCACGATTTCATGTGCCAGCCAGGAGTGTCTTGTTTGACCAGGTTGAGAACTGTATGACTGAGCTATGACTCACAGGAGAGGCAGATGCACCAGTCCAGCACGCAGCCACTCGGGCAGCCTCTCCACCCCTCTTCTGCAGGAAGCTGCTACGCCCACAGCTGGCACAGCACCCGGGGTACCAAGTCCACTTCCTCAGCCAGCATGGGTCATACCCTGGCACTGCAACTTGTATCACCACCAATTTACTTTTAAGCCACTGCACCACGCTGCAGACTAAAGTAGCTGACAAGCAAGCACATGATGATTACCACTGCTCCCATATTAGTTCTATCCCCTAGACAAGCGGCAAGAGGACCTCTGAAGTCCTAGCAGTGTGCACCACCCACAGCTGCGGCTGTGTGCACTCCAACCTCATTGAGAGGAGTTCACATTTTTCAGTTACTATAGATTTAAAAACTATAGAGGGATATCAGTGAATTGCCAGTTATCCCAAATATATGAGTTATCCCAAATGTATATGGCAGGGTAAATAACACCTATTGCTAGGTTTATCCCTTGAAATCATTTGACAAGTAATCTGTTAATTTAAGACAGAGAACAGCATTGGAGGTGATAGGAAAAGGTAGGATTTTTTTTCCAGCTTTTGATTTTGCATTTCCTTGGAAATCTCAGCTCCCAGAAGTGTGTCGGGAGAGGAGGACCCTAAGGTCTCAGCAGAAAAAAAGTTACCTAGGGAAGTGGGGCCCTGGGAAACCCAGTGATCTGAAAGTCAAAAAGGAATAATAAATTAATAAACCAAAACACTATTCATTTAATTCTTGTGGTATTATACCAGATTAATGATTCTTTCTAATTCCAAAAAAGCATTTGTGAATCATTTCACATTCATGAGGTCTGAAAACTCTTCTGATTCTGGGTGCAGACATTCCCACATATCTTCAGTCCACACTGTGGACTACTGTTAGATTTACTAGCAAGCGTGTCCAGGGGAGGTATTGTTCCATGCTGTTATGAAATTCCCCATGAGCATCTCTATCTTAAAACAGTTACTCTTATCATCCATCAGCAACCCTGAACCAGTGTATAAACTTTCAATTATAAAATGCAGTATGCTAACTCTCTCCTCTGTGGTTACTTGAGCAAGGTTACAGTAACATTGTGAAAGACAAGAACTACCACAGATCAAACTCCAGTTTGCAATCAAGTACCGCTGCTACTGAAAGGATGCAGAGAACAGAGAAGCACAGAGTTTCATTTTGAAATCAAAATAGCTTAGACCACAGTTAACTTGCACTGAAGAATAAGAAAATGTTCTTTGTTTTTGTCAGGCACTTCTGAACACTTGCATTTTGCTGCTGGAATTTCTGATATAAAAACACAGGGATAAACCCAGCATAAATCATACTTAATATGGTGTCCACATCTAACTGGAACTTCTTTTTTAAATGTAGTCTCAAAAAGTGAATAGAAACTACCATTCTGGAAGATATTACTGACCTATTTGACAAAGAGATGCATGTGTGCCCTTAGACTATGAACTACAAGACTCAGTCCTCTGGAAAACTTATCATCTATACTGTTGGCATGCTCCTCAGCTGGTTGCCTCCATGGTAGGGCACTGGCTTGTGCTTTCAACCTTCCTTTAGATGTACTGCCCCTACCCTGGCTGCTCTGGCACACATCTTCTTGCTCCAGCTCTGTTTGTTACCCCTAGCTGAAACAAAAGCTCAAAGTCCAACCTAACCCTACCCTCTACAGTTTTAGCCATCTGCTTTCTGCTTTTTAAGATGTTAGCCTGCAAGGACCCTGCATGCTCAGTTGTTGCTTCACAACAACACAACAAGTGAAGCAAAGATGTGGTTTGTATGTAAGAGCTCCATTAACAGGCACGTTTTATTTCAGCTACTGCAATGAGTACACACATGCAGGATCTATATAAAACAACAAATGGCTCACGCACACATCTCCGCATTTATTTTCTCACCTTTCCTCAATTTGCAGTATTGTTTGGTCTTCCCATTGGATCCTCTCAGGATACTGAGATACCCTCTTTGAATGAGCTTCTCTCTTGCCCTCTTTCCAATCACCCATGCAACAAATTTTCTTCTTCTGTTGGTTTTGCCATTAACTCAGAGCCTTAAGTGCTATGAAAACCAAATCTTTCTGCTCCTTTCCCGCACAAACTTTCTTTTTGCAATCTACTGTTTTCACAAGATGTGTCTTTGTTCTCCTGCTCTGCAATTTTCCCATCTCCAAATGGCCTACCCGTTGCAAAGAAAATGGAGAAAAGAGTTTCCTTTGACAGTTGGGACACGACTTAATGACCTTCTGTTGTCCTTAGCCTGAAAGATGACATAGCTCCAGCTTCACATACATGAGGTATTTGGTGGTATAGTGATTGCATAAGATCAATCAGGATTCCAGTGACGTGTTTAGACAGGCTCCCCAACTGCCACACAAATATTTTGAAAGTAATCTACTCCTGTGTCAGAAGTGATATGTCTAAGGCCTCACTGTAGGAAGTGACAGGACTCTATTGTTCAGCATAACTGAATTTGGGCTTGTTTCGCATCATGCTGACAGACCGGCAGGCTCAGTGAGAAGCACAGGTCTGCAGCACTGGAGGTGTACCTTTAACCTCCTGCTGCAACAGCAAGCTCAAATGTGCTTGTCCTGTAAGATGCTAGGTAATGTATCCAGCACTGGAGTTTTGCTAGGGTGAAACTGATGTACTGCTGTTCTGGAGCTGACAGACAAATGGTATTAGACAGAGACGAGTAGTAACAAGAGGGAATTTTTCCCATACAGTTTCTCACTACCATTCAGAAGACTGCAACGAGCACTAATGTATAAGGGAATGTGTTGCAGAATATTTACCTTGTGTCACTGCCATCTGTCTAAAATACCTGTGCTAGCAACACCTGAACTGCAAGTTGAGAGTGCAAGAGCAGAGTGCCCAGAGAAGCTTCAGGGTTGACCTGGGTTAGCCCACCCCGCGGATGTGAGGGTGCCTGAAGACTTCCCCAAAAAAAACATTCTGACCTGAAGAGCCTTCGACCATGACAAGAACAGAGGAAAAGAGGCTGTGGCACATAGACATACTATTAGTCTGTCTTATGTCTAGAGATAAAAGGAAGAAAGCAAAACCAGAACAAAACTTGCACCATTCAGCATAGCTTCACAGAATAACCTACCTCATTATTTAATGGACTTAATTAATTCTTGCTTTTTCTTAGCTATCAAATTTATTGACTCTATCTTGTTTGCCAGTGCCATTCATTCATCATCCCACAATCTGCAGGTGATGGCGGTGGGATCTGTACAACTCCACGTGTACTAATTTCTATGTTGGCACAAGGTTTCAGTCTTGCAGTTTCTGCCTGAACAGCATCCACACAAGCAAGGCAACCAAAACAAGCAAGAACTTGTTGAGTAAAGACATTTGAGGCAAATTATGTCTGTTGCAATACTGAAGTGACAGCCACAGCAAACCAGGCATAACAACATCCCTTGTAAAAGAGGGAGCTCAGCAACAGGCTCAGAGTCTCAGCTGGCTAATCTCAGAGGAATACTGCTGATATGCAACTGGTGGAGGGCCGCCTTCCTCCTCCCAGCCAAGTTTGAGTTTGCAAATATAAAAAGAGCTTAGAATCTGGTGAAGCAATAGGTGAGAATAAATCATTGTAACTGAAGACCACCACTTTTATTGTGAGCCTTCTAGCTACTTTTACGATTTCTTCTGCTTTTTTTTCCCTTCCTTTCTTTCTATATAGTCACTTGCTTCTTCAAAGTTCACAACGTGGTTCAGCCCTGAGGTCTCTACTAGATGCCAAGTTTCAAAGTTCCCAAAGTACCTATCTGTGCACACCAAGCATTATAAATAACATTTCCACATTTAAGCCAACTGGATCCTGAGCTAACCTAGTTTATAGCCATCTGGAATTCTTCAGAAAAAAGTGACTTGTAAGCACTGTAAAGAGTTTTGTCTTCCCAGAGGATACCAAGAGCTTTTTAATTTCATTGCCATCTTCATTTTGTGATCTGGGTTCAAGAGCAAGGTATAGATTCAAAGAAGATGATAATGCAAATAGTATTAATTAAAGAAACCTTCGAGTGATCTGCTTTTCCCTAATAAGGCAGGCTCTATCAGTGTCCCAAAGGCAGCAAGGTGCCAATATAATTAATCAGTCTGTTTTTAGTTCTCCCTAGACAGCAATATTAACAGTTTGTTTCAGTCTGTTTATATGGGTCTGACAGGTCTTCAACGTGCTGTGTTCACTTTCTTGTGATTAATAGTCATTCACATGCTAAGGTGAAGACCAAGCAGAAAAAGAATGTTTTTAGAGCTGGAAAGATAACTGGATTCTCTCCCCCAGTCTTCCATTTCTAACTAAGTACTAAATTTAGGACTGCTGCCTCATCATTGTTTAAACTCCTCCTTTTCTTTCAACTTGCCCATGTGGCGAGCCAAAGGGAAATTCAAATCACCTATTTTCTTTGTTTACTCTTCAGCTGTGCTCTATAAAGCCATCACATTGATAGTGAATGTCTGCACACTGGGATACTAGATGCAGAAAGCAAAGCCATTGGGACTGTTCAGGGCAAGGAATAGCTCCTTCTGGGAAAACTTCTCTTCCTTTTCATCTCTACAAACCTCTAAAGGAAGATCTGAGGAACTAGCTAAGCTCCAAACCCAGCCCAACAGACCAAGGAGCAGCTGAAATATGTGTTTTATACACTCCTTCAGTGGCTTTTACAGCACTTCTAACAAGTCTTACCAAACTGAAGATGCTTCCCTAGCACAAAACCAAACACTTCTTGGGTTGTGTCCTCCTCTCCACCACAGAGAGTTTCAATTGGACAGAGTGTGAAGGAATACTTCGATAAGAAAAGGAAGCATCTGGAGTATTTCCCAGTTCCCCTTTCTGCCATTCTGGGTGTTTCATTTTGATACAGGGAGGATTTTTCCCTCTCCTCCCCACCCTAGAAAACATTATGCACACATTTCTATGCTAATTTTTGTTTGTTCTCTCTTCTCTCTATTTCCTCAATACATCTGTCCTTTTGGGAGGTAGGTTTTGGAGCTCCCCCTTTGTCCTGGTTTTTTCATTAACTCTTAATTTCCTGAGATGCCTTCCCTCTTTGAGTCTCCTCCTTCTCCTGGCTTTCCCTCATCTCTTTGTCTCTAATCCATTGATTTCTCTGCTCAGGCCTCTTTTGATCTCTCTTCTTTCACTCTTACCAAGTCCATTCAGACTCGTGCCTCCTCCTGTCTATTTTAATCAGGGGATTCTTTTCTTCAGCATTAACCAGAAAGAATAATTTCTTTTCTGCCTTTTTTTTTTGTTTTTGAATGCCAGTCTTCACAAATCTTAGTCTCCTTTTACTTCTACTGCAGTTGAAGAGGATGGCATAGTAAAGTTATTACAGCTGAACAACAAAAGAGCTCTACAAGATAATGCCAACCTCTATAATAAAGAAAAATTATCCTTATTTTTTAAATGCTGTAAGCTGCCCTATCAAGTAACAGGAATTAAACAGTAAGACATAAACACATATTAGCACACAGTGGGTATCGCACAAGAACTCAGCAGTGCTTTCCAGAAACCTCTTGCTATATCCTTCTCTTAGTTGTTCTAGGTAGTTCAACAAAGCAATGACAGAGGTTATGCACCAAATAGCAGAACGCCTCACTCCTTACCTGGGATAAGGACACTAGTACATCCTCCTCTCCCCCCCAGAGAATTCAGGCTCCCCATACCTAAAACACCAAGCTCAAAATGCAGCCACTGATGGCATCTGCTTCCTTGCCTTTTCACGGCTCATAATTTCAAAGCAGTGGCTTTCCTGTTTGCAGTCTTGTCTTACTTACAAACTTGGAGTATACAAATACTTATAGATGCATTTACCATCAGATCAGCTGCCTGTACCTGGTGCCACTTGCCTCACAATATGGCATGGACAAAGACATCTCCCCATCTCCTTTGGAGATCCATGACAAAAGCAATTTGCTTTTTTTCAAGATCACAACTGTGGCTTGATGGTTTTCAAAAGATTGTTAATTTTCAGCTTGTTAGAAAAAATGAAGCAGCAGCTGAATTGGACTAAGACACAGCACTTCCAAAATGAAGTTCATGTTTTATAGACCTACTGTTTCCACCATAGAAAACTCAATATAAAACACCTTCTGCTGTGCTGTGATGTGTTTTCCAGTAAAAAAAAAACACTCAGCACAGCCATGCCATGGATGGAAAAGACAGTGGCTGAGCAAGAGCACAACTGCTCTGGTGTCACATAAATCATATGCTGGGTCACATGCCAGGGGACTACATCTGGCCTCTGCCTTCATGTGAGATCATCATCACAGAAGAGGGCAGGAGCGCTGGACAGGCAGTTGACTCTGGGCTCTCTCATGCTTTGCCATACTCTGAGGTGTTTCGAAGTTCCCAACAGTGCCTCCCCAAACTGGCACTCTGATGCCATGGCAGGGAGCACGAGGTACCACACTTTACTTGCCTCAGTCTTCACTGGCAAATGCTCCGACCACACCACCCAAGTCTTGGAAGGCAGACACAGGGACTGTGAGAATGAAGACCCTGGGCCCACTGTAGGAGAGGATCTGGCTCAAGACCACCTCTAAAAACCTGAACGTATACAAGTCCATGGGACCTGATGATCCACGGGTCCTGAAGGAGCTGGCAAATGAAGTTGCTAAGCCACTGTCCATCATATCTGAAAAATCATGGCAGTCAGGTGACGTTCCCAACAACTGGAAAAAAGGAAATATAACCCCCATTTTCAAGAAGGGGTAAATGGATGAGCCAGGGAACTGTAGACCAGTCAGTCTCACCTCTGTGCCTGGCAAAATCTTGGAGCAGATTATCCTGGAAGGCACGCTGAGGCACATGAAAAACAACAAGGTGCTTGGTGACAGCCAGCATGGCTTCACTGAGGGGAAATCCTGCCTGACCAATCTGGTGGCCTTCTATGACGGGGCTACGGAACTGATGGACAGGGGTAGAGCAGTTGGTGTCATCTATCTGGACTTGTGCAAAGCTTTTGACACTGTCCCACATGACATCCTTGTCTCTAAGTTGGAGAGACATCAATTTGATAGGTGGACCACTCGATGGATAAAGAACTGGCTGGATGGCCGCACGCAGAAAGTAATGCTCAATGGCTCAATGTCCAGCTGGAGACCAGTAACGAGTGGTGTCCCTCAGGGATCGGTGTTGGGACCGGTCTTGTTCAACATCTTCATCGGTGACATGGACAGTGGGATTGAGTGCGCCCTCAGCAAGTTTGCTGATGACACCAAGCTGTGTGGTTCAGTTGATATGTTGGAGGAAAGGAATGCCATCCAGAGAGACCTTGACACGCTTGTGAGGTGGGCTGATGCCAACCTGATGAAGTTTAACCATGACAAGTGCAAGGGCCTACACCTGGGTCGGAGCAATCCCAGGCACAGATACAGGTTGGGCAGAGAAGAGATTCAGAGCAGCCCTGCGGGGAAGGACTTGGGGGTGTTGGTTGCTGAGAAACTTAGCATGAGTCGGCTTCAGTGTGCACTTGCAGCCCAGAAAGCCAACCGTATCCTGCGCTGCATCAAAAGGAGCGTGACCAGCAGGTCGAGGGAGGTGATCCTGCCCCTCTACTCTGCTCTCGTGAGACCTCACATGGAGTATTGTGTGCAGTTCTGGTGTCCTCAACATGAAAAGGACATGGAACTGTTGGAACAAGTGCAGAGGAAGGACGATCAGGTGGCTGGAGCACCTCCCGTATGAAGATAGGTTGAGAAAGTTGGGGCTGTTCAGCCTGGAGAAGAGAAGCCTGTGTGGAGACCTCATAGCAGCCTTCCAGTATCTGAAGGGGCTCTATAGGGATGCTGGGGAGGGACTCTTCATTAGGGACTGTAGTGATAGGACAAAGGGTAACGGGGTCAAACTTAAACAGGGGAAGTTTAGACTGGATATAAGGAGGAAGTTCTTCACTGTAAGGGTGGTAAGGCACTGGAATGGGTTGCCCAGGGAAGTTGTGAATGCTCCACCGCTGGCACTGTTCAAGGCCAGGTTGGACAGAGCCTTGGGTGACATGGTTTAGTGTGAGATGTCCCTGCGCCTGGCAGGGGGGTTGGAACTAGATGATCTTAAGGTCCTTTCCAACCCTAACTATTCTATGATTCTATAGGTGAAAACCTGCGGCCAGGAAGCCTGAGGAGGAGTAAAAGATACTCACCACGATGTGTGACCCCTGGGCTAATAGTTGCCAAGAACAACTTTTGATATTCAGACCCTATAAAACCATCTTCTTTGGCAAGAGATAACACAGGTGCTCAGGGAAGTCAGATACAAGCACAACAGCTTTCTCAATGGGTAACACCTTCAGAATGAGATTATGAGGGGAAAAAAACAAACAATGGAGAAAAGCAACATGACAAGGAAAAAAATCATTGTGCTGTACGTTGTTTTGTGGTTCTTACCTTCTACGCAGATCTTCAGCCACTGCTGCTCTGCAGCTGAACAAATAGGCTCGGAGAGATTTTAGCTGCTGTCTCAGGCGGACAACAGTTGCCAGAGGTTCAGCGTGCTTGTACAACATGGGATTTTCCTGCTGGATATCGATCAATGGCTCCTCATAAACATATTCCAGGAACTCTTTGGCTTGCTTTGATACCTAAAAAATAAAGCCGTTTAGCTAGGCTTTCCTCCCAACTCTTTTTAAGCAGATCCTCCCCTCGGTGATCTGTCAGCTATTCTCCGCATCTGAAAACTTATTTTGTTACCAATTACAAATGAAGACAGAGCTGAGAGAGATCCAACTGTCCCTGCTTATAGCCAAGTCAAACTTCATGAAACCCACCAAAGTTGAATGTGTGAGATAATTGCTTACTTACCCAATACTCAGCAATATCCGCAGCCATACATGTTTTCACTGCTGGGTAACATATCTTACCAGGTATTTTTTAAGTCTAAAAACTAATTACCAAGTTTCTTCCCTGTTAAGATTTTCCCATTTGTTTGCCGCTTTCTTTTTGACAAGAAGCAAGTGATGAGGTAAGTGCCAAAGCACATTAGAAAATGAAACATACACACTGCAAATCCAATCACATTATACTAGTCCAGAGTATAGAACTCCAGTGTAAAGTACTGCTTCCATTTGTTTCAGACTCAGCCGGCAGGGATAAAATTATGTAAAAAGAAAATAATCAGAAGTATATCTATCGAGGTGTGGGGTTTTTAAACACAGACAAATAATGTCTGGTATTACTCACTCCCAGTACTTCATCTGCAGATTTTTCTTAGGCCTTTTTCATGATAGTGCTCTGTTTTATCTCCAACTGCAAAGAGCTACTGTAATCTTGATAAATTAGTGGGACTTTTGTTCCCACTAGAGAAGATACTCCTGTTTCTGAGGTGAGTAGGCCAAATTCCCTCTCATTCCTTATTTCTGTATTTTATCACAGCTGGAAAAGAGAAGATGGGATTATCTGAAATGAGCTGCAAACCACCCGAAACTGTGCTATGGAAATACTATTTGTTCCACCATTCAATTATCCCTCCCAGACCTTTAAATCTGTGTTTACACTGAGTGAGGGAGGGATGAATTGGGCTAACAAAAGGAGAAAGGGCACATCATAAACTCATGAGATTTAGGATGTTATTTCCATTTTGGTGCTGTAAGGCAAGAAGTAGAAAAAAGCAATAGACATTCTTATAAATTGCACCACTTCCAAAACCAGCACAAGTTACTAGCTACAGGAGTCACTAGCTACTTACAGGGAAAGCCAGACCCAAATGTAACCTTTTCACAGTGCATAATACAAACGTAAGAAATAATGCCAAGGCCAACCTTCTCACCAGTAACTACACAGATAATAAAATGTGCAATTTTAAATACAGCAGAGCATAACTCCACAGGTTCCCCAGGTCCTAAAATGGTACTTTGCCCAGCATCACTGTCTGACAGGTATGTGTCGGTTCACTCTGCATGCCTGACACAGGCACACAGGTCATGTAAAACATTAACTCACATAATCAACCACAGGAAAGTTACAAGAAGCTGAAATGCAGTCTTATAATGGGAAAGGTCAGGCAGTCACAACAACTCAGCTTGCTACCAGCCAATATTCTAGTACATCTACAAGAATACTTACAGTCCCCCAATTTAACTGGGCAGACTAGACAACCCCACTACATAAGCCAGAAGGAGTGAAAAGATGGAAAATGCAACAACATTTTAGCTTTAAATGTCATACAAGGATGGATGCTGACATTTCCAGACCTTTCTTTTCTAGTGGCTGCAAATTCACAGTTCAGAATTCAATTTACCAGCAGTCAGCCTCTCTTGAAGCCTTCTGGCACAGTGAGTTCATTTCCTGCTGTGTTTGCCTGGCATTTTGCTGGAAGCCACCTGAACCAAACTGCAATACCTACTGGTTTTTGTGTGCAAACAGGGAAAGCAGTTGGCCTGAGTAAAAGGAAGAAAGCATGTTCACAAGGTCGCCTCTTTTCTTTTCCCTTCACACGAACACATGTAAAATGCAAATATGAGAACAGTAGGGAGACAGGAGAAAAAGTGAACTTGGGGACTGAACTGCTACTTCGGTTAGAAGAGGAGAAACATGCCTAACTGCCAAGTCCTTTCAAATAGCTTTTATTGCAGTCAAGGGGATTTTTCTTCTCCTACCCATGTGCTTTCAGGTGTTAAGCCCCACGTATGGGAAATCACAGCTCTACAGAGTTCTACCGCTTCTGTTTTTTCATGACCTGCCTTGCCAAACTCAGACAAGAACCTCTCCATTTCCAAAATCTACTTAATTGATGCAACAGCTTTGCTGCTGCTCAGATGCCTGGGAGTCCACAAAACATAAAAGAGAAACATGCCCAATTACTGTATCATTATAAAAGCATATGTCCTAGTGTACCTATTGGTGCTTGCTTTGCTGGAGACAGATAGAACAGACCCCAGAAACCTCTGCAAAGGTAGCGGGATGGAGTGCAGGTTTTCAAACCCTTCATTCACTTTGCTGCCATGTGGGGGACCGACAGGCACATTTCAGACTGTGTGAAACACCAAAGCTTTTGAAGACTGAAACCCTGTTTCAGCTCTGTCCATCAAAGGTGCTATGTGCTTATTTCCTGCAGAACCAATCTAGCCTATGCCATGAGTCCAGCCAGAAGCAAATCACCCACCACAGAAGCTCCATTTTCAGGCATTGCTGCACTACCTGTGAGGGGTAGGGCTGCGCACTTAGGAGAAGCTCTGTTGTTTAGCTTCACTTGGGATGTTGCTGCACAGCTCTGTGTGGGCACGCTGGCCAACTATGAGAGGTGAAATGCTGACAAATTAAGTGATCTTCCTTTAAAAGTGAGCACAAATAAAATTATTAGTACTTAGATCACCTCAAGGAAGTGGGACGTGTATCTGTCTTTGCCAAATCAGCACATTCAATTAATACACTAATAAGGAATCATGCAGTTTCATTGTAACACTTAAAAGCAGCAGCCAGCACTAAATTGCCTTTTAGAACATAACAGAAGAAAAAAACATCAGGCCTTATCTCTGAATGGAGAAAGGAGAGGTGGATGTAAAAACACAGGCAATATGTGCTCTACCTCAGAATAGCACTGCATCATTCCATGGAGGCATAGGAGGGACACAAATGGAAGCATATGTATGCAGAATTGAACAGAAAGGGGAAAACCCCAAAGATTTCACAAAACTAAGGAGAACAACTTGTTATTTTACATAGATGGGATGGAGTTGAGGAGATCCAACCAGTGATCTCAGCTCAGTTGTCACATTGACACTGTAGTACATGATGTCCTCTTCACCTTCCCTCCCTGCCTTAGTTCCTGCTCATATAGCAGGGGATGCTGTAGTGTTTTCCTACCTTAGAGACAGTGCTTCTTTCTTAAATCCAACTCCCTGAGCACTTCGGCACAGAGACGGATAAAGTATCTGCACACAATTTGCTTGTGCTCCCAAGCCACCTCATAGCTGTTTTGCATGTCTATAAAAGGTGCAAATTGATAACTTCTCACCATTACAGTGAGATTACAGTAGATTAAGTTTTCAAGGAATTCTTAAACTTAAAAGTCCCACTTCCTTTTGTGCCTCAGCTGCCTACACCAAGACCACAGGAAACAGAGCATAAGGCATAGTTTTTACCCTGCAGGTTTAGAAAAACAGTTTATTTTCTTGGCAATATTACAGCTTGATATGAGGTCTTTGCCTTACTATCCACTTGCTCTGTGTCAGGGCTACCTATACTACCATGGGCTAGCAAGTTTAGTCCTTTGTAGAAGCATTCAAAGGAAGAATGCTTAAATATCTTATTCCTAGCTTCTAGGAAAGGGAAGGAGTTTTGTCCCCACATGTAAGAGCTTTGTAACTGAAGAATCTTGCATTTTATGGTGGAAGACTATAATTTTCCTAATGGCAGGCTCTGGCTACCTTTTAATAATCTCCCTTTCTGACAAATTTTCTTCTTCAAGACAGCTGCTTTTCCCCTAATAGGGCATTTATTGGTTATTTTTTTCTTTTCAAATAGCCCATAATAATAATATTTGCAGGCACAAAACATCAAACAGCCTCTCCCAACAGCGGCTGCCAGGTCTGAAGCTCTAACATGGTCTGGATTCGTTATGAGTCTGTTATTGTTCCAGCATATGCTCCCCAAGACAGCAAAACAACCCTGCTACTGTGTTTGCTGGTGTAATGCTTTGAGGCATGCAACCAGTTGCCCTTATCTAGCAACCAGCCATCAAGGCAGTAGCAAACAGCAGACACAGAAGTTTCAGAGAAGCTGCTTGTATGGCAGGTGAACAACTATAGGATTTTCTCTTTATGTTGCTTTCGCCTGTCTGGTCCAAACAAGTGCTACAGCAATGTCCTTCCAGTGCCCTTGAAATGTTCATGCCAAGAGACAGGACATACTGGGCCATGCAAACACCATGTTTGGGAATGCTGGTTTCCTGCAGGCATTTCCACAATTCAGCATCTGTCACCAAGCAGTGCCAATTTATAGTCCCTTGTGCCAATTTATAGCCCCTTGTGCTCATGAAACAGGTACTCCTCAAGGGCCCAGTAAGTGCAAAGATTAGGGCTTAAAGAGACTGTCTCTTGAACAACCAGATAAGCAATGATGGAAAAGATGCCACCAAGCAAGAGAAGCATGGCTGCTCCTGTGGAGGAATGTTTTAGGCCCAGCTAAGGAAACTGATGAAAACATCTGCCTTGTTGAAGGTGGCTCATTCTGGTAAAAGGCACAAAAATGACAGTATTAGCAGTTAAGGCCTGTAACTTTCAATCTGTTGTAATGTCTGTGCTTCTATCTAAAAAGTAATCCTGTTCACTCGCTAGCAAGCCAACCTGCAGGGAGATTACCTTGTATTTGGAAGTGTCCCAGTTATGAACCAGCCGTGCAGGGATGAGGAACGTGTCATCCACATGGCAGGTGCTGCAGTAATACCATCCACTGTAGCTGCACACCTTGGCTTTCCCATTGGACAAGCCTATGGAGCGCTGACAGCCTGGAGAAGAGAGAGGGGGTAAAAGTCTGGGTTTGTAAACCATGCCAGAGTACACACTCAAGATAAGTAACTATGAGACCCTTTTTAAATTTCATTTATTATACCAATGAGCCATTTCTCTTCCCTGAAACCCAGAAGAATAAATATAATAAATATATAAATACTAAAAACCTATTGCTGAACAAGCATCTGCTAACTTGGGCATTTATGGCAAAGAGTTCAGAGAACAGTGAAAGGATACTTAGCATTTCTCAAGAAACAAAGGCAGAAGACTAGCTTTGAGATACTGGGCATTTAACAGCCATGGCCATCTGAAAACCATGACCTGAAGTTTATATAGAGAACACCAGACTGCAGAATTACTGCGTGATTGCTCCAGACAGCTCCCATTTTCCCCACAACAGAATGGGCCAGCACTGGCTGCCTGGAGGAGCACAAGCCAGCTCCTGCTGACAGCCAGACAGGATGCTGACCTGGCGGGTAGGATTCAGCCACAGAATTAGCACAGCCAAAGCAAACCACAGTCAGGCCATGAATAATAACTCTGAGCAGCAGTTACGTTGGGAATGAGTAGCCCTTGACTAGCAATGGTGACACAGCTCAGTTTCCTGCAGGGTTTGGGGCTATTTTTTCCTTACAATTGGATTACCCTGTATCTTACAAGGTCTGAAGTCTGCCTGATACTTTTTTCACAGCTGGATCCCTTGCCTCTTCCCATATGCTCTTATGTGCAGTCCCTGGAGTAAAACAATGTATTCAAAAGCTGCTGCTTTAGTTGGAAAGAACAATGCAGAGCTCTTCTTCACCTGACCACAAAACCACAGAGAAACTCGATGCATTTGACACCTCTGTCTTTCTCTCAGCTGTGACTAAAATAAGCCAACAGGTTCAGATAATATTAGAGTGAAGGGCTGAAGACAGACAGCACAGTCACATTTTACAACCTGCTCAGGAAACGAGGCTAAAAATGTTTGGATAAGATACAATGAGATGTCTGTGATTGTTATTAACACCTCTTTAACACAGCACACATGATGGCATTTCTCTTTTCCCTCAAATATTAGTGTCCCTGCATGACATTTACAGCTACAGACAAAATTAGCACCAGAGACTCATTCCAGCATGTGCTGTATGCTCAGGAGGTCTCTGCTGGAACTGGTTGGCAATACTGATCAGCACAGACATAGACCTTGTGCACCACTTTTATGGCAGAAGTACTGGTTAAACAGAGCTTTTAATGCAGAATTTAACTGACTGACTGCTTTTGTTCAAATAGCTGAATTTGTTCAGTTACGTAACTTCTCACACTGAAGGCATCATTTTTTGCCAGGAGAAGTTATCCTCATTTTAGGAGAGATTTTAGCTCAACTACTGTAGGCATCAATCAAACTCCTCCTTCTCCCCACTAGCTGATGCTCCCATGTCCCCTCTGCTTTAATCAAAAGAATTAGAATAACCTGACCAGCACAATTAGTTCACTTCCTCCTCTTCCACAATCCAGAGGCACTGACTATCTGCAATACTCACTCTCAAGTGAATCAGTGTGAGACATGTCCTGTTTCTCTTTCTCCCTTTTAAAGTGAGGATATGCAGTTTCTTGAAAAAGGAAAATATCTAAACCAGTCAGTTGATGAAAGAGACACTTATATTAATGCTTCCTCTTTTACCGTTGATAAGATCAAGAGCAGAAGTATAAACATCTATCTCAAGTGGCATAACATACGTAATGCAAAAATGTGATCTCAGCCAATAACCGAATAGAAAACCCAAACATCATGACTGTAAACTATTATCACTGTAGATACAATTTTTGTATGGCAAATATTAGCAAAAAAATATCACTTCTGACTGTGGCTTGGGATTAGAATTCAGGAGTCAACAACTCTGTATTTCCCTCAGTGCAAAGCAGGCATTTTCCCATATTTCCTTTCCTGTTCCTTTCCTTTCTTAAAAAAGCAGGTTTTTTACAAGTCAGTTAAAAGAGTTTCCATGCAGTCCTCCTCCACTATGCTGTTATGGATGAAGTCAGGCACACCGGGTAGTAAGCTTAGCATCAGTGCTCTGTAGTACATACAGAACTATTCCTTCAATATTTAAAAAGCATTCACACATAAATGTGAAGGTTTTGAACAGCCTATGAGACATGAGATACCAGTCCTGTTTGTCTGACATTACATTTGCCTGAGTAGTAGCCCTGGAGGACGCTTGCAGAAGGTACTCGCACTGTTGCTATGGAGCCCATGTTTTCGAAAGCACAAGAGGGGGAAGTCTTGCCCCTTTGCAAAGAAAACACAGAAGTATGCCCAATTCTCTCCTCATGGAGCAACAGGAAGAAAACTAGGAAAGAGAGCATTCCCTTTTCCCAAGTTAAATGGGAACAAGCCCTCAGAAAGGATGATTTTATTAGCAATACCTCAGTACAGCACATTCTTCTGTGCCAACCTTGCTAAAAGAATTGAAGGGTCTGTACCTTATCCTCAGTAGTTGTCTCTGAATTTCCTATCACTGAAAAGCACGAAGTATCCATCTTTATACCTCAACTGGCTCCAACTTCAGCTTTCACTACATACAGCCACCTCCTCATATTGGATAAAACAGAGACTGCTAAATGACATGCAGTATTTTCTAGATCAATGTGTTTGGACCAGTTGATGAAGTACTAGTAGTAGAGTTGTGTCTGAATGAGACTGAAGTGTCCTAACTCAATGCCACTGAAACCTTTATAAACATTCCCCACTAGCCAACACGTACTCATCTTGAGATGAGGATGGGACAGGACACACTGATTTAACCTGACTGCTACTGTGCACTGTCCATCGCACAGGCTAGTGTGATAACTTGTAGTTGACAGTCTGTCTTAGTGCCCTAACTCCTATCTCATAGACTGAAGGCAAAAATAAGCTAAACTCCGATTTGAATAGCCATCATCTTAAACTAAAACATTTGCAACTGCAAGTGATGATTTTGAGGCCTAATTTCTTGCAACCTCTTAGGGCCAGAAACTCACTCCAGTTCATGGAGTTTATGCAGGAGAGAAATGCCAAAGAACAGAAATGCTGGGGGTCTTCCCCCTTCCTCCCTGTGTCCAGCCCATAAGAACTGAAGGTCTCCAGGGTGAAGAGGGTCTCAGCTAGCAACCTTGGATTCCCTTCCCTTCAGGAAGGGTGGTTTTATAAGGAGGAAAAAGTGGAAGGAGTTCCTATCGGAGCAGCATTTCTCCCTTATTCCAGCTCTTCTCTGAGCCCACATTTGCTTCCTTGCTCCTCAGAAACATATTTACAGAGAGTATTTCTCATTCCTCTTCATATCCTCAAGTAAATCATATTCTGCAAAGCTACACAACAGTTGTAAGCTTGGGGTATTGTAGATGAGAATGTGGCACTGGCACCTACTTTGTATTTTCCCTTACTTTACAAGCTTTGCTATTTGAAAATCACCATCTTTTCCATTCCCATCTGCTGTGATTCATAATGATGGCTATTTCTCCAATCCTTTCAAATCAAGTTATCAAAGCACTGATTTTCTTTGATGTTATGCAGTTCAAAGTGATGTAGTGTGACAAACATATTCCTGTGGCATAGACTACTTATGCTACTTTGTTTTTTTAAGATGGGAAAAAAATAGAGCACAAATGGGAGAGAAAGAAGAGGAGGAAGGAATAGCTTGTGGCTCAACGCCCTTGGAAATACGGCACCTGGACATTCAGGTACATAAAGTTGCCATCATGTTTACCAGAACCAAAACTAGTCCTGATTCCTGGCTTTAAACTCTTGAGCACCCCTCCCAGCAAGATAGTAAGACATAGCTGACCACCCCAGAGATCAGTAGCACAACAAACAGTCTAAACTAAACTAGGGGAAGGGACCATTTAATGTTTGCAGAGAAAACACTTGCCCATAGCTAGAGAAAGCACCTTCCACAGGATGGGCCAAAAAAGTGGCACAACTTCGACCAAACCTCTCTCACCTACTCCTAATGCCTATGTAAAATATTATCCAGGTAACAGCCACACAAAGGTCTGGCAAACCCTGAGCCTAGAGGAAGGAAAATACTGTCGTATTTACTAGCATTCCAAATCATCCCTACCTAAAGGGTATTACAGAGCAAGCTACAGAGGACAGAAGTGTAGCTGTAGGTACACTGTTAGGAAAGAGATGGAAGGAGTAATCCAAAACCTTTAATCACAGAAAATATAACAAAACGGCCTTGGAACCAAGCAAAGAAAATAGGGGTTAGAAAAATAGCAGCAAGAAAGCGCTGCTGAGCACAGATGAATCTCTCTCTACAGCATGTCTGTTAGAAGAGCAGGAGTATCAACATCAAGAGGCTCATTTCCAAGCACTAAGACTTTGGGAAGAAAGTAGTACAGGAAGATAAGGTCAAAAAGTTATAATGAGTCTCTCTTCCTGACTTAAGGTGGTGGTGAGGATAGTATGAAGGAGAAATCCAAGACACCTGAATACAATTCCTCTCCTGCAAAGTATGGAAAACTCCATTTCTGCCACTTTCAGGGTGCTCCATACTCTTATGGTCAAGGAAGACACACGCAAGTGTCCTTTTTATCCAGATACCTTTTTCTTTAATCTTTTAGCAAGAAAAGATTGGAGCAGCTTTACAGTGAAACACAGACCAAACTAGAATGGAATACACAAATGCTTTCCTTATTCAATAAAGTTCCTTGCTCGGTATCAGGAAAAAGCAAATCCCTCATGATTGTGTACCATAATTAAATCTGTGACAGATTAGCTTAGAAGCTAATTCATTTAGAAACAACATACAATATGAAGAAAAGAAAATGACCCACAGACTTCAAAAGGCTTTCAGCTTGATAAAGCCATAACGCAGACTAAGCAGAAAGAGCACAGCAACAAATTTTCAGTGTTAGATCACACACACAACATTGCTCAAGCTGCTCAGCACAGAGAGAAGGTGAGAATTACTTCAGTTGCTGGCCTTGTGCTTCCGTGCATCTATTCCAATTCATTCCACCATGGGAAAACTCCAGCTCACAAAGAAGACACACAGTCCAGCTCAGTTCTCCTTCACACCTACCCAGGTTTGAATTTGCATTAGTTTGTCCTTCTCCCAGCATCACTTCTTTTTTCCACAGCAGTTCTCTTTCTGAAGAAAGAAAAACCTCACACACCTCTAAGTAAAGTCTGACACTTTACTCACCTTGCCTACTTTTTTGTGAGTCTTATGGACTTCAAAAACAGACCCAAATCAACAAAATCATAACCCATTAATGGCATAACATTTTCCCTGTGGGTTTGACCCTATCCAGTGATAATTATCTAAGCAACATATAAATCCCATGTTATTTACATCAGCAACGAAGAAACCCACTTTAACTATAACCTAGATTAGCTTCTCCAGAAATACAGCAGGGCTCACTAGCCCCGAACTCCTAGACTCTTTCATTTTTAATTTTTTAATAGACTCCAAAGGATGGACAAACTGTTCTGAGTCAATGGAAACCTTGACTATTAGCTGGAGCTCAGGACTAAGCCCTAAATTAACAGCTTTCCCATCTTCCTGAGTGCCATATGAAGATACAATGCACAGCTCTGCCTTTCTTGTCTTGCAAGCTCAGCTAAGTTAGTCTAGGGTTGCTGGCTACAGGCTGTAGCCTGGGCTGGGGAGACAGGCCACTCTGGACCCATCTCATCCTACTAGTGATGTCCCACAGGCACACTGCCACAGAGCATTCCACCAAGGCAGGTGAGATGAATCATACCCATGGCACCCAGGCTTTCTTCCTATCAGTGAAGACTGGATTAGCGTAGACATCCAATATTTAGCCTGCTAGGGGTAGGTGAAGTAAACAACACCCTGTTGTCAGTCATGTCAAACACACAGAGCTGTGGCCCTCACTAAGAAGATGAACAAGCAAGAAAATAAAGATCACTGGTGGAAACAAGCCAGGTGATAGCACGTATACATCATACACAACATCTGTGTGTCTGTACTACACTTGTCCCTTGCAGAAGATCTCATACAGCATGATGCAGGCTACACAGTTAAATTCTGACTTCCCAATAAAACTAATAGTAGCTAAACCTGCAAACGTAACACTGAAAAATCATAAATGTCAAAGTGTAAGCTTGCACTTTGCCTGTACAAGCCGACAGCAACATTTCATCAATAAATCACTCCCAAAAAATACCAGCTGTGTGCCAAATGGCTGCAACAAAACTATACTTTTGGAAACGAGCTTTTCCTTTGCTTGGATTTCCCCACTTGAATTTCACCAGATTGTAGGTTCTTTCACTTTTAGTGTCAAATGCTGAGAAAGGCTGAGATGCCATTTTCCCCAGAGAACTTGCTCTGAGGGAATTACAAACTGCTATGCAGATAAGCATCACACACAGTTATAGTGTATCCTTTCAACTTCTTTCTCCCTATTCCCAGGACAAAAGGACTGAGAAAGAATACCATACACCTCAAGTTTATTTGCTGTTCTTTCCCCTATGCCTCTAAGGGACTGTTTTCTGCAATATCTGGTGCTTTGCTGAGACTTGGAAGCACTGCATGACAGAAGGGAATGGGAGCTCCCATGGAATGACTTATTAACAGGATTCAGTAATTCATAAGCTCTTTAGTCAGGGATGCAAACTGAACACACTCCCTGGCCCTGCTCTTGAAGTCTGCCAGCTAGGAGTGAGTAGATAATTTGAGCATAATTAATAATGGTATTCCCATTCCTACAGCTGATTACACTCATGCTTGTATTTTTATACTGAGAAGGTAGGCAAGAGAAAGGAGCAAAGAGCAGACCAGCCTTTTGTGTGATCAGAGCAACAGGTCAATTCCAAACCAAATCCTATGAATGTGCAAATCCCACTCTGCGAAAGTGCCAGCCAAATCCCAGGAAGGTGGAAGACCTAACTTCTGTCAGTGTAGAAAAAGCTAATAGTTTTCACTGCCATTTCCCCTAGTCAAGCCATCTTAAAACTGGACTGAAGAGATCACTCCACCCCTGAAGATTAAGGTCTTCTGTGATCATAACTGATCACTGCTAACAGGCTTGATCAACTCAAGCAAGGAGAAGAGATTCTACACGGTATTGTCTGACCCTTCCCCAAACAAGAGCTGTCACATGGCAAAGCACCGTGGACTAGCACCAATGTGTTTTGAAATATGCAGGTCCACTGCAAATTAAGTACCCTTGCTATGCGAATTCAAGTTTCCCTTGCCTGGAAACCTCTCCCCTGCTTCTCCCAACAAATCAGTGACCTTGTTTAGACACAGTGGATTTTCCAAATACTAATTTGGACACGGATGATGTTTTTTCTGCTCAGCTGGCTCTAGCTAGCAAAGAACAAGAGTCTAGAAATACCACTGCTAGCAGTGGAAGTTTTACTTTTGAATCAACGGAAACAGGGCCTGAAAGTCACATGCAAGGCTGGAAGACAGTGGTCTAAAGTGATGATACTTAAACAGTAAAACTTTTACTGTGCAGAACACATTCTCAGGGGATTTTAGAGACCCAAATACAGGGAACACAAAAAGCTGGGAAGTGTTGGAACAAAGAGATCAAAGCCAAGCACAAAATATATACAGCACTTAGGAAGCACAACCCTAAGAGCTCTGGACAGGAGAGAACAACTGTTACTTAGGACTAAAAATGTGACAAGTGTGCTGACAACCTTCCAAAGGGCATTCTGGTATTTTATTATTGTGCTATGTTTGCTAATATTTGTCCCCTAGTGTTGTTATTTCAGTGTCACGCTACAAATAGGTACTGGGCGGGATGACAACTCACAAAGAATCTGCTAAATCCAAAGAAGGAGCACCCATGCTTTTCAACTATCTGGACTTGGGAAGTTTCAACTATATGGCTTTTTGAGAAGTTGAACAAATCTGCATAAGGAGAGAAAAGGCTGGGAAATAGAAGTTTAGATTGGATATAAGGAAGAAATTCTTTACTGTAATGGAATGGGTTGCCCAGGGAAGTTGTGAATGCTCCATCGCTGGCGGTGTTCAAGGCTGGGCTGGACATAGCCTTGGGTGGCATGGTTTAGTGGGAGGTGTCCCCGCTCATGGAAGGGGGTTGGAACTAGATGATCTTAAGGTCCTTTCCAACCCTGACTATTCTATGATAATAAAGTCAGCATCACACCTGGTTTTGGGGGGTTTGGGTTTTTAATCAATTAGGAAAATACTTTCTTTTCATTGAGGGGAAAAAATAAAAGGAACTTCACTTTTACCACAGTAGGAGCTAGTTTCAGATCTGTGGGGTAAGCTAGAGCAGAGGCTTCACGAGCTGAGCCTGTTGCACTGGACTGTTCCCATCTACGCACACGATCACAGCACTAGAGGCAGAATGACTCCTTGAAAGCCAACAGCTTTCCATCTGCTGCTCAATTTGACAGGGCTGCAAGCTCAGGAAATAGCCCATTTACTAACCCTGGCTTCCCTGCACCTAGTGTTCAGCTCAGCCAGCCAAGTCACTGAAGCCCTAATAGCTGGATTTATCCTTCTGGCAAGTGAGGAGACAGAGAGAAAGAACGGAAGAACAGACAGAAGGCACCCCAGGAGAGGAGCAAGGAAAGCCATACAGACAAATGTGTTTTGGGTGTAGAGCACATTTTGCAGAAGGCAGGAACTCCCCCATCCATTAGGACTTGCTGTCTAAGCAACGAGAGTTGCTGGCAGACACAACTGACCTCTCTGAAAAAAATTGTTTCAGTAAATGACAGGGAGAGGAAAAATAAAAGATGAAAAGGAAGAGAGACATCAAAAGAACAGGAGCTATACAAACCAGGAGGCAAGGGCAGAGGCCATTTGTCTTCCCCATCTATGGAAATGTGAAGGCACATGCCAAAGGAACAGCAATAGTGAAGGGCACCTGAGGACATTTGCTCCTTACAGATCCCTCCAGGAGTGCTCCTCCAGGAGACGAGGAACCTACCATTCCCAAGGAGCCCAGAGATGGTCCACGAGGGACAGAGGACAGCCACTGGAGCACTCACAATCAGCTACTGCTGTCTGCAAGATGCTGCACTTGCCAAACACGTTTTGATGGAAGCCATCTCATCCCAAATTAGTAACACAAACAGTTTGGGGGTTTCTCTTGAGTTCAGCTGAAATTCAGACCAGAAAATAACAACACTGCTCTCTCAACAGATCATCCTAACATGATGCGCGCCTCACTTCCTACATATTAAAGAACGAATGATAAGACCTGGTATTTATGAGCTTGGACTTGCAACCAACTTTAATTTCATATCCATTTGAAGAGAAGGGGTAAGTCCCTCCAAAGTCTCACTGAGCAGATCTACACTCATAAATGCCACTCTTGCTCCCAGTCCCAAACGTTTCCCATGGGAACACTGCTGTACCCCAGCAACAGGGCACGATTGAGCCTGCAATTATACGAACATGCAAAGGACAGAGGAAGCTGCCATTCCAGTGCCAGCAGTTTCTAGCTAACCACACGCTCCAAAATGTATTGCTATTCCAAAGAAAAAAATATAAGTAATGGCAGGAAAGGTGAGTGTTTATAAAAACCATGCCTCTCCACTGTTAGTCAGCGGCCTATTCATTAATGTTTGGAAATGATGGGAAATAATGTCCTGCCCTCCATAGTAAGACAAAAATGTGAGGAAAATGTTTGTATGCGTTGATCAAGCAAAGGAAAACCTTTTTCAAGCTGCCCTTCTGACTCCAGTGTATCAACAGTTTGTCCCCCCTGCCCCATGACTACATCTGACACCACCGCCCTGGCTTCTATCACGAGTTGAAAAGTGCTAGTCAGACTCCAAGATAAACCTGTCAATAGCGAGGCACAGACATTCGCATTCTTCCCTACCTGCTTGTGTCAGCTGTTTGTCTGGGAGCAGCCCCTTGAAAAGCTTTTACTGAGAGAGAAAAGGAAAGGGGGATGCAGAGGGCATTTCTAACAGGAAGAAAATCAGGGAAGGGAACCCTATAAAGACTGCAAAGAGAAAATAAAATTCAAAACCCCACAAAAACTGTCCCCATCAGGTCCTCCCAGCAACCTTCTTTATCAGAGGTTCATTGTCAATCAATTAGCCAAGGCAGCAGGGGTCTGCAGGAAGGGGGGTAGCTCGAGAGACAATGGTCTGCCCTGTTGTATTACTATTTAATCACTTTTCCTAAATAAATAAAGCAGCCCTGAGGTGCTGTCATGTCAAGGGAATTTATAACAAAAAAACCCTTCATTTTTCATTGGTCATTACTTTTCCTTCCCTCCCACCCCTGCAGGACTAGAGTGGGTTACTACTGTAGCCTTAAGTTCCATCTTTGTGTTGCTTGCCTTTGATTCCCACTCGGACCTTGCCACTTTCTGGCACTAATTTGTCAGGCCGAACAAAGGAGGGATTTGTACCTCCTGTAAGGTCTCAATTAGGAAAGGCTTCTGCTGTATTATGTGCCATTGGGACAGGACACAAAGACGGTAATTACAGGAATTTGCACTAAATGGCTGAAGAATTCACAGCAAAACTTTTCTTCCTCCCCCCTCCTCATCCTTTTCCAAGCTTACCCCTCCCAGCAGCCCTGGGGAAAACCACTCTCAATGCCTGCAAGATGTAATTACCAACAGCAGGCCCCTTAGGTTAAACAGCAGCCCATGCCAGGGGGAGCAGAGCAAACTGCCTGCAGGGAGCAGGGTACAAGGAGAGTCTCAGCTTGTTGACGTGCCTCCAAGGGCTCCTCGCACAAACTTTTCTGAGCCAGACGAGTTTCCCCAGTTTCTCCCAGTTATAATTACAGTTATTCATTTCTTTGCACCGTGGTAACAGCTACAAGTTCCAGGCAACTCTCAAAGACCAGCTTGAAGGGTCTCACACAGATGGCAAAGGGTCCAAAACCACAGGAAGTGCTGTGCATCCCTACCCTCGGGTGCAGGGAATACCAGTGGCCGGCTCCTCACAGCCTCCCCACCACTCACATTTCTTTACACAAGTGTTTGTTCAGTTTTGCAGACTAAAAGAAGGCCACAGGAGCACTGGGAATGCCTCCCGTGTAATCAGGAAAAGACTCCATGCAACCCTGATACAGCCAGAGCAGCTTACTTCTGCAGGGAATACGAGTGTGTGCAGATCCATCATCCCATGTTTGGGAGAGGAAATACATCCTTTCCCACAGAAAAGTCTGCTCCCATACTACATAATGCAAGACTAAAACCTCTTTCACATTGAACACATGCATTTTGCTCCCATCCCAGGGGGCCTGATCCTATTTTTGAGGAGGTCATTGGAAACGCTCACTTGAAACTCTCCTGGATCTCAGTAAAAGGCAAATTATGAATTTTTCCTCTCCTGAGCTTAATAAAAGAAATTAGGAGACAGGTTTTAAGTTTTAACATTGTGTGGGACGTTCCCTTAAAATGAGGCTGCTAATTCCGCTGTCCTCTTGAGTTTCATAAAGCTCTCTACTGGGTAACACACTGGCCTAGGTCCATCTTGGGCATATTTATTTGACCCATTCCCAGAGTCTTCCTGCAGTTTTCACTCTCACAACTACCCTTAAAAGTAAGACATGACCATTGTCCAACAGTGTTCAGGTAACAAGGGTTATCACAGAACCCAGGCACCTTCAGTGGCAGCATTAGTCTGCTACATAAATACTCCCAGAAAAAAAATTGCTGTGCAGTCACACAAACAATATGTAGCCAAGAACAGAACTGAGTTCAGGCAGAAGCCCAAATCACTAACTGCAGTGAAGACAATCTTCATGATGCTTCATGATGGGAGGTAGGTGCCGTGCGCTGTGGAGAGGTGACCTGGAACACTGCCTGTGGGTGACTACTAGAGAGGGACAAACCCAGCTGCACACACAGTAAGCTCCAAGGGCAACCCAGTACTTCTGGGCCTCAGATCTCTTGTGGACGGGATACAGGCCAGCCAGCAGGGCCATGCGTGGTTCCAGAGCAACAGGAGGCCTCCACATCAGACCCCTGTCTCAGAGCAGAGTGGGGAAGAGGCAGGACCCTCATAGCTCCCATAACAAAAGAGGAAAACCCTCCAGAAAAGCTGTTTCTGATAAAGCTGACAACTTCTGACTGTAACTAAAGCCAGTCAGAGAGTACAGCTTAGGCACAAAGCATCCAAATTTGTTCCACGATGTTGCCCTTGCTAAAGTAAAAGGACTGTGTATCTACATGGGTCCTCTCTATTTTCACCTCATTCCCAAACTGGGTAAAATCATGATCTAGCCTAGGACTAGAGTCAGCAGTCAAATGAACTGGAATTTTCAATTAGATGCAGAGGCTTAAGGTCATGTTTTCACACCTGCCTCAAGGGAAGAACCAAGCAGATGAGCTTATGCCTGAACCTCGGTGCTGGAACACAAGTTGCTAAATGACAGTGTTTCAGGGAAGCATAAATGCTTTGCGGAATCTCCTCAGAAGGCCCAGATCTGCAACCGAGTTCCAAAAATTACTTGGAGACATATCAATAAAAGGAAGCAAAAGTGCTCCAAGTAGGCAAGTTGCACCATATCCAGAATACAAATCTCTTTGATTCTGGACCACCTTTCCAGTGTCCTGAATCAAGAGAACAGCTGAGCCACCTTGCAAGGCAGCCCTAGCCCGTTTACTGCTGTATGTGCAAACAAAGCCTACCACGCCAAAGTCTTTATGGCCATAGTGAGATGCAGGGATTGGTTTTGTGTGCTGCTAAAACACATACATGCTCTTCTGAGCAATTACCTTTTTGTGCAGAAGGGGAGTGGGTGCAGGCGCTGCAGCCTGGTTGCTTACCTGCACACTTGAAGCTCTGAACTGTGAGCCCTCTCTCTAGAGACAGTGTGGTCAGGATGCTCAGGAAGCTGGTGGTCACAGACTGGCGCTTGCTCTTCCTAAGATCATTTCCAAAGGGGCAATCTCCAGGTTTGTTCCGAAGCGTGACCTGTGGGTTCTGAGTTAAACTTCTAGTAGCATTGGCTGCTGCTCTCAGTGCCTCCATCCACTCCTGGGCCCTCTGACGGGTTTCTGCCCGCAGGCGGAGGACATCTTGGGGAAAAATGACCTGAAAGCAAGAGTCACAGCCATCCTGAGTATCTGTCTGGACTGACAGGCACACATCCACATTGTAGCTCAGCAGAGGATCTTCATCCAGCCTACCCGGTTGAAATGCCATGAGATAAGACCTGTTCAAGACAAAAGTAAATGCCTTCCAGTTATTCTGGACGGTTAACCTATAAAGAGTCCCCGATTTGAGGATATTTTGGTACTCTTTAGTGTTTTCAGTCAAATTCATGGATAGGAAGAGCTCCATAGGCTTCTCTAACAACCCATTGGTTTTGGAAAGGTCACTGTTATTTTCAGGCCTTGGCACATTCTCCAGCTTCTCCTGTGGTCTTGTGAAAACAGGCACAGAAGCACGTACCAATTCCCAGAGTTTCTGTCCCCAGTCCAAAGCCTCCCATGAGGACTCTGCCTTCAGCTGTAGCTGTGAGTTGTCTGACAGGACAGCATCCACCACTTTGGTTTCAATGCAACCACTGACAGTGACCCTTTGAAAATGCATGAGTGGATACACACTGGGAAGAGTCTGGTTGCCACTGCTGTCCAAGCAATACAGGTACAGTTTGTATGGGGAGAGCTCAGCGTAACAGGTTTGCCAGTAGCTGTCACCTTCTCTTCTAATTTCTAAGTATCCCTTCTTCAGAATGTTTGGGAACATTGGCTTGTGTTCTGGAGGAAACAAAATGAGAAAGTTACCATTAATTCTTTTTAATTAGTCGTTTCAAATTGCTATGTCATTCTGGCTTATACATCTCTCCTACTCATACATGGTGTATCTGGAGGATAGGATCACAGAAATAGCATTCACCCAGTAGGTTATAATTATCCAACACAACCACTGACTACATTTGAGCAAACGAGAATACAGCACTATTTTATCCAGAGGTACCAAAATACTTTACAAAAAGGGGACAGGGAAAGAGAGGGACAGAGAACCAATGCAATTTTCCTGAGATTATCCAGGAGAACAGCGACGGAGCAGCAAAACTCTCCAAGCCTTGCAGAACCTAGTCCAGAAGAGTATAGTATTATCAAGTAATTTCTTGCCAACTAAAATAGATTTCAACAGCGACAAACATGTGCAAATTAAAACAACACCTTCCCCTTCTGCCCCCCTCTTTCCCAGACTCAACTTCGTGCTTTCACAAACACCACCTCTACCTCCCCTCGGTCCCAAGCAGCACAGGTGGAAAGGGAATACGGGGTCATAGTTCCTCTTGCTGCTCCTTCCTCCTCACCCTTTTCCCCTGTGGGTCCTCTCCAGGGGCTGCAGTCCTTCAGGATAAACTACGTTTGCATCAGCACTCTATGGCCATAGCTCATTCAGGAAATCTCCACCTTCTCCAGTATGGGGTCCTGGATGGGGCTACAGGGAGATACCTGCTCCACCATGTTCTCCCCCCAGGCTCCAGGGAATCCCTGCATTTGGGCCACTGGAACTGGCTGGAACAGCACCCAGGCACTGTGCCTGGACTTACCCGGGACACAGGGAATGGAGAACTGTGCCCAACAACAGCAGTTTCTCACATTTCAGCACAATCCAGAATCAGAACATTTTGCACAGCTCCGTTTAATAGAGAGAAGCTTTGCTGATTTATGAGAATGGGACTCAGGACCAGCAGTCATGACCAAAAATGAAGTCAGAGGCTGCCCAGTCTCAAACACAGACATCTAAGCACCTCAGCACTGCAGGTGCTTCAGAGCAGACCCTTTCACAAACCTTGGCCCAAGACAAAGCTGAGGGGAATTCTCTTTGTCCCCAGAAAACCAGCCATACATGAGTCACTCTGGCCACCAAAGTGATACAGATTCAGAAGGAATTATCTAATGCTTTCCCGAGTTTTAAAAAAGGTTTCTGTACAACATTTGTTTCCATCTGATTTGCACCACTTCAGTCACCATTAATACATGCAGAAATTGTATTTTCACCTTGGGCTGGACATGCAGCTCTATGCCATTTCTGTTGGTCCCTGTATACATTCAGTGGCATTCAACTGTTTAACACTGACTTGTTTAACACTTGGCACCCCAAAACCACACAGCCTTGAGGAACAAGTCTTGCTCCCATTTGACTTCCACTTCATCTTTCCAGGGAGGGTATCTGTGATGGGTCTTGTCTTACAAACAGTGCCAGAATTAACAGACAAGTGAAGAGGTTTCTGCCTCCAGCTGTCCATCTCCCTTGGAGACTGCTATTCCTGACGCAGGAGCAAGGCAGCCACCTGGGAACAGCTCCTCATCCACTGCCAGGCACAATTAGGTCAAAATGAAATCAGCATCAATTAACCTTAACACATAGCAACGTCACAAACCCGCAGCAATACAGGAGCTGTTTCACTCATGGTTTCTGCCCTCAGGCTGACAACCTTTGAAAGAGGGATAGGGGAGAGAGCTGGAGGCACAAAATATTTTCAGCATCTCAGCTTAACCAGTTACCACTCACGTTAACAGGTCACACTCTTAACAAGTTTTAGACATGATCACCTTGGGTGTCTTCCTCGCAGAGATAAGAACAGAAGCATCTGGGCTTGACGAAGCTTGAAAACAAAGAGCCAAAGATGAGCATGTACAGAAGTTACTGCTACCCCATCTGTACTGGGTTTCCCAGCTAACATGGCCAGGATTTCTGGCCAAGCCGTTATCACTACTGCTGGCCAATAGATGAATCTGTCTACCCTCCCAGGGGCACAAGGAGAGTGAGGGACTATGAATATCTGAGGGACTTAGTTACTGTCCCTCAGTATGAGGGGGACAATTGGTATCAGAAGTAATGGCTTCTGATACCAGCTGGTGAGAAAGCAGAACTTGGGCTGCAACCTACATTCTAAGGAGATGCTCTCATCCACAGCCGAAAGCATTGCTGTAGTCGGTTGCAAGAGTTTCATGTATGAGCAGGAGGAAGATCCAGAACAGCAACAGTGTAAGAGCTTTGGCTAGTTCTTCAATGAAGACCAAATTTAAGGATATATAAGGATTAAGTAGACAAGCTTCAGTTAAACCTTATGAACATACATGAGAATTAATTGTTTGATACACTTTATGTGAGCATGCAAACCTCACGGAGGTTAAAAAGCAGGGGAAGGATGCGACCTCCCACCCACGCTAACAAAAAGGATGCATCCAGATTTCATTTTTCCAGCTCAGCCTCAGCTTCCCCACATCACCCACATACTCAGAAAGGAGCCCACATTTAACACTGTGTTTAAAGCACTCTACACTTCACCCACAAAAATTTACTGCATATATGACTGAAATCATAACAGCAATTACAAATTTGCTACTTTGGCACTAGGTCTGAAAAGGTAGAAAAGAAATCAATGTAACTGTATCTTGCAGACAAATAAGCTACTCAAGAGTATTTCAGCTAAACATGAAAACTGAAAGCCTAATCTAAAACTCAAAATGGTAGAGAAAAAGCACACTTTCATAGCCCAAATGGACAGATACACATGCACGCTCACACACTAAAAGAGAACTAATTTTGTCCATCCTACATCTCTGGCCCTGACATTCATTAGTATTTCTGCGCTAACTCAAAAGCCATTAATTTCTCTGAAACCCACACTAATCCCTTTGTAGTGCAGATAATGGGCAGCCATTCTAGAGTCATCTTCCTTTTCTATTAATCCAATCAGGGAGGCAGTGCTTCTGCAGCTCCAACTGCAATCTCTCTCGCTTCCATCAAGTACAGATGACAGTTCAAGCTTCTCCATAATAAGACAACTCATAACCTTCCCCCAGCCACCCCTCCTTCATCTGCACACAGGTTTGCTTGTCTTTTGTGGAGTTAGAGAAAGGTTATCTCTCCCTGCCTTTCACAGAGGCAGCCCCCTCTCCCCCCTTCGCCCCACTCCTTCCCTTCAAGCTCCCATGAATCATCTCCACTGGCTCTCACTCTAACAGCCACAGAACCAGAAGCCAACTTGATTAAAATTCAAATGCCTCGTATTGTTTAGGTCAGGGCAATAGATGCTGGCAGAAACAGGTTGAATCCATATGCTACACATACACACACTTTACAACCCTCTGCTCCTTTATCTCCTCAGCATGGAGTGTGCCAGATAATACCTTTCTACTCAGAGAGCAAATGTTACCATCTCTCCCATCCACCTTCCAAACAGAAACTGCATCTCTTTCCCTCCCTACAGAGACAGGGGAGTAAATGGAGGAAGAGTTAAAAAGGGAAATAACCACAGCAAATGGCCCACGCCTGAGCCATTTGGAGTTACAATTTCAAGGGAACAGGGAGAAGAAAGCAGAGGGAAGAAGAGAGACTCAGCAGCCAGGGACAGGGCAGTATCTTCCTCAGTGTTTCTTCTCTCCTTTGAGAACTGCCCACTTGCCCCAGTCAGGAACTCTGCACAGAGAACACACCAACCCCTCTCCACAATGGGGGCTGTTGGTGCAACCAGTACCCCAGGAGAGAGTCCAAATGTTGTCTCAGCATGTCCAGAAGATACATGCTCCTGAAAAACTGACTGTACTTTCATACCCGTTAGTATGGCAAGAAAACTTGCCCTGTTTTCCAACACCGAAACATTTCTGATGGCAGCAATACCAAGTAACTTGGAAAAGAGCAGAAGCAGAGATGCCTAGTTTCTGAGGGTTTGTCTCTAAAGGTAGCGCTCCTCTCTGGATTCTCTGGTGCTCAGTTAGAGATGAGCGTATGTTACAGAGTTTTTGTCAGTGGTCCTCCAATTTGATTTCCATAGAAGTTAGGTTTCACATAGAATCTTTGGGACTTAAAATGCTCTCTAATTGGTTTGGGCTAATCACGGGCTTGATGAGGTTTGCTAGATCAGGGGCAAATTGTGCCTCAGTCAGTGTGACTCAGATCTACAATGTCCTGTAAATGACTGTAAAAATACAGTCTCTTCTTCCCACTTATTCCCCCATCTGGTTCTGCAGGTATTTCTCTTTCAGGCAAGTATATCTGATTCCACTTGGTCCTGAAATAATGGCATTCATATTTAGCCGCAGATTTCCAGCAGATTTTAGCCAGATCTGGCTTCCCCCAATGCCATCTCAAGGGATCAGTACAGCAGCGGGACTTGTAACCAGGTAGCTGTTTGCATTAATGTATATAAAGAAACAGCATCTTTCCCCACCAGAAGGGCATTCACTCCATTATCTTCCTTCAGCTTAGGGAAAGCAAAATGTTCTTTGAAAATGTTGAACTTGCAAGCTCTTAATTTTAGATTTATGCATTGCTAGTGAGGCTGCTTTGCTGTTTACCAAAAATAAGCTCCTCACTGAATAAACTGCTGAAACAGATGGATAAAGAACCTCAACAATTTATTCCTTAATAAATTATATAGTCTTTCCCTTCAGGTGTGGCATTGTATGAGAAATACATGAGAAACTCTGCTGATATTTATAGGGTGCTGCCTGCCCAGCCACTCCATCCAATCCTTTTTGCCCCTCTGCAGCAAGTGGAACACTTGTATAGTGTGCATACTGACACAGAGCCTGTGCGAAGGGAGCTGTAAAGAAGAAGGCTGGATTCAAAGTGCAGGACCAGCCCAGGACAGGATTCAACTCTGGCAGGGACAAAAGTATAATGAGTTGAAAGAGATAGTTACTTACTACCAGTTAGGAGATGCATGAAACAGCAGTACTTGCAAAAGAAGTGAGAATATCAAATGAAAATAGATTTGATGATGTTTTTATATATTCACTTAATTCAGCTTTAAAAAGTTGGAAGAAAGGTTACGAGAGCTGGCTGACACCACTAAGAGAATGATAGCAACTAACCCGAAAATTCAGTTATGAAAGTCATCACAACATCACTGGAAGCAATCAGCACTGCCCTAGGAGATGAAATCTGTGCATTAGCGTTATGGAGTGTTATAATTTTGGAGCAAAAATCTCCATAACCCTCCCAACCAGAACAGCTTCACAACCAAACTCATCAGCGCTGTTCACGGTAATCCTGCTCTGTGAATTTACCCGCTGTATTTGTATGTGAGGCCCTCCCATCACCTCCCTCTGCACCCTCCCACAGCCTCCCAAAGCAAGGGAGTGGAGTAGGTCACATTTTCCTCCACTGGAGGAGGCAGCTGCCCAGTCTAACCCCCTCCCACTGCTACTGTTGCTCTCTGCCAGCTCCTCATGGCCCTTGCAGCTCAAATGGTGCCCAAGCCCAAAGAGCAATCAGGAGAGAGCCTGCAGGGAACAATTGCTGCATGCCCCAAATTAGCCAGGGAGGTCAGCATCATCCAGCACATGAGCTGAAGTCTAAATTACACTCTCATTTCATCCTGGGCAAAGTGCCTCACCTCTCGTTTTCCTGCTTACCCTCCCTACCCTTACTGTGTGGTGTATTTAAAACTCAGGAGAGAAGGGACTATCTCTTGCTAGGTGCACAGACAGTCCCTGGCACTTACAGACCTCCGCAGTGAAGGGCATCCAACTCGCATTCTATTCTAAATGACATTTTTGCCTCCTCAAATCTTGATAGCCCCAAATCTCTGCGGTACAGTTACCTTTTCCTTGACTACCTTTTAATGCTGAAAACAAATTGGCCACAGGGCGGGGTGGGGGTTGGAACAGGGACATCAGCTCTCCAACTGGCCTGATACCTCCAGGATTATTTCAAGTGGTTTGAGGCTTCCTGCTCTCCACAGGGGAAGGTGCAGAAGTGTTGTTTCCACACATCTGCCTCTCAGCACCATTATCTTCTGCACAGCATCACAGATCTATAATGTTCTGCCATCTCAGTGGCAATTAATGGCCTTGGTCTGCCCTGATGGTGTTGCTTCTTACATACCACAAAGAACAGTGCTACAGGGGTGTTTTGCAAAATCACAAATGGCAATCAGGCTTCAGAAACCTCCCTGGCTAGTACCAGCCACCGCTACTGAAGCTGAAGGTGAGGATAGCTGGCAAACAAACACCCTGACATAAAGCCTGTGTGGTCATCAGAGTAAGAGAAAGCACACCGTAAAAGGATTCCTCAGAACACAAGGCTCACCCCCCAGTCCCCAGTCTGTGAATCAGTGGCGTGTTGCTCATGAATACAGATTTAGGGGTCTTACCTCTATAAAAACGCACAAGAAAAGTACATAGTATGTACCAGAGCTATATGATATTACTTTCTTGAAACATCCCCTGCACAAAATTCGAGTACAGATCATATCTTCAAAGTGTCCCAGACGATGGCTAGGGTCCCAGCCAGTTAAAAACAGATGTGAAGAGAGAGGGGGAAAAGACATTTTGTTAAACCAATCTGCCAAAGGAAGATGGTGAAATCCTGGTCTCAATCAGGCACAGCAGAATTTGGGCCTGTTGGCCAGTGTTTAGACAGTCACCTTTCTGTGATATGTCTGTTTTGCCACAGTGCTGCAAAACCCTGCAGGCTCAGCTTCCTGACAGAGCATACTGCCAAAACCAATGGGGCTGGTGAAGTACCTCCATAGCTGCTGTTAGAGAGGGGCACAAGGTGCCTTCTGCAGCAAGGACAGTGTGTCACTGGGCAGGTGCAAGGTGCACAGCACAAATGAGAGTTTCCCACATGGGCATGGTAGGCAAACAGAACAGCCATCCAGGAAAAGTACCGTAGCACCCACGCTCTCAGAACTGGCTGTGTTTGAATGAAAACATCCACACTCATACATTGTGTTTTAATGATCTAAGCAAGCTTTTGCTGGATAGTACAGAAGCTGCATTCTCCCTTTGTTTGCAAAGCCACATGCTCAGAAATACAGAAGCCTGACTTGAATTCAGTTACAACTTCCGTCTTTGCTAGGTCCACTTCATGTTTGACACTGCTCTGCAGCCCAAACAGAACTCATTTCTAGCACACTAGCTATTCTGTCAGCAGGCCTAAGCAGATACTGCCCCAAAAGGCACAGCTTCTCTTGAGATCCCTTTCTTTCACAGCACATGGAAAAGATCCAGTTTAATTTTACTCGTATTATAAAAAAGCAAGCAGCAGGAACAGATAAGCTCATAGTAATAAATACACTATGAAGATAAGGAAAAAAAACTGCTAAGAGTTAAATCTATGCAGCAATCCGGCCAGCCTCGGAGGAGTGGGAGACCTCTGCAGGCTCCAAAGGGAAGTCCTTTACTGCAATGAGGGCTGACAGAGGAGTGGTTGAAGTTGCGCCCAGTATCTCATATGCATCCATTTAATCTGCATTAAAGCCCTGGAAAGGGATGTCTCCACAGGCTGTGGCCACTGTGATCCCTTCAACCACTGCAGCAGCTTTTAGCCAACCTTAAAATACATGTTTCAGTCTTTTGTGGAGAATAATTCCCAGTCCCAAATACACATACTTGCACCGCCTACTTTCTTGCTTTTGCTTTTCTCTTTTCATCTCAGCTCACAGTAGCAGCAAACCTTATAGCAGCCTCTTTTGTAAACACAGAGGGAAGAAATACCACAGCTACCTTCTAAAACCTGCACAGCAGCAGAACGGGTTAAGGAAACAGGTTAAAAGAGTGCATTTTCAGAGCACAGAAGTTCTCCTTCCTCAAAGACGGTGCCCCTGCCTTCAAACCTCCCATGCAGAAAGGCTCTTGGAGGGCAAGCAGCAAGCACTGAAAAATGCCTTGTACCTTTGCAAAGGCAATAGAAGAAATGTGGCTGAGCACTTCAGAGGTACGACTGCTGATGGGCTACAGTGAGTACTGGGGCAGGTTCTGCAGCCACTCTTACAAACCCATTTTTTCCCCTTGTTCAGTTCACCTCAGATCACAGACCTTGACCATGCTCTGTAAAAAGCCTTTTTGAAGAGATCTGTGCTTTGGGAAGCACTGAGCACAGCAATGGAACTTGCTCCTGGTACCATAGAGAAGTCATGGAAAAGATGAGCTATAAGGTACCTGACATTTTTGCAGTCTAAGCCCAAGAGTTTCCTTCACTGAAACCTGTCAATTTCTGTTTTTCTTGAGAGTGCTGATATCGCTATACTTCACAAAATTACTTTACAGATGTGAGGTCTTCACAGTTCCAACTTGCAACTACAAACTGTTTAACATGAAATCATAATGATAAAGAGCATGTCACACTCCAACACAGTTTGTTCACTTCTTCTGTATGAAGAAAAACTTCACTGGATTAATTGCATTTAAAAAGTGTGCCTGCTGAAAAGCTGGGAAGAGTACAAGTGAACTTCACTGCTACTACCAAAGCAGCACGCCATGGGTATTCACTGTGATAGGGACTGTCTGGACACAACTAAGCTTAAGGAACCAACTAATTGCTGTTGCCTCTAAGCAAAGTGGACTGGATGGGAGCCAGAGTCAAAGGGCATACAAAAGTGTTAATGTTAAATTAAACCCATGAGATGCCCAGGATACAGCTGACAAAGCCTGCTTCTGCGTGTGTTTCCTGTTCTGCATCCCTTCTATGGGAAGGACAGAGACCCACTCTACAAGAAGCAATGTATCTCCCTGAACAAAAATAGCAGCAAGTATACTTCTCAACCAAGAGCACGCTTCTCTGGGACACAGCAACTATGTCACAATATAGCACAGTAACCTACAGGTTTGTGTAGGTATATATACGTTCATATACCTACACGTTATACAGGCATCTGATTTTAATTCTCCAAAATAGCTGACTTATCTGGAAAACCTAACTCAAAAGGCATGTTTTAACCCTGAAAAGGCTACATATTCGTAACTGGAGTCATTCCACCATACACATAACCCTGCTTGCTTTCACAACCCTTTGATTTATAAATTCCTATGTTAAGTCCTGCCTTTATTTAGATTATAATAATCTTGGTGGCACTGGCTGCTTTTCTTTTCCAGAAGTGCCCGGTCCACTTCTGGCATCTACAAAATAAATCATGGACACGGAGACACTGGGTCAGTGTTTCCAAAGCCCTGAGCACAACCTCTTCCAGGGCAGCACTTGAGAAAGGAAAAGGAAGAAGTATCGCTTGCTGAAACACCGCTTCATACGGCCCACTGGAGACGCCTGCCTCCATCTGATAACAACACTTTCTGTAGCCCATACAAAGCTGGTAGAGATGCCTTAATACTGACAAGCACAAACTGCGTGCTTGAGTTTTTGTTAATTCTTTATGGACTGAACAGCCAGCATTTCTTAAAGAAACAGAGCAGAGAACTTAAGCCTCACAGTAAAGCCTTGTATGCCTCTTTTTCATGGCCACTCTTCTATGAAAACTGACTCTGTTTGGATTTGCCATTCTCCCACTAGCTTTAGCATTCAAAGCTTTTTTCAGTTTGGGGACATTAGGTAAGGAAAAGCTCAGAAATACATAACTTCTTTTTCTTTCCCTGAGTCAAACTGAAAAAAATAGAAGCAAAAAGTAAACCAAGCTTAGCTTTCAAACCATGAAACAGAAGTCAAGATTGGTTTAAAAACTGATCCTTAGGCAGGCAGACAGAGCTACACCAAAGACAAAGGAGCTGTTCTGACTGCTGTCCTTGTCCTCTTAACGGCTACCTCACAGCTGGCTGCTTTAGGGGGTGGTTCAGGTTTTTTTAAACACCCCTCTCCTCTGTCAAGATAAATATTAGAAACAAATAGGAAAGTCCTCATATCAACAGGAACAATAAAGCACCAGCACGAACCTGTGTTTCCTTGGATGTCCTCTCCCTTGGTTAGTGTCAGGTAAGAGAGCAGAGCACAGTTATTGTCCTGACCAGAGGCAGGTGGCTGCTGCAGGGAGGTCCCCGTGAAGACCACTCCCCACTTTACATGGCTGATATCAGATCGTGACCTGTTGTGCCCTGGTTTGAACGTGGAGGCTTCCTCATTCTGCACCAGGATGTCGTTCACCGAGCGAGGCCTGTCTCTCCTCCGCTGGCAGATATGGAAGATGTTAAAAGCTGTGGTCTCCCCTTCCCCTGCCCAAGCAAGGTTATCAGCAGCTGTTCCCTTCTGCACCACACACTGGTCTTTGGCAGGGAATGCTGTCTGAGCTTTGGTTTCCAAGAGGCCATTTTTGCAGTGGTCCCAGATGAGGGTACTTTTGGCTAAGGAGGCGACGTTCCTCAGGTTCCTGCTTTCTGTGATCTGGTCAAATACCTCATGCCCAACCAGTTCGGGGACCTCATGCACACTGTAAACCTCCGAGGGCTGCACAATCTTTTCAAGCTTTGTATCAAAACTATTGAAAAAGTCTTCAGTCACTTCCAAGGCAGGGCTAATGTCATCAACTTCAAGAGCCTCCATATCGTGTGCTGCCAGTAGGCACGAGGTGTTGTGATGCTGTAAGAAGATAATACATCAATATCCAAAGAGCTGCTTCACATCTGTCCTTGGCATACCATTAACTTAGAGGTGGTGAGGTAAAGACATTCACCAGCTACAATCCTTAGTAGCCGAAAGGAACCAAATCAACCTGCCTTCAGACGGAAGACAAGTGGGCTACTGTCCCTCTATGAAACAAGCTTCAGTGACTGACAGTACCTGTAAAGCAAAGCAAAACATCACATCAGTAAGGGCCTTTTCCCAGATGAATATGTTTAATCACATCACTCCTTTCAGCCACAGTCCCTTTGATTTTACTTCCTTCTTCATTTGGCACCAACATTATTGTGTATGAACAACCCCTCTGGGGTTCCTGCTGCTCACTATGTGTGAACGATGCGTATTATCACTTCTTGAGCTGGAACATGCAGACAGCAGGATGAGGCACCAAATACAGGGGAACCAAAGTGATGCATTTATTAACCAAGCTTTAGGAAGCTGGACTGAGAGATAGTACTGCCTAGCATCACAAATGCAGCCACCTAGGGAATGCTTAGAACAAGTTCCCTTGGGGATGCAAGAACAAGTTCCGTAACGAAGGGTTAGTAAAATAGGCCAACCAGCCTCAAACAGTGTGCCTTTTTCTCACAGATTGCTTGCACTCCCAATTTTAGGAGACCAACATGAGTTTTACAGCAGCTACTTTTCCTACTTGTTTGCATAAACAGAACTATAGTATTTGCCTAATAAATCAATACCATTAGGCTGCTGCAGAGCACCACACATACAGCCAGCCTCCCTCTCTAGAATATCATCAGGCACCTAAGTGAAACCATTGCTCCAGAAAGATACTGCATATTACCAGCAAAACAAAATACACCATATCCTGCACTGTCATAAATCTGCAGATCTTTCCTTTCAAGCTGTTGATGCACTGGGCAAAACATAAGAGTGGCAAAGGACTTTAAGGCTGAAACTACTGAGGAGCTGTACTGAACCACCTGAGCTCACACCTGTGAGGAGGAAGGGTGGTTTCTATTCCCTGTTGTGCAATAAGGTGGAGATCTCGTAACTGATTTCTGTCACACCAAGCCTGCCGCCTTCTAACCTCTCCCTGCTGAACCTCCATCCACAGTGCTGCCAGGTTTGAGGGACTGCACAGTAGGTATGGTTAAACTGGGGAAATCGGTCAAACGTGTCCAAGTTCTTGGCACCCGGAGACTGGGCATTCACGCTAGTGGGGAAACAACTCCCACGGCTGCTAGAAGAAATAACAGTACCTACAGCTTGTACATGCAGAACAGTCTATAAATCACAGATCTGCATCCTGGTTTTGAACACATCAGCTAAAGTCCTAGAAGCAGCAAAGCTGCATTAGCTCAGAGTTCTGCCTAGATTCATCCTCTCTTAACAGAACTAATTAGCCTGGGCAGGGCTGATAATTAGCAGCTCATTAGCTTTGGAATGCTACTGAAGTGCTACCAGGACCCATGAAGATTTACACTTAGCAGGAAAAAACATCTATTAAACAGCATCAAACACAGATAATACTTCTATTTAAGGTTCTTCTTTTTAATCCAGAACAGTCTATCTGCCAAACTTCTATTAGCAAAGTAATTTAAACAGGCACCCTTTTCTATAGCAAGCCAGAGGGACAAAGGAGGCCAGCAGCTCCCTCAAGAAGAGGGGCACAGAATCCCATAGCACAATCCAACCCCTTCTGCAATCACCATCTGGCTTCCTCCCATCCTTGCTTCAGTTGTGATCGGCCATGACACAGTTGGGTTCAAAAACAGCAGCTCATTCTCCTTCCTAACAAACAGATCAGCAGTTCAGTCCATAAACACACCCCAAGCAAATAACTTCTCAAAGCAACAAACAATCACATACATAACTCTGGAAACGTCAAGCCTTTACACTGGGATCTTTCCCCCCTTATCTCTTTGCAAGGATTCACTTCACCAACCTCACAGTGAACCACGACTAGGATCAGCTTTGAAAAGTAAACAAAGACACTGAAGGCAGAGCCAGAACCGCAACCAGTGGGCTGAACAAAACAGATCTGGAGTGGTTTCAAATCAGAGCAGTATGGTAACAGACTCTGCAAAGCTGTGCAACGATGCCAGCTGATGGCAGTGAGAAACAGTCACCCTGGGCACACCTGTGGTGTCAGCTTAACGCAGCAGGGAGTTCACTTTCAAAGCTCATTCCTGCCAGTAACCCCAGAACAGTGTTCTTATCCCTAGCACCTTAGACCTTGATAGCTCTGGAACAGGCTAAGGGATGTGCGAACAGTCCACTTATTCTACATCCTTCTATGACATGTCTTCAAAGCAAAAATGATATTTTAAAGTTTCAAAACTGAAACAGGCATTCACTCAAACAAAATCAGCACTAACATAATCATATGCCAACAGTTAAAGCTACAGGCTGGCCCATTCAAAGATGCTGTTTCACAGGGGTTTGCAGAGAATACATCTTTGCTATCACTCAAGGGACTGGAGCAGCAATCACTCCAGAAGGGCTTGTGACATGCCACTGAAGAATTTCAGTGGTAGCAGATGCAGTGTTGCTCTGTTCTTCACTTTAAATCATTAGAAATAGTGGAAAGCAAGCAGAAGGTGAAGGGGGAGAGGGAGGGATTTACACTTACATTTAACAGGTTTATTTCTAAATGTGGGAGGCTTCATGTGGCTGCATGTTTCTCTGGATCCTGTGAGTCTGGATCTATCCAGTGTCATGCAGCGAAGCATGGTGATGTCAAACTAACTGACCTCATATCCAGTAAGATGCTGAATCATAAGGTCATGAGAAGATGACAGCCCCCTGCATCACGCTGTTCACAAATTGCAGCACACATATCTTCCAGACTACTCTGTTTGCCCTGCTCGATACAGATGTGAAAGGTGACCTCAGTGGTGGTGGGCTCATTCCTTCCTACACAGCCAAGAAACTCCTTAGATGAAAGAAAGAGTTGTGCCAGTAATTCCCATGGGCGCTGGGATTCTGCAATCACATATCCTCCATAAACACTTTGGCATTTTCTGACAGTGGCACACAACACAAATTTAATTCAGGCTTCTGCACAGATTTGGTGCCAAATGAAAGCAAACTTCGATATGGCAGTAAACAGCTCCATTAGAATCTCCTCCGGGACTAGAAATCAATTCCTTCACATGACAGGGAAAAAAAGGCCAAAGAACAGGATAGGATGAACTCCTTTTAAATTGCTATAAAATGTATTGCCTTAGGTATTGTTACTTGGAAACACCTGAAATTTTCCAAAAACATTCAGCTTAAACCAGTGAATAGGATAGGAAGAGAGAAGCATCAGCCCAAACCCTTAGAGACTGCCAAAGCTATACTCAACTCTAAGTAGGGACTTGTTATGGGAAGCAGTCACCTATTTGTTCATCTAGGCCTCTACTCTTACTAGAAAAAAAAAGGTGAAGGAACATGGCACATTGTACTTAGCAAAAACTGCTGGACACAGAGATTGCAGCAGCTGAAAAACATGTTTTTCTAATGTCTGATTAGCACAGATACAGCATTCGTCTGTGATCGTGCAGCAGTCAGATAATTAGTCTGCACTTACAACATGAGTAAATCTTTACTCTCATGAGCTTATAGTGGCCATGTTACTCATATGGCTGAGTTAAAGAGCAAGGATTGCTGGTCATGCCACATGAGACAGAGAAGCTCAGTTTACTTCCCTTAGAAAAGCCACAAGGACTTAACCTAGGTGACAGCACAGCCTGACAGCAAAGTCATGGATGACAAATGCCAAGGAATGTACAATGGAATTGACCATTTAACTCCCTGATGTGCTCTTCTGGACCCCCACAGACCAGGAAAAATACCTGGCATTGCATGACAAAAGTTAAAAAGCATGGAAAAGTCAAGGGTAGAAATCAATCTTGCAGGTGATACACACTATTACAACATGCACTCGCCATGTACCCCCAGCTTACACATGATGCTCAGGACTGTTCATTGTAGCTCAGGAGAGAAAGCTAGAGCCAGCATCTGTTTAAGAATCAGTGATTGAAGAAATCTTTAGCTCACCCATTCATACAAAAAGTTTATAGAAAAGAAGCAATTTTCAGTTTGGTTTCCTAAGGAAACAGGATTTATGTCACCATCCTGCCCATCTGCCACTTATTCTCCTCTCTCTTTCTCTTGAGGTGTACAGGCAACTTCAACTAGATGTGACAAAGAAGAAGTGTCGTTGATGATACAGTTCTTGAACCATTGTTCAACCCTGGACAGGAAACAGGGCAAAGTCACACTCCTGCTAAAGGAGAAGCAGGCAAAACTCAATCCCTTAACCTTTCTAGGAGGCCAGCGCTACTACATGGGTCTCTCCGCAGAACAAGTGGCTAGTGTGAGATGGATCTAAAAGCACTGGGAATCACAGGGGGAAAGCAGGAAGGATGAATAGGAGGCATCACACAGCTTGACAAGAAGTCTTGTTGGTTTTGGTGCTCACGAGACCTCCTCTTCAGTACGCAGGTAACAGAGATATATAAAACGAGTGATACACATCAGATAAATAGGAACTTCCCCTTTTCTCTTGTATTTGGAGAGAGAATTAGAAAGGAACAATCAAAGATGATGGCAAGCAATGTGTTCAGAAGGAAAAGCATAAATGAGAAGAGCTCTCAGCCAGCAAAAGATAGCAAGGGGCAGGTAATAAAGTTAAAGGCACCCCGAGTCTCATTGATTCCTAATCACAGAATCACAGAATAGTAAGGGCTGGAAAGGACCTCAAGATCATCGAGTTCCAACCCCCCCGCCATGGGCAGGGACACCTCCCACTAAACCATGCCATCCAAGGCTCTGTCCAACCCCACCTTGAACGCCGCCAGGGATGAAGCATTCACAACTTCCCTGGGCAACCCATTCCAGGGACCCACCACCCTCACAGTATAGAACTTCTTCCTCAGATCCAATCTAAACCTCCCCTGTTTAAGTTTAAACCCATTACCCCTTGTCCTCTCACCACAGTCCCTAATGAAGAGTCCCTCCCCAGCATCCCTATAGGCCCCCTTCAGGTATTGGAAGGCTGCTATGAGGTCTCCACGCAGCCTTCTCTTCTCCAGGCTGAACAGCCCCAATTTTCTCAGCCTATCTTCATACGAGAGGTGCTCCAGTCCCCTGATCATCTTCGTGGCCCTCCTCTGGACTTGTTCTAACACTTCCATGTCCTTTTTATGTTGAGGACACCAGAACTGCACACAATACTCCAAGTGAGGTCTCACGAGAGCAGAGTAGAGGGGCAGGATCACCTCCCTCGACCTGCTGGTCACACTCCTTTTGATGCAGCCCAGGATACGGTTGGCCTTCTGGGCTGCAAGCGCACACTGCCGGCTCATGTTCATTTTTTCATCAACCCACACCCCCAAGTCCTTCTCTGCAGGGCTGCTCTCAATCTCCTCCCCACCCAACCTGTAGCTGTGCCTGGCATTGCTCCGACCCAGGTGGAGGACTTTGCACTTAGCATGGTTGAACTTCATCAGGTTGGCATCAGCCCACCTCACAAGCGTGTCAAGGTCCCTCTGGATGGCATTCCTTCCCTCCAATGTATCAACCGAACCACACAGCTTGGTGTCATCGGCAAACTTGCTGAGGGCGCACTCAATCCCACTGTCCATGTCACCCACAAAGATGTTGAACAAGACCGGTCCCAACACCGATCCCTGGGGGACACCACTCGTTACTGGTCTCCAGCTGGACACTGAGCCACTGAGCACTACTCTTTGCGTGCGGCCATCCAGCCAGTTCTTTATCTTATGCTCAAATTCCTGGCAAAGATTTGGATCTCAAATTTTATCTCAAGAGCACAAGCGGAGTTTTACAAGTTACCTGCACGCAAACAGAGAGCAGGGGTGCCTCAGCCAATGGAGAGCTTGTGCTATCCCCTTCTCAGCACCCTGGAACCTGCTGTGGGGAACCAGCTCTGCTTATCTCACGCTTATGTCATGCTGCACTGCAACCATGGGCTGAAACTCCAATGCCAACAAGGAAAACTGAGAGACTTTCTTTCTATTAGGTAACAATTTGGTAGCAGAGCACATTCAAGCAGCCTCAGGGAGCTTAATTTCTCTTATGTTTCAGGCCTGGACCACTACAGTCCAGTTTATGGGCTGTGACAAGCCTGGTCTGTACAACAGGTCCCCTGAAGAAAATATGGATGTACAGCTTCGTTAAATACAAACCACTGGGGCTTGAGCAGTTAGTACCTAATGAGGTTTTCTGTCTCTCAGATTGAGCAACCTCAACCTGTGACCTGAATGCCTTCCGGTGGCACCCTGAACAATCACAGCCTGTAAGTTTTGCTGCTACAAGGATTTCTGACATAGCTCTGTGGGTCACATAGCCAAGTATTGCCCAGAATCTAAATGGGATGCACTTAAATCAATGACAGCCCCTGAAAACCAGACTTTGCTGTGCAGAATCCCCGAAAAAAGCTATGAAGCTGACGACACAGATACTACCTCTTAGCTAAGAGGTAGAGCTGTATTTATCAGGTAGGCACACCTGAATGGACAGAAGAGAGGAAGAGGATGCGCAGATGGCTGATTGTCACACACACAGTCTTTACCATTGCCTATGCACTTCTATACGTCGCTGGTACAGAATGGTTGAAAAACTCAGTGGCAGCGCAATGCAAGGTATTGTGGAGTGCCCTCTTTCCAGCAGCCCCCTGCTGCAACTATGTGGAAGATGCTGTACTTATTTACAGCACAGCAAGGCCTACTAAGCAAACATTTCCATCTTGTTCTGACCAGAAGCTTGCTCAAAGCATGATGGCATCTAGGTTTCTCTCCCAGTCCAAGCCCTCTCTCCCTTAGCTGCACAGGAAGAGTAGTATCATAGCTCCTGTGGTTGCAGTCTCAGCTTACAACATCCCCAGTCAGATCCACTGTACTGTGTGACATCCATGTATAGCCAAAGAACAGTCCTGATCCAAAACACTCATATTGCTAGCGTTTATGAATCCCGCGCACACAGTGGCCAGTTTTCTGAGCCATGATTGAAAGCTGCACTCCTGCTTGTCTCTCATACTCCATTTGGAGAAGCAACTGCTAACTAGGAATTTCATAAGGGATGACTACAGGGACCAAGCGTCAGCTGGGACACTGTCCCTGTGCAAACTATTGAATTTTCTTGTATCCTGGCTGTGTTTTGTTCCCTCAGTACAAGGCAAGCATTCTTCCCGAGTGATTCCAAAACCCCAGGTGATTTACTGCTGTGCTCACCAAGTGAGCAACGCAGCACACAGGCTTGTTATATTCATCATTAAAATATCTGGATGAAATTTACAGCACCCCAGAAAGAAGATATAACTACAATAAACTTTTCATATGGAACAGGGAATCACAGGTTCAAAGATGCTGGCACAGGACAGTCAATAGTTGGTTCAACATGGCCTGGAAGTTGTCTGTAGGTCACATTTTTAAAGCCCCTCTTCAAAAGCCTTTTTCCCCCAAAACACAGACAAGAAATTGCTTAAAACTATCACATGATGCCAATTTTGAAGTGTCCCACATAAACAGCTTTGACTGATATTCCTGCACAAAACCACTGATAATATGCAGGAAAAGTTCACAAAAACTGGAAAAAGAGGCTCTGTGGTCATGAATGTTTAATTGTAAGGCCAGGCCCTAGAGAGGATGAATGTAAGCCCAAGTATTTCCATGTTACAAGCCCACCTGTTTGCTAGTCTCATTGCCCTTAGGATGGAATTGAATGTCAACATTTATCAGTGAATAACAGCTCCCATATCCGGTCTGCTAAACCCAGGGAGAAGCAAAGGGCAGGAACAGTTGCAATTAACTGGGTGCCTCACCACAGTCAAGCTAAAAAACAGCAGTAATCTCCTCCATACTATAGGAAACAAAACAATTAGCTGGAAAAACATGAAATGAAGAAAGGGGTAAAACCAGGGAGGAAGATAAATGCTGTATTCTGTCAGGGGAAGCAGACCCTTAGCAAGGATACATGAGTCTCCCCCTGTGAAGCATAGATTTTCCCCAGCTGCTGATCTGACCCAGTGCCTTTAACAAGCAAGCTCCCCAGGCATCCTCCCTGTGTGGGAAACTAACACATCACTGCTACAGAACAGCTCATCCAGTAATGAGCATGCAGCAATGGATAATAAACAGTGCTTATAGTATATATTATCTTTAATTTGAACTGCATTTTGGAAACAGTAATTACATGCAAGAAACTCTGAGCTGAAAAGTATGCAACAGCCTGCTGCACCAGAACAAAGTGGGTCCAGAGGATAAGGAGGACCCAGCAGTGGAGGAATACCGACCACAGAAAGCTTTTATGTTTCTGGAGATTGACTGCTGTACAGCTCTCCCCATATCTTTACCACTGACTCCTTTGCTTTGCAGCCATCTGACACACATCCCTCGTGGCTGGGGTGCAGCACCACTAATGAGGGGCTGTATCACTTCCCGTGGATGAGTAACCATTTGAAATCTCAGTAGCTGGACTGGGACTTGGTAAAGGATGAAGGACCCTTGGCAAGGAAAGGAAAAGAAAGCAAAGCAGACTGACCAGAGGGAAGTTAGCTGATACCAGCCCAGGCTGCAGGCCAGCCAAACCCATCAGCATGTGGGCACCTTCATAGGTCACATCACACTAGAACCCAGACTACCCCCTTGTGCATGCTGCCTGCTGGCTGACTTCACAGGGAAGGAAGTCAGGCATGTAGAAGAACAGAGGCTCTTCCGAGTCCTAGCACCAGCCCTGTAAATCTTGTGGATGCAAACACCTCAAACTCGCACTTCAGACACAAAATCCACATGGACAAACAGAATGAACCAGAGCAGTGATTTGGCCTGAGGCGCAGATGTTTGGTCTTGGTTAAGACCAAATAACAACCCAAGGGAGGGTGAGTGTCTTCCATGCTTGTGTTTGTTTGCTTTGTGTGTACAGGTTTGTTTAAAGTGCAACTTGCATTTTACATGCTGTCCTTAGCTACAAGAACTCCTACCTGTTCTGCGAGGCAGACAGACACACAGCCTGGTACCTCCAGAGTCGAGCACAAAGAATACAGAGACTTCCAGGGAGCAGTGTATCCAAGAGGGGCAATACAAACCTCCTTCAGTACAAAAGGAAAGATGATTCAATTGGACACTCAGGAAACAACAACCAACATGATTCAGTCTAATACTTCTGCCCTGATGCACCAGCTTCTCTTCTGCTAGGAGACAACAGGTCAGAAATTGAGACATTATTAGCTTGTCCCTGTGAGTTCTGAATAGAAATAACAGGCAAATTTAGTTCTTGGGGATGTTGCTCCTCCAGGGCTCATTTACAGAGCCTGCTGAGCTTTCAGCTGTTGTGTGCAGCAATGTCCTACTGCACCCCAAGGTAGGTGCATTTAAGCAATGAAGGACATACAGAAGAGGGGCTGCCAGATGAAGACATTTATTTCCTTATAACTAGGACCCAGAAGACACTTTGGGACTTTTCTAGAAGCAGCAGTAGCTGGTATAAATAGCAATATAACTGAATCCTTTACCATCTATGCCAGACTACACAATTTTAGTCAGCTCTGCAGGGTAGTTTCTCTGAGGCACAGCAAGCAAGAGGCAATGACCAGGCTCCAGCATAGCACAGTATAACCCCACAGCTGGAAATAACAGCTTCCACTGCCCCAGAGGCCAGGAGGGTCAGAAGCACAGCATCTCCCACAAGAACACGGGAGATATTTCTTCCCTGATATCATGCTATGGCTGTAAGAAAATACACCTGACACCCGAACCTGCCCAGCACACAGCTTCCTGAGTAGCCTTGATCTGTGACTGTAGCCAACTCCTCTCTCTTAACCATGGTACCCAAATTGCTCAGCTGGGACAGTACAAGCCTTTCCACAGTGAGACCTGGATTTCTGGTAACTATTAGTGGTTAAACGCTGACATTGATGGAAATACAGTGTTTAATAATAAACTCATTTTGAACCTCAAATGAAGCCCTCCTCTTGTCTTTCAAACAGCCAAGACCACAGTGGTTTGGCACACTAATTACCAAGAGAAGAGGGGAAGGGGAAAGAAGGGAAGCAGTGATCCAAATAATGCTGAAGTTCGGCAAATTACCACAGCAGCCGGAACCCTCAGGTCCTGGCAGCCTTGCCACAACAGCCAACCCTGCAGCCTGGTTGTAACCACATGTACCGCTACAGTCCTACTCAGCACAAACACTTGCTGATTTCTAAACTGAACTATAACTTTATTACAGGAGATCTTAGCAGAAGCTCAGTGGAAGCCTCAAAACATCAGATGAAATTGCAATGTTAACACATAAGGTGACTTCAACCTGGTAAGGTTCTGCAGGATTGATGTCCATAGCTACTGTAGCCTGATAAAATTCATCATTCCACTATGTAGTGCCCTGTTTCATGTTTCAGATTTATAGGGCTTTTTTAATCCCAAATTTAATTCACTAATTTCAGATAAATAAGCCTTGAAAGTGGCAAGATGAAAACTACTGATGCTAAAAGCATATGTTCATAGGTCCTGCTAAAATTCAGATGCTTTCTTATTCTTACATACTCTCATTTTCTGTAGTCACTTAATGGGATTATGCAGTGCCTATATTAGATCTGTCTGTAAATCACTGTGGGATCGGGGGTGTAAGTGCAGAACCAAAAACTGATCAGGAGCAAGCTGTCATTCCTTACACAAACCCAAGCTTCAGTTTCTTTACTTATATCTTACCTTGTGTGTCAGTGATCCTAGCACCTTCACTGACACTCCTGCCAGCACACATTGCCACAGAACAGCTACTCTCCTGTCAGGCCCATCTGACTCCAGAAGGTATAGTTCCACTGGCTGGGTTTTGCATGCTTGTTCCATTAAAGCAGCAATTCTACTGCAGTGTAAGAAGGCCACAGCATTATGTCATTCTCTGGGCTATTAGAATAGAGAGGGATGCCTGCACACTGTGCCACCATATACTGGAGTTCGATCCCACCGATGGGGAGCAGTCCAAAATTCCTGTTGAGATCGTGAACAGCTACGGGTGGAGGGAAACTGCGGCCCGGGCCTTTCTGTGCACACGGGAGCGGTGCCTTTTCAGATGGACACATGACTACAGGCGTGTTTGTGCTACAAGCGCAAGCACGGCCGCGCCCGGGTCCTCGCACACAGCCCGCAGCCAGGACAGCGGGGGCTGCGGAGAGCCCGGCCCGGCTGCGCGCCGGGAGGGGGCTGCGGAACCTCGCCGACCCTTCGAGCCCCGCACCGACCACAGACCAAAGCGAGTATTTACCTGCCGCCCCGGGGCCGCGCTCTGCTTCTCCTCCCAGGAGGGGCTCCCGGCGAGGAGCCCACAGCCCCACCTCGCCGCCGCGCCGCTGCCGGGCCGCGTCCTGCCGCAAAGCCGTCCCGGCCGCCGCGGGAAACGGCTCCGCGGCACCAAGGTTCCTGCCGCCGCCGCCGCCCGCCGCGCTCGGGGAGCCGCGGACAGCGCTGCGAGGCGGCGGCCGGTCCCCTGCGGCCCGGCGACAGGGCGGGTGGCGGTGGGAGAACCGCTCGGCGGCACCGCGGGTGCAGGAACGCACCGGGTCCTACTTCCCCTTAAAGGTAATGATGGAAACACCTTCAGGTTTTCCCGTATAAACAGAAGGGGTAACTCTGTACCTGTCATGCTTAAAGCAGCTGAGATTCGTAGAGGGCTGATTTATGACTTCAGGAAAGATGGATAACACAAACTCCTAAAAGGATTTTTACCCATCCCAAGTGCAAGCACACTTACCAAGGCGTGAAGGGTGCAGGGAGCAGCACGGCGGTGTGTGGATTCATATTGCCACAGGGCAGCAAAAAGAGCTGAGGCACGACCTGTTACCCAAAGAAAAGAAAAAAGTTACACAACTATAACAAATATCTGATTTCAGTGGTGTGTGGCATGGCACCCCGCCTGGCAACGCAAGGATAACCTCACTGGGAGAAATACCCACCTGTGCATTAGAGATGTACCTGAATCTTGACATTGGGGTGCGCAAAGAAGTGCTGAGTTTTGCCTGTACACATCTAAAATCATGGGCACTGTGCTGCTTCACTGCGGCCCAGGGCAGCCAGTGGTACTGCGCTGAGCTGAGCAGCAGAGCCAGGGGCAGTGCTCAGATGTAACTGCATGAAAACATGGTGCTGAGCTGAGTCCATACAGAGGATTCACAACCTACAACAAAAGGCAGGTGTTAGGTTAGCTTCCATCCTCACACACCAAGCAGTTCATGTAGACTGCAAAAGGTGCCTGGCACAGTTAACAAAGTGGTGTTCGTACAGTTTATCCCAGTTCAGCGACAGCAAGGAGGAATGAGAGCCTTTGGCAGAAGAAAATACCTGGTTATCCAACTAAAAACTAATTAATCTTGGCCTTTACAAATAATGTATTACTTGAGCACCATACATCTTAAGTCCTGTTCCTAAAGATGGCTTCTTCACTGGGTAACAGTCAAAGATTGATCTTTTAATTCTAATTCAACTGTTTGCACTGCAAGCCCTCAAGGACGAGGCAGTACCATCAGTTGCCATGTTATTTATTGCCATCCAGCCTTTCCTCAAGTGGTACTGAGCCATTTATCTCTTGGCCTCCTCAGAAGTAAAGAGGATCTCTAGGTCTCCTGGGTCTGACGACGCTTCAGGATGTTGCCTCTCTGCCAGCTATGAAGTACAAGTCCCCTTCTAGGCCAAGCATACTCCTGCAGGAGGCACAGGGCACACTGGTCCATCACCTGTGGGAACACGAATGTCAGGGGAGCAGAGCAGGTAGGCTGTGTAGGCTGAGCTCAAAGAGAAGTGTAAAATCCATCCCTCCCTCTGATTTCAGTGCTGTGTTGAAGAGAAATTGCCTGTCTTTAACATTACATTATACTTAGATAGTTTTCGGGGAAGTGGCCCATCTATCATTTTCCACCTGTAGTGGAAAAAGTGATTTCAGGCTGCAGGAGGACATACATGGCATTTCTTTTTAAGGGAGGACAGCAGACAGGCCTTGATCAAGAATAATCAGCCCTCTACTCAAAAGCAGACTCCCAGAGACACTTGGCAGCCTTAAATCCAGCAGGACAGTAGCCACATGCCATGAACCCAAAACAATTCCAGTTGTCTTAGCAGCCAAGTCAAGTGCAGCCAGGCACTATTTCTGCCCCCTCTCTTTCCTACAGCCCAAGCATGTCCCATGGGGCTCCTCAGGACCCCATTTGCCAAACACATTTAGGCATTTACAGTGGTTCATGTTGTGCAGTCCCCAGCACTTTGCTGTGCAGGAGATGGGAAAGGCACCTCCTGCCAGGGCTTCATGCCCTGCCAGATGCTTCCCTGGGGCCAGCCAGCACCAAGCTCCCCCCTGCTCCATTCTCACAGCACTGCCTGGTGCACTGTAGGGTCTAGGAAACACTGTGTTCCCCCAAGAAAGAGAAGGAACACATAGAGAAAGACGCTGACACTGGTCTGATATTTTGTCCTTCTCAGCTACCTAAGGAGAATATTTCCCAGCTCTAAATTATTCTTAACTCTGTTCTTACCTGCTGGAAACCCTTTGCAAATGTGCTGAGGTGGGCAATACTTTCCATTTCCTAGGCAAAATGCAATTAACATGCACCTTTCTTACAATGGCTGCTAGGGAACAGTTTAGGTTCAAGTTTTAAATTCTATCTGAGAAGCGCTTTTTAAACAACAGTCACCTGTCAATAAACAGAAGGAAAAGATGCCATCCCCTTTCTAAATCATATTTTCTATCTGTGGTCCATCACATATCCCTCTACCACAGCTTAAAACAACTGAATCTGAGAACAGGTGAATCTACATTTTCTTCCTCTAGTCTGGTAGAGATTTATCTTCCTGCACTCTGTGTGCCAGTGGAAGAGCATAAATGACCAACATTAGCCTTAAAAGCTGCAGGATAACACACTAATTCTGAAGGAATATTAACCTTGGACAAAAATTGTTGTTATTACTATATATACGTACATATATATTTAAAAATGCAACCTCCAGATTTTGCAATTTTCATCATTGAAGCATATCACCTTCCTCCAACATGAAATCATGAGCTGTTTCATGATGTACTGGTTAAAGACATGGTGGTGGCTATCTAACAGACTCTTCCATATAGCTTGACTTCCAGCTTTGTGCCCTTTGCCCATCAACCATCAACATGTGGCCTAAAACTGAGCAGAGTGCTTAGAGCCATCTGGTGGTTAACTGGACGAGTAAAAAAATTGTGCCCCATACGTCTACACGATGAGGATATAAAGGAAGTCATCTTCCTCCTACTTGGAATGTCTCAAATGTCAGCTTTCTCTTGGCTTTTAGATTATGATTCTGGAAGTCTAGAGAGTTAACACAGAAAGAGGGAGAAAATGGCTTTATCTGTTAATCCTAGAAACTTAGCTGCTTTCCTTGTGGGAGAGTTTTCAGGACCAAGTGCTCTTCAGATCTGAACATCTCCCATGAGTACTGCAGAATCACCTCCCAAAGACCAGATAATTGTACCATGCATTCCCGGGTTTGGCTCCTGTGATAAGAATCCAAATATCTTGCTCAAACTGGGAAAATTCTCAAGAACCCTTTGGGCGCATCCTTTGCTGGCATAATTTGGAAGGAGCAATGCCCATTTATTGTGGCCGCTGACAGGCTTGCCAGTTCACACCAGCTGAGCGTTAGACCCGCTCTTTCCCTGTTGCCTCTGAAGACGGAGCCTTTTTTCACACGTTTTAATTACTGACTCCCTACATAGAAGCTATTACCTCACAGAAAGGCTGTTAACTGGCACATTCAGCACAAGATGAAGCTTTTCCGATAATTGTTACTTGAGTTCATGTTTGTGAAAATAAATATCATCAGATGATTAAATTAAACACCGCAGCCAGCCCAGCTATACACTATTTTCACTTATCATGCAGAAGGGGAGATCAAAGAGAAAGGCTCAGGTAGAGTTATTCCAACTCCTCCAAGTTTGGTTGATAGCTACCTATTGAACACACTAATTAGCTTCTTGCTTGGGGTGTGCAGCACAAAATTAACCCTCCCAAAATTGGCCAGTATAGCCATTTCTTTGCTCTGTAATCAACCGGATGCAGAAGGATGACCATCACCTAATCTCCTCTGCATAGTAAAGCAGCAGCACAGCCTGAGTCTGATTTTGGAGGCTATTGGGCCTTTGGCCCCTTTGGTGTCTTGTGTGGGTGCAGGAGGAGAGCTGTGCCTGGGGAACTCCAGGAAAGGCTGGAGGCACTCCTCTTCTTCAGCCCTGCGAGGCTCCTACCTCCCTGCTCTTCCCATCCTTCCCGTTTGGCGAGCAGATGAGCCGGTCCCTGCGCTCCTGCAGCGAGGGCAGCGCGGCTCTCTCAAAGCCCCAGGCTCGGGCCCTGCTTAAATAGGGAGATTGCTGCAGAGATGGAGCTTCGCCCAGCATTTCCCTGCTTTGCTTTCTCGGGCCGAGGAGGGCAAGGGAGGCGAGGGAAGCGGTGGGCAGCGCAGCCCCGTTCCCACTGCGAGCCCGCCGTCCTCCCCGAGAGCGCACACACCCGCACAACCAGAAAGCTCTGCTATTCTTCTGCTAATGGGATTGGCACCGCTTAAAGCGGTCTGCGGGGGTATTGTCTGCAACCACAGCAAGAGAAACATTATTCAAAGGCCATTCAGGCCCCAAAAGAAGCGGCAGAGCAGAGTAATTATCGGAGACTCTCCATTAACGAGGGCATCTTTGCTCTTTGTCTGTGTTGGTTTAATAAGGGCCGCTAATGGGGCCGGGGGAGGGGCACACTAATGCTTCTAAACAAACCTCCTTCCCTTCCCCCCCCACTCCCTGTGAGGAGAGCTGCCTTTATGGGCACTGACAGCAGAGCTGGGAGTTACCATATTGCAGAGTGACCTCCGGGAAAACTTAGTGTGAACCCAGTCGCTTTCAACCTCATTCCCCAGCGAGCCGCCTGGAGCTTCGCTTGGGTAGCTGTTCCCTTTTTAGCCTTTCCATATTTACCGGTTCTTGCTAGGCCCTTTTATGCTCCCCCCCCCGCCCGACCTCTCTCATGTCATCTTGTGACCCTTCATGGCTGGACACAACGGCGCTGAGTGGCAGTAATGAGGGACGACAGTGCAGATTAAGTTCTCGAAGCAAAACCTGGGGCTACTGTCCTTTATCCAGCAGCTGTGACTGGGAGATGCTGCTGAGAATGCAAGACCAGAGCAGCCTCTGCTCCCCATAGCACTGGAGAAGGCAGGCTGGGATCTAGCACAGGCCAATGTCTCCTACCTTCTGGCGGTGGTCACTTTTCTGAGATCCTTCAGAGCCACTTTCAGGAGGATGGAGCTAGAATTCTTCTGAGGGCGCTTAGACTGTTCCCATCTTCAAGCACCAGTTGTAGGGCAGCTTCAGAGGCAGCTTGCAATGTTACGGGGTCACATGCACACTGGTCCCTTACACAGTGAAATGTGGACAAGAGGTCTCCGGAGGTCTCTGCAAAAGACAGCATTCAAACAGTGAACTGCAATGATACACACACATGTGAATAATGAGTGATATAGCTAAAGTATTCAAGGTGTTGTGGATACAAGGTTGAGAATTGCTAGGCTCATTTTTAACCAATGAGAAAACTAAAGAACAGTAAAAGGAAATTATTCCCCTGAGTTTGTGCAGGTCTTTCACTAAAGCCAAGCCCTGGACATTGTGTTATTCTACCTCATTTTCAAATGATACACCCCTCACAGAGGGTTGTACAGTACAATGAGCCCACGGATCACAGAGACAAAGCAGTGCCTGTGTACCTGCACGTGACAGTGGTCTCAGGAACTGGGGAGCCACCCGATGTCAGTGCTGCATCTTTTGTTATTAGTAATGGTTTTATTCAGCTGCAGCATGGAACGACAAACTTCCTTGTACAGGCACCCACCCAACCCTCTCCATTTAGGCAAATGTCCTTGTGCTAAAGGTTTATCACAAGAAGAAAAAGAAAGATATGTGGAAACTCCCCACTGTTCAAGCCACAAGGCTCTGGTTTGAAGACACAGACTCTGTAAGATTTCACCCTTGTTTCCTGAGGGCTTGCTAGTTTTGAAGTTTTCATGATTTTGGCCTTTTCCTTTCAACATTTCACCAGTAAATGCATCTTTTGTAACAAAAGGAAACTTTTCATGGATGCTTCTCTGACTCATCTCTATAGGATCAAAACATCTCAGAACAACCTTGCAAGTCAGAGAGAGAGCAATCACCCTCTATAGACAGAGAGCTAAGTCACAGGGAAATTAAATAACAATACCTGAGGTCATTCTTGCCATGGCAGAGCTAAGAAGTGGATACGGCTCTTGCCCCAGAGTCTTACTGCAGTGTTCCAAGATTAGTAGTATTTCTCTTCCCTCTTTTGAAATGTCTGGAGGATCACACTCTTGAAACAGAAAATCAGTCTTGTTATCAGTATTTCATTCTTCATGTTAATCACAGTTTCTGTTCGTATTGTCTTTTGCTTTTTAGAATAAGCATTAAACTTCTACAGAGGAACTGCCTTTGCCTATGGATTTTGCAATCTAAGCGAGGAAGTTAATCCACTGAAGCATAAAGCAATGGGTTACTAGGCCCACATGATCTGGCATCTTATTGATGTGGGTTTTGCTTTATAAGTGTTTTCGAATGTCATTCTTCTTTGCCACTAGCAGATAATACAGTCAGATCTGTTGCAAATGAAGACAATATCAAAACAAACAAAAAAAAAACCCAAAAACCAAAATCAAAAGAGTGGCTCAGAAGAGACAATTGAGATCTTGTTACTATCCAAAGTGAGGGGAAACGAATGGAGTCATCAATAAAAAAGAAAAAAGGAAGTTGGTTCATAGCTTAGAAGACACAGGTACAACAGAAAAAGACAAAAGCAACTGCAGCATGGAAAAGGCAGACAGAGGTTCGGGGAGTTTTGAGACCCCACATGAAGGAAAAGCTTCATGAGCAGCTTGTGCGTGGCAGCTGAATGGTCCTGTGATAGAAGGGAGGAGAGCTTGCAGCAGTGACAGAGGTAGGATGGGTGATGAGAGGCTGGTTGGACTGTTTCTTGAAACTTCAGCTAGAACATTGCACTTGAAGGTAAGGCATTTAGTGTGAAAGAGATGGGAGCACAGCAAGTGAAGTCTTGGAATGAAAGTTTCAGCCTGAGAACCATCACCTTGTCAGCAATTCTTTGTCCAGTTTATTCTCCCCCAGGTGCAGTTCCTGGAGGGAACAGGGGGTCACTACATTGGACCTCATCAAGTCATTTCTATTTAGATTTGCTCTTTAACATGTACACTTCAGTACAGGGGTATTTTCTCCCCTGTTTCCCCTTATTTTTTGGTATCAATTCTGCTAGCATTTCAGGCTAACAGACAATGAATGTGAGTGGATTCCTTCTAGGTTGCTCTACTTCACTCTATTGCTGTTATCCTGTCACACTTTAAACTATCTAACTGAGATCCCATCTGTAGCCCACTAAAACAATGAACAGATCTACACTGGCTTTGCAGTTTTGGATCATGCCCTGAATTGTGTTTGAGCTCATTAACGCAGATTTGAGCAATATTTTCAATTGCATGTGCCATGAAACCAAGGGGAAAATACACAGGAGCAAAGAGAAGTAAAAGATTCCTTTCCAGAAAACAATTTGTGTATGTTTGCAATCTACTGCAAGCAATAGGCATATTAAAATATAGAACAGGAAGCAACTATTAATCTGCAAGCACATCCTGGTTATTTCAATGTAACTTCCCTGTTTTGTCCTTGTATCCTTTCAGCTCTTCTTTCTCTACAAAATAGGTCTTGCCTCGCCAGCTTAGCGAAACCTTTCTCTCTAATGCCCTTGACTGGCACTTGCTGTGTGTTCCCTCTGCTTTTTATTCTTGCTGGCCATTCTCCTGGCCAATGGGAGTGGGACAGGAGAGAAGTACTCACCCACTTAGCAGCCAGGTAGACCAAGGCCCCACAAAAACAGGGGAGACAGGAGCAATTGTGTGACATGTTTTGCCTGTCCAAGCAGCCATCCTGCACCCGCAGCCTAGGCCAGTCCCTCAATACAGCAGCACAACTTTGTGCAGCCTCTAGCCAACTCAGGAATCTCTCAAAGGCACTGCTTCCATGCAGTATAGATGCAGCCTATGTGAGCTCCTTGCTGGGCAACAAATACTATAGGAAGAAATTACTGAAGCTGGAGTGAGATCAGTGAACAGATGTTATACAACAATGACTTCCAGTCCCAGCACCCCTGGAAAGGTTTGCATAGAGAGACGTGAAACTGATACCATCTAGAAGAAGTCTCAGGTGCCAGAGCTTTCACAAATGCAATCTGCTGGTTCTGCTTCAAAAAATGTCCCTAGCAATTGGCTATTGCTAGTTGTTGATGATAGAAACTTGCTCTTGTTTTCTCCTTATAAGTTACATCCAGACCTTCAGTGTCTGCCTCGGCACTCTTCTACAGTGAGTTACTCTTCATCTTAAAGCTAATTCAATTAGCAAGTAGCAGAGGGAGAAAAGAAGCAAGATGTCATTGCTGCTGCATTCCTGAGAACTCTGGCTGGTGCTGTAGCCATTCAGGTACAGCTGTCGTTAGATAAGAGTTACAGCAGCCTCAAGGCTCTTTTTCTCTAAGGTATGAGAACGAAAGGCATAAATGCAACCCACAGGTACACTTTCTCCATAGCCTGAAACTCCTACACAAGTACTGTCCTGAGAGCTAAAATCCTCTTCACTCCATGTACCCACCATTGTACTCATGTTCAGAATTCACACAAGAACAAGATCAACCATTTTGTAAATCCTGTATGAAGGAAAGCTCAGTGAACTATAATATTCTCAGCCTTTTCAATTTCAACTTCTATTGTTAGGGCACAAATAAAAAGAAGGGGACAAAAAAAAAGCTGTCAGCGTTTACAGAAAATCCAGCTGAATGAAAGTGATACCATTGGTGTTGGTGATGAACTGCTTAGGTGATAAAGGAACATGACCACCTCAGCCTGAGGATTCTTTACAGTGTCGCCTACAAGAGTAGGTGTACCCTAGTATCTTTTATTCCACAAGCTAGGCTGAGCTCCTAACCATACTAATGATCAGCACTTAATGTTGGGGAAACTGTAGTACTTAAGCCCAGGTATCTACCAAGTCCACATGCTGCGATGCCTTCCCTATCTGATACATTGTACTTTCAGCACCATGACCGTTACAGCCAAGAGCAGACTAAAGGCTCCCAGTTACATTGATGCCGGCCTGACAGCACCGCAAAGCCCTTCAGGACACAGCCCCCTCCTTCCTGATGTGGAAAAAGGGAGAAAAATGACACTGAACACTTCTCACCCCCTGAACTGGAAAGGGTCAAAGCAGTCTCACACTTCCATTCAGTGGTATGGCACTTGTTTATCTTGCATTAAACACTTCACGTTTAGAATAAACTAAGTTAGAAGAAGAACAGTTCAGCTGTATGTGCAGGAGATGGCTATTAGAGGTCTGTGTTTATGCAAGCCACCAGAACCCTTGCCAGAGTGTGCACCTGTGCATCGCTGCCCTCTCCCGGGCAGATCTGCCCCTGCACAAACACGGAGCCCTGGTTCCCAAAACTTAGCCGAGCACTTCATTTGCTTTGCCTCAGGCTCAGAAGCAGTACGATTGCCCACTCACTAACATCGCGCTGACACCTTCAGTAACCTCACTGAGCATCACAGAGACAGCTGAGCTACTTCTAAAGAAATAAGGATTTGTTAAGATATAATTAAACAGGACACAGGTAGTGCTCACTAGGATCAGAAGTTCACATGTCTAGAACTAAATCACAATTCCATGCAAAGTTATCTTAACTAAGATATTTAAGCTAGCCCATTTCAAGTGTGGCTCTGTTTTAACCTCCAAAGACCTTCTGATGGCTGATCTCCTCTCAAATGCCCCAATACAGTGATAGATCCCTAGTGCAAAATAACACTGCGAGGGAGGTGGCAAAAGAGTTAGCCAACATGTTTCAGGATGTTACCTTGTGCTTTCTAGTCTTCTCCTGGGTGCTTTGGAAAATTCCCCTTGGACTACTTCTTTGTGCATATATATATATATATATACACACACACACACACAGAGAGCATCTGTTTGCACGTGCATGCACTCTTCTATCACCATCCAGCCCCTGAACACAGCAATACTGTAATGCTGCTTATGCTCTTTCTACACTTCCTTTCCATATTAGGGCCCTTCTAGGGCACAAATCCTGCCAGCTTCCTTTCCCAATCTTCTGTTCTGGCTAATGCCCTCTGTGGAAACTTGGTGAGGTGCTCCTCAGCTCCAGCCAAGTGAGAAACACTCTTCTTTACAGCCTGCTTCTGGCTGTTCATCTTGTTGAGGTGCTTCTGGGATGCCTTAGGTCCACCAGGTTGGCGCAGCCTTCATTGTCTCAGAGAAGACCTTAACAAGTCCAAGATACATTTGCCTTTCACAGTCTTAAACCCACTGAGCAGTTGTTTGCTGAACACATACATCATGGGAATGCACGAGACATCTGCTGTCAGCTCCTCTATACCCTGAGACAGTGGCCACACACAGCTCAGCCCCGTGGCCTCCCTCCAGCTCTATGACTGGGGAGAGGGCACAACACAGGGGGACCTAAGAAGCACTTCTCTTAGCTGTGTCCACCCAGCAGCTTCTCCCAACTGAAGTATTACTAGACTGCACATGAAGGTACTGTGTCAGGTCTGCCTTTGTGCCTCAAGGAACTGGCTGAGCACAGAAACCCAGCACATTAGGACTTCTCAACAACACTATGTGGTGCTTTTGTACCTACATACAAGATTGATGCACAACTGAATTCATTATGGCACGTATAGTCTGAAAGCTGCTCCCTCATGAGTGCTTCCACTGTTAGAGTCCTGCATGTAATAATAGGGATATGAGAGGGCTAATTTCCTTTAAGGAAGTTGTGAAGATAAATCCAGCCATGACAGAGAGGTGCTCAGATACAGAAGAAATTGCAGCTATAGCACTTAATTATCTGAGTGCCTCTGAAAGCCATGTGTAACTTCCTAAAGGAGACAAACTCAGCCCTTCCAGTTTTGCCAGTGATGGAAAAAGGTGCATTACAGTCATCAATGCCACTTTACTTCCCATCTATGTTTCCTCAAGAATTGTCCAAGATACCGTGTTTCACTCTGACTGCTCAAGCCATGAGCTCCCTCTAGTATCTAAAGAGATTAATGCAGTTGGCAGCCTTACCATCCTAAAGGAACAGAGAACAAAAGTAAGGAAGTTTCAGTAAGATGAAGGAACTCTGCCCCTTCGCTTTGGTAAAAGAAAAGAAAAATCCTTGTAGTTAGTTGCGTGCACATACCTAAACACTGGCACCTTAAGAAATAGGAGGCAAATATGTCCACAGGACAAGAAAAGGTGGGATCTTATTTTATGTCTTTATCCACAAAACACAGGTGCAAATTGCAGAAGCCCACCCTGGGCATCAGCTTTCACAGGAAAACAGTGTAAGCTGGTAAGTTGATGATTCTGGACATGAAGATTTCTATGGAGAGACACCATTGTGCTCACTGCAAAAAAGAGCATTGTCACCAAGGAGGTAAAAAGAAGATAACAGAAAATAATGAACTTAGATAACTGGGCGTGGGGTGTTTAAAATAATCCTTCAGGATATCTCAGGCCGCAGTATTCATGTTGGGTTTTTAAAGAGTCTTCCTCTAGTCATTACTTCCATTTTTCAGCATTTGGGACCAAAACAGAGGATTCTTTTGGTTGTGTAAGAGCTCCTCTTAGTAGAGTAACCTAAATAGTGTCTCATGAGTGAATTATGTGTATGAACCCCCTGCTAGGGCTTAGAACTTACATCTAAAGACCTAAGAGTGTGTTGCATGACATCTTCTTCCCCAGACTGAGAGGTAGCAAACATAATTTTTTGGTGGCATCTGGGAGTGGTTTTAGAAGTGGGGGGATGACAAACACAAACGTGCTGAAGCCTGCGTATCTCTGCTCTGCTGTCTGCTCTGCACTGTACTGTACCAGGGGCTCAAGCAGCCTCTCTGTGGCAGAGCAATTCTCCCAAAACATGGGGGGGGGGGGGGTGGGGGTGGGTAAAGAGTATCAAACAGAATGAGGCAAAACTCCTGGCAGAGAGAGGCAAGGTCAAATGGATCCGCAGCTACACACAGTCACTGGCCAAAATTACAAGCCAAAATAATACGTAGAAGCAACAGCATTTACACTAGTGCTCAGTAGTTAAAAGAGAGAGTTCCTCCTCCCCTGTTCAGGAGAAAGCCAAACAGCTGATCCCAGGACAAGAACTCTCTAGTCCAGGTAGGCTTTGCAGATTTCGGTTGTTTGCGACACTTCTGAAAGACTTCTCTGCACTGGTGTCTGTTCTGTTTGATGTCCTTGACATACATAACATGTCCATCAGTGAGAGGATTCCTTCATGCTGCCAATATTGCAGAAAGATCAAGTACCTATTAAACTCACTACAGAGTTTCAGTTTTGAAGAGGATGTGCAAGAGTAATCTGTCTCTACCAAACTGGCCCAATCTTGCTGGGAGGACCACAGACTTCATTCCGCTCTGCAAGTTACAGAAGACTATATGAAGGGAGCAGCAGAACCTCTGCTTCTTCCTTCATATAGTCTGATATGCTTTATCTTCATGCACTTGTGTTCAGGTTGTTCCAATGACCCACAAACATGGCAAGTCTGTTGTGCATGTTCTTAGGAAAAGAACAGAAAGGTGCTGAGCAGGGATAGTCAAAGAGGAGCAAGTGTCATCCTGCCTTCCCTCCCTATGCCAGGGCAGGGGGAAAAGACACAAGGCGTGAAGTGGTGAAGTGCAGGGAAACAAGCTGATGTGGAGTACCAGGTCAGGCCCAGCAGAGCAGATGCTCCAGAAGAAGTGGTGCCTGTTGGTATTCCTTAGTGCTCATCTACAGTTACAACTTTGGCAATGCCTCTCCTTCATTCACTGTTACTTTTCCTGACGTCTCACATGCACCACCTTTTCTCTTGTCTATGACTGCATGGGCCACCTCATTACAATCCCTCTTTCGCAACCTGTTTGCAGAACAAAGCAATGTCTGGACACCATCTGATAGAAGCTGAAAACATCCTTTTAATTTGGAGGGAGAAAGGAGCAGAGTTACTAATGATTCACAAATCATTTAGATCCCTTCCTAGGATTTGACTTTACATTCACTGAAGGTCATTGACCATTTACATTCACTGTGGTCATTGACAACAGCCATTCCTGATTTTATTAACATTTTTTACAGTTAAATATTTACTTAGAAAAAGCCCTCAAATTCTTCTATAATGCATGTCAGCTCGGATTCTATATTCTACTCAAAGGTAAAACATCAATTTGCTGAGTATGTGACTAACTTAGAATGTAGATTTCAATGGTTGCCTGATCAATATAGAACCAGCAGTTCAAGGTAACAGCCATGCTAAATGTTTAAAGTTCTTTCAACACAGAAGCAAGTTAGTTAATGCTTCATGAAATACGTATTTTTAAATGACCGTCTATGTAAAGCAGCTGTATATACTATAAACAGCTTCTAAGGTTCTTGTCTCATCAAGCTATCATATGAAAGCAAGCTATTTGCTTTTTATAGGATGACTGAAAATGGCTTTGTGCCAACAGTTTATAGTAAGTTATCATCAATGTTTGATAAAATGATACATAGTTACCTGTATGTGTGCACTGTGTGAGGTTGTACATACACAAATATCAGTCTTTTGGCAGCCTTTAGAAGTATAGCTACTTCCAAAACTTGCTGTGTCTCCATGTGTAGCTCTGTAGCTATTGTTTCCTAAACAGCAGCACCTTCAGCCTCTCTTTTGCTTGACCCTGCAGATGACAAATGTTTCAGCAGGGCATAGACCTTCTAAAGACCCTACAGTTATTATGAAGTCAGTTATTTACTGACACTCAAACCAAACAAAAAATCTAATAAGAGCCATCAGAAATGGTTTTGGATGCCTCACTGTGCTAATTCTCTAATCCTGTACGATACTGCTTGTCCCTGTGGAAGTGATAATGTCATAAATAGGGATTACAACTTCAAGATGGGAATTAGCAATAAGAACTCACTACCCAAAAAAACCACAAAAAACCTGCCTGCTTTCATCACACAAAATATTAAAACACCAAGTCAAGAGAATGTAAATATAGAAAAACAAAAATAAAAACTAAGTTTAAATCCCCCAAAGAATGGTACTTTTCATCCTAATGGTTTAAGTCAATGTTAACACTCCTTTCTGGCACAAATCAATGGGACTGCTGGGCTATTTAGTCAAATAAACTGTCACTGAAAGCTGCCAGTTACGGACTATTTCCAGATGAAGCGCAAGAGATGATACCCTCCCCAGATCCCCAGAGAATATCTTGTTATTCTTTATCTCATTAGTTCATGGTGGTACCCTCTATGTAAAAGTTTACATCACTCCAACATTAAAACAGTGACATAACTATAGATAATTTAAATTACCATTTTAAATAACATCTAACCTAATTACTACTTTGTGGACATGTCCTTTGCAGATTAACAATGTATTTGGAAAGAATGACTTCTTTTTCTCCACTTTAAAATCACTGTTATAATTTTTTAATTGGAAGTCCCTTTTTCATAAAGTATGGAGGAACTCTCAATTTATCTTCTTTGTAGCACCCATACTGTTGTGCGTGTGTACCTTTATCATCCTGAGAATGAATGCAGCAAGAAAAACTTCCTCACATTTCTTATTAGAATGCTTTAAAGCAATTCAGGATATTGGCTTTAGAAGGGAAACTTTCAAGGAAGACATATCAGCTAATGCTAGCTTCTGTTCTCAGGCATTATTACTTCTGGGCACCAACCTAAAACTAGATTCTGTCATCACAAAGATAAACAAATTTCTAGATCATCACCAGTTGGCTTGGGTTTGAAGCAATAATCTGACCTATTTCTAGACATGCTAAGCATGTATTCAGAACCTAATAAATAGAATACTTTTCTGTTAAAGGACAAGCATTGTAGAATGAAAATGATCAAATTTACCTATGACAGCAGAAGCTAAACTCACAATAGATGAAAGCGGGTGAGATCAGTTTGGTGCTTCTGCTGTTTTAAGTACCTACACTACACATGCACATTATCTGTGAATGATTAGGTTCACAGTTTCTTGCAGAATCTCATGACAATTTATACGTTCCAGACACTTAAAAGTTCATCACCTCATCTTTCTTTCAAGGTACTGGGTAAGAGACTTCAGTGTCCCTCTGGGTACATTTAAATAGATACCCCTCACCATAAGTTTTTTCTCCTCAGACAGCAGCATGTTAGAAGTGTGTTAATTGTTCAAGCACGAAATTGGGTCAAATAAAATGGAAAACCCTAAAGCCTACATCAAGATATCTTATACAATACAGCAAACGCCCTGCAATTCATACTCTACAATAAATTACTTTTGAATTAATGACAGGATAAAGATGTGGAATAATCAGAAGTTACAGCAACTCTGTCCACCTTCCTAGTGCACTCTATACACATACAGATTGTTTTCTATAATCTCTTGACAACACAGACCGGCTGAAAGGAATCATTTACACTGGAGGGGGCCTCCACAGGTCAAGTGGCCCAAGCTCAGCTAAAGTCACGAGATATTCTCATCTAAGCACAGAAAAATTCCAGCCCTGTATTCCTGTTGCATAAGACCTCTCCAGAAGTAGTTTACATGGATACATAGTCCAGGAAAATCTCCACTAAACGTCTTTTTGTCTACCTTTCCATAGCATCACTTTTTACAGGATTGTCAAGCTTCTGGAATTATCACTAAAGCTCCAGACAGATATTTCTATAGCATAAACCTGTTGCAAGTGTAAGTAGGTGTCAAAATTTCTCAAGGGATGTAATATAATGGACAAGTACATCTTTATGGTTTGATTACTTACCTTTAAGTTCAGTGCTACAAAAACAACCCTTGAGACTAATCAGTATCTTCTTGTCCTGGGTTCAGCAGCAGCAGTCATTTTTCTCCTTCTTGGTAGCTGGTACAGCGCTGTGTTTTTGATTTTGGGCTTGGGAACAGTGCGGATAACACCAGTGTTTTCAGTCACTGCTTGGTGATGTTTTGGTCTGACCAAGGACTTGCTGAGGCTCATGCACTGCCAGGGAGGAGGGGAAGCCAGGAGGAAGGAGAGACAGGGCACCTGACCCAGACTAACCAAAGAGGTTATTCCATACCACAGCACGTCATGTCCATGATGTAGAAACGGAGGAGGAGAGACCCGGAAGGGTGGTGAGGGGGCATGGTGGGGGGTGCACTGGTGGGGGTCCACTGCGTGGTCGGGCTTGATATTGGATGGTGAGAAATTGTATTCTTTTCCCTTGTATTTTCTCTTATTATTATTATTGGTGGTAGCGGTAGTGGTTTGTGTTATACCTTAGTTACTAAACTGTTCTTATCACAACCTGTGGGAGTTGCATTCTTTTGATTCTCCTTCCCATCCCTCCAGGAGCGGAGGGAAGAAAGAATGGGGAGTGAGTGAGAGAGCAACTGCGTGAGTTTGAGGGGTTTAAACCATGACACTTGTTCAGAAATACCTACTCCCTATTCCATGTTTCACTCGAAACTTTGAATCAGCTTACCCGGGCAATGTTCAGAACACAGTGCTATGGTTCCAATTATGTTTCAATAGCATCAATCGCGCAAATACCTGGAAGCATAGATTTTATTACTACAGCATTTATTACAGCTGTAATCAATCCTCATACTTTAAATAGCAATTATGCCACACAGTTATTAGTTATGTGACTTACCAGTTGAAAGAGGGATAAGTTTTATCCAGTTTTACTTCTAGTTGTATTTGATGGATGTAAAAACGTGAAAGTATCTTGGAATCTTAAAAAGCCTCTCTATTTCATCTGTAAGGCGTATTCCACAGAAGTAAACACAGGTGAAAATGACTGAGGACATAAGACACATTTTCTTATCATAATGGAAAGTAAATTCACTGGGGAAAAAAAACAGCATTTACACCCAAGTTCACAGCAGCACTCCTGGAGGGCTGACAGGCATAAGAAAGTAGCAACAGCCAAGCAAACATTATTTCCCCTCTGTCTCCCATTCTAATGCAAAAATCATAGAATCACAGAATAGTTAGGGTTGGAAAGGACCTTAAGATCATCTACTTCCAACCCCCCTGCCATGGGCAGGGACACCTACCACTAAACCATGTCACCCAAGGCTATGTCCAACCTGGACTTGAACACCATCAGCGATGGAGCATTCACAACTTCCCTGGGCAACCCACTCCAGTGCCTCACCACCCTTACAGTAAAGAATTTCTTCCTCATATCCAGTCTAAACTCCCCGTTTAAGTTTGAACCCATTACCCCTTGTCCTCTCGCTACAGTCTCTAATGAAGAGTCCCTCCCCAGCATCCTTATAGGCCCCCTTCAGATACTGCAAGGCTGCTATGAGGTCTCCACGCAGCCTTCTCTTCTCCAGGCTGAACGGCCCCAACTTTCTCAGCCTATCTTCATACAGGAGGTGCTCCAGTCCCCTGATCATCCTCGCGGCCCTCCTCTGGACTTGTTCCAACAGTTCCATGTCCTTTTCATGTTGAGGACACCAGAACTGCACACAATACTCCAAGTGAGGTCTCACAAGGGCAGAGTACAAGGGCAGGATCACCTCCCTTGACCTGCTGGTCACGCTCAAATGGGGAACTACAAATTTGAACACAGATTTACTTTTCCAAATTCTACTTAAAAAAAAATGGAGTTTCAATTTTTGATTGCAGTAGTACTTTTAAACTGCTTTCTCATGCAACCCATTTATACTGGGATGTGGTAAACAACACCAAAAATGAACTTTAACTCAGTAAGTGGCTTTACTAGATACCTCTTTCCATGGATGGGGTTAACAGGAACAAAGTTGTGTGGGTGCTGCTGAGAGGGTTTTGGAGATTTGTGGCAAGAGTGTACTCAGGTTCACAATGCCAGCTTAGTTCATGCTCCAGGATTTAAGAACATGTTCCATGGGCTTTTCAAAAGCAGGACTTACTTTTGGTACATGTTTTCTTTGTGATAAAGAAAACCAACAAACCAGGCTTTTACTCCTCAAATATCTCTAGACAAGCACCCATAAGGAAAAAATGTGCCCACTGTTGCTTGTGCTTGGGTTTAAACAAAACATTGATTGTGGACTCTCTTCTTTGTATCATCCTGCTGGCACGTCAGCAGCAAGACACTACATCACGAACACAATGTTTTAGGCATCTCGTAACAAAGTAGGAAGCATCACCGTCTCACAGAATACTGTGTACGATGCCAGTCAAACCTCGCTGGTCTTTATAACATTATGCCCCAAAGGGGATGCTTCTGTGAATGCAGAGGTGGACTGCGGTGCCTCTTCAGAAATTCTGGTCACTCAAAATAGAACATGATTCTAGTTTCCAGAACTGAACCCATTTCTGCTGCAGTCAGGAACCTTTATCTCGTGAAAATAGTCACTTCACTGCTAATAACTGCTCCCAAAGAAATGGATTTAATCAATTCCAAAAGCAAAACACAGATAAAAGAGTACAAAACTTAAGTTTCTCTCAAATATCATCTGAAAATTACCAATAATATTCAAACACTTCATGTTAGAAAATACATGAAATACAAAGCTTGCCATGAAGAACTTGTGTATTATATTCCCTGTGTTAACCATTAACTTACTTTAACTTATTCTGCGTAACAGATCGGATAAAACAGACCCCACAGAGGGAACACAAAGGAGCTGAATACTAAGTAAAAGTATGACACAGCTTGTAATTACTATTTTTGTTTGCAAGATCTGAATAAATGCCAGCATACCACCAAAAGTATTACCTTGTGGTTAATGTTTGAAAGATCTTACCTTACTAACTATAAATTATGCTGGCTGACTTTATGGTACCTTTTGTTACCACATCTCCATAGCAAAACTTCTCCGGTTTGCAGTTATTAGCTAATCTCACTAGTGATCTTAGATCATTTTGCAAAGAAGTTCACAAGTCTGAAATAAAAGGAATGGAGACACTTTTTTGTCATAGATTGAAATAGCTGAATAAAATCAAGATGCACTATGAAAACAGTGATCTTTTTAGAGTTACAGTTTTGTTCCAGGGTAGTTTGTCTGCCTTTTAAAAATAAATAAATAAATAAATAAATAAAAGCCAAATTCACTTTGCCTGAATACTTTCTATGATACAGCAAGTACTTCACAAATTTCTGGAGTACTTCAGTGAAAGGAACTTTTTGGTAACCAGGGAAAGCGGATAAATGTGTATTCCTACAGAGCAGCTGGTGGCAAGCATGGCTGTCCCCAAGAGCTGCAAAACGGGGAATTCCTTTTCCTTTCATAGAAATTCTCTTTTTCAAGAGAAAAGGGAATTGTTATATGCATTTTTTTCTATTGTCTTGACATAGCCAGGAAAGCTTATCGTGCAATCTACTCTGTAACAGTAATCAAAAGTGAGTGATGTCATTGGAAGAAGTTACTTGATGAAGTTATGATGGTGCAATCCTTTCTGAAGTTCATCTAATCTATAATCAAAGAAGTCTTCTTCATCCACTGCAAATAGCTTTGTGTCATCCGTACAGACAATCATGTTCCTTTCAACACAGAATCTTCCTTCCACAGCAAGATGCAGAGAAAGGGGAAGAAAATAAAGATTACTTTACCTAATGCTATGAAGCTATCCATCAGTTTTGTATTCCAAACACTGCCCCTATTAGAAACTATTCCAGTGTGCCATGTCACCAAGTACCCTGTCTACATACCCTTGGTGGCCAGTGCCAGGTATTTTTGGTAGGTGGTCTAAAAACCCACATACAAAACTTATCTTCTAAAGGAAGTTCCCTTTTCACTCAGGAAAATAAACTCTGAAAAGCACAGGAATATATCTCATTCCCAAACTCTACTTATGTATTTTCCCAAGATTAACAGTACTTTCAACCAAAGGTGCAACTCCCCCCCAAACTTTGTCTCCTTCTGAAGCACAGCTAGATATAACGTCATGAAGATGCTGCATTCTTAACACCTGTAAGAATCTACCAAAGCAGACAGTACTTGATATGAGAAAAATTAATTTATTGCCAATTAAAATAGATAAAATTAGTGAGAAACAAATACAAATTAAACCAGCACCTTCCCTTCATGCTCCTCTTTCCCCAGGCTCAACTTCACACCTTCAACCCCCAGCTGCTCTACTTCTCCCAACCTGAAGCAGCCCAGGCAAGAGGGGGTTGCAATCAGTAACAGCTCCTCTGTATCACTCCATCCTCCTCACACTCTTCCTGTTTCCCACAGGTCTGAACAGGCTGCAGTCCTTCAGCATGAACCTGCTCCTTCATGGCTCCTCTCCACGAACTGCAGTTTCTTCAGGAAATCTCCATCTGCTCCAGCTTGGGGTCCCTCTGTGGGCTGCAGGGAAATACCTGCTACTGCAGCTGAAGCAATTCCTCCCTCTCCTTCTTCTCGGACCTTGGTATTTAGAGGACTGTTTCTTCTCACTTTCTTCCTCACTCTCTACCACGCAGCATTTTGTCCTTTCTTTAACACGCTTTCATAGAGGTGCCACCAGATTAATGGATGAGCTCAGATGTGTGTGGCAGTGCAACTATTGCAGAGCTGACTGGAAACAGCTGTGTCCTGCACAGGGACACCCAAAACCAAAACAGAAGCATTACACAAAAGCTGGAGATGAAGAACTTCCTGGCCCTCTCCTGTGTTTACCTTCAAGTTGTATTCTAAGAGTCATTTGTGGGGTGCACAATGGGCCAGACCCACAGACCAATACAGATTCAAAATAATATAAGGGGGTGAAGGACAGTTGCTCGTATTGGTAATTTGATGGTACACACAGTGCAAGACACTGCTACCATCACCGCAGCACTGTAGCTACAGTGCTGGCCTGTGTTGGGACACAGATACAGGAGCAGAACCTGTGGCAGATACTTTCTGCAAGAACTTCTGGAGCAAAGTGGGCAGGGGAGCTCACCCCAGTATCTCCCTCCCCAAGAAAACATAACAGCATCTTATATTTCAGTCATGCAAGGAATCAACTTCCAGTACAATAAAGCTGAGAGGAAATTTATCCCCAAACATGGGAAACAGGATGATACAACAGTGTTTTAAGGAGAATTTTTTTGTTTCTGTGCTACTCTGCACGGAAAAAACAATGGGAGAAAGGCAGAAAAGCGGCAGATGAGAACATGTTCAAACAATTCCCCACTCCCAAAAATAAAAAGAACAAATGGGGAGGTCAGGGAGAGGTAATTTTATGGCTTGTATGTTTAAAGTTAGACATGCACTAGAACCTGATATGAAAAACCTATGCACCCATTGAATTACTGTGAAGACATTGATTTAAAACTGGCAAAGCCCTCTTTTCCACAGATCATCTCTTCTCAATAGAAGCAAGAAGGTCACGAAGGTTCCCATTTTCTCCATATCCTTCCATGTACAAAATGCCTCAGATGTGATAACAGCTTTGTTAACAGCCAACAACATGGAGATGTTACACCAGTTTGCATTCAGAAGATAACTAACACACTAAAGATAAAATCAAATATATGCAATTAGCATTCTAGCTTTTATTAGAAGCGAGCTCAGAGCACAAATACATCAAAATCAACAATAAAAAGTTATATATTAAAAAAAATGTTTACCATTTAAAGTGAACCACTTCAGCCAGAAAAAAACCTGCAATCTTGAGCTGTAAACTTTGAGAGCTTTCTGTCTCCCGCAAGCAGCTTTTTACAACTTCATTTCCTCTTCTGTTCTCGGCTATAGTGTCTTGCCAGTTATCTGGAGTACCCTCAGAGGTAAGTGATCCTGAGAAAACATCCAACACATGGTGAACTAAGAGCTAAAAGTAGAAGCCAAGGAGAAAACACCTGCACACTTCAGAAAACTCAAGTGCCATCTGTAAGAAACATAAATAATTAATTTCCAATTCTCTCTCCTATTTAATTTTAGCTTTAAGAGAAATATCTGTGAGAGAAAGTTACATTTATGTCTAACAGAACAGTGGCCTGACAAAGCACAACTGAACTTTCAGCATGGTTCTTTAGGAATTAAACACTGCACACTCAGATCTAGGATAGAAGATAATCCTTAGGCCAAACTTGTAGCTAATCTGCAAGAACAGTTTAACAGCAGAAGTTGGGGGGGGGGAAGTGAGGGGGGAGGGAGAAACTGAGATTTGTTTTCCTCCCACTGCTGACCATCTAGCCTTAATGCAACACATTTATAAACAAACTATGGTTTGCAGATATTGTTACTGACACCCTGCCAAGTAACCAAGTCAGATCATGCAAATGAAAAGGAAGTGCCCTCATGTGATGGGAGAGGTGGTAAGGATTCCGGTGTCATCCCTGTTTCCTACCCCCACCCCTTCCCTTGCTATAAGACTGGTTCTATAATTGCTTTTCTTTGTGGAAGACCCTCAACAAAGTGATTTGAAGCATAGATGGAAGATCGCCTATAAAGGAAGAAAAGTGCCAAACCTTTCAAGACTCCAAACACAGTGGTTTTGGAAGACAGTTTAATGATTCCTGTTCTGGATAAAAAGAAAAAAAAAATTGGAAAAGGCTTTGGTTGATTTAGGTTATTAGTGTATACTTCTACCCTCGTATATTGTGATATTTCCTCATATGGAATTTCTGCAGAAATACATCATCCACTTTAAGTTAAAGCTTACTCTGCAGAAAGAATATCTGAAAAGACTTCAAACAAACAAAAACTCTTCACTGTTGGGTTTTTTTTCCCCTAATAAAACAAGTTTTCATTTACTTTAAGAAAACACACAGAGACAATATAAAGATCAGGAGGCAGCACTGGCCTACAATTTCAGTGTAACATGCAAAAATAATGCATGGATAAGCATTAATATTTTGGTACATGCTCACTGAGATCTGTCCAAACACTAGGCATCTTGTCAGGCAGATCAATAAGCCTAATACTTCTGAAAAGATTAACTTTTCTTTGTTATTGAAAAATCCTCTTCCCCCCACCAGAGAATATGGGCTCCATAGAAGTCATGTCGTCAACCTTTAACCTCCTCCATTCTGTTCCTGCAGGTCCTCCCATAAGATCTTATATACCTTCTTCATGATCTCCATGTCCCTTGGAGGCTTGTACAACTTCTTGAGCGGGCAAGCAGACAGAACAGCTATGTCAGAACACAAAGATAAACCATCACTGTTTCTCAAAGGATGCATTCAGGACTAGCACAGAGAAAGTTAGTCGGGAATGAGGACACCGGGACTGAACTCCCTCTCCCACTGATCTGCCAACACACACATCTCTGTTTCTGACTCTCCTACTGCCATTTGATTGCCATGCCCAATTACATTTTAAATAGTGTCTAGAGAGAAAGACTATCCTGCAAAGAGCAGGAGCCAAGTCTCTGCTCTTCCCTGGAGCCACTGAACTATCACATTTAACCAAATCACAAAGCTGAAATTTTTACAGTATTTTAGTGATAGTTGATGCTGTTTTGACACTGCCCTGCTGCAGAAATCCAAGTACATTAGAAAAATGATCACGTGGCAGATCCAATAGCATGTGTTTTTGCTCTCTTGTTCCTTTGTACTGATATCCAGAAATCAATTCTTATAAAATCAGTACGCTATGGACAGATTTTCATTCTCCTATAAGCCTTATTAATCTCTATTAGAAAAAAAGATCAGGAAGAGGGAGAAATTTAATTTGCTTAGAACAGCATGCTCTTGTTTAAGCAGGCAGACTCATTTACAGAAGGCAAATACATGCCAAATGACCAACTGAGCTGCACTGCAAAGAGCTAAGGATGGTTGTACTAAAAACATGAATTCCAATTATCCATATTAAAAGATCTGCTTACATGTGCCCTAAAATATCTGCATCATTTAACCACAGTTAAGCGTAATTAAAACTAAAGAACTACATACAAACAACTATATTCATATCTCCATTTTCTCTCCCTTTTTTTTTTTCTCCAGATACATACAATCTCATATGCATATATAACTTAAAACTATTAAGCATCCAAAGGTAACTTTTTCAATAAAGAGATTATCATACATGTGCTTAACGTTTCTTCTATCTAGCAGAGGCTATTAGACCACTGATGAAAATTACTCCCACAGCATCCAATGCTCCTATTTTTCCATGCAGGGAAGACTCCTTAGAACAAGAACATACAGTATTTGTCCTTGAAAAGCTTCCCATGCTTTTAAAACACCTTCTGTACTAGAACAGCATGGGGTCCTAGATGTCAAACACCCACTACTACTTTCTATGACACAGCAAGTACTGTTTATGATCACTCCTCTGAAGATTCTCCAGAAAACACATCAAATCCCTTCAGAAAACAAACATGTCATTTGTCACGTGCATTAGAATTGCACCAAGATACTAAGGTGGTAACAGATTACGTTGTAAAAGAAACCCCAAATACACATGCACTCCTGTCACGTGATGAGATTTTTGCCTTCCCGTTTCCCCCCTAGATCATACCTTAATTGTTGCTTGTTGGAGAGACTTGCTGGATAGCTTCTGACCTAAAAAAAAAAAAATATCAACACAGCCTGGTTTACACAATGCTTGTTTCATCATTAATGAAGTGCACTGCTGCTTGGAGAAGAGGATCATCACTGATGGGACAGGCCCCTATGAAAGCTTTGTTCAGAAGGGAAGGGCAGTTCCAGGAGAATTTTCTCATCAGAGATCCACAAAGAGCAGTTAACTTTTCACAGCACCATCCTCTGCTGTATCACACTTTCTATCCCTGAAAGAACAGTTATGCCTGCCTAATCTTCCGAGAACGTATCTGTTTGAATAGGATTCAGGCAGCGAATTGTGAGTTTGCCAACAGACAAGTCAACAGCCAGCTACTATCCACAGCCAGAATCAGGAACTCAAATGTGAAAGGAAAGAGGCCAGTTTCTCAGTACAAAGCCTTAAGAGCTGTCAGAAACTACAATTTTCTTACTGTTTTCTCAATTTTTTCCAGTTGCTGTGAATGTAAAGAGTGTCCTGTGAAATGTGGCTGCCTGATATTCATCCAGGTAAGGATGATAAGCCCCAAAACAAGGAAAATACTTAATCCAATTAAAAGGAACATATGCACTTAGGATCCTGGGGAGACAGGAAGAAAAACTGACAGCAGCAAATGCCACCACTATTTACTTGTGAACTCACCAGCAGCTCCAACAGTGTTACAGTGAAACACAGAGAATCAGAGGGCCTAAGGGCATAGGGCTTGGGCGGAAACCCTACTAAGTGTGAAGGAAAAAGAGACCTGTGTGGTCCATGCTTGACGCAGGTAGAGCTGCAGCCAGAGGGATGACAGCAGCAAGCTAATTCAATTGGGAAGAAAAGGTGTATTTTCTGTAGTAACGTGTAAAGGAAAAGAGTTTATCCTGCGGGGTTGAAGCTCCAAGAGGCATTTTTATTTCATATTAGAAGATAAGAATAGGCATCTTAGACTACGGGAAGTCATTTACCTGCCTCTGGCATCCATCAAAACTCAAGCAGCTTTGTGGGTTTTGGGGGCAATATTCTTCTCATTCCTTTAAATTCCTACCATGAACTCACCCTACGCACTGCTGGCATAGATTGAGGAGCTGCACCAAGCCTTTGCAATGTGCTCACAACCTCCCTCCAGGGCCCCAGAACCTCTGAAGCACAGTCCACTCCAGCCCTTCCCCACAGGACCCTTGCTTTTCACACACCTTCAGGAGCTTCTTCTGTCTGGTTTCCCTGGTGTTGTCCTACTTGCTCTCCTTCATCCCCAGAAACCACTGAACTGACGTAGCTTGCGCATTTCTCCCCATGGGCCCCCATAACCACAACATAGACCATTACTTTAAAAGAAAAAGCAGTTTACATTTGAACATAAATATTATACATTAGGTTACTATATAAATATAGATATACACATACATATACAGATATATTCCCCTCTAAATTTCATGCAAACTGCAACAATCTTTATACTACAAAAAGGACTCATTAACACTACTGGTTTCCATCCAAGAGGCTGCCAGCTGTGAACAAGAGCTATGGTCATGTGCCTTTTTATGCATTCTGTACATTTTAGCAAAAAATTATTGTTGTATGCACATACATAAGCACAGCCTTTCTTGTAAAGCCAACTGAGCACTGTTATGGGTAACCAACAATGAAGATAAACTGGAGAAGAATTTGTTCATTTACAGTACTCAGGAGCTCACGATTTCCAGGTTTGCAAAATAAACATTTGAACACAACAACAAGAAAACAAAGTAAACATCAGAAACACACCTACAATTCCAACACAGTGATAATCAACTACTTTGCACCAAGCAACACATTTTTCTCTGAAAAATCAGCCTTAAGCATTTGATTCAAACAAATTTAGTTGATCTGAAAGTATTATTGCTGACTTGTGGGGTTTTAACTATACATAAGACTCTTTTCTGTCAAATTTAGGTGGACTTCAGTGAACACAGGTGTTAAGCTTAATTAGAGACTGGATATGGATGATGAGTTCATGTTCCTGCATTAGCAACATGCACAAAGCAAATGTAAACATATTTAAAAAGGAAAGGTTACACTAAATTAACCACCAACACAATAATAAACTGGAACATGTAATTTGGAAGACAAAGAACTGAAATGCTGTGAAAATGAAAGCAAAAATCTGAGTTTTGGCTAAAGAAGCGTTTCAGATTTTCTCAATGAATAGAATAGCAACTCTCATCCCCAGCTTTTAAAAACAACTAATTCTGTACTGCTTCTTTAAATTTCTCCCAACTTTTTGTTCTATTGTTTTCAGGGTACTGTGCAAATCAGGGTAGATATAAAATTTATTTCACAGCCTGCAATTCAAGATGTTCTAAAAGAGTATTTCCTCCAGCTGTGAGCATTAAACCAAAAATAAAAGTACCATCAGGAATATTGTTCAGCACAGGATGAGACTGTAGCTCATCCTGTGCTGGGATGAATAGTGACTGTTACAGAACAGACGTGTTAATGAGGGAACTAAGAACTGATGAAAACGAAACTTCTCTTTCATTAAGCTTTTAGTCCAACCACAAATCTATTGTCTGCTTGAAGAAAACTAAAACTGAAATAACCTCTTGCTGATAATCTTTAGCTGTAATTTATTATTTTGGAAATAAGCATTCTCAAAAATGAAGAATGATTATAAAAAAATGAGTATTATTGAGAAAGAGGAATATACTTTGGAATGCATTAGTTTAAACTCTAAGAAAACACAAAGGTGACGGAGCCACTGAACACAATAGCATGGAATCAGGTACCCATTCTAGTACATAGTTACTAAGTTGGGAAACAAAAGGTGATTGCTGCCTGTGTGCTCCAGAACTATGACTGCAGCAGAGAACATTAATTTTGGACATACTTTCACAATTAACAACTATAAAACTAACAAAAGTGTGAACCTTGTGGGATTTTCCCTACCCAGAAATACCACAAAGCAAGTCAGTGCAGAAACAAAATATGAAAGACTCCAAAGAACTGGAGATTCTTTATGCACTTGCATCATAAAATACTGACTCTCATTTAATAAGAGCACAACCCTGTGGGAAAATTTGAATTTAAGCTAACCAGCATATATTAGCTTTAAATGAACAGCATTAACAATATTAGTTAACCTCACAGAAGTTAATATATGTTAAGGTAAGACTAAGATATAGCACTCACCTAACAGATGCTGCACTGGGAACCCAAGTTCAGTGGGAGACTTTTGAAAGGCTTAGCTTTCAATACTCAAAAGAAAATTGCCACTATTTAGATGATGCTTGATGTATGTTAACAAATGTAACAATTTAATCGTTGTGTCACATAATATTTCTAACATTTTATCTCTACATAAATGGACCAATCTTGTTCAGATTTTTTTCTTTTGCACCATGCAAAAAAATAAAAATAACAGAATCTTTTTGAGCAAAATCTCAAGCATTTAGCAGGAACTTGTAACAGAACTGCCGATATTGCTGTATACAAACCACTCTGAATATTGCTCTAAGAGTTCACCATCTGAAGTAAACAATGCCATTGTTTCATTTGATATCTATGTTGGCACCAGTTTCATTTAATTCTTCAAATGGATTCCAAGTTACGTGTAGATTTTTTTTTTCTTAAAGAAACATGTCTCACACATTACACAACTCAACGCTTGTCACCTATTATGGCTTTGGCTTAATTATTGCTAAAAGAATTTCTTTATCATATTCATTTTGATAAAGATCCCTGGTAATTATTTAAAGTATTATGGACCACTCTAGTCTTAGGACCTGCCACAGCTGAAAAAGATGACTTTGTTTTCTGAACACCACAGTGACAGCACAGTTGCACATACTGCTTTAAATTATATTACTTTGCTTTGTTCTCTTGGGCCTTCCCTTGTTAGAAATGTATGCATAAGCCCTACATCATGAGTGGCAGCAGGTTAAATCATATTTATCTGAACTAACAGCGTTATGTGCATAAAGCAAAAGGTAGATAAGCTGAAACAACAGCATTCATTTTCCATGAGACAAGACTCCGTCATTTAGCTATGACCAACTGCTAATACAGTATCACTGCAAATGCTGCATGCAGCAATGAAACTGATTATAAAGCCAGAACATAAGTTCAAAGATGTCAAAGTTGAAAACATTCACCATTACAATTCACACACTTTCCTTCATCATACCACTTTACATTCACCTGGCATTCTCACCTTTCTCCTCTCCTTGATCTTCACACCATTATGATCCGGTCAAAGTTTCATTTGCTTAAGCATCTATGTCCTTCATCACTTTGAAATTTAGCATCTTGGACCTTCATTTTGTCACAAAACCACTGCTGTATAGATACACTGTGCTGTTGGATTCTGTGGTCTTGGAGCTGGCAGAATCTATGGTCTCTGTAGCGCCGTAACAGTCGAAAGTCTCAAGGAGAAAAGTAAATCCAGCATTGTGATCCATATTCTAAAGCTAAGGAATTAAATCGTGGAAGACCTTCAGAAATGTTGACCGAAATGGGCCATTTGCATAACATCCAATTACTCACAAGCTTGAAACAGAAGAGAGAGGTACTGTTCCACAGGGCAACTGAATGACCTGGCATTGGCAGTGAGCCACATCAGTCACAAATAAACACAGCTGTCAGAACTACTGTAAAAATATGCCTAGTCTGAATGTCACAATACAATTTAAAAAGAATGGCATTACTTTGAGCACCTTCCATATGGAGTTCTCCGATGTGAAAAATCCTTCCAACCTTCACAGATTTAAATGGGTGAGGAACTGTGGCAGCCTTCGATTTTATCTGGTTCCACAGACAATACTTTTTCTCTTGGCTCTTGCTTAACTTGGCTCACACAGATAACTCCCTCTGCATTTTCTTCAGCTTAAAAACAAAGCAAAACAAAAAATAATCAAACACTGAAGTTCAAACTCCACTGACAAGCTTCAGCTACTTTTCTTTAAAAAGAAAAGTATTCAGGAACCCAAGCTAATAGGGAGGGCATTTGTGAAGTTAACTGCTGTTTAGTTTGACCTACTGTACTACAAGACATACAATTTGACATGAATTTACTGCAGTAAGAGCTCCCTTGAGTGAGAACATTTAAAACATTTTATAAAAAGCCATAAAAAAGTACATTTGGAGATACAGAATTACGCTCACGCAACATGTCTTTCCTCTTTCCCATGGAAAGATAAAGCAACCCTCTTACTTGGTTCTATTTCGTTGTTTTTTTTTCATATCCAGGGGCAAGGAGGAATGGAAAACTAATTCAAAAGCATGTTGATTTATAGAATGACTTACACTTCAGGCATGACTGGCCACTACAGTGACTGCATGTAAATTTTCAGCAGCAAATAGCTTATTTCTTAAGTTAGCTCATGGACAAGAGAAAATCTAGCACATACAGGATAATTTTAACCAAGCCCACATGTGAGTCAAGTGTAATGCATTCGCACAGGAGAAAAAAACCCTTGAAATGCACCATGACCAAACTGCTAAATTCAAGTGTACAGGGTATGTGTTCATTTTAAAGGCAACTCTTCTATAACATAACTTAGGAATGGCACCAATATTTTAAAAATTTCCAAATCTAGGCTGGTGACGACTGAAACCTTGAACAGAAAAAGAAACTTCCAAAGGAACAGACAGTTTAGTCCTTGCAGTTATATATAATCTTATATTTGACTACATCACATTTTATGTAAACCAGTACTTCTTGAAATGCACTTACTACACTCATCACTTACAAAAAATATTTGAGAAGCATCAACATCAACATCCAGATTGAACAAACAGGTTACACAACTGAATGGAGAAGGTGCATTTGATAACCTCCCTGAACTTGTTTTACCCTGAATAAAACCAGAATTTTTCAGGAGAGCAGTCAAATTCAATTATAAAAGGGGAAAAAAACCTCCGAACAGTTACACATTTGAGTACACAGCAGGCAGAAAATCCCTTATACTTAAACTTTGACAATACTCCACAGTAAAATATCCCAATATTAATTAACATGTATGAATTTCAGTATATTTTCTCCTACACCCTTTATCTTCATTTCTTCATGTAGTCTTATATTTCCATTACAGAATTCAGTACAAATTAAGTTTTGCTGACCTGCAAAAGTCATCAGGGCAAAATGCTGTGGTCAATGGCCCAGTGTCCAGCTGGAGACCAGTAACGAGTGGTGTCCCTCAGGGATCGGTGTTGGGACCGGTCTTGTTCAACATCTTTGTCCGTGACATGGACAGTGGGATTGAGTGCGCCCTCAGCAAGATTGCCGATGACACCAAGCTGTGTGGTTCGGTTGATACACTGGAGGGAAGGAATGCCATCCAGAGGGACCTTGACACGCTTGTGAGGTGGGCTGATGCCAACCTGATGAAGTTTAACCATGACAAGCGCAAGGGCCTACACCTGAGTCAGAGCAATCCCAGGCACAGCTACAGGTTGGGCAGAGAAGAGATTCAGAGCAGCCCTGTGGAGAAGGACTTGGGGGTGTTGGTCAATGAGAAAATGAACATGAGACGGCAGTGTGTGCATGCAGCCAGAAAGCCAACCGTATCCTGGGCTGCATCAAAAGAAGTGTGACCAGCAGGTCGAGAGAGGTGATCCTGCCCCTCTACTCTGCTCTCGTGAGACCTCACTTGGAGTATTGTGTGCAGTTCTGGTGTCCTCAACATGAAAAGGACATGGAACTGTTGGAACAAGTCCAGAGGAGGGCCACGAGGATGATCAGGGGACTGGAGCACCTCCTGTATGAAGATAGGCTGAGAAAATTGGGGCTGCTCAGCCTGGAGAAGAGAAGGCTGCGTGGAGACCTCATAGCAGCCTTCCAGTATCTGAAGGGGGCCTATAGGGATGCTGGGGAGGGACTCTTCGTTAGGGACTGTAGTGATAAGGGACAAGGGGTAATGGGTTCAAACTTACACAGGGGAAGTTTAGATTGGATATGAGGAAGAAGTTCTTTACTGTAAGGGTGGTGAGGCACTGGAATGGGTTGCCCAGGGAAGTTGTGAATGCTCCATCGCTGGCGGTGTTCAAGGCCATGTTGGACATAGCCTTGGGTGGCATGGTTTAGTGTGAGGTGTCCCTGCCCATGGCAGGGGGATTGGAAGTAGATGATCTTAAGGTCCTTTCCAAGCCTAACTATTCTATGATTCTATATGGAAATAGTTACCACTATGGCATTAGGAAGGTGCAGGCTATGATCTAGCACATCTATACCTGGATGTTCCTTTAAGAGGCATCTTTTCAGAACTCACAGATGACAAGAAAAGACAAAAAGAAATAACAAAGCTAGCATTTAGACTCTCTGGATAGTCAAAATTATATGTTGCAATGATCTATATATGCTCCGTATCTAATAGGTTTTCTTCACCAAGAATCAGAAATCCTTCTTTGAGAATGCAAGCTTCCATTCTCCATCAGGTTCCATGGCTGAGAATCCAAAGACTGTATCTATATTTAACAATGATTTTAAGGAGCCTTCTATTTTGATATAAAGTTATTTATAATATTTATTGTGTATTTTTTAAAGAGTATTTCCAAACAGAAACTTGAAATTCCAATAGATTACAACTCCAACGGATCACTTCTAAAGCATATTGATGACTTCAGGATCCTAGTAAAAGTTTAGTAAAAAAAGTAATTCGAAATCCTCTGAGATAGTGCAAAGAAAAAAGTAATCAAAACCCCCCTATTCTCTTCCAAAGAGTTCTAACTAGATTCAATACTGGTTATTTTCTATTCTTATTTTTCCTTTTAAAAATATTTTGAAGATCTTTTTAACTAAATAAATATTATTTGGCAAAAATACTGTGTTCATTGAATAAGTGGGTATTTGGTCAAAGTAAGTAATGCACAGTTTAACTAAAATCATCTTTTTATAGCAAAACCTAGGTTTTGGTTTTGTTTTGTTCCTTCCCTTACCCTCCCCCCTCCTGTTTTCACAGTAGAAATTAATTCAAATCAGCTGAAAGAAGTCTATGCTGGAGTTTCCCATTATCAACACATTTCTTTCTTCAAGACACACAGAAGAAAATCTATTTTATTTACTATATTTACATATTATCGGCAAGATTGCAACTTACCAAGTGCTGGATGGCTGTCCACAATCTGTACTGGAATAGTCTGTACATCTCCCAAGAGAATCTGATGGACCTCTCCTCCTAGGCTTCTGGAGTCATCCACCCCTCCAACTGCTACCAACTGGCTCACGGTGACCAGATTCTGAGCAGGGCCAGGTGGAGTCCCAAAAGCAGAGGTAGTAGTGCTATGCTGTGTTAGGCCAGTACCTGCTTGCAGACTGCGTCCCTGACCAAGTACTAGAGAATGGCTGGTTACTGTACTCCCTGTGGAATCTAGGAGACTTGCAGGGCTGGGAGGAGAATGGTTATTTACTGCTAGCAGGGCTGTTGATCCATTTGTGGAAGTAAAAGTTGACTGCAGCTGTAATCCCTGCGAAAAAGAAGGCAGAACAACTAACATACCAGTATTTACAGCAGAAATTTGCATTTAATGACATCTATTTTGCAATCCTGGAACTGGATAGTACATCATCTCTTTCAATGGTCAATCCCAGCAACCCTAGGCTAAAGTTGTATTAGAAAACAATTAGAACAATGGTATCCAGCAGCCTCTTAGAAGACTACTTACAGCCATAAAGCTCTAATTTCAGATTGATTTTGTTTCAGATCATTTCCTAATACTGCCCATTCACACAAGAGGTAGGTACTAAAAGCATACTGATAAAAAGCCCAGCACCTTACTGCAGACTGTATGTCTAGGGAAGAGAACACACATGTCACTGGCATCCAGAAAGCACGAAGGTAACTTTTCAAAAAGAAGAGAGCCACCTTTGAAGGGAGATAAGCTTTAGAAGCAGCTCTTTTCACATAACATTCTTATCCCCGGTCTTCAGCCTTTCAACCTGGAAGTCTACAGATCTGAGCTAGGAGCAGTTTTAAGATTTTAACATATTTAAAGAGGCTGGAGGAGGATTTAAAAGGAATAAGACTAACTTATCTCCCCTCAGTTTTGCAGCATTTTTGTTATGAAATGACTGTCCCACATAGAAAACAAACAGGTGCTTGGCTAGACGCAGAACCATCATCACCTTTGATTTACCTTCACAAGAGACCCTAACTAACCTCAAAGTGTCAAAAGATGATAATGGGGTCCCCTGCACCACAGCTATATGCTAAATGTGACGTGCAAAAGAGGCCAAAAAAAAGAGTTGACAGTTATTTCAAAACCCACATTACCCAGCCAGTGTCTGGGATCATTAGCTGAGAAGGAACTTGCTGTTCTCAGCTCGCCTTCCCAGCGCAGAACGTTTGATGTTCTGTAAACAACTTGACTGTACCTGAAGTTGTGCAAATATCTTGGGCTGAAGTGAAGACAGCGAAGACAATAGCTGAGCTGTTTCTGGTAGCAAGGACTCCCCACTCTGGTTGGCTTCAGCTTTGGTGATAAGTGACTCCCCTGCTGAGCTCCCTACAGTGCAACAGAGAGGAGGCAGACAGTTATGACAGATTATTTCTTCCCATTTAAAAGTCTCCTCAGTAAACTGAACAAGCCCCTTCAATCTCAATATAGACATATAAAAGAAATATATATACATAAATGCTGTTTTTGTTGCAGAACAACTTGGATGCTAAATTAAAAAAGCTGTGTATGAGAAAAAGACAATACTGTAGGAAGACTGTATGTGCCTGGTGACAGTAAAACAGAAGCACTGACAGATCCATTTTGAAGAGCAAAGTAACTGCACCCTACACTGTGCTTTGAATTTCTAGTTATAACATAAAAGCTGACAGTTGACTATCAAAGCAACAATCAAACAATTTGACAATACACACACCTCAGTCAGGGCTCTAATAAACAGGCATAAAAAAAAGAAAGGGTTGTCTCTGAAAACAAAAATCTACACAGGAAATCCTGCAAGTCTCACCACTCCCTTCCAAACATCTTTGTGGAATTAAGGCAATTTCTATGCAGTACCACACCAAAAGTCCATTTATCTGGAAGTCCTTCAGCCTACAGATTACATCATATCCTCAAAATTCTTTAATGCAAAAGGACAGACTTCATTTCCTGAAGACCTGTAAAAATTGAGATTCACTTGCAGCAATTTCTGCAAGAAAACTTTCCATGGAATCAATTCCATTTCCTGTTTGATCTATCTAGAACATAGTTCCAACCCCCCTGCCATGGGCAGGGACACCTCACACTAAACCATGCCACCCAACGCTCTGTCCAACCCGGACTTGAACACCGCCAGCGATGGAGCATTCACAACTTCCCTGGGCAACCCATTCCAGTGCCTCACCACCCTTACAGTAAAGAATTTCTTCCTCATCTAAACTTCTCAATCTAAACTTCCCCTGTTTAAGTTTGAACCTGTTACCCCTTGTCCTCTCGCTACAGTCTCTAATGAAGAGTCCCTCCCCAGCATCCCTATAGGCCCCCTTCAGATATTGGAAGATGATCTTAAGGTCCTTTCCAGCCCTACCTATTCTATGATTCTATGATTTTGGTTCAGATTTATCCAGACACCAGTAGACATTGCTTAGCCTTTTATTTCACAGTTTCACTGCTGTAACTGCAAAAGAAGAGCTTGCCCTGAGCATGTAGATTAGCTTGGTGAATGGAAAAAAATGAGAATGGCCAACTGCGAAAAGCTTTCTAACAGGAATTCACACAGAAGTTTCCAGCAATCTAAGTGAATGGAGATACATTTTTCAACATATATATTGATTTGCAAACTCTAACTCCTTATAATAACTGACTATAAGACATACTCTGTGAATCTCCTTCAATACAACTACTTCCAATATTTAGGCTCTTTTTAATACTACACAGAAGCCCCATATGCATATGTGAATATTCAAGACTCCATATGCATTTGTGAACATTCACATGTAGGAAGAGACGGCAGTTCTTTTCTCAGGTTGTATTCTACACCAACATGCCTAGAAATAAAGTTAATAGTTCAACTCCTAATCTACTCACTCCTTACACTGCTTGGGATTTCAGTATGAATGCCAGAATTAAACAGAAGAGGTACTTTAGGTCACTTGTCATTATACTTCATAAAAGATGTAAAAGGGAGCACACAAATTCGACAATTACAGTGGTTCTTAGACCTAGACTAGAGAAAGCTGTATGTCATGGAGATAGGGAGTTCTGCTCAACAAGACAACAAACTGCTGGGTTTAGTTGTGTTATCATCTGATTTCATAAATAATGAATTTGTCTCCAGTCAGCACAAGTTGAAATGAAAAAACGAAACAAAACAAAACCACAAAACCCACAAAAAAAACCACAAACACAAACCCAACACATACAAGCAGTAGTTTGAAAAGCCAGCATTGTTTTCCCTTGTTACCACTTCACACACATTAACAAAGGTTCAATTTTTCACCCAGGCTTATTTTTTCACTTAGACTTGTAACGCAATTATAAACATGTGTTTGCAGTGTGTACAAACACATACCCACATATATAAGGGGAGACAAGATACACTGGAATTAGATTAGCTGCTTGTATTTACTGACTTGGTGCACATGTGCAGAAAGGGAAACAAATCCGATTTTCTAGCTTCCTCTAAAATTCACTAGATGGTTGCTTACACATTTGATAGGCTGCGAAAGACAAAGAAAGCAAGAATTGATCTTCCTGAATCTTCTCCAGTATTCAGACATACTAAAAGCATCCCTGCTGAGCTCTGTCACAGCTGTTGAGGGCACAACTATTCTGTGTCTTTCCATAAAAGTGCAGTAATACAAAGACTAACATAGACATGCAAGCTTAAGCACAGTAAGCCTGCTCATACTGCAGATTCCTTTTTTCCTAAAACAGGCTTCCTTAAGAAAGAGGGACACTATTCAAACTGAGCCTAAAAACTTTTGTCCTCTGACAGCTGTCAGTAACAAAATTCTTACGCTAAGAGCACCAAGCATGCATGAGGCCTTTCAGTTCAAATTGATTCACTGCAGCAACAGGTAAAACAGAGTTTAAAAAAAAATCCCAAGACAGAGCATAAACACTGGCACATAAATCAGGTAAATCAGGTTCGCCAAGTCATTTAGGAGAAATCACGCAAGTGAACTAAACCTTTGGGGGTCTATATTTCCTGCTACAACAAAGATAAGAAATAGGTCAGGAAGTGACAGGGGGCAAAGGGGAAAGAAACCCAAATACATCAGGACTTCAGGCAAGAACCACAGTGGAGGATAACTGCTGACGCAAATAGATCTTTAAACATGACAAATGTGGCAGTGCCCCTTTGGTCCCCGTAGACTACCAGCTGTCTGGAACAACAGGTACCCACCACCATGATCCAGTTAAATCGGGAAACAAGCTGGCAATGCCACTGAGATTAAAAACATCTAAGAAGCCTGCAGCATTATCTTAATGCATGCAAACAATTAGACTCTTCCACCTTGCTGCAATCATATCCCTGCTAAAAGCCAACAGCTTTTCTCATGAGTTTCATATATAACCTATTAATTGAGGGATGGGGAAAGCATCTACAAACATGCAGAAAGTTCTTCTGGTGTCACACTAGGAAAAAGTGTCCCTGAAACCTAAGGAAAAGGGCAGAATAATATAGCTAGCAAGTAGATCTGGTGTAGTATGTATTTTGAAGCCAAAGTAATAGTAGTAGGAACCCACTTTCAACAAAGGACAATAGTGTAACTAGCATCTTCAAAATAACCAGACCTTCAACCATGAACTCATAAACCCAAGTGTCTATGGAAATCTACACTATTTACATTCTGTTTTTGTTGCAGAGTAGGAAGAGCTTTAATTGCTGGGAAGAGATCCTACTTTGGCTTCACACATTAATAAAGACATTACACCACATAAAGAACTGAAGAAACATCTCTCACAGCCCTGCTGCCACTAAACATGTTTCTATTTCTATTTCTATGGATTAAGGTAAAATAGAAAAGAGTGCTCTCAATCCTGACAACAGAAACATCATGTTCATTTTTCAGGACCTGATCCTAGCAGCAGAACTCAAGCTAATGACTGCGAGAAGCAGGAATCCCAATACGCATTCAAGTCCTTTTTATCAAGACAGTTAAGCACATGCGAAGCACAAGCCATCAAGGAACTCAAGTACCCAGATGAGTCCTGGGTATTGTGTGTCATGACAGATGCATCTGCTCAGTAGCAATTTAATTATCTTTACACAGGCGTTACTAGCACCTTTATCCAAGGTAAAATGTTGTTTCTAAATAACCACCCCATTAAAATCTTCAGTTGCTTTAGGATGCTAAACAAAAGCCAAATTTGTAATTTTCATACTTCTGGCAACCCCATCACACTACACATATTTTTTGATGTATGCAGTCACACAGTTAAAAAAAAAAGTATGCTAAAATAGATACACCAAAATATCCCTTCTTAAGCTCAGCTGAGCAGCAGAACACAGCAGCAACCTCACTGGAAGGAAACTGAACTTCTGTGAGATAACTAATGAAACACATCACATTGAAGACAGCAAAGTTATTAATGCAGTCCTACCATCTGGAGGTGGTGAGGCAAATGTAACAGTCACTGTTTCTGTGAGAACATTCCCACTGTCTGTGGTCCACTGCAGCTGAAAGGAAAAAGATCTCAGTTCTCAGAAAGGGTGCAAGTCTGTCTACTTCAGGAACACAGGCTCAGCAGGACCCATAGGAAAAGAGCCGGAAACTACATTAATTTTCTTGTAACTATGCAGCAATCTGGAAGCTCCTGGTTTACAGAAAAACCCAACCAACCCCTCTCCAAAAAAACCCAACCTGTAAAAGACATTTTAACTTATATTGTACCAGGGAAGGCTAAAGTCTGCTCATATCAGTTCAAAGACTTGAAAATAGAAAATAGTCAAACCATTTGGCTAACTAACAAGGATCACTCACTCACCTGGGCCAAGAGCAGAGTAGGGAGAGGGAAAAGACTGATGACACAGCATCATTTAACAGTACAGTTTGTCAAAGCTGATTTTAAACCAGCAATTTCTTAGTAGTCAGCTTCATAACTGGGAAAACTAGGATCACTGTGTATCCTTTATCACTCAACAGGTGGAAGAAAATTAAGGAACACCACATAAGAGTTACCAACCATTCTGAAGTATCTATTTCATGCTTACTTCACTTACTATAAGTGCATTTATTAATATCTCTGTATTCAAAATGTTGTGCAAGCCCTAATTTAGACTACACTTGAGACATACTTCATCCCCATTTTTCAGATATGGAAAAGTAACTTCTCCAAAACACAATGACAAAGCCACGAACAAAATTTTTCTGACGTGTCAATTTCTCTACACCATGTGGTTTCCAGCTCATGCAGCATCATGAAGTGCTGGTATTGTGTAATTTGTCAATCAACTAATAGCAATCAAATGCTGATGAGATAAATACCGAATAAGATTAGATGGTTTTATTTACATTTAATCCAATCTTGCTCAGCCAGAGATTCCACTGAAAATACTGCTGCTGGAAACAAAGTCATAGAGAATTTTGGATGAAATACAGCTAAGTCATAAAAATTAAAATACAATTTCCAGTATTTAACTGGAAAAATCAAAAAAACACAAAGGCCAACATACTGTTGCTGGGATACTTTCTGAATTATACACCATCTCGCTGTTCCTGAGGGACTTCTGCACTTCATGAATGTGGTTCTTGATGTCATTCACAGTGGGGAAGAAGGACAGGTTATGTCTTTCTGGCACTTCATCAGGCTTGAATAATTCTCTTTCCACATACTTTCTGTCACATGTTAAAGGACATTAAAATATGCATATTTAAAATACACTGTTATCTCCCTCTGTTATAGACACTCCTACCCGTCCCTCCCCTTGTAATGACAAGAGCAAGCTAGATGATCTTCTGACTCAGTTCATCTTGTTCAGCTGCTACAGAGTAGGGAATTAAAAATCCCCATTTATTCAACTAACTTCGAAAAGGACAACGGCTCTCAGCAGCTATATACAACGAAATGGAAAGAGAAGACAAAAGTTGGGAAAAACAAGTTCTCATGACATATGGGGAATATATTCAGTAATGCATCAGCACTGCCCTTTAGCTGCAAACCAAAGTAATCAAATGCAGAAGTAGATACAGCACTACAGACTGAGATCATGACAAAGTTCTGTACCTCAGTTGCTTCCTCACTGCATAGACCTGCTCTATTCCCTGAGACACCAGCTCTCGGATCTTGTCTGCCACTTGAGGATGAAGTCGGGAAGGCAGAATACAGTTCTCATCTCTAACAACTTCCTCCTCTTCCTCAGGAGAAGGCACAGAAAATTGGGAGGGTGAAGAAGGGAGGCAGGAAGTTTCCATTTCATGATATTGGTGGGCTTGCTGAGTGGGTAACTGTACATACCACCTGGCAAGAAGGAGAGAGTTTCTACACATAATTCTCAAGCAAAGGCAAAAAACAGAGTCTCCTGGGGGAACAGTTTGACAATCAAAATCAACCTAAGCAGAGTGCCTTAAGATTTTACAGCCCCTGAGCTGGAAGATACTGCATTTTAGTGCTCAGAGCCCTCTCACACCCATCAATGCAAAATAAACCAGCTCAAATCCCCAGACAATACAACCATTTCTATCTATTCCTTGCATGAAAACATCTGCTGAAGTTTCACAGCTTGGTGCTTAAGACATTTCCTGAATTAATACTCCAGAGCCACAGAAGTCTTACTGACATTGTGGGATTCTTTTTTTTTTTTTTTTTTACTATTGATATTAAGCAAGAGCCTTAATAAAGTGACTAAAAAATAAAGGAAACCAAGCAAATTACTGCTCTTTTTTGATTCATTTGTCAAGATAAAGGAAAAAAGATATGGAAGTTTCACCTGAGGACACCACCAGCATCTATCAAGTTCTTCTTCAGCATGTTGAATGCTTTCTCCTGCTCCATTCTTATGATTTTCTTGTCAATTTTAGGGTCAGTAGGAACCCTGTATTCCGGAAACTTCTGAACCTTTTTAATATAGATCCTTCCGGGGTGAGGATAAAAAAAAAATTCTCCTTCAATACACTTGTCCTTAGGGGGAAGAGGCAAAACCCTACCTACTTCATATCAGATATTAGTATAGAGAAAGTTCAAGCAGTGTTGCAGGGCGTGAGGAATCCCAAAGGGAACTGTAGAATTGTTAAGCACACATCAACAGAGACAGATGCAGATGGATGCAGACAAAAACTTTTGTGGCTGTCTGGAAGCCACTCAGCCAGAGTGATTTTGTACCTCAACAAAAACACTCTGTCCCTCAGTACAACACCATTTCTGAAGAGGCTTCAGCCAGCTTGAAGCCAGAATTGAGCACATACATACCTAGTTGCAACTGCCCAGGTAAATGCACTCTTAGCTCAGTAAGAACTGAACAAGCACCCAGGAGGATGCCCAAGAATAAGTCAAAAAACGTTAGTGTCGGATAAGGAGAAAGTCCCCAGTGAACAGGAAGAACTGTAGTTCCTTCAGAAAATTAGACATCTGCTAAATTAGGATTATTGATATAAGTGTAATTAAAAGCCTGAAGGAAAAATAACAAATATACTACAAAGTCTTAGACTAAAAATGGTCACTAAAGGACACAACGGTAACTACATCCAGGTAGATAATGATTCATACTTGTGCATCATAACCTGATGTACTGCTACTTTGCATCCAGCCAACCTATCAAATCTCAGCCTTATACACTTCCTTCTTCCCTCTAAATGAGTATCAACCTCAAGTTAAAGGAGGCAAAGCTGAGCGCTACAGTGCGTATCAGCTACCACCCCCAAACAGTGCTCTGTCAAGGCTCACAGAAAGAACATTTTAGGATGCTGAGTTGCTGTTCCAGCTTTATAGACAATTCTTACCTTGCTGGACAAGTGGCTTTGTACAGATGACAAGATGTGCCTTCCTGCTCACCAGCTTTTTTGGGCTGGAACCCTTTCCTCCTTGGCCCATATTGGCACTCCATTACAATGGCTCTGCTTCCTGGGAACAGAAAGTAATGCACTCCATTTATTCAAACAACCACTGAAGTTATTACAGTAAAACAACAATAAATAAAAGATGAGAGTTACAAAACAGTTATGTTTACCATCAGACTCCTCGGAAGGCAGAACACTCGAGCATAGAAAGCATTCAAATACAATACAAATGCTTCTCTCACAGCATGAAAAGGACAGAGACCATTTTTCAAAGCACTTCCCAACCTTACTACACCTCACAACACTCCTGCAGCATATATGATGGCAAATATTGGATTCTGCCCTGCTGAACACCAATACAAGATGAACAGTCTTGCAAGTTATCAAAGTAGCACAATGCTGGTAACAAATATAACAGAAGCAGAGTCCCCAAAATAACCAAGAAAATCCACAGCTGAAGTCAAAGTTGCACTGGGCTTAGCTGCGATGGAGTTAGTTTTCTTCAAAACAGCCAGTATGGGGCTACATTTTGGATTTGTGCTGAAAACAGAGTTGATGACACAGGAAGGTTCTAGTTACTGCTGAGCAGTGCTTAACATAGAGTCAAAGCCTTTTCTGCTCCTCACCCCACCAGTGAGCAGGCTGGGAGTGCACAAGGAGTTGGGAGGAGACTCAGCTGGGACAGCTGACCCCCAATGACCAAAGGGATATTCCACACCATATGACATCATGCTCAGCGTATAAAGCTGGAGTAAGAAGCAGGGGGATATTCCAGGTTTGTCTTCCCAAGTAACTGTTACGTGTGATGGAGCCCTGAGTTCCTGGAGATGGCTGAACACCTGCCTGACCATGGGAAGTGGTGAATGAATTCCTTGTTTTGCTTTGCTTGTGCACACAGCTTTTGCTTCACCTATTAAACTGCCTTTATCTCAACCCATGAGCTTTCTCACTTTTACCCCTCCAATTCTCTTCCCCATGCCAGCAGGGGTGGGTGAGTGGCTATGTGGTGCTTAGCTGCTGGCTGGAGTTCAACCACAACAAAACTCAGCAGCTATTTCCAGCCTCTTGTCTTGCATCAATATTTCAGGCCATGCTGCCTAGCAATTTTTAGCTGCAAGTCTGACCTACCTTATCTTCTAAATAATACTGTTTCAGTGCGGCATACACACACAAAAATCAGACAGGCTTAAACAAATACTGCTGAGCTATAAACTTGAAGCAAGTGACTTCATCCAGCCAGACCTCTAGCAAAAGGGGTAACAGGCACAGCATTAAAGTGGTCAAGAAAGGAACTTCTTCCAAATTTCTTCCACATCATGTTTAATTATCTTTTGTTTACAATTCACATATTCCAGTGCACAGGCAAGGAGCTGCCTATACCATGTAATATAACCAAAACCTTTTAAAGTATCACAACAGCAACATGTCTCCATAAGATATCCAATGATTTATTAGACTGTGACACTAAAAAATAGAAATAATAATTTAAAAAAAAAAAAATCAACAAAACAATGCAACTAAAGTTAGTTTAAGAGAATTATGTATAGCAAACGTATCTTGTTTCTTTTTTAAAAAGAAACTTAAAAGTTAAGATCAAGGATTGAAAAGACTTCAACAGCTGTCCTGGTTTCAGCTGGGAGAGTTAATTTTCTTCCTAGCAGCTGGTACAGCGCTCTCTTGGCTTTAGTCTCAGAACAATGCTGATAACACACCGATGTTTTAGTCGTTGCTAAGTAGTGTTTACCCTGATCAAGGACTTTTCAATCTCTCATGCTCTGCCAGTGAGGAGGGACACAAGAAGCTGGGAGGGAGCACAGCCAGGACAGCTGACCCAAACCAGCCAAAGGGATATTCCATATCACAGAATGTCACACCCAGTATATAAACTGGGGGAGCTGGCCAGGAGGCACCGATGGCTGCTCAGGGACTGGCTGGGCGTCAGTCAGCAGATGGTGAGCAATTGTACTGTGCATCAGTTGTTTTTTCAGGGCACGGGGTTTATTCCTTCCTCTCTCCCTAAATATCTCATTTTAAAAAATTAACTTTCATTTCAGTTATTCAGCTATCTCAACTCATGGGGTTTTACCTTTTTTCAGATTCTCCTCCCCATCCCACTGGGAAGTAAGCAAGCAGCTGCATTGTACTTAGTAGTTGGCTGGGCTTAAACCACTACAGATCTTTAAATCAGTCCTTGTTGATATGAATCTCAAGGAATTTGATGGGGTCTTCATTTTACAGAAGTATCAACTATACAATATTGTTATTAACAATAAAGATTTTGATGATTACTGCCTGTTTCACGCTATAGGGAGCTACTCAGCTTCTCTATATTTACCCACAGCTGAAGCACAGCAGGGCAGGTATTACAGACTGGTACCACTTAATGTAAAAGGAATAAATTGCTGGAGAACAACACTTTTGTCCTGCACAGTTTAGAATTCAGTTATCTGGGATTTAAACTGCTGTTCAGTACATCATATTTACAGCCTCTGCTTTACAGGTGGAAAGGATTTTAAGGAATGCTTTTCATAGAAGAGTTACAAACTAAACACTTCAGATATACACATAATGCCTCTTTGGGGGCCTGAGCAAAGCAAAAAATACTAGCTTAATAAACTGAATCTCTACTGGTCTACAATTTCAAAGGACAAAAAAAAAAAAACAACCCAACATGTGTTTTTGCTCTAAATGTGTTACTGTGGGGAAACTCACCTATCAGGCAGATCTAACAGGAAGCTAAAGATGTCTCAAAAGCACTTTGGGGGAAAAATAAGAGTGCAAGTTGGCTTGGATTTATTCTTAGCTTTCTTATACCTCAGTTTATGGCAGAAGCTTTAAAACTGGTGCTATCATTTCACTTTTTCAGTTACTTTCAGAAAAAAACCCCAACCAAACAAAAAAAACCCAAACCAAAACATATGCACGTAACCTACATTCCAGTTACTCATAATCACTACGGAACACTTAAAACCTGATCATTTGATATCTGAATGAACTCTTTGTAATTTCATATATGCACTGCATGAGCTAAACATGCAATTCCCAACCTGTGAAATCTGCACATTCATTTTAAAACCCCAAAATCTGTCTGCTGAGGTATGCTGATGTTTATTTTGTTCTTTTACATTTGTTTTTTTTCAAAGGACGCCACTTAAATATGGAACAAACTCTTCCAAAGATCTCCAAGTTAGGCAAGACAACTCAAATAAGCACCTACCCTTACAAGAACTTTCACATCCTGATAGAGCAGATGGGACCTCCACCTAAAGATCTCATCACAAATACTCCCATCAAATACTACTTCACTAATTAATTTCTCAAGAACAAAAGGAAATAACCACAGCAAAACATAACCCTGTGGCTTCAAGGAAACAAGCTCCTCCTGACTGTGTCACAGAAGAGCCCAGGCTGCTCTTTTAGTAGGTTTGTGCCTTGACTTCACCAGCACTAAGGAACACCATAAAGACCCTTCTTTATGGCCAGTTGGCACCTCATGTTGAAATTCTGAAAGCAATTATTAGAACAAAAGTTAGTTACCTGCATTGACAAAGGGGATCCCATCATATGGGACATACTGAGATTTCCACATCAACCGTGTGGCGGGTTTGGCTGGGCTTGGAGACTGGCGCGTCCCCCACACACTTTGTGTTTGCTGCTTGTGTAGCGTTAGAACACTCTCTAATTCTGTCTCGCTCACACAATAGCCGCGGTATGAGTCCCCAATTTTCTGCATGGAAAGGAGGTGAAATAATAGGATTATTCACCCAGCTGACTGCTGAACATTGCACAAGAAAACAAAAGCAGTCAGGGACCCTGGCAGGTGAGGACACGGGCCCAGATTTTTGGCATGCCATCATTTTTTTCCCCACACTATTATCCTTTACAAACAGATTTACCATAGGATCTAACACCAGAGCAGTCCTCACTGAGGCCAGGAGTTTACCAGCTCTCCAAGACCCTAAATACACCAAGAACCCCTGAGAAGATTACAGTTACTGACCCTGTCTGATTTCCACAGGCCAACTTTACTCCTGTTGTTTCCCCCAGCACATGCTTCAGTTGCTCCTAGACAAGTTTGTCTTAGACAAGCCTTTTCACTTGACTATGACTAAGAATTGCTCCAGCACTAAAAATTGTCTATGCATCTACTTCAACACACACACTGCACTGAGCTGGACAGAATCTACCTGTTTATACCACCAGTAATTGCCTCACCCACTTACTGCACTAACTTTGAATTGAACGTCTCACAGAAAACATCCTCCAGTCTTCAAGGCACTCTCAGTTCTCAACATTCCACAGAAACACAGCATACCAGATTTGCCTTGTGCAAACTGATGATGGTTTCAATGAACTCTGCCAAGCTGCATACAACCCCAGAAAAACAACATCTAACCTGACTCAAAGTAAAAAACCCCAAACAAACCCAAAACACAACAACAAAAAAAAAAAGCACAACTTGCTGACTGCAGCATCCCCTGTAACAGCTGTTCAGCTACTCAGAGCTATCACAGCTGGTTCAGTGCTGATCTACCAGAGCCAGCCAGCAAGCAGAGAAAGCACTGGGACAGAGAAGAGTTTTTCATCAGAATTCTTAATGCCATGCTCACTTCTGCTCATACACAGCTCAGGATCAGGCTGACAAGCAGCTGGGAGTAACGTTACAGTAGTTTGCCAGCTGTCTTACAGCACAGCTGTAAGACAAATACATGGTGAATGAGGACTAAACTCTGAAGCTGTGAATGGTCCATCCCTGGGAGCGTTCAAGGCCAGGTTGGACAGCGCCTTGGGTAACATGGTTTAATGTGAGGTGTCCCTGCCCATGGCAGGGGGGTTGGAATTTGATGATCTTAAGGTCCTTTCCAACCCTAACTATTCTATGATTCTGATGGATCTGTTTTGCCACCTTCAATGACAGAACAGCCTGTTGTTTAAATAATACTGACAACAAACACAGCAACAGTGCCCCTCCAAGATTATTACTGCACAAATACTTTAGTGACAACTTTATAAAACCTGCCTTCTACCTTAGTAAAACATGTCTGTTGTCAGCAAGAGCTAAAGTCAACAAACAAACACCTTGTGAATGAGCTGGGCCAGCACAGCATTGATCTTAGGTTAAGCCCAAAAGCAGAGAATTATGTATGCACTGGATGCATGAGTCATTCTGAGATACCAGTTGCTTGCTCTTCAGCAGCTCACTGTACTGCTGAAAGCATACTGCTCCAGCTATTACACCAACAGGTGCACTCACACAGCTGTGGCGAGGAAGAGAAGTTGGCAATTGTTCAGCCAGAAATTATAAATAACATTTCTGTCCAAAACTTGATCTGAAAAACCCAGAAGCAGCAAAACAGCCTTGGAAGTACCAGAAGTACCTTCTTCACAGAAACCTGCGATGGCACCTTTCACAAGAGGGATTACAGTACCACTCCACACACGGAATAATGCACGACCAGCATTTTTCTTTCCATATCATACCTGTCACTATAAATAGGTCATTGACCTTATTCTAGGGAGATGACAAGTGATAAAACTGTCGTGATAACAGCTATGGCAGTGGCTCCTATTCTGGCTTTACTTCTGTGCTAGATCATTTTCCTAAAATTGGTGGGAGGGGAGTAGGAGGAGACGAAAACCATACAGCATGTAGGATCCCTGCTCTCTAGGGGCTTCCAAAGTAGGAACAAATGGACAAATGAGACCATCTGCTCCAGAAAAATAAATGAACTTAGCTTTGTACAGTTGATACTAATTAATGTAGTTTTTAATGACACTATTTCAATATGCTGATATATGCTGGAAATGCAAAAGCTCAGACCATTGAAAACTAAGTAGGTTATAGAAAATACCTAATTTTTTAAATCCACCTTTTATTAGCAATTTAATTACCTTGAGGTAATCAGATACTCTCCAACCCTTCAACTCCAGTGAAGCTTCAAGCAAAAAAAAAAAAAAAAAAAAAAAAAAGAGGCAATTCTTTCCTCTCCCCTGGCCTCGTCTCGGCAAGGGTACATAAAAGCTCACACTAAAGTACACACACCAAGACTGCAGTTTTCCTCGAGTGAGCTACAGCAGCAGGATACCAGGGGCATTACACTGTAGGCATGGCAAGTGTGAGCTGAAGATTTCAAGGCAGTCAGAGAATAAATACTAAACACAGAGCTTAGTGCTAACTCTGGACAGCTGCAGCTTTTAGTGCTCTCTGTTTGCTTGCAGTACTGACTAAGGAGTCATTGCCCTTCAGAGCACAGTACTGGGTGGCTCCCTGGGATGTATATATTGTACAAAATAAAAGGTATATACATAAAAACAATAGATTTTTATATATAGTTAATTTTAAAAATATTTCTTTTTAAAAAAATATTTTTTTTAAATACTTCTAAGTGGATACAGAAATAAATTAAATTTCTAAGTCCCTGCAACTGTAATTTTGAGTTACCAGTGGCCAAACCAACAGGAAAAACCCTCAAATGGTAGAGGTACCTACAGAGGTGAATCAGCTAGAGAAAACATGAGTTTTCCTTTAAAAAAGTATTAGGAGAAAGTAAAATAAACATCTATCAGGAAGAGCTGGTAGCAGGAGGAAGGGATAGGTGATCTCTCAAGAATCTTCCCATCTCCCTTCCCTTCCTTTTAAGTGATTTACGATGCATTTTAGCTATTGATAACATCCCAATCATAAGAACAGTTCTCCACACATTTAACAATATGCAGAGAGTTCTGTCTGGGTCAAAAGCCACCACAAGGAATAAAGACAGATAACACATTAACAAAACAGAAAACAAGCACAGGTAACCATGCTGGTACAAAAACAAGAATCAAAAAACAACCTCAAACCAAACAACCTTAAGAATACCTAAAATAGAAATCCTTGGTAAAACACTGATATTAAGGAGCTCTAAGTCTCAGACTTGATCTTGGTAAGTCACATGGATTTTGATTTCTGTATGACAGCACAAACTAATACGAACACTTGCAGACTTAGTGATCTATTAATAATAAAACGGCCTAAGAGCAACAAAAACCAGCTTGCTCAGCAGAAGACAGCAGAGCTTGCACTGTAGCTCACTTGTGAACTCTAACATGGCAAACAATGGCTTTTCCCAGCACTGCACAGCACTGAGATTTCAGAAGCATAGTTTTTGCTTCAGGAGCTGTTGATGGTCAGTTATTCTAGCATTCCCAAAAAAAGAAGGGATTCCATAGCATTTTATATGTTAAAATGTGCTGGTAGTACCAGCTAGTACCAGTAATATTTCATAATACCAGGAAGCTTGAACACAACTTCTACAACAGTCAATTATTCTCTTCATGGAATAGGATAATTATCTTTGATGCAGATGATAAAACATCAAGTCAGAATTCTTTGCAGCCCACCTCACAGTTCCTGAGACGGCATGCCCATGCAGGTGTATTTGGTGGCAATAGCTGGGGAGGGATGGGAAAGGGATCTTCCACTACCCTGAAAAACAAAAACACGTAGTAAAAGTCTACACTGATATACAGGAAAGTAACCATTCAGCCTAACTGCAGGTAACATCAAATCAGTGCACTATGCTGTCCTGGGTTCAGCTGTAAGTTATTTTTTTTCTTCTTAGTAGCTGGTGCAGTGTTGTGTTTTCAACTTTAGTCTGAGAACAACACTGATAACACCAATTTTTTTAGCTGTTGCTAAGTGATGCTTACCCTGATCAAGGACTTTTAGTCTCATGCTCTGCCAGTGAGGAGGGGAAGCCAGGAAGAAGCAGAGACAGGACATCTGACCCAAACTAGCCAAAGGGGTATTCCATACCACAGCACATCATGCCCAGTATGTAACTGGGGAGAATTATCCAGAAGGCCCAGATGGCTGCTTGAGTCAGGCTGGGTATCAGTCAGTGGGTGGTGAGCAATTGTACTGTTTACAAACATCACTTGTGTTTATTGTTTTCTTTCCCTTTTCCCCTTTTAGTTTCATATTCTCTCCCCTTGTTATTTCCCTTATTATTAGTGGTAGTAGTAGTAGTTTTGTATTGTACCTTAGTTACTGGACTGTTCTTATCTCAACCTGTGTGATCACTTTCAATTCTTGGTTGGCAGTATCAGCATCTCTCTGAAGTTAATTTCCATTGTTACTTTAAGTGCACATCTACTGCTCTGGTCAGAATATATTCAACTATCCCTGGAATACAGGTCCTTTAATTGAATTTTCCAGTGCTCTGGAACATACAAAAGCTGCCTGCAAACACAGTTGGCTACAAATCACTCACTAGTACTCAGGGTTCACAGCCTCTGCTCTAAGGGAACTTTGTGATAATCATTGCAAAAACAAAGTGCAAGAAAGCAAAAGCATTACTAGCAGTGTATCAGAAATATTGTTCATCATTTTAACTCCTGACCTACCTGGTGGTTGTTTTTTTCGATACAGTGAGAGATGCCTGTGGATGTAGAATGTAACTGCTTCCACTGTCCGCTATAGCAGCCACCACTACTGTCTGCAAGTTCCCATCACCACACTTCTCCTCTGAAACATCTTTACAAAAATGGAACAGCTTCCTGGTTAATAACTGAACTCAGAATGAGGAAGGCACAAGCAATGATTAAACTCTGTGTTGGAAGAGCAAGCATTTTGACAGATGAAATAAGATCTCTAGATGTTAGGGTAGTTTAACAGTTGTGAATGAATACTTAACCTCTAAGCACACATACAGAGATACACTTGATAAGGTTGTTTATCCTCAAGGACAAATCATGTTATTGCTAATTAAACCTTCCACAACCAAGTAAATAATCTGAAGAACCTGTACATTACTCTGCTTTACATTCCACAAATCCTTATAGGATTGCACAACTATTTTGTTCAGCTGCAAATCACACAGTGAATTATGAAAAAAGGAGATTTACAGCACTGCTTTTTACTTTGAAAAAAGGCCTAAACAAGTAAAATAGACCTCTTGTAACTGAATCTGACATGCTGTTGGAACAAATGTTTTAGCCTTTCTTCATAACAGGGAGCAATCTGGAAGCCAAAAAACACTGTTAGAATGAAGCCTGTACATATAGTTAGACAAAAACATAATCCAAAACTGTGAAAGCAGGCATTTGATGCTTTGGTCTCAACATAAAGAAATGGGAGCTCTCTTTAGAAGCAGGATTTTTTTTCCCTCTATTATGAAACCTTTTTCCCTCCATCCCAAGAGACAGTGATAAATTACTGTCTCGATACAAAAATCACTCCACTAGAAAGCTTGTGCTGGGAGATTGCATTAACATCATGCTGGTTCAAAGCTCAGAGCACTAGTTCCTCTACACAGACATGCCCTTAAGACACTACAGTCTACTCTGAAGTCCTGTGCCATTGCATGCATTACCACCATGTGCAGCAAGTGAAACTCAAGGGCCAACAGTCCATTATCTTTACCCTTTAATCTCCATAGTATATCACTAACAAGTCTTCCTGCCTGCCTTTCAAAGATCAAATAACTACAAACAGCTTTACACAGCAAGTCTCTAGAAAAACAAACCCAACCAAACAAAACCACGAACCCCCCTGTAGAACATATATTCAAATACCACAAAACTGAGCTACTTGCAAAGAGGGAAGAGTGTTTAAGATGAAAAATAGGAATACAAAAATACTATTCATAATTGCAATTTATTGCCTACAAAAATTAGCAGCAATTCTTTAGTAACTAAAGGCTCACAGTCAGCTTAAAGTCACATTATGACGACACTGTAACTAAGCAGAGGTCTTACCCCTGTGTAAGAACATGTGGAAAGAAAGAAAAAGATGAGCATTAGGTTAGGAGCAAGCCTTTCAATGCAAGGTCGTGAAACCATATTCCACTGTCAGTGAAAAGGGCTGGATCATCACTTGAATCCCAATTCTCTTTTTTTCTACCCACCCAGCATCAGGACTTGAGTCTTACCTTTGAGCTCTCATTGCACAGAAGCACTTAACTAGTCCTCAGATAGTGAGAATTTGCTCAGATTTTGAGGACTTCATACAGAAAATGCAAAGACAGTTAAAAAAATCCAAAACCTTGGAGAGTTTAACAAAATATGACAACCTAGTTCTCAATCTTATTATGTGAATGGAAACTAGTACACAGCATTTTGCCACCCAGCAAGGCTTAGAATAACATTAATTCTTCTATCTGCATTAACTACCTCACTCAAAATTAAGTAAACAGTGAAGATGTGGAACTGACAGTACAGCTGTCTGACTTGGCACAAACATCCTATCAATGGTAAAGAAGGCAAGAAGCAGTTTGTGCTTGGTATCTCAATCTATCCATCATATATCTAAAGCGAGCATAACAGCTTTTACTTCATAAGGCTTCTGCCCAACAGAAAGCATGGTGTGTGGGGTGCCAGATTCATATTCAAGAAAGCAAATTTAGTAAGTATGTATGTTTGTCTTATAACTGGTAAGGAAAGGAATCACATACAAACAAGATGCTGAAAAAGACATGATGAAGGATATGTTTAGTCACAGGAACACATGCTCTCAAGTCCCACAGGTTAAACTCACCCTGTGTGCTGGTCACATCCAGAAGCTGACCTTGAGGAATAATCACTTGGGCCATTCCTGGCTGGGCAGAAGGGATGACATGCAGCACCTGTCCGTTTTTGGACTGGCTGGCAACAATCATCTGTAAGGCAATCACATGAAAGTATGAATGGCATTAGTTTGTAGGGTGATCACCATGCAGCACAACTGGGTTTGCTTATTACCAGAACAGGAAATATTTTGGTTGCAACTATGGCATATAAATTAACTCTGTTTCATATAATAAAACCCCTGCCTATTCACTGTCCATTTATTAAAATTACTTTCCCTCTTTCAAAATAGCTCTTTAATTAATTAAAGGGAAACAAACAAACAAACAAAAAAACAAACGTCACCACACCCCCCAAAAAAACCACAACACCTTCACTGGATTCTACAGGGAATTACACATTTATTTGAATCTTACAACACTATTATTAAAGCTACCAAGAACCTGTAAGCCATTCATGGCTGGATTCACTGTGACCCCATTCTGGACTAGCAGAATTAATCACAACACGTAAAATCATAGAATCATAGAATAGTTAGGGTTGGAAAGGACCTTAAGATCACGTAGTTCCAAACTCCCTGCCATGGGCAGGGACACCTCACACTAAACCATGCCACCCAAGGCTATGTCCAACCCGGCCTTGAACACCGCCAGCGATGGAGCATTCACAACTTCCCTGGGCAACCCATTCCAGTGCCTCACCACCTTTACAGTAAAGAATTTCTTCCTCATATCCAATCCAAACTTCCCCTGTTTAAGTTTGAACCCATTACCCCTTGTCCTCTCACTACAGTCCCTCATGAAGAGTCCCTCCCCAGCATCCCTACAGGCCCCCTTCAGACACTGCAAGGTGGCTCTGAGGTCTCCACGCAGCCTTCTCTTCTTCAGGCTCAACAGCCCCAACTTCCTCGTGGCCCTCCTCTGGACTTGTTCCAACAGTTCCATGTCCTTTTTATGTTGAGGACACCAGAACTGCACACAATACTCCATGTGAGGTGTCACGAGAGCAGAGTAGAGGGACAGGATCACCTCCCTCGACCTGCTGGTCACACTCCTTTTGATGCAGCCCAGGATACAGCTGGCTTTCTGGGCTGTTGACCTTTACTCCTAAGAAACTGAACTCTATGCAAAAAATGATAGAAGAAAAGCTCCAGGACTTTAAAAATAAATAAATAAATTCTCCTAGAATTCTGGAAAACTTGTACAACTCCTTGTCATATATTTTCCCATAATTGCCAAAAACTTGTTCCCAACAATGTTATAAAACCTACAGTAATTTAAAATATCATCTTGTTTCTGATTTCTTATACTTTAAATGGTTGAAGTGTCTTTAGTGATAGCACAACACACGCCAACCAAGCCTTCTGGGGTAGAGTTACCTTTTTACAAAGTAAGTGTTAAGAATTACAAGGCAATGTTTTAAGCACATTAATTGCAGGCAGGTGGGAGGGAAGGAGAGCCACATGGGTTAGCTTGTTGCCAATGTTCTAATCCCCACACAGAAAACACAGACACACTTATTTCAGGGAATATCGGTAAAGCAGCAGCAGTAGAAGTATTAGATCTTATCACACAGTAACATCCAGGCTTGATAATGACAAAAGACATAAGTTGTTTAATAAAATTAGTAATGGCTGGAAACAGGATTTGCTTACCTGAGGAAGAACAACTGCAGCATGAACTGAACCACTGAAAAGTTTCACCTCATTGCTAGAGATAAAGTCTGAATCAGCTGTTGTTACAACAAACAAGCACCTTTTAAGAGAGTTTTTCAAAGAGCATCCTTGCCTGTCACACCTGACTTCTTTTCAGGCACTCACCATTGGTGCACTGGGCCCTCCAAGGGGCTGCAGCTCATATAGAGGCTGCCCAGTTTGGTTCACCAGGTGGGAGTCCTCTGTGGAGTGAGGCTGTGGCTGGGGTGGCCGTGCAGGCGCAGCTGATGATGGAGAGCTGCCTGGGAGGTGTACGGTGATGGGTAAGACTGGGGGAGAGTCACTCTGTCCAAACAATGGATCCCTGGAATCCATGCAGGTTAGATGCTTTCACAGAGGAAAAACAGTAAAATGTACTTTAATCTTGAGCAGCAATTTCTATTAAAGAAAAAAAAAAAAAAGAAAGAAACATTTAAAACCAGTATGCTGTATTGTATACTTGGAGGGAGCTCTTGTCCTTCTGATCAAGAGGCTACCAGCTAACACTACAGCTCTATTTTTGCTTTCCATTTCCTGATGAAAATGTATTCATATTTTTGCTTCTAGAACAAACGCTCTCTATTAAAGGGAAAGAAAATTCCCTGTGACCAAAATCTGTTCCCTAAAACCATTGTATCTACCCAGAATCTGAAAGAGCTTAAACCAAAACTGTCAAATACCTACCAACCTGATTTGACTTCAAAAGAAATCCTAGCCACTATTCCACTTCACCTTTACATACAGGTATTTAGCTATGAAAACAAAAATTTTTATAAGCCTCATTAATTCTTTATCACAGAATAAACATAAGCAACTCAAACCCTCTAATTCAAGGCCAAGAATTATATAGCACGAGACCAAGAATCAGATTTTGCAAGTCTCAAAAACTATGTACTCAGAGATTATTCTCCCCAAGCTTGCAGAATCAAGGTCTTACAGCACATCCCATTTTGATTAAATTTAAACTTTAAGCACAAATGTCTTGTTGAAATTCTGACAACACAAATATTGAACATGTAAAAATAACTGCAAATAGGCAGCCCACATGTATAACATGACAGGCTATCATTTGGTTGATGCAAGGAGGAGTGCAGCTTGTGGTATCTCTTGCAGCAATCACACATTCAACTCTGACATTTCTGCTACAAAAATTTGCAAACTGTAAATCCAAAGAGTGGGGACGAATGTTTCCAAATTTAATATTTAAGTCAGACCTGAGCCAAATGACCTAAAAATGCTGCAAGAATAAATCTTCTGTGCTAAAACTGTCTATTGTAAACTCCACCAGAAAAGCAGCAAATAATTGCAGTAGTTGTGTTAAAGACACTGTAAAGAGACCATAAGCATGCTACTGAATCCCTACCTGAATCGTATTTTGTCTTAGCTGAAGTAATGCAGAACATTTACGCACAGAAATCTCTCTGACTAGAAGTATCTGGTGATATTTGATAATAAATACATTAAACGCTTCCCTTCCCCAATACCTACACAGAAACCCTGTGTCTGGATTATTTGCCACATTTGGTCACTAAGCAATTTGATCCTATTTTCAATTCATTAGCCAAATCTGACATGCAGCCATCTTGAAGTAAATTACATCTGGTTTAATGGGTTATAAAACAACATATAATGACGTGAAATTACTATTGTTAGTCTACAGCAGGAAGCTTTGGGAAGGAAAACCAACAGGTTCTGAACACCTCTTACTCCAAGGCATGTCATGAAGTATTCTTTTATTAAATGATTTTTCTAACACAACAAAACATATTTCTTCAGCACTGTAACGGCTTCCATTTTTAATGGAATTTTAATTACAATTAAATAATACATTATTAATATTTAATTTTATATAATACAATCTTTAATACAATCACTAAAGGTTGTCGTTACATGCAACATCTGGATATTCATCAGTTCAAAACCAAATGGCACAAGAACCCAAGGGAAGGAACTTTTGCGCTTTTAAAAGACACAATGTACTACTACAAAGGCAGGGAAAAAACACTTGGATGAAATAACATACTGCAGATTCATCAGAGAGGATGTAAAGAAAGCATCTACAAAGACAGGACATTCCCCCCTCACCTGAAAAACCTGATCCTTTGTTTCTGACTCTCCTGTACCATTACAGTTGCCTACGAACAAATCATTAGATCCTTCCACAGCAACGTCATGGTCAGCTCCATTTTCTTCCATTACAAGGTGACCTGAAAAAGTTACGGAAGTTTATTTCAGCCTTCTGTACTTTAGCCTCTACCAAGCCACTGCTGCAGGCTTTTCTTTTGTCTTACAAATTTAGTCTTACAAGTTCTAACACTGTTGCAAGCTAACAGCAAAGCCCTCAAGAAATCCCTGCCTGTTCATCACCTTATTACTCACTACTGAAAAATTTCCATGTGTTGCTCTAGGAGTACAGTTTAGCCTCTTGTATATTTGCTGGACTTGTCTTTGCACACACAGATACAAAACACACATACACATTCATGATTTAACCTAAATATGTCCACAAGCACTCAACAACTACACACATAGAATCATAGAATCATAGAATAGTAAGGGTTGGAAAGGACCTCAAGATCATCGAGTTCCAACCCCCCTGCCATGGGCAGGGACACCTCCCACAATCTAGAGAACACTCAATATTTAACGATATGCCAGCACTGCTTTACAAAAATATTACTCGTCTACTTCCATAATCAACAGACAGGATTTGTGTTACCCAAATCTGTCATGCAGCCATCTTGAAATAGATCAAGTTTGTTTTAAAAGGTTATAAAACAACACCTAAATGAAATTACTATTGTTAATCTACAGCAGTAAGCTTTAGGCAGGAAAAATGCCAGATATGCTAAATAAAATTTGGCATTAATCATGTGATGAAACACAAAAAGGCACTACTTCAAGGACCTCAGCTGCCCACTATAAACCATCAAGCAAACAGAGAATTTTGGACAGTGAATTGCTACATCCACAGGACACCCAGGCAGTACACCCTTTAAAGGAGTGACCAATTTCACATATTCACAAGCAATGAGATAAAAACGACAAATTAACTTGGCCCCTATGTTACTACAGTACATATATACTAGACTACATGCATAATATGCCAAACTGAATAAAGAAACTTAATTCCTGCCATTTGGGGTGAAGGAGGGTGAAAGGTGTTCAGGATTTTTCCCTTCAGTAGTTATTTTAAAGACAAGCAGCACTATATTAGCATGTAACTCCTACCAGCTTTATCTTCTTCACTACACCACATAGAAGGGGTCATGAAATGGACCTTCTTGGCAGTGATATTTTAACTGTTTACAACTTAAATAAGGTGAATGTAAAAGGCTAGAAAGTCACTTGAAAAGAACTACAACCCTTGAAGGACAAATTTACCTTGCTTTGCAAAGATACAAAGGACCACAGGCAAAGTTAATCTACATCTCCTTGGCTTTTGAAGCTGAATAAAGCATCCTGCTGATACAAACAACATTGAGAAATTAAGCTGCTCATATGCTCAAAACACTAAATACTTTAATCTAAAGCAGATTTATTTTTCCATTCGATTCTCAAGTGATGACACTCCAAAACCAAGTTCCAAATTAAGTTACCTCATGTTCACCAATCAAAAAGCTTTGGATCTGAGAACAATTCTGAGCTGTTTCAGTTAAAGTGTCTGAAGCATGTTAGCAGCATATGAAAAAAGGCAGAAAGCTAGATTTCATCATCACCCAACCATTTTCCCTCAGTTAAAAGATTTCAAGAAGATATGCCAGTTTTGTCAAAGCAGCACATTTAGTTCTCCAAGATAAACTCAAGAGGTTTGCTCCAAAGATACCAATGGCATGTACCCTTAAGCATGCTGGAATCTGGCTACAGAACACAAGGATGGCTGCACTGGGACAGACCAACAGCCCAATATCCTGTATCTAACACTGGTTAATAATAAAGCTCAGGGGAAAGATTACAGCAGTAGGGCAAATATACAGTGATACTTATCCAGTTTTCTCTCAAAAGCAGCCCAGAAATAGCTGAAGTTCTATCTTTTGTGTTTAAAAAATCCCCATGGTATTTTTTTGCCTGTGATGTTGTCTGACCACTGCTCTAACCAGGCACACACATCGCTCTGCACAATGAACTCCATGGTTTAACCATCCAGGTTTCATTAACTTAAGTGCCGTGCAACCCCAAAAAAAGAAGATATTTTTGTCCTGAAGAAATACACTTTTACAGATACTTAAAAGTAAATACATAGGTAATGAATTAAATAACTGTATAAATATTGCTAACAGATTCCCCAAACAAGACAATTAAATTTCGTATACATAAATACGTTGTGGATATTTTGTCACAAATGAGTAAACGACATACATACAAGTAGCTCTTCATATACACTTTACATAAATGCCACAAAAATTTCCAGTGTAACACCATCATATCCCACATTTAACAACGGGCTGAAGGGAAATATAGGAGTTCAATATTAGTGTAGAACATGGGTGTATCTTCAGTGCACACACCAAACAGACAGCTCTCTATGCCTCAACTTTAGCCTTAACCCAAACCACTCTGCAGGCTGCTCTCCATGAAGTCTACCACTCCAAGGCAGTTTCCAACCCAATTAGCACATTTTAATGCTATAGCACCACTTCGGTTGCTCTGCCTCCCTCTGGGAAGCGCTCTGTTCAAAATAAAGGGAAAACTATGGCTATTGCTATCCTTGGTTCAACTCTACAAAGAGAGTAAGCAACCACAGAAACAGCAACCACAGGCAAACAGAATAAACCATCATGAGCATTTTATGCAGGATCTTCAAGACAGCAAACATGCACTGCAATCTAGCTCACAATTACCATCTGTGGTTCAATTCCACAGACAAATTTGCTGATAGTTCAAGATCATTTAGCAAAACACAGAAGGCAGCGAGATCACCATTTATCTAGCCATCAAGAATTGCCATGATAACAGAGTTGTCAAAGCCAGGAGCACCTCTTGCATATGCTAGGTCTTCACTGACTGACACCCACAGACACAACTGGCGTAACATCAGGAACTGTCAGCAGGAGCAGGATTTCTCCCTCTGAGGTGAGCTTTTCTCATAACAGTTGCAATCGCCTCTCTAATCCAAGAAGCCCTCATACTGATTCTCAATATACAAACTTTTAAATACACTAACAGAAAACCCAAGCTAACATTACTTTTAAATCCTATCATTGACTAGTCATGCCTCCGCTCTGCCTTAAGGCAAAGTATCTGATCTCTATTTTCTTGTCTCCAATCTTTTATTCTATGCAATACCTATACCTCCCAACTACAAGCAGTGGTCCCTAAAAATATGCCAGTTTTGACTGACATAATTGTAAGGCCTTATATGAATGCCTGCTTCTACCTTCCCTCAGCTATGAGGCCTCATTGTAAAGTCAACATGTATCCAGATCCCACAGGGAAGTGCAGCCTTTTGAAATCACAGAACTAATTAATTTAACACCGAGTCAACATTGGAAGATGTGAGCAAAAAGAAGAAACCTAAACTGTAGAAACCAGGCAAGTCTGTTATGACAGTAAGTGTATCCTACCTAGGAATACCTGTCTGGGCATGAAGGAGGCAATTCTCTCAACAGTTTTCAAGCTTCAAGTCTTCAATGCATACCCATTAAAACCAAAAGGAAATCAGAGCTTGACAGTGCAAGTTCATGTATTCAGCAGTTCCGACAGCAATATTCCCTGTTCCAGTTTCATTTTATACTTTTTGACAGGAAACATATACAGCATCATGCCTCACCAACAATCTTTTTTGGGATTTCCATTAAATGTTCAGAGGTTTTATGTAATGATTTAAGATAACTGCATTGCTTACAATAATTAAACACTCTGAAAAAGCTACCTCTGATGACGTATCTCTACCATCATTATGAAGGGCATGGATTACAGTAAAACATAACAGGAAGGAAATCAGGGCATAGTGATACCCTCAAGTAAACAAGTTACAATTAGCTTCATATTAACTTGTACCAGGTTTGAGACTTAGCTTCTCCCTGTCATGGAAGAGCAGGCAGACAGGGTTAAGAACGCACAGAAGATCTGGGGACTCATACCGAAAAGGTTTCCCCAGTTGTTTTTTGTGCAGTTATCGCAAGTACCTGGAAAACGCAACTGCGTCAATCATGCTGACCACATCAGACCTTTTAATTAGACTTAAGAAACAGATGGGATTTCAGAGTCTCGCAAAACACCTCCCCGCTCTAACAAGCTGCCTCAACCCGAGTCACCACATAGGGAAAGCTCGGCTGCTCCCTGAGACGTCGCGAGCAACTGTCAGAAAAGCAGAGGAAGTACACATCTAAGCCAAGCACACAGCAGGCAGTCACACAAGCAGTCTTCTCCCCAAAGACCCAATTCCCTTACAGCTTCTTTTAAAGCGCAGGTGCGCCACTTTACACGCAAAGGAAACACAACCTCCACCCAGGTGACACCAGCTGCAGCGAACGCTCACACTCCCGGCTGCAGCAACGCCACAGGGAACTGCTCACCGCCACGGCCACAAAGCGGGTCCGACGGGCTGGGCTGCCCTGCCCCGCACAGCGCTGCAGGGAACCCCCCTCCAGCGGCGCAAGGGCCTGCAAGCGCCTCAGGGAAAGCGCGCCTCAGGGAAAGCACCCCTCAGCCGCCTGAGGGGAGCGGGGAACGCCCCATACCCTCATCTCCGTCCCTCCCACACAGGTCACAGCCCCCCAATACCGCTGACCCAGGGGGAAAGCGCGGCCCAAGCCCGGTCGGTCGGTCCTGTCGCCGCCGGCTCCGCGGGGAGCAGCAGAACGCCCGAAGGAGGGATACTCAACCTCGGCTCCGCTCCGGCAATCACCACCACGCACAGCGCACCGCCCCTACGCGCACGCGCGCTCTTCGGGCGGGAGGGACGAGGGGGCGCCGGGAAGGGGCCGCGCCAGGCATGCTGGATGCTGTAGTCTCCGCCGCCACCCGCTGCCTGCTGTGCACACGGCCGACGGCGGCAGCGGCGGCGGTGACTGAGTGGGGCCGGGCCCGCTGGGCTGGGGGAAGGAGCCTCAGCGGGGCCGGATCACTGCCGGCAGGCGGGCGGGAGGAGGTGCCCCGGGGGCGGGCGCGGCTAATCGCGGCACGTGGTCGGTCGCAGAAGCAGCATCATGGCGCAGCTCACGGCGCGGTTTCGCACCGAGAACCGCAGGTTAGCGGGCTCCCGCCTGGGCCTGCGGTGTGTGCGGTGGGTTTGGGGAGGGAGTAACGCAAAGTTGGTGACGGCGCTGTGTGTCCGCAGGTACGCGGTGGAGGATGTGCCCTTCTCGGTGCCTGCGGCCTCCGAAACCACAGACCTCAGCCAGCTCATCAACAAGCTGCTGGCGGCCATCCACGGTACGTACCGGGTCTGGCGGCTGCTGCTCCAAAACGGGAGCTTGGAGCAGCCCCGAGCAGGCACCTCTTGCAGTGCCTGTTCTGCCATGGGGTGGTAAGTTCCACTTAGTGCCCCTGTTTCTGACTGCACGCTCCGGGTGCAGGCACAGGCTGCGGCTCTGCCTCAAGCCTACACCTGGGTCGGAGCAATCCCAGGCACAGCTACAGGTTGGGCAGAGAAGAGATTCAGAGCAGCCCTGCGGGGAAGGACCTGGGGGCGTTGATCGATGAGAAAATGAACATGAGACGGCAGTGTGTGCTCGCAGCCCAGAAAGCCAACCGTATCCTGGGCTGCATCAAAAGGAGCGTGACCAGCAGGTCCAGGGAGGTGATCCTGCCCCTCCACTCTGCTCTCTGGAGACCTCACTTGGAGTATTGTGTGCAGTTCTGGTGTCCTCAACATGAAAAGGGCATGGAATTGTTGGAACAAGTCCAGAGGAGGGCCACAAGGGCGATCAGGGGACTGGAGCACCTCCTGTATGAAGATAGGTTGAGAAAATTTGGGCTGCTCAGCCTGGAGAAGAGAAGGCTGCGTGGAGACCTCATAGCAGCCTTCCAGTATCTGAAGGGGGCCTATAGGGATGCTGGGGAGGAACTCCCCATGAGGGACTCTAGTGAGGGGACAAGGGGTAACAGGTTCAAACTTAAACAGTGGAAGTTTAGATTGGATATGAGGAAGAAATTCTTTACTGTAAGGGTGGTGAGGCACTGGAATGGGTTGCCCAGGGAAGTTGTGAATGCTCCATCGCTGGGGGTGTTCAAGGCTGGGTTGGACAGAGCCTTGGATGGCATGGTTTAGTGTGAGGTGTCCCTGCCCATGGCAGGGGGGTTGGAAGTAGATGATCTTAAGGTCCTTTCCAATCCTAAGTATTCTATGATTCTAAGCCGCCTGCTGCCCTGCGCACCGGGTGAGTCGACCTGAGCTTGACCCTTTGTAGCGCGTGGGACTGCAAACGAGATGGCTCAGGGCAGGCCCGGCCAAGGAAACGTGCTGTCAGAGTCAGAAACAGAAACCTGGTACCCACAGGCCCCTCAGCCCGAGCTCCTCCTGCCCTTCTGTTCTGGCTGTCCACAGTAAGGCACACTTTGAACTGATCAGATGGAAGTGATTGTGGGCAGTTCCAAGAGAAAAGCTGGACTGGTGTTTGCCCAGCACCACAGACCAAGCTGCCCCAGCAGATGGGAATGGAAGTGTTCTCCAAACCCTGGCAAAACTAATGAAAGAAACCAAAGATTTGGTTGTTAACAAAGCCTTTGAGAAGAGCTCCACCATTCTGTCAATGCTGATTGACTTAGGTCTGACTGACTTGGAAGATTTTTTAGGGTAAAGACACCTATGCAATGTTAAGAAATCCCATTTTCCATGACAGAGTAGACTAACTGTATCCCAAACCGCTGCAACTTCTGCTAGTTGCTTTTAACTCATGAAATTGCAAGCAACCTGGAGCACTAGTGCACAAGGCAATGCTTTTGTTGAAATATGGGGCCTTTGTCAGCTGTGCCATTACAGAGGGAGAAATATGAACCAGAATTTCTTAGGATGGATTTACCTGTGGCTGCCTCAGATACAGGGCTCTAGCTAGTAGTGATAAAGATGCGAGCTAGCAGTGGCAAGCTCCGTACAGAACAGTGGTGAAGCACTGCTGTGGTTTGATTAGCTACAGAGAAAAGGGTTTAAAAAGTGATGCTGATCTTGGTGGTGTCTGGTAAGTGCTAACACTGAACATGGATTTTTCCTAATGTGTTTCAGTGGATCACAAATATGTGGAATTTGACTTCCTTATCAATGGGCAGTTCTTGCGAATGCCACTGGTCACGCACATGGAAATGGAAAATATCTCCACAGTAAGTCATATTGAGTTTCTCCCCATTTTGGACAATAGAACAGACTTGGCCAGTTTACTTCAGTCTGATTTAGGTATTACACTATCATCCTTACTAGGTAGGTTTCCTTGTTCAGTTTTATTTCGTTTCTGACTTTCCCTGTATTTTTAAATCCACTCTGGAGAGCAGAGTGATTAGAGGGTATGAGCAGTGCAAGGAATATAATTATCCAAACCGCTGTCTATATGCAGTTCAGAGGGGAAATTCTTGTCTTACTCAGTTCATCACTAATATATTTTTGTCTCCTGTTCCGTTAGTTGCATTGGCAATAATGAGGGAGGCTAGTATTAGCTTTAGAAAATACTATGAAATATTGTAGATGCCAGTTTTATGTGGGTAAATACAGAAGAAGAGGAACCTGAGAAATTACTTGCTTTTGCTTCCAGCTTGCTATTAATAGTGATTTGATAAAAATACAGAAAACAATACAGTTTAGACACTTTTCTAAAGACTGTAATTCCACTAATGTAGCACAGGATTCTGATACCAAGATCTTTACGCAAAAAATTTGTATATTTTCACCATGTTAAACTATTGCTGCTATTGATTAAAAAAAAAAAATAAAACCACACTAAATAAGTATATTTTGTCTGTGAGTACAGGAGGAAGTGGTGGAAATAGAGTATGTGGAGAAATACATGGCCCCTCAGCCAGAGGAATGCATCTTCCACGATGACTGGATCAGTTCTGTTCAAGCTACTGAAGAATGGTACTGCACTAGGCCCATTCTAAATTTTGTCTTGCTTATTCCTGTTGTGTGCAGAGGACACCCTGGTGTCAAACAGAGCAGTATTCTGTCTCTTTAATATCTTTCCTTTCCCCCCAATCTGCTCTGTGTTTGTTTGTTTTAACCTGTCAAGTCAGTCAGCTGCTGGTTTTTGTAAGCAGTTCAGTTTTAATGCTTTGTGCTGACGGTGACTTTAATACAAGTCGCAAAAGCTAGAGTCACTGAACGTGGTACTGTTAGCACAAACTGTTTACTGTTCTTTCACTTAAAAGGACAGCAGTCATTCCTTAGCTCTCTTTTTAGCTTGAACCCTTGACTTCAAATATGTCATTAATTAGCAACAAATATAATAATGTACCTTTATGCAGAGCTTTTCTTTAAAAAAAAAAAAAAAAACAAAACAAGCCACAATAGTTGTCCTTTTCTACTGTATTTTCTCATTCATTTTCCAATTAATGAAACAATGTTCCTATATTAAGTAATGGTTTGAAAAGGTTTTGATACCCTCTAGTGACACACCAGGAACAACAAACTCTCTTATTTCAAATTACATAAGTGATTTTAAGCCTAAGCAGTTATTATGCTATTATTTTGTAAGTTTGTGGTTGAGGGGGTTTTGTTTGGGGTTTGTTTGGTTGTTTTTCCGTAAAAACATTGTTAGTTTTAAAGACAGTGTTTCAAATCCTGTAGGATATTAACTGGCTGCTACGATCAGACTGCTCGAATCTGGTCTTTGGAAGGAAAATCCATCATGACAATAGCTGGGCATACAGAAGTAGTGAAGGACGTGGCATGGGTAAAGCAAGGTAAGTATATATATTAGGAGAGCAGTAATAGTTTGGTTATCGAGGGAGAAATGTCAGCATTCCTAAACCATGGATATTTAATTATGCAGATGCTACAATTATTTCTGTGTCTGTCAGTGGTGGCAGAAATTAAGTCATGAGGTAAAACAGTCCTTTAACAGTAATAAGTTAGTTTATACTAACACTAATACAGTTAGTTCAACATATAAGTTGTCTATCTATCTTGCAGACATCATTAGCAAATATTGGTATGTATGTTTATTGTGCTTGCAGGGTAACAAGATGTAAATTGGTATATGTATGAACTTCTATCTGCTGTTTCTTCTTGGACTAGAATAATTGCATGTAAACTATGACTTTGGAAAGCTGAGTTGGCTGCAAGCATGGCTTTTTTTGTCTTCCTCAGATAGTTTATCATGCCTATTACTCAGTGCTTCTATGGACCAAACCGTGCTGCTGTGGGAGTGGAACATGGAGAAAAACAAAGTGAAAGCCCTTCACTGCTGCAGGGGACATGCTGGGAGTGTAGACTCTATAGCTGTTGATTGCACAAGAACTAAAGTGAGTGACTCCTGGAAATAAACCTTTGTCTTCTGAGATGTTAACAGCTTGCATCTCAAAAGCCGTCTTTTTGTCCCTTCACAGGGACAAAAGTCATCATGTTATTTTTGTACTACTCTCATGTTGTTATGACTGACACACTGGTAAGTTTATAGTCTGTTATTAATAGTGGTTATTGAGGATTATAAGTGCTACATCAATTAGCCATCTAGCTAGGCCATCTTTTAAGTGAGGCACTCAACCTCTGATACCATGAAAAGCTGAAGGTGAGTGACTTCAGGTAGCACAAGCCATTTATACTGCTGCTTTTGACTTCTGTGAGTGAAGCTGAATGTTTAAGTAAATCTTACCTTTTAAGACCTGTGAATTCTGTGTTATAATGAACTATTTTCAACTTTGGCTTAAATTTTCACAGTCATTTTGGTGGGGAAAAGCATTTCCAGTCTGTACTCAGAAAAAGCAGGTGGTAGAAGAGGTTCTTTCCCTTTATCAAGGAATTCAGCAGGTTAAGAGCATGCACACCAGAGGTGGATTATTGCTCTCGGCATGAGTCAGTATCAGACAGATGAAGAGAAAACCATTTGGTACTGAAGGAAATAAAGACTTTTTTTGTGCATATTTTTCCTGCAAAGGAGGAAAAAAGAATGACTTGATCAATGCCAATCGCTTGTTTTTTTTTTGAGGAGCTCTGTGCTGTTGTTTAGGTGCTATAGCCCATTGGTTAATTTTTGAAGCAGAAAGTGTATTTAGTATGGCTTACAACGTCTATCTGGGTCAGCTTTTAATAAATGTTTTCTTTCATACAGTTCTGCAGTGGATCCTGGGACAAAATGTTAAAGATCTGGTCTGCAGGTAAGAAAAGTGTAAGATGGGATTCTTGGCTCTTAAAACAACCTGAAAGATGGATATCCAAATACTTCTTTCTTTAAGAAAAGTCGAGTCTGTAATGTTAAAAGCATGCTAGAACTTTTTTTGGTGAGGCTGTACATCACTATACCAAGTTCCTGGTTAGGTTGGTAACACAGCTTCACACATGGTATCAGCCGTGTGCTGATGTTTATTTTATTCAGAACACAGTCATTTTTCATAGAATCATAGAATAGTTAGGGTTGGAAAGGACCTCAAGATCATCGAGTTCCAACCCCCCTGCCATGGGCAGGGACACCTCCCACTAAACCATGCCATCCAAGGCTATGTCCAACCCCACCTTGAACGCCGCCAGGGATGAAGCATCCACAACCTCCCTGGGCAACCCATTCCAGGGCCCCACCACCCTCACAGTAAAGAATTTCTTCCTCAGATCCAATCTAAACCTCCCCTGTTTAAGTTTAAACCCATTACCCCTTGTCCTCTCACCACAGTCCCTAATGAAGAGTCCCTCCCCAGCATCCCTGTAGGCCCCCTGGGGAGGGACTCTTCATTTATTTTTAATGGATTTATGTAAATGTGCAGGTTTGAGTACAGATTTCTTATGCATCCAAAGTTTATGGGTTATTTTCTTGTTCATTATTGTCACCATAACACGGAGGACAATAAGATGACCAGGTCTTTTTTAGAAACGGAGACTAATCCATTATCTGAATGCTTTCTTTCACTGTTCCAAGTCATACTGTTTCAGAATGTATATGTAGGTATTGTATCTAAAAGAAAGCCTGTATTGTCACACCGGAACAACTGTTGGAATTTTCCAGGAGTAAGGAGGGCCTTAAAAATTCATTGCAACTTCATTTTAAAACTGTGTGAGCTGGAGAGCATCACTTAATTTGTCTTAATTTTCCTCTCACTCAAAATGGAGGTAATACTGACCTAATCAGAGGTGTAAGGTTAAAATACTCATGCATCGTAGACAGGTTAGGTACTGTAAATAGAGGGTTTTACTTAGTTACTTACATGGAAATGCAGTTCAGAAACCTCTAGATCAAGTCTGACTGTGTTCTGTCGCAGTACCTACAGATGAAGAGGATGAAATGGAAGAAGTGGCTAACAGACCACGGAAGAAGCAGAAAACTGAACAGCTGGGACTAACAAGGGTAGGTTTTGTCCAGAACTTTGTTTTAGTGGGGCCGCACAAAGTGGTTTCTCTTTGTTAAGAGTGACTAGAAACGTCTGGTGTTACAGCCCGAGGGCTGACCAAACATGTATTGCTGTTGAAAGAATAGATTTTTTTGAGGATATTCAAACTAATCTCCTTTTACCTTTTAATCCCAGACTCCCCTGGCAACCCTCTCAGGCCACACAGAAGCTGTCTCCTCTGTACTGTGGATAGATGCTGAAGAAATCTGCAGTGCATCGTGGGACCACACCATTAAACTGTGGGACGCTGAGACTGGAGATCTCAAATCAACCCTGGTGAGATCATGATGCTTTATCTGCAGGTTCAGCTGAAGTCCAGCACAAAGAGAACAGTTCTGCCAAGTAGTGGCTCCTCTCTTAGAGTTACTATTTTCTTTTCTGACAGACAGGAAATAAAGTGTTTAATTCTGTCTCCTACTCACCGCTGTGTCGTCGCCTCGCATCCGGGAGCACTGACAGACACATTAGACTATGGGATCCTCGCAGCAAAGGTGAGTTAAAACATGCATGTTCTCAAAGGTGGTTTTTCAAAATCAGAACTTCTTCCTGTTGGGAGACATCTCACAGACTGTCCTGCTCCCTCTGCTTGAAACAAGTCATTTGGGAGCTTTTGTTGAATACAAAGTTAACGTCTATTTTCTGTAATCTGGTGCAAGATTTGTTTTGATTTCTTCCTAATAATTTAGAAAACTCAGCTTAGGATTTCCTTTTTTCCCCCCTAAGCTGGTCAGACCATCATTAAATTGAAACAGTCACTTCGTTCCAATGTAGTGGTGCCATGTCTGACAGGACTGCGGCTAACTTATGACTAAGCCTACAAGATACATTTCGTAGACACATTTTCTTGTTACCTTCTATAAATGTAATGTAATCTTCTATGTTGATAATAAAGGCGTGTTTTGTTGGTTTGTTTTTTTTTTTTTTCCCCAAAAAATCTTTGTAAAGAAGTTTAGTGACAAGAAAATACACTTTGAGAGTTGCTTGGGTTTGTTGTCTCCATCCCCTCCCCTGTACTTGTGTGGCTTTTGGTTTTGTTTGCTTTCTTTAAGGCTCACTTTGGTTTTTGGAGCTAGAATTAATGGTGGGAAAAACTTACCTTGAACACAAATACGCTGCTGCCTGCTTTTCTCACTGAAGTTTGATGCATCTTTAAAGTGCTGGTTTCAGCTGGCATTTACTGATGTCTTTTTTTCCTTTCTTTCTGTTCAGATGGCTCTTTGGTTCTGCTCTCTCTGACATCTCACACAGGCTGGGTGACCTCTGTGAAGTGGTCACCTACCCATGAGCACCAGCTGATCTCTGGTTCTCTGGACAACATTGTGAAGCTCTGGGACACAAGGAGGTAAAATAAACATGGCATTCAAGCTCAGGGGGTCAGTTAATGTAATGAAATGGCAAAAGCAGTCCGAGACATTCACTGGAAGCTTCTGTGGCATTTGTGAAAATCCTCTAGGTTTTAGGAGTCAAAAGGAAGAAAAATGCACATAGTTTACCCAAGGATCCATGGCTTAACATCTGAGAGGGCTGTATGAGACTGTCGTACCTGGCGTGCTCAATGGCTCAGTGTCCAGCTGGAGACCAGTAACGAGTGGTGTCCCTCAGGGATCGGTGTTGGGACCGGTCTTGTTCAACATCTTTGTTGGTGACATGGACAGTGGGATTGAGTGCGCCCTCAGCAAGTTTGCCGATGACACCAAGCTGTGTGGTTCGGTTGATAAGTTGGAGGGAAGGAATGCCATCCAGAGGGACCTTGACACGCTTGTGAGGTGGGCTGATGCCAACCTGATGAAGTTTAACCAGGCCAAGTGCAAGGTCCTGCACCTGGGTCGGAGCAATGCCAGGCACAGCTACAGGTTGGGCAGAGAAGAGATTCAGAGCAGCCCTGTGGAGAAGGACTTGGGGGTGTTGGTCAATGAGAAAATGAACATGAGACGGCAGTGTGTGCTTGCAGCCCAGAAAGACAACCATATCCTGGGCTGCATCAAAAGGAGCGTGACCAGCAGGTCGAGGGAGGTGATCCTGCCCCTCTACTCTGCTCTCGTGAGACCTCACTTGGAGTATTGTGTGCAGTTCTGGTGTCCTCAACATGAAAAGGACATGGAACTGTTGGAACAAGTCCAGAGGAGGGCCACGAGGACAATCAGGGGACTGGGGCACCTCCCGTATGAAGATAGGCTGAGAAAATTGGGGCTGTTCAGCCTGGAGAAGAGAAGGCTGCGTGGAGACCTCATAGCAGCCTTCCAATACCTGAAGGGGGCCTATAGGGATGCTGGGGAGGGACTCTTCATTAGGGACTGTAGTGATAAGGGACAAGGGGTAACGGGTTCAAACTTAAGCAGTGGAAGTTTAGATTGGATATGAGGAAGAAATTCTTTACTGTAAGGGTGGTGAGGCACTGGAATGGGTTGCCCAGGGAAGTTGTGAATGGTCCATCACTGGTGGTATTCAAGGCCAGGTTGGACATAGCCTTGGATGGCATGGTTTAGTGTGAGGTGTCCCTGCCCATGGCAGGGGGGTTGGAAGTAGATGATCTTAAGGTCCTTTCCAACCCTAACTATTCTATGATTCTATGATTAACAGTAGCATTGATTGACACGAGGAGGCAGCAACCATAACATTGCTACTAGGATTAGGAACAGCAGATGGTCTGCTAACCATTCCTCTATTTTAAGGAACAAAATACATTCTCTGAAGAATGTATTTTTGCCTAATGGTGGGAAGTTTCACTTGATACTCTTTTTAGAACTTTCATTACACATTTCTAAGCAATTTGCATTCAGAAGACATAAATGGCTTTTGTGGAAAATGCATACAGGCGAACAGCATCGACATGTGGAAGAAGGAAACTATATAATAAACTGTTCCTGACAAGCAGGTTGATTGAATTTCAGTCTCAAGTTTGCAAGCAGGTGAAAAATGTTGCTGCTTTTCTCTTTGGGGGATGTAGGAGAGGTTAACACTGATGTGATCAGCCCTGGAGAAAGCAGAGGAAGCGTCACAGATGGCAGATAGCTGTACTCTCTGAATGTGTTTATAGCTGCTAGGTCACATCTGTTTGATAGTATTACTTCCAGGGACCAATTTTGTTTTCTGTTATTGCTCATGTAAATTCAAATGAGTGACAGTAAATACTTGTCTTTTACCAGTTGCAAAGCTCCTCTGTATGACTTGGCTGCTCATGAAGACAAGGTTTTGTGTGTGGACTGGACAGAAGGAGGGGTAAGAATCTGAAGAGAAATTGCTCACTTTACACGCATGGTGGTTAGGAAGGGGGCTGAAAGCAGTTGTGAGCTTTTTTTCCTTTTATGCTTAAAGATGGAAGAGAACAGGAAGTTTGAGTTGTGCTGTGGTTGATAAATAGGTGTTACTGTCATACATGCTGCAGCACTTCCCCAGGCTACTGTGTAAAGGAGGAGGCTGGGAGTTTGAGATCTGTAGGATTAAATGGGAGTTACACTGAATTCCAGACAAGGAGAGACATGAGAACAGCACCACACCTTGCTGAGAAAATACAAGTTCCAAGGTACTGTTTGCTGCCATGGAGACTAAGGCAGCAGCAGGAACGGACAGCTGGGATATGGCAGTGCACATAGAAGAGGGGAAAACTATATAACAAGCTGTTCCGCTATTTGTCATGGTAGACATGTATAAAATGAGATAAAAGCATTTTGTTAATGTTCTAATTTCTCATTGTGGCTCCTCTTCCAAGTGAAAGCTTTACAGATTTTCCTGCAAAAACTTTGCTTCTAATGTTAGCAGGAGGGTAAGGGACGAAGTTGCTTCTGCACTTCAAATCTGGGTTTTAGTCATGCATTAATAGGTCATTATTTCTGTCTTCAAAGGAAGGAAAACAAGTCCTCAACTTGTGTGTAGGTATTTCAGTTCTGCTACTTATCACAGTTTTCTTTTCCCCTCATCAGCTTCTATTGAGTGGAGGTGCAGACAACAAACTCTATTGCTACAGATACCCAACTACAGCCTCTGATGTTGGAGCATGAAGGTCAACAGCCAGAAGACTTGAAAAAAGATGAAAAGATTTTTGCAGCAGTTGTTCTCTCTGAAGAAAGGAGCTTTTTGTGGCTCAGAGCACTGTTCCTGTTTTTTATTGGTAACCTAATACCCATATTTATCACAGAAAAATGGCCACGAGCAGTTACAAATGTGATTAGCATGAAACAAAGCAAAGAGTGTTTCCTTCCTTTTGATGGCTATTTGTATAGCCCTTTTAATAAAGAGTAAACTGCTCCTGCTACTTACAGAAAAATTATTCACTGGATTAAATTATTACTTTTGTAGTTTATCTTCTTTGCCCTGGGAAGAAAAAAATAAAGCTTTTATCTACAGCTCATTCCTAGTGCCTCACTTCAGATAAAAGTCAGAATTAGCTCTCCTTTTGTGGCAGCTGTTGGCAGTTCTTATGATTAGGTCCTTAATTGGTGATCCCAGGTTTCCTTCTTGGATGAAAACTTAGTGTGTTTGCAGTGCAAATGGTTTGATATAAAGGAACTTGACAGATTTACTGGCAGGTGAAATATTCCATATTTCTTTTGTTGCTCATAAGTTAGGGCTGTACATTATTTTATATGTATAGAAACAAATGGAGCATCACACAGAAGGCAGAAGAAAATTAATTTGTTCATAGAATGGATACAAAAAGTTGCAATAGTTTCTAGGTTGATAGAGGGTAAGAACTATCCAAATAGGCTCAATTTATCTGCTGGTCAACTTGCTTTTACTTCAGCGTTTAAATGAATGAAGCTCTTACTGCAGTTTATTAGATGCCATATATGTGACGTTAAACCAGCTCATATGTGTGTTTAACAGTGTGAAGTTAAAGCTTTCAGTAAGTGTAAGACCTGTACAGCACAATCGAGTCAAATGCAATTTGCAAAGTTGTTAATTTTTCTTGGAAGAGTCAAAATTCTGACCACCATGGACAGGTTCTGAGGAAGCAGCTTAGGAAATACCAGAACAGCAAATATATGGAGAAAACGGGAAGCATACAGTGAAAGGATCTGCAATGTCATGTACTGCTGCTAAGTGACTAACCTTTATTTACTAATAGTCCTTACAAGGAATGAGTTGTCTTGCCATCATCTTACTCTCCAGGTGTATGTTTTTAGTGTATGTGCTTCATCCTTTCTAAAGCAATAAACACTATTCATACCTTAATACAGAAACTAGGGGTTTTTTCTTACTTAAACTTTATTCCTTTAAAACATGGCCTTCTATTTACTCCACAAACTGGAACTTGCAAGTACAGTTTGAATAACTGTTCTGTTTTGTAAACCTATCAAAAACACAGAGCGTTTTTTGAGCACAAATTTAGTATGTGCTACAACATGCAGCATTCCTTCATCCCCACCCTTAGAGATGTGTGCACTTTCACAAGCTCATTTGTGGATACACTAGCCTGGTCTAGCAATCACTGGCCTCATATTCATAAAAGTTTAAACACTTTGTAGTATGAAACCAGAAGTGACTAATAACCTCTTCAGGTAATCCTTAATCCAGTGTACCTGACTTTTGGAGGTCTTAATGAAGTGAAGTTTGGAGATGCTTTTAATGGAAAGCAAGGAAGGAAGTTCTGGAAATCCTGCCAGAAACCCCTTAATGTAAAGTCTTGAGCTATTTTGTGTATTGTAAGAAGCATCCATCTTATTACAGTTTTTCTTTCAAATATATTCTGCTTGAGCACAGCTTTCAGAATTCCTGTGGTATTTTACAGTCAGAGAGCTGTGAAGCATCTGCAGCCAAATCAGCTGATAAAAATAAGTGGGTTCTCTTCCATGCATGTGCCTAAAGGTAACCTTCATATGGTTTTTCTTGCCTTCCCAGAACAACTTAAAAAATAACTTTTAAAAAGGCCATGTCACTTGGACTGTCAGCTTAGCTTAGAAAGATTAGTGTTATTTAGACCTATATGAAATCCCAGCTGACATTAATGGTTTCAGTTTCAAACACTGAATCTATTAGCTCTATTACACTAGTCACCTGTAGTAGCTACACAGAGTGTAACCAGAAAGGTTTTGGGGTAAACCACAGTTCAGAAGCAGGAGGGTTTTTACACCTTCCCCTCAGCTGGGGTTCTCTTACTTGGAAAAGTACTGTGTCAGACACAAAAAGCAGCAACAAATTAAACTCTATTGACATTATGAAGCAACACCAGCATAAGTACAACATATTTTTGGAACGCATCCATGTTACCACTGTCTACAAGTTACCCCGGAACCCACAGAAATGCTTTTCAGGTTTGGCTGACAGTTCTTTGGAAAATCTGTAATCTTAATTCAAGCATTTCAATAAGAACATTTGTTTTCCTCCAAACATGCAGTTCTTTCCTTTAAAGTAATGATGTGAAATTGGAAGGGCCAGCATGAGTTGATTTTAAAATTGCAAGAAAACTGAGTCAAAAGCTAACTTAGTGTTCCAGAACCAGGGTGCCCGTGGTGATTCTACTCACAAAAATACTTCCCCTAAGAAACAACCCACCATTGCTGCGTATGTTTAGTGCCCTGGTAGCATAATATAGAGCAGTAAAGAACTTTCATGTACTAACAGTTAGTTTTCCTTATACATCAAAATGATGCTACAGGTGAGGGGAACAAAGACAATAGTCAACAACTGCATGCTTATTTGTTGTATCAATGGGGATGGGGGGCAGCTGGGTTTGGTTTTGAGAGGTTGTGCGGTACTTTGTTCTGTTTCACCTTTTCAGTCTGCACTGACACCTGCCATGAACTGTTAGCTTCACTAGCACACATATGCTGCCTCTAAATATAGTTCAAACAACGTCATGCGTTAAGACGCGCGTTAAAAGCGTTAAAGACAAGCGTTCACCTGCTTGGTCCTTAGTTTAGTGTCACACTCACGTCTTCTGTTCACATGTGCTTTTCCCCAGCTGGTTCTTTCAGCTTTCTTCTTGCTTTGAGACTTTCATCTTTGCTCCTGGACAATTGCCACCGCTTTCCTACAGGCAGCCCTGGCAGAGCACCGCTTCTTATTTCTTGCTGGCATTCTGTTTAGTTTTTTAATCTTTAATTTCTCACCCTCCCCCAGCTGGGGGATTGGACTGAAAACAAGGGGAGGGGGAAGGAAACTGCAAATGTTCTAGTGAAAGTGACACACAGTCTAAATTGGCACATGTGGGTAATGCCATTGACCATGTTATCACCCACAAGCTCAGTGCCTTTTCCATAGGCTACACAGACCCCCACCAGGGAAGGTCCTGTTGGCTCACCCAGAGTGCTACAGATGGCAGCCTCAGCCCACATGCTGGTTGCGGCTTTGAGACCCACAAACTCACCTCGGATACTGGCTCCCAAGTTTTTTGCTGCTGGACCATCTTGTCTGGGTGTGAGCTGCTGAGGAGTGCGCTGGATGCTCTGGAGGCACAGATGAGATGAGAGGACAGGCTGACTGGAGACCATGGGCTTCTTAGGCTGCATTTTCTATGAGCGTAGGACAAGGATGCACATCTCCAGCCAGCACTGCTCTGCCTGTTCCTGTCAACATACAGCCCATAGCCTGGTGGTGAGGTTTCTCCTTAATGAAAATCAACTGATAAGAAGTTTGAAATGAGGTTTGTGTTTGTAATTGTGGCAGGCTGTTCTGTCATGCTATCGCCACTGCACCTCTGTGTAATAGTTGAATGGCTGAGGAAGGTAGCTTTTCAGAGAGCAAGGGCAGAACTATAACTTACCTTTGATTTCTAGCCCAACATCCAAGCAAACAGGATGGCTATTTCACTAGTTTAGCACCAACAACAGCGTAAGCTTGAAGTTCCCCTGCGGTTGACTCCTGCTTGGCCAACTCGGGGGAGAAGGACAGAGGTACAATGAGTTGCATAGGCTACTGTGTTGGATGGCAACAAGTTATACAAGATTATTGTTGCAATTCATACACTAAAAAAGCCCAATTGAGTTGGAATCACCGACCTCTTTTTTCAACATAAGCACATTGGTAGAGATCTCAAATCAGGGGCAAAACTTGGGTTAAAATTAATTGTCATGAAAACCAATGTAAATTGTCCTGTAAATAGCATAAAATGAGTGGCTTTCCATCTGCCAGTGAGAGGTTGGCTGAGTCTGGTCTAGGAAAGACAGCTGCTCAGCCTGGATGAGTCTACTAAGCCATCCGCATCAGGATATGTTCCGTGTGGAATGCTGAAAACACAGACCACAGAAATGTCAGTGCTGTACCAGTTACAATATTCATATTCCAAACTTCAAAATGTCAACTTTGCATAGCTCTGCAGTTTATTCCATTGGGCAACCAGGAGCCTGTGATCAACAGGGGATCTTAGTGTGCATTTAAATTCTGTAAAACAAGCAAACATCAAAATAAGCGCTTCGTGGTTGCTACTGAGGCTTTCAGCTTGTGGGTTAAGCAAATAAATGCCTTTAAATGTTTGAAACGACCTCTGAATGCAAACCAGAATTCACAAAAAGCTCTATGGAGAAATGGTCCAATTACAGCAAAATATCCCAATCATTTATACTGGTTACGCAAAAGGGTCCCCCTCATCACGCTTTCTATTGTCGATAGGCTATAGGAAGTTCTGATCTTCAGTCAGACTACAGCTGCTCTAAACTACATGTGAAAGAAGGTTGAAGTCATTTGGAAGAGCATTCAGGAAATGCTCACTGCCCTAACAGCCCTCCTTTAACTCTCTCTCTATCCCAGCTGTTGAAGAACACTTGAGTTTGTTGCACACATGCACCCACAGAGCTATATCATGGATTTCTGCACACAAGACATGTCAGAACACCAGCCAGGGGTTGACAAAATACAGAAGAAACATTGGAAATTGGAACAAGCTCACCAAAGGATGAAGATGAGTGTGTGGTAACAGCTGATGCAGAGCTGAGTGCCAAAGTAGAGATAAACCTAAGGATCATGAGCAGTGTCAGTATAAATTGATACACAGCGCACACATCCCTGAACACACTTCATGTTTGGTAGAACAGCTTAGTAGTTTTGAGGTTACTGCATTAACCGAAGTGTTACCATAGGATCCGCCAGCCAGATGGAGAATTCTTTTTGTCATAGAGGGCTTGTTCAGGGATCAGGAGGATGACAACAAGTAACCTGCACTCTTGGGTTTTAAAGTATTTGCAGCAATAGAGGCAACTGCGTGACATGACTCCTTCATTTGTGTGATCCTAAGCCTGAAGCTGATCGAAGACTGGATGCGGACGCCCAGAGGCATCTGCTGAAACACATACTTTGAACCAAAGTCTGGAAGGTGTGGCATGGGTGTGCATCAGTGGGAAGAGTTGTTCCTCCTATGATATGGTTTAGATTCACCACGAACATCTCTAAGTGTCTGCTGTCAAAGTAAATACAGTAACTTGTTTCCTAATTAAAAAAGCACAAATTTTCCCCTCTCGCATTCTTCCCCTCTCTCTCAGGTTTTGCATCAACTTCAGCCTTAACCTTGGAAAGTTCATGCAAATTTGGGAACTCTTTTTGATCTTAAAAACCAAATATCATAAAATCAAAATCTGACAGGAATTCACCATGTTCCATCAGGGACCAGAATCGGCGCAGCAGTAAGATCACAAGTGATCTTTGACTCTTCCACTCTCAACAGCGATCTCCCTCAGGTGACAGAGATTTCAGCAGGCCCCGGATTGGCAGTTATTTATTCTGGTGGACTCTGTGCATAGGATGAGGCGTTGGAATTTGCTGGCAGTAAGTTTATAACACTTGGAGCAAGGATCGAGTATAGTTCTTGATTAATACTCGAGATCAAGAACTATACAAGAGATTACAAGAGATCTTTCCCCCATCACCATGCAAGCAGTTCTGTTAATATACCCATAGCATTTAAAAGAACAATGAATTACATAATAATAAGGTTTTGCCTTTAGCTTTTTAGGGCACAGAGGCTCTCAATAGATAGCTTCTGCTGCTTCTCAGAAAACTGTACTATGGCCAAAAGTTATCTCCTGCAATTAAAATGCTAAACAAAATATTACCTAGATCTAAAGAGCTCGGGCTCGATCAGATTCTGCTTTTAGTTACACTGCTCTAATTCCTGAGCATTGTCAGTTAAGACAACGAAGCCTGTAAAAAAATCAATGGATTTAATATAGATTTACAGAGGAGCTTACATGCAGCCTGTCTGAATGTAATTTACAATAATTAGATCTTGTATCTTGATGTAGCTGAAAACTGAGTCAGTACCAGTTTCCAAAAACTCAAGTACTGTGTGTCAGCGAAGCCTTTGCTGGAAGGAAACATATGATTTGTCTTCATACTAACTAAGCTTTGGAGCAGAATGGTGAGGGGGAGGAGAATATGGGTTTTCTCCCCCTTCTAATCTAATCTATTTAAACAGAGGAATCAAAACAGCAGATGTTTCGCATGAAAAACGTTGCCCAAGATACTGGCGCCACAGAATCCAGCATGAACCCACCGAAGATAAGATGAAGAGACTATAGTTTCCTTATTTCGGTTTTAAAAGTCACTCATCTGCTGCAATATAAACATACAAGTTCAGAGCGCCATGTTTAAAAGAAGCCATCGTTTTTATAAGGAGAGTAGCTTACGATCCATGCACCACTCTGAATCTCCTGCAGTATCTGTGATATTGCTCGCTAGACATAAACAGGATTATGAGATACAAGATTCTGACCAGATCATTCTCAAGAACAATAATATTAGACTATGTACCAGAGAAGTCCATTGGGATGAAAGAAATCTCTACTTCTAATCTTTTCCCACCTTGCTGCAGTGTAGTGCAGCAACTGAAAAGCATTTTCCATTTTGGGATGTCTAAATCATATCTCTCATATCTTGGCAGACACATTTGAAGCTGATGTTTTTGCTTTAGCTGCCTCAAGTATTGTTTTCACTGTTTCCTACTGGCCTTCTCTAACTACTCTTTGTAATTCACGACACACCAGTTTGTAGGGCTGCTACTGTAAAAAGTTGGAGAGAGCCATAAGCTCTTCTATTTCTCCGTGCAAAAGTATCTTCTTTCCATTTACTCTCCTTATTTTGCCACCCACTCCATGTTTTGTACAGAGAGTATCTAATTTCTCATTCCTCACAAGAGTATCAGGATCAAGGAGGTAAAAGTCTCCACCCTTTTAAATACAGCAAGTTTTGACCTTTAGGCTAACACGTCTTGATATACCAGACACCCCAGATGCCTAGCGCATTGCCACTTATTTCTCTTCCCACATGCGTTACTGACTGCACTCTAACACTAGGGCCATTACGTCAGGCAGCATTTGCCTTTGGCACACCTTCTTGTCATTCACATTTATTCTGCAAATGTCTCTGCTATTAGTTTTCCCCCCACCTTTAGAATTATTGAGCACCTGAAGAGCAGGGGTAAGTGGAAAGGAAGCCCAGCTGGTGCTCCAAGTGATAAGCAGCAGCCCTGGTTGCCAACATCTCTCCTACACTGACTGCAGCACTCTGTGAAAAACCATCGCCCATAGTCTACAAGCACAGTTGGATGCCTGCACCCCTGTAGATTAAGCCACTACCCACTCCCCAGAAGTTAATCCTCCCTCTGTCTGTGTTCCTAATTACTTTTGATGAAAGGCATAAATAGTTTGAACCACCACTCTTTGTGTGTGCTTGACTTCTGCCCTGATTGAATTTCATATATTCTCTATAAGTATACACTCAGTACATGTCAGCAGTCAAGTTCAACTCTTGTTTCACACAGAAATATCATCTGCTCATATCAAGTTGAAGTCTGGTTGAGTCTTAGAATGTGATTCTGCCTACACTGCTCTGCTGCCCCGGCAAAACACCGTATTAAAACAAGACCTTCTCTATTTCTCAATAGAAATACCCTAATGGCCTCTAAAAAAAAAGAGCTCTGTTCAACTTAACTTGCAGTTTCCTTTTGTTGCTGGGAAGCTCAATTCCTCCAAGACAAAAGAATTACGTGAAATATTAAATTTTGTAATTTTTATTTCATATTGTTTATGTATATGCTTATATAATATTATAGTTTAACTTATTCTGCCCGCAAGATAATGAATCAGCTGGGGCTTTTTTGTTCTGTTCAGAAGGCCTGCACAGATACCTACTACTGAGTAGTGGAATACTGAGGTATACTGACAGGGACTTTATGGTACCATACGTAGTAAGACGTTTATTCTAGCTTGAGGCTGCTCTTCCTTTTGTCCTTCTTAGCATTCTTATTAGTTAAATAAATACTGAATATGTAACATTAGGGATATAAAATCTTTCTCTCTATTTATTTATATCTATTTGTATAGTCTGTAACATCGGGATGCATTAAAATATTTGAATTATATTAATGCACTAAAACAGGCAATCACTGCTTCAGATTGACCACTGTGAGATTAGGTTTGAGATTTCATGAAAAGAGACATTGCTGCAGTTTCACTAATAGAAGAAAAGCAAGTCCTCTATTAACTATTCAGCCTAACTAGACTTTGCAGCTCCTATGAAGCTGTAATTGCAATGAAGGAAGAACTTTATAACCCTTTAAAACTTTAATGGTACCACATACTAAAAAAAATTGCATCTTTCCAATTACAAATTTTAACGTTGGCATAATAGTGTGCAACTGCAGGCGTGCTATTCATTATAAATCACACAGCCCAGCCGGACTACGACGTGGTCAGTTTATGGAAAAGAAGTTCCCCCTCCATTGCACATTTACTCCTTGTTCCTTTAAAAACAAACAAAACCAACCCAAACCCACAACAATCCTTGAGACAGCAAAATCAGTATTACACAGATACGTTAAGAGCATTTATCGGAAGTGGTTTGGAAATGGGTATTTAGAATTGCATTAGAACTGCACAGCCTTTCAAAATGCTCCGCTGTTTGTGATGAGCAATTCAGGAGTATCAAACATTCAGAATTCGTTCAAAGTGTTCCTGAATATATGCACAAAACCCACAGACACAGGCTCCCTAATCTTTACTTCCAACTTTTTTGAGTTATTAGTGCATATTTCTGTCACAGAGAATACAGTTTTTTCTAAGCATCCGTAAGTCTCGAGAACAGAAAAATGCCCCTTTTTAAAACTCCTGGAAATGTTACATTGCTGGGAATGCCTTCTTAAGCAACAGAGTTCAATTAAAGACAAAGCAGAAAGCCAGAAAAAAAAAAAAAAAACAACAAAACTAGATTTAATAATACAGTAAAATATTCACATTCACCTTCCTTTCTAGCATGCCTATTAGCCATTATACCCTTACCCATTTTTTCTTCCCAATGCCCATCATTTCCCCATTGTTCCGCATAAAGTTTGACATGGACATCAGTGACTCGGGTTTTAACTAATTCCTCCCCTAACCCCACGCACACCACATCTAACTGCAAACGCTGTCAAAACCCGAAGCTCTTTTTATGCATCTTACCAGTGTGAACAATGTGCTTATTCTGCCACCCCCAGAGGACTCATGATAAAAATAGTCAATAAATTGGAATTGCCACACATTTTTCAATTACTTTTTTTTATAGCTGTATCTGAGGGAGAAAATAAGCTAGGGCTCTTCTCCATGTTTCAGGCAGAGCAGAAGGCAAGGGAAGCTGGGAAAAGGACAGATGTCAAGGGAAGGATTTCCCTTTCTTCAGCACAGAAAGGGTTTCTTTAAATAGTCCCTATTCACTCAATTTGAGCCATGCTGTTAATTCAGTTGAGGTATGATTCAGAGAACACATGTATATGGTGCAGAGATACTGGGAGGGTTGTATGTCAAAAGCAAAAGCCATTTTATACCTGAAAAGAAAACCACTTTTCTAAACTCCGATATATGTAAAGTACAAGCTAGCAGGTGTTGATGATAAAAGGGAGCTCTACACATCTCTCCCGCATCACTTGAGACAGTTCAAGCTGTGTGCCTGCTCTATTTCCCTCCCACACATCCTTCTCCTGTTCAGATTGGGCTACACAACCACCTCAGACTGAATGTTAATATAAGCTTATCCACAGAGATATACCAAATCCAAAATATCAGCCTGATACACTAACACTTGGCAAAGCCCTATACAGCTCTGTCAAAGGGATCTTACTGCTAAAGCACGCAGGCTGCAACAAGCAATAGCTGTTGTTACACACTCAAGCTATTATTGGACATCTTCAGTCATCAGGTTGAAGGCGAGTTCAATGATACTGTTGGATGGGTAGACACTCACCTTGCTATCAAAACCAGATCCTTCACCCCCTTGTCTACTGACGGTTGGCAAGATTATGAGAGCCATTATTACTCTATGACATTTTAATTCTATCTATATTCAGAATGCTGGGAATTCCAAATAAAAAATAGCCATCGCCTAAGTGTGTGTTTGCAATGCCCAAATGCACTGCTGGCCATGAGCATTCAAACAGGTTCCTGTTTTTGCTGTAAATACCAGGTTGCATTCATGGAACATGCACTCTGGTACCTCTACACTTGGAGGCATAGAATGGAAGAAAGCCAACTTTATGTACCATCTTTTAGCTGAGCATGTATTATTGTTCTTGCCATGTGGTCAGCAGACAGTGTGGGGCAGACTGTGGTGTGAATGCTGATAACCTTGAAGGCTAGTCTTAATTCTAACTATGCTGTAGTTACAGTCAGACCACTTCTCCCATGTTTCCCCAAAACATTCTGTTCTCTTGGCTTCCTGCATATTTTACTATTTGTTCTTCTTTTCCATCAGATATGTCCCTTGTCTCGCCCTGGGCAAAAACCACCAACATTCAGCCATAAATCTACAATGCCTGCTTGGAAGCTTGCATGGAATAATGAAGAGCATCACTGTGGCTGAAAAATGAATCCCAAAAGCTGTATCCTGACAACTGCAAGCAAAATGGGGAATTCAACAATTAAACTTTTACTCATCCATACATGCACTGCCTACACTAGACAAACCACTGGTTGCCAACAAATACACCATGATTTAAGAGGAAGCAAAGGCATGTCATCTCTAGTACATTTTTTAGGTACTGATAACTACTGTATCTCATGAGTGGGCTCAGCAAACAAAACAAAACTAAAAGACTCCTCTCCACACCTGGAGAACAAACCCTGTTGTTTTCTATATTTGTTATTAAAGCAGAATATCCTTCATATCACAAACAACTCACCATAAGAGGAGCCATGCGACAACTTTCCTATGCATGTAGATGCTTGCCTTCCTGAAGTCTCTCCATCTTGTCTCTCCAGCAGTTGCTCTTTTAAGAGCTTTTACTGAGCAAAGGGGTGAAGGAAAACTTAACTCTGTTTTCTGCCTGAAACCCTCTGGGATGACACCACAGTCATGTGCAAAGCACATAGAGTTACAATTCTGTAAAGTAAAAGGAAAGTTAGAATTGTATGTTTACTGCCAGGTTACTGCACAAGACTGCCTGCTTATCTTCAGTATGGTTTCACTTCTAGGAAGTGAAGAGGGTGTAAATAATAGTCTACTTCCACACTTTTCTCCAACAGATGTTCAGTTGCTCTGGGACAGGCACAATCACCTTAATATATCAGTATGTAAAAAGCCTCACAACAACAGAGCATATTCCCAGTCCTACAGATTTTTATGTTTGAATTTACAGATTCTCTACTCGGAAACTATTGCAAGTAGTATACTGTGTAATGACAGTCAAAGACTGATTTCCTTTTACTGTTCCATCCCCTACTTTTCACGGGTTTAGATACAGATGGAAATAAGGGTTACCAAGTCTGAATTTGAGAAGCTGAAAAAGAGCCTGTCAGAAGGTGAACCTGCCTTAAGGCAACCACTGCAACCTGCTGTCACATTCCCTGACAGTCTATTGGGTATCTGCCAGATCGTTCCTGCTCACCTGCCTTCCCCAGTCTCCCATGACCAAGCTTGCAATTTACCACGGTAGGTATGGACTTGCTGCCTTTGCCTGTCTGTCTTCTGGAATAACCACTCCTGAACGGCAGTCTTGTACAGTTCACCCATCTTTTTCGATGAAAGAGACCAAATGTAATTAAGTATTTAAGAATTTCTTTTCCACTTAAAAAACAAAATCTGAGGAATTCTGCCTTCTGGAAAGCCCCATAAGGAAAGGCTGAATCCTAATTCCTTGTCTTCCTCCAAGCAAGTAAAATATTCTGTGCTCGTTCACCCTTAAATCTTCCAATTACCCTCCTATCCAAAAATCACATACACAAGTATTTTGACACAGGATCCACATGCTCAGTGGCGAGCTTTCCAATTTTAGAATCTATGAAGCTTTGTGAAGAAACGGCTGTAAGGTTGGACTGCGGTTTTCCAGTTTGAGATCTCATACTTCCTGGTTTGTTTTTTTTACAGTGAATCAAAAAGGAAGCCAATAGCTTGAGATCCACACACTGCCGAACCAGACAGCCCAACAACAATGCACGGAGCAGCCAGCTTTGAATCTGTTCAAGGACTTCGCTGCCTCCCTTAGTAACCTTTCTGTGTTTCTGCAAAACAGCTCATGTCCAAAGTCCTTGAACAGCCTGTGGATTTCCATCCATGTTGTGCTGCACAGGAGGTAAATTTCTTTCACACTAAGACAATGGCTTTCTTACAGATGCAAAGTTCCAGGACAGAATGATCATTTAATCTAGATTTGAACAGCTGAAATGCGTTCAGCTCATGCAAGGTCATTCCTCGTGCTTATGTGCCAATCTATACCGAAGTATGAAATATTTATCATCCTCCTCCCTCACTTTTTCCCCTTTTAAGTCTCTTTGGCCACATCCTATATTAAAATTCCATCTATAAAACAGTATTTTTATAGACTAAAAACCCCTGATGAAATTAGTAAATGGCTTGTACAGCATTGTAACTTAGAAATGGAATCTTCTTGTTAAGTGTGACCAAAGTTTTGGCATATCATCATCTTCCTGAGGAAATATAAACAGTCCCAGCGTTATGAAGTATAACCAGAATTTCCGCAACAGTTTCTAAACGCATTACTGAAACTATTTTTACAAGTAGATACTTGAGAGAATGTCATTATTACACATCTTGCACTGTATAAGTCAATAAATTAGAGAGAGGGAACAACAGGTCAATGTAGTTATTCTTTAAGAAGTAGTTCTTTCCTACCTATCAGAGAAGTCGCCCTTACAATTCAGAGAACAAAGATGACATTTCCAGAAATACCACTAAGTAAGCACAAAAACTAAGCTGGTCCAGAGGAATCATAAACATTCTGTACATGTTTTATTAGGAAGGAAATAGCTGCTTCCCAGAATTCTTAAAGGAAAACAAACCAACCTAAAAAAAGACCATTTGCTAATTCCTAATCTTTTCCTTCAACATGAAGTCTTTAATTTTTCTTCTTTTCCACCTTAATTATAACAGTGTAAGTATCTCCTCCTTCCACAGCACAAGTTTTAGATTCCAGTATTCCTGGTAGCATTACGGCACATGTTCATTAATTCATATCTACCAAATTTAAATAACAACAGATACCTTCACAGCAGTAATCTCCTTTCCCTGAGCAAAGAGCTCCTCCATGGTACAAGCTGTTTCCACACTAGTGAGGCAGGGAAGGGAGAGAAGCATCAGGCCAAGCTGCCAAAGCAAGCAGAGGGCAGAGAAGCTACAGTCAAGCGAGATCTTCGCAAAAGGTGTGGCCAGACTGTTGTATCTACTGTAAGGCAGACCAAATGGATGGAAATACTCATGAATGCAGAGAAGCAGCAACTTCATTATCAAGTGTTTTCTTGAAAATTTCTTTAAGGAAACACTAATTTTATAAGGTGCTTGATCTTTTACCTGCTCAACTTAATTACCAGGATGAGGGAAGTTAAAAACTTAAGTCATTAAACATTTGAAAGGCACCTAAGATGGCATTTCTATAGGCCTGAATACCACAGGGTAAGGCCCAGAACCATGGTGATGTGCTAAAGAATGATTGCCATGTATCTTGGACCACCTCACCAGAAATGCCAAGCAGCTCCCTCTATAGGCAGAGACTCACATCTCCAGGCCTTAGAACTGCAAAGCCCATGATCTGTTCATTCTTTCCCAAAGTACAGCTCCAGCTCTGTCTTTGATTGTCTTCTTTTAGGGGACAGCTGCACATCAGAGGTGACCACCCCAACACCCACAACGGAGCAATCGGTTGGAGTTGGCACACACAGGAAACTGGCTTGAAGAAGGCAAAGAAAACAGTTTTGTTTTTATTCTGATTTCAATGGCAGCTGTCGGAAAGCTGCTCAGCAGTTTGGAATGTCAGAAGTAGTCCCTTTGGAGCTGGACTAGAAGGAGATGGAGAGAGCCCAGAGCACTAAGCAGATAGCTGTGTAACAACGGAGTAAAACTTACTGCATATTCTCACATACAAAGAATTGTATCCTCTGTCTCTTCAAATCTTGCAAGTGAGCCCTAAACTAAACCTTTTCTGCGGGTTCGTCTAATCTACTTTCACTGAATAACTCTGTAAGATCTATGCTGGTACAACACCTCCAAAAATACATCTGCCAGCCTCACTGGAGGGGAAGCTACAACATCTGCAAGCCAACAAAAATAATGATTTTTCATTCTACTTAAAGTTCAGGAAAATATTCAAGTTTGCCAAGGAAAAAAAACGACAAAACTGATGGGAACGGAAAATATTTTCATGCTGAAAGAGGATATTACAAACAATAGAGACCCAAAGTCAAATCTCTCGTTATCCCTTTTAAAGGAACTTTCCGCAATATAATGCCCCATTTTTGCAAGACTGATGCAACATTTAAACAATACTGCAAATCCTTTGTCATCTGACTTCTACATGATTATTTAACAAATACTGATGGGACTTGCCCACCCCACGCATACACATTTGTTTGCTAATTTGTTCGGGCTTGCTGGCTTTAATTTTCAGCTCTTCCAGCAGTCTTTTTTTCAGATCAGGCCTATTTCTATTTCTGGAGTTACTCCAGAAGTTCAATCAAAACCCCAATGTGCAGGTAAACCAGCCTGATGGTGCTCAGCTTTTAAGCCCAGAAAAAAGGAATGAAAAATCAGGAGAAATGCATTTAACACCTGTATTCCAAATTACTTTTTGACATTTCTTATTGCTATTCTTTGGAAGACAGGGTAGATGTAGCAGCTTTTCCATGAGATCAGCCTTAATAAACACCTTAGGGTTAACATAGCCAGCCCCAGGAAGTACAACATAAATCACTATTTCCCACCTGTAGCTCAGATGGTTCGGAAAAACCCAACTGTTGTGTACTGAAACATGTTAACACCATTAACATTTTCCACACAAAGTGCTGCAAGAGGAGGAGGGGGTATTTCAACCTGCCAAACTCTTGAGTTGCACAACCCAAGATGTGAGTACATTTTCAAATGCTTCCGAGAGGCACATGTGCGATCATCTTCTCCAAAAGAGAGGAACAGCAGGCTAATGCCTTGCAGTCACACCCAATGGTAGGATGAATCAAACCAACTATGGATTAAAATGTCCCACTACAGCTACAGAGAGCAAAAACTTCACCCTGTCCTCTGGATAGTGGCCAAAAAGGCTGGTTCCACACCACTTGCAGAATTAGTTACTCCAAAGCATGGAAACCATTCTAAAGAACCTGGACTACCAAATGAGAACATGCACTCATTTAAGAGATGCCATCTGAAATCCAGTAATAACCAAATGAAAACTTCATTATTTATAGAAAATTAATTTTTCTTCTTGAAAGTAGGTTATACTACAGTTATCTGAATAAGTTTATACATAAAGACGTTACATCCTACTGTCCTACTTTCACATTGTTAGGTTTTGCTAGAGAAAATACAACTACAGAACTAAAGGAAGAGAAGTAAAATTCTGTTATGTGTTAGGAATTAGAAAACTGAAAAAAATAGGAGAAGTAGTCAATTCTCAATACATCCTGACAATACTCCAGGAATTTGGATCCCATAGTAAGTTCTGATTCGTTCAGCATTGGAAAGATCCTCCAAGCAAAGTGAAAATACATTTTTAAAGTGTTCAAGGTAGGCATCCATTCCCGGAGCCAGTTACACAATCAGAAAGCATAGCCAGCTCCTCTGGCTTCCTATCAACACAGCGCAGAAAACATCAGGATTCAATATCTGCAAAACATCACAGGTCCACAACTATTTTCTGTAGGAAAGACTGGGCCTTATTTCCACTGAGAACAGCAAGACTCACAGCAGAATGATTTGGCTGAAAATTACTGTAGTATTACCAGGGGTAAGTCTACATTATCATGATACAGTGCAGCAATACTTGCTCCATTCAGACTAAGTGCATGCTAAGAAGCAGGTCAAGTTATTTGGAGGTAAATTCAGCTGCTTCAGATGGGGAAGCTACTCAGTCACCATTTAACTTGAGGCACAGGCATGAACCTCTGCATTCCCAACACCTTTGATTCCTCTACTGACTAATACAAACTAGCAATAACTATGTGTGGACCACCCTCTTCTCCAGGAACAGAACTGCACCTTTTCCACCACTTCCCAAAAGCTTGTCAGGTTCAGAACTTTGTAACTTGAATGCAGAGTCTACAAACAGATGTTTAAAAACAGCTGTCCGGGTTGCTTTTTCTAGACTATTATAAAACAAGAGTCAGAAATTGTCTTGGATTGAATAGGTCAAACCTAATTCTTGTAGACTTTCCAGTAAATTCACTTAAAAAGATAACTTCAAAATTTAGGTGAGATTGTCTTGCATGCAACAAATACAGATCTGGTGTTCCTTAAATCTGTATCAGTACTTCAGCCAAAAGCAAAAAGAAGCATCTGTAATTCTTACAATAGTTGTAGGTCTTGTAGAGGATTGTTTAAAATGTGAAATATTTAACGGCCTGCACTACGCAAAAATCAGAAAAGGATAATACCCGATGCTGTTAATACTGCATGTTCTGTATTTTGCATACTTAAAGTTTCACTAGTGCCAGAAACCATACCAGTAAGAGAAGAGAAAAGAAAAGGAAAACATAACATAAGCACTCTTACCACACAGTATTGACATGGCTGTACTGAGCCTCATGTTATGGAACTTCAGCTGAGGGAGGGAGAAAGGGATTAAACAGATTACATTCTATACTGGATTATGAAATAGTTTTTGGTAAGAAACACCAACAGCTTCAACTTCAATAAGTCCTTCATTCTAGATAATCTCTAACATACTTCAAGTTGCATTCAAGTCACAAAGCAACACCATCTCCCGCTTCATTGCACGTAACCATCAGTTCAAGTTAGGCCAGCATTTCTGGTTTGTTGAGACACAAGAAAATACTTCAGTTATTATTTTGTTTCCCTACAGAAATAACCTGGGGTCAATTGAAATATTTTATTATTTAAGAAGGTCTCAATAGATTAAACAAGAACATCACTTCATCTGCTCTTTTTGCTACCTGTTGAGAGTATGACTGAAGCTGTACCCACATGGTTCAGTCTTTCTGCAGACTTGGATATCCTTTCAATTCCAGCTACCACTGGATATTCAGCAGATGAACTGCCTAATGTTTACAGAGTTATCCAAAGGGCAAATATTCATGGTGCTTTGTTACAGTGGTCTTCAAACCAGACTAATTTCATTTACCATTATAAAGAATGCTTACAACCCTGCTCCAAACATACACTACCACCTGGCAGGATGGTGGACACCAAAGTTCCAAGAATAGCATTAAAGGATCCTACTATGAGCTTTAAGAGAAAAATCAGTCTCTAACACCTAGGGCTTGGGACATTTTGGAGCTATTTGAAAGCTTATTAAGCTGATATAGTTCAATGCAGAGATTTGTTTTCTGATGCATCACAGAGGGAAATAAAGCAGGGAACAACCAGAGCTACCTAATTTTCTCTTATTCCATGCTCTTCTAAAAATAAAATCCCTGGGGTTACCACGCAAATACTAGTTCCAGGAAAATACTCCAGGGCATACAACAGACTTTTTAATTGTTTTATCTTCAAGAAATCACATGCTTAGGACTCACACCTCTGAGACAGCAAAACTGTATTTGGGACATAAAAGCGGATAGGATGATGGCATCATTTCCCAACCCTGAGGAAGCCAGGACTTTTCATTTTTAATTGCACTTTGAAAGCTTTAGAATTGTTCTGCTGGCTGTCTGCAATGTCACAGGACCTTCTTTTGGCAGTAAAGGTGAGACTGAGCACAGGTTCTGCACTGTTCCTACTGCAGTTAGAAATACAGATGTAGTGTGCCAAAAATGAGCTAATAGTTAAAATCTTGATATTTCCAAAGAAACACACACAAAACCTATCCCAATCAGGCCAGGACATAGCCCTTTTACGAGTTTACCTAGTACGAGATGACATTGGTCAAGCTGTCTTAACTAGCAACTAACTTCTTACAACACAAAACACAGCATTAATGCCCTGTGGGTTTCAGTAAGCCTTAGACCATGGAGAATTACACCACAGGACACAGTTTGAACATTGCTTGCAGTTTGTGCAGACTCTACCTGCCCTTGCGTTTCAGATCCTGTCAGTTCTGACTGCACAGCAGTGGGTTTTAAAGGCTATTTTAACTCAGGTTGTGGCTCTGAAGGGAGATGCATAGCACAAGTGAAGGTGCTGTGGAAGCAAAGATCAGGTACGTATATGACACTTGCTTTAAACAAGCAATGCTACTGAAGACACACTTGTGAAATTAAAGTCTTTGAATAGCTGCATTCGATGCTGTCCACAGACTGCAGTTTAAGGTAAGAAACACCCTGTATTATGACTCCTGAACCAAGTGATCTGCCACTTTACTTGTATTGGCTTATGATGTGGATGGATATTGGCTATTTGGGATGGCAGCTATAACACACCTAAAGAAAAATGCTGCCATCCATCCTCCTCCTGGGGGCAAGGACACCCCCTTGCAGTTTTATTTGAAGAAATCTGTTGGAACTTCACAAACTTCCGAAAGCCTGAAGGTCAACTTTATGGGCTGAAGATATGGCTTACAATTTGCATTGAAAGTCATCATGAAAAGATCTCTTTTTGTGTGGGGAAAGGGAACTGTTCTACGCATACTGCAGGAACATGCTGTTAAGCAAGTTCCTAGCAAGGGAGAAACCACCTGCAACTCAGAAAAGGTTGAAAATGGTCTAGGTTTTTCTTTCTTGTTTTACTTCTTTTTTTTTTTCAAGCAAACCATTTAAGCAGAAAATGGAAACAAAAACTTCATCTCAAGAGAGGAGTAACATGTCATTATCTGACTGCTTAGCCTGGTTCAGTTTCCGAGCTGATGTGAACTGTATTCACTGCAGCCATTACAGATCATTTTATCTGTAAATTGTACACCAAATCCTGCTGAAGCTCTTCATCTACCCTACAGAGCACCTGAGTATGTCTTGCAGCTGATCTGCGCTTCTATGAATTCTTGTCTATAGAAGAAGAGTTTTAAGACACAATCAAAATCTCGAATCTGCAAAAGTCAAGCAAAATATTTGCGCTAGGCCAGGATTTAACCTTTTTGTTAATTTGCCCAGTACAAGCTCTACCCTAACTTGTAGTTAACCACAGAGGTTATTCTAACTCTAAGGCCACTGTGCACAGTACTTACCAGTACATGTCTGCACTGAACAGTGCTTCTGTAACTGCAGTATGCAGAAGGAATATTTTAAGACAGTAACATTCCAAAAGTTTCCAAGTCTGGGTGGGATGACCAACTTACACAACTTCCAAATGCTGAGCAGAGAGCCAAGAGGAGGCAAAAGGACAATAAGGGGACAGGAAAAAACACACGCAGCCTTGGCTTACAACTTCTATGCCAATTAGCTATGCAGTCAGACCTAACTCTAAGGAAAAACCTGAGACACCTGAGGGATTCTCCTAGCCAGTGTCCTGCCTGGTTGTCTGTCTCACAATCTGAAGAAAGGAAATGAGCAGCCATTTAACTGAGGCACATAACTTTCCACAGTGAAAACCGAGAGTCAAGAACTGGAGGACCGTCATTGCTCACCACAGTTACTTTCTCAATTTTGTGTCTTCGTCGGTTGTCTTCATCAGCTTCTGAACATGTCTTGCAGTTTACCTGTATTGTAATACAAGGTGTGAAACGAATTTAAACACCAGATGTATTTACAGTAAAATCATCCTTACAGGCATGAAACCTCAAAGACTGGATTTGTAATTAGTGGTGAAGAAACAGTTTAATGGGGAATGGTCACAGCCTGCTCAATAATGAATCAGGTCCTGTTCACCTGGAGACAGGAAAACACCCACAGACAACCACACAGATGAAAGAGAACAAAATGTGATAAAGCATCACATACAGAAAAGACTTCTTCTCCAGACTTCAACAGCCATGAATTCCTCTCTTCCATTTTAACCAAGAGTTAGGCATGATTTACCTGTGGATGCCAGCTGTAAATTGCATATTCCTGGGAACTGATGCTGCTGTTGCACGTATTGGCCCAACTCCTTCCACTGCCAGAAAAACAGAAGCCCACAGCCCTGCCTTGAGGGGTACACACTGGTAATCCTTCAGTTCCTCCAGATTCAGGGAAACCTTCTACTTCTCTGTTTATTCCAGAACAAAATAGAGATGACAATGATTTTCCAGAAGGGGAACTGCTCCAAGCCTTTTAGGCATACTCAATTTAATACAAGAGCTAGCAAGAAACCCCAAAACACACAATTTATCTAGTTCTGCTCATGAAGGAAGAAGCTTGTTTTGAGTGAACAGAAACATGGCAAATATGAAGAGTATCTCAACAAAAAGTGTAAATACCCTCCCAGGTACTGAATACTAGTATGAATCTACCTGCAGAAATCCAGGTCTTTTTTTTCAGTCCTGCTCCCATAGTGTCACTCCCAGAAGAACACACACTGAATCCTTCTGTTCCTGAAATCCAGGACTTGCAGCATCTCCCCTTAGCAGCGGAATTGTAAAGCACTCAGGAACTGACCGAATCTACTGCAGATGAAGATGCGCAAAGGCAGATTCTCAGGGCTGCTCTGAGGATGCACCAGAGGAATAAGGTATGGATTAATCAGAGATCTTCACGCCAATTAATTTCCTTTGAAAGGGTTAAAAGCACATATTTTAACTAAACACCTACTGCCCTCAGGGCCAATCCTCAAGCAAACCTTCAAGCACATAAACCCGCTCGCTATTAAAAATAAATCCAAGATTAGCCCATAGTTTGAAGTGATAAATTTTTATTTTAGGGAAAAAAATAAAATTAAAAAAATCATCCCAAAAACATTCCGCTATTGCAGTTTGTAAAATGTTCGCTGTTTGCAGCAGAAACAGTTCACAAGTCAGAACTCAAGATTCAAAAGAACATTGTGCAAAATAGTACTGGCATAACTACACATAGCAAAGAGACTAGTGTAAATCAAGAATTCCATTGAAATTAGTGGAGCTGCTTCAGTTTTACACCAGTGTACATCACCTCAGAATAGGTCCTTTTTGCAGAACATCCCTGGAATTCCTCTTGCTTACAAAAATCGCCTTACATGCAACAAGTAACCTATGAGTACAACATATGCAAGAACACCTCCACAAGTTATCACAGTGTAATAGAGGAAAACATATCAGCCGATTTCATACAAAGGCAAATCTAATGGCAGGTTTGGACACCCCTTGACTGCTACCCTCAAAAATTGCACATTTCAAGAAATGAAATAATTTAGACTAAAGCCAAGCAATATTCCTCTTGAACTACCAGTACATTGAGAATTAGGGTGGACGAGGAACCAGGAAGGTTTTTATCTGTTGTTTTTTAGCTTACTGAATCTTCCCAAGAAAGTTGGTTCAAAAGGACTTCATGTAAGAAATGTTAACTTGCAGTGTTATCAGGCCAGGTCCTCGTCTGCAATTCAGATAGACCTATCAACGCTACAGAAGCCTCTGCAGTCAAATATAAATCCCAATGAAGAACTATTAAACAAAGACCATATCTTAAGCATTTACTGATGACATGCAATGAAATCAAGCAAGCAGTAACAGGACTCCATTTACATTTGGAGCATTCAGAAAAAGACTGTTGCAGTTTAGTTAGGGCACAGGACTGGAATTCCACAAAACACTTGTGAAGAGTTAACATTCTCTCTCCACTTAACACGCAAAGTAACAGCTTCAAAACAATGCATCTAGGTCATTCTTTGTATGACCAAAATGCTAAGAGCAGAACTGATTTTCAGAGTTACTTAACGCTCACAAACTCATGTCAAGAAAATATACAGGTACATCTCACAGTAAGTGATCATTCTGTTCTCCTGCACACCCAGGTTTAGAAAAGCAGCTCCATAAGAACTCTTTGACCACGATGAAACTAGTTCCTCCACAGTGCTTTTCACCTCCCTAGGTTAGGAAAGATACATCTTCTATTACCTTTTCTAAGAGACAACATTTTATTTTAATACATGCCAACCTCTAAGGGTTTGGGTCTAAGCCACAACATCTTTAAGCTGTGACATTTGATGAAGTGCACACACTTAAATTATGTAGTTATAAAGAGAAAGCGCAGCCCTGACATTATCAAGTGTCTGATTCTTTTATGTCCAGGGTCTTTTTTGCAGATCATATTCATGAGAACAAGTAAGAATGACACACAAGATTTGCTTTGGAGGTACATGCAAGCACATATCAAGTCTGCAAGTCTGCCCATAAAAAAAAACACAGAAAGATCTTTACAAGCACCAGTCCTGCCTCAAGCCATGAAGATAAAAGCAGCAGACCTACACCGACTGCATGTGTGCGTGTGCACAATGAGTCCAATGGAAATCAAGAAGTCACCCTGCAGCACTGATATTTGTAACTGCCTGTCTCTGGTGACTTTCCATGCATTTTCCTTCACCTTCACAGTTTCACAGAAAAGCTGTCAGATACTCGGCAAGGAAACATGGACATCACTGGCAGTGAGTTATTGTAAATACATCAGCATTTCAGAGATGGCAGGGACAGAACATAGTACCTCAGCCAGGAATTATTGCTGTAGCACTGAATTCTATAAACCCCAATAAGCAACAAGAAGTTAGCCTGAGGCAGAAGAAAGGTTAACGGGTATGACTTTTTTTCTTCCCAAAAAACTAAGCTTCAGTGTTTTCTATCATTCTGAATTCTGGAAAATTTCAGAACCAAGAAAATAGCCCCAAGACTAAACATACCTTTTAAGAGCTGCTATTGCTTTACACAAATCAAACACAGCAATCATTTACTTCCACAGTATGCGGTATTTAATTTTCACTCCCTTTTTCTCCTCACTTGGGATATGTATGTGCAAATAAGTATTTCTTTCCAAGACATATATACTCAAGCATTATCTCTTACTTTTCCAAGTACTTATATTTGTTGCTATAGGAGTATGGCACCAAGCATGACAAGAACGGCTGAAGCAGGTCAAACTTGAACAAAGTCCTCTTCTCTTGTGCTGTGAGTTCTTTATAAAAGGATATCAATAGTCATAGCTGCCACCACAGACCTTCATTCCAATAATACCTCCCTCCTTGTGACTTATGTAGAATTTACAGCTGGAGGAACACCATTTAATACATCTCCAAATCAACTGTCAGTGTTACTAAGCACTGCCACCAGCCTTTAAGTGTGGCCAGAAGTGTGAAATACCAAGGAAACAAGAACATCAAGTGTGTCAAGTTGTGCATAAAAATAGACCTCTAATTTTTCTTACACTACAAAGTAGGCAATCAAGGAACTGACTAGGTCTATGCATAGTTAGGATTTAAAGTATACCAAAAGGACTTGAACTTCCAGTAAAACTGTGCTTGAGTAATGCATGGGTCAAGCTCCCAAAAACCAGAATATCCCACTCTATAAATAGAAGAACTTTAAAAAAGCTCCATGCACGCTCAAATCTATTTTGAAATTGATTTAATTACTTTATCCAACAGCTCTGCTCTGGCACAAGACAGCACATAAAAAGTTTAAGGCTAATTTTTGTATGCACACACGTAAAAGCTGGTCTTGGAACAAGAGCTGTCATATTTTCTTAATTCTGAGTCTTCAGTATGGATTCATAGCAAAGTAGAGCTGCCACGGCAGTGGTGGAGTTGTCCTGCAACTGAATGTTGTCCTGAATGCAGTTTTTATAAAAAGCAAAAACCTCACAATGGTTTATGTTTGGTTTTTCATCAGAGCAGCTCACTAACTTGTACAGTACATTGTCCAATAACAAACAATGTAAACTACCAAAGAGATGCTCAAGTACTATAACAGGTGTAAAAGAAAGTCCTAGGGTATGAAAGCCCACTGCTATTTGGAGAGTCACTCTGTGATGAAAACAAACATCAGAACACAGTTTTGGTGAAGTCAGTTAAGCCTCAAGGCTGTAGTAAAGACTATTTGTTAACTTTAGCCCTTTGGTTCTTAACTATTCAGTTAAGATCTCCTGATAAAGCACCAGGCAGCGTGGTATTGATGGAGAAGCTCTTTACACACTACTGTTACAGAAACAGAAAACAGACTTACAATACTTCTTTCACCTGAATGGTCTGACCTTCCATGAATCCAATCATACCAGGTTTGAAAAAAAAAAACAAACCTATCTAAAGCAGTAAATTTTAGGCTTCAAATTGCACTGCAACTGTTTCAGAATAACCCAATATCCACCAAACCTAGAAAGAATTATCAGCTGGCCAAATTTGATGCACAAAGCCACTTATTTTAAAACTGCCCCTCAACTACTTCTTCAATATAAATCAGAGCTGCTACTTCAAAACAGAGTTATTTAGCCCCATTCGCACAATCCTATCTGCTTTGATGGGAAGATGGATAGTTAACCAAATTCTGCTTGTTTGCTAATTTAACGTGTCTAATATTTAAACACTTTCTGTTGCATTTTTTGTTGAATGAATTTTTGCAGTATCTTAAACAAGGATTCAATATACCATCTAGGGTGAGTTACTCTTACTTGCTGAGTAAAGCACATTGCTATCATCATTATTTACGTAGAATTTAAAGGAACAGGAAATGTGCATCAAACCCCACAACTATTATGTGCACAGGTATGCAGTCTGTTTTGTTTTTTTCTCCCACTTGCAACCAAATTTAGCATATTAAGCACTGAACTAAATTTTGTATTTACAGTATCATCTTTAAACAGATGCAGTTATGAGTGGACCCGAGTATGCAACTGATCCATGGAAGCTATGCGCATGCAAGCCGGTCAGAACTGCTCACGTGTAACAGACCAATATTCAGACCCAGAGACTGTCCACGATGACACTTACTTTGAAATTACTGAACCTAACTCTGTAAAAAAGGAACAAAGTAAACTTGTTTTATAAGTTGATACGGCACTGGGAGTCAGGTCACTGCAGGTTTTTTGCATATCTGTACTGTATTTTTCCTGAAGTTTCCATTTGCAATTGCCTTTCCACCCATTTTCATCTTTCATTATAATTTCAAAGGAACCATAAACTGCTGTATAACAGGACGGACCATGTATTAAAAAGATCCTCTGTTCAACATGCCAGCCCAAGTTGCTGGTCAAAAAGGGAGAATGTATCTGCTGCCGTAAATTTCTGTGTAACAGATACCACGCCGGACAAACCATCAACTTCAACAGACACAAAACACCACTATGACAACAGGGAGGAAATCATGCACAGATATTCCAGTATTATGTGGCCAAGGTTTATAATACAGTGATGAGTCATGTCAGAGCAAATTTGTGCCAAGAGTGATTAATGATTCAGGCTGACTAACTCTGTAAATAGCCAAGCAAGCCTCTAAGAGGCAAGTGGCATATCTTCAGCAAGAAATGATACTGAGTAAGAGGATAATATTTTTTTTCCCCACCCCTGCACAAAAATCTTATGGACAAATAGAACAACACTGGGGCAAGTGTTTTACAATGCCATTTTCCAGCCAATAAACCAACATTGGTGGAAATTCCATGAAGGAAGGAGTTTTAAGAATGTGACTTACCTGAAAAGCAAACTTCCAATATCAAATAAACCGTACACTATATACTAACGCTGCTTTTTGAATACTATTCTGTTTCAAAAGTTTCAGACATATTATTTTGTTTAGGGCTGAGGCTGTTCAACAAGGTCACATAATTTGAGACTGCCGAAATACTTCAGCAATCCTTTGGTCCCAGCAGCTGTAAAACAGCCAAGTAAAAAAGAACATTTCCTACAAAACCAAACGAAACCTAAAATAAAATGGGGCAGGGGGATCGTCACCAGGAAAGTGTCTTCTAAACACCACCTGCTATGGACCAGAAAAGGCAATTATTCTCACAAAATACATATTTTCATACAAAAGACATCTTGCAAAACCATCTGATTGCCCCTCCCTCTGCATATTATAATGGTAAATGGGATCAGCTGATTGGTCTTGAGATTTTTGTTTCAATGGGAAAAAAGTCAAAGGACACACAGCATCACAACAACTGGTCCTTTAAATGGCAAAGGATTATGACAGTCTTTGTTTTCACCAGTGTTTAAAAAAGTAGGAGAGAAACAGAACCAGAGTCTTCATAAGCAGAAAGTGCAACAGAGCATCAGCTGCTGCGTCCTCCTGATCTTCTCAATGTGCTACCAAACTACCAATTATACAAAGAGTTCAATAAGGACAGCGCCATAAGTTGTTAAAACAATGCAACTAGTGTGATCAGAAAGGTCCAGTCAACTGGTTCCAATTTTTTCCCAGTAGTTGCCCAGAGAAATGTCAAGACAATCGAAATCTATCCTTCAGCTTCCTCAATAGGTCCGGATTGCTGGAGTATAGAGGTCTGCGGTATTATTGTACTTGTTCCACGAGAGATCCTGTCTTGATCTGTGTTTGTAGACAAGGAGGCCATAGAAATGGGCTGTAACAAACTGGGTGTCATGGTGGAGGAGACAGTCAGGCTGTGTGTAGTGCCCTTAAGTGTGAGATCCTGTGTTGGAAGAAGTGGCTTGAGGATGCTGACAAGACAGAAAGCAGAGCCACTTTTAGGAATGAAATTCACTTTGTTCTTGTCAGGGCAGTAGAAGGCTGGAATTTCATGCAATGGCTTTGGCCTAGAAATGAAATAGACATAGTAGTTTAAAAATGACATTGAACCACCAAATTCTGTCAATGGCATGTATGTATGGCTGAAGACATCAGTGGAGACAAGCTGACAGTTAAACTTGAAGTATTTCACCTACTCAATAATGCCTTAATGACACTTGTACCGCATGGCAAATTGCAAGGTGGTTTAAACTGCTTCTTTACATATACTATGAGATAAACAATACAATCTTAGGGCAGGCTGTCTCCTAAATTCAAGGAAGACACGAAGTTCATGTTGCAGATCACAAACCCTGTCCACGAACTGGCACATCCAATATATGAGAAAGCATTCTTGATCATGTTCTCCAGAAGCTTTCACAACCCAACACATTCTGCCCCAGCCCAACACTTTTTATACACCAAGCCTTGTAAGAGACAGCTGGCATAGCGAAGTTTCTAATATTGTACATCTTGGAGCTGTTCATGATCATATTGGGATTCCCTGCCCTATACTTCTGAATCCTTTGCATGTCCACCTGAGTGTGGCCTGAATTTCTGTAAAAGATAAGCCCATCTTACCTAAAAACTCAGTGCAGGGAGTAAAATGTGGTATTCTCAAAGTGGCATTTATGATTAAGTACCTGTAACCTGGGAAGGAAGTGTGGAACACATGTTTAGATCCTGACTTGCAGTTTTTCCATCTCAGCATATAATTCAACCAACTCATGCTTTATGAGAGACAGCTGAAAGAAATCGTGGACAGCACAAGAATGCCTTATGTGTGTCTCAAATGATGCAATGTCAATCTACTAAACTAGTCCAACTCTTTAAGACAAAACCATGGGAATCTATTCCAAAGCCTCTCTTCTCTGCTGGAGAAAGCTATCAGAAATTTATACTAATTTTTTTCTTGTTACCAGCACTGTCGTTTAGGCTATAACCTCCCCTTCTCTTCCATGTGTGTGTTAGATAGCTGAATGGACTTCGATCTTCGTTCTACTGGGCCAAAAAAGCTAAACTTTCAGTATACTCTTGTAGAAGATACTTCTACTCTGAAATGTAATTCTGCTTGTGAAATGGGGTATGTTTCCATGGTAGCTGATTCTCCAAGTGTCCAGAAAAGCCAAAAATCTATTTGCAATTTTTTTCCCCCAAATGAAAATCCTAAACGCTCCAAACAAATAATGTTAAACAAAGGTTGAGGCTTAAATAGTTACACTCATGTATTCCATGTACGTGTGGAACGGAAGTGCCAAATGTGAACAGGATTTTTGCATGCGACTGCAGCACCTATGTGAAGGCTTCCATAGAAGCCTGTTTCATTGCACAGCAGACCAGTCATAGAATCATAGAATAGTTAGGGTTGAAAAGGACCTTAAGATCATCTAGTTCCAACCCCCCTGCCATGGGTAGGCACACCTCACACTAAACCATGCCACCCAAGGCTCTGTCCAACCTGGACTTGAACACCCCCAGCGATGGAGCATTCACAACTTCCCTGGGCAGCCCATTCCAGTGCCTCATCACCCTTACAGTAAAGAATTTCTTCCTCATATCCAATCTAAACTTCCCATGTTTAAGTTTGAACCCATTACCCCTTGTCCTATCACTACAGTCCCTCATGAAGAGTCCCTCCCCAGCATCCCTATAGGCCCCCTTCAGATACTGGAAGGCTGCTGTGAGGACTCCAAGCAGCCTTCTCTTCAGTCCTACAGTTATGCAGCAAGGACATCCCAAAAGAAATGCAAATGCAAGTCAAGTTACAATAAAGTATGTTCCTGGAGCAAGTGAAGACTATCTAATCTGTTGGCAACATAGATTAGACAGACTAACTCAAGTTACTGTAACCCTTCCTACATTGCTGTAAAGGGACCATAAAGAACTCTCAGAATACATTTTCAGAGATCAGAGATGGAAAATACAAGCCACCTATAACTTTTTTAATTACTCCTTACACTAGATTAAGCAGAACTAGGCATTGTTGAAAAAATATAGTCATAAGAGTGTTACAAACAAGTTACGCTTCCTGTGTAATGAAATGAAGTTTTTAACTACAGGTTAAGACTCCTGCATACAACTAACACAAGGGTATAAAACCCCCACTGAAAATAAGAATACAACATAAAATCCCCAGAATATTTTCAAATGACAAAAGTTGGCATTTTCACAATAACCAAAGCATCAAATACTTAGGGTCAAATTTACTCATCTGTCACTAGAGGTTTCACAACTACACAGACATAGCTGAAAAGAATACAGTCTTCGGAATCTAGATTACAATGTGCCTGTCAAGTCACGACATATGAGCTGATACACCTGTATTACAGCTTCTTATCACATGTGATTGTGAGGGTGGTGGGGCCCTGGAATGGGTTGCCCAGGGAAGTTGTGAATGCTTCATCCCTGGCGGCGTTCAAGGTGGGGTTGGACATAGCCTTGGATGGCATGGTTTAGTGGGAGGTGTCCCTGCCCATGGCGGGGGGGTTGGAACTCGATGATCTTGAGGTCCTTTCCAGCCCTTACTATTCTGTGATTCTGTGATTCTGTGAGTTTCCCCCCCACTATCTGCCAGGTAAGAGACAATCCTCTCAAGTTACGCTGGTTTAAAAAGTCTCTCAATATGCTGATTCAAAAAAAGAATCCAGCCATAAAATGCACTCATACATGCCACTATATAGTCACACAAAACAGAGGTCCGGCTGTTAGCATGGTATTCGCAGCATGTTAACTGGACCAAAAAATTTTGCTCCAACACAAAATCAATAAACCAATGGGTAACTCCGAATATTTATGAAATTAATTAAATAAATACTTATTTATTAAAGATCAACTTACAAGCTTTCCTCAAACACTTTAACCTTTTCACAGCCCTCTGGAGGTTCACGCTTGAACATGTAGCTGTTGTTGGGTTTTGGTGAGGTAGCATATTTTGGCAAGGGAGAATTATTCCCATTCTCTGCAGGAAAAGAGTTTCTCGTTACTTTAATGTGTCACACTATAAAAAAAACTCAGATAACCCCAATCTTTACATGCCCCCCAACTGAAACCACTTCATTCCCAATGATATAAAATGAAGAAACATTTTCATCTGCCTCCAAGTCTACTTGCAAATAAGCTTTATTATCTCAAGCTCCTTACTCCTCTCTACTTCTCCTTAATGCTATTTTCATGCTCCTCCTTCAATCTCTGTTTATTCCTAGACACTTCTATTTTGTAACTTCAAATGTGAATCTATGGTCCTGTGTTGTCACAATCCAGCCAAAAGAAATGGGCAGAAGCCATATTCCTTAAAAACCAGAACAAGTTTATGTGGAATTACAAAACTTTTCTAGATTAACTCAGAATACTTCTGATAAAAGAATAATCAAAAAACCCCCCCAAACAGTTGAACTTTGATGGGTGCGTGTATGAAGGGCTGGAAGGTTGCCATTTTGTCTGAGATCATGAAGAATACCTGACACAAGCGACAGGACCAGCCTACTTTGCTGTTCCACCTGTTGCTGGACACTCTGGCTTCTCCAGCATGCTTAAAGTACTTGAATCCATTATTTAAAAACAAAAGCTTGTTTGGGAAGCATATTCTTCAGTTACATCTATCCAGCTTCAATTACAGAGCACTGGACATGTGTGCACACGCAGTAACTGGAGCCATTTCTCCATGGATGTGGGAAACAAACCCCTTCTTTTACAACGTGCTCATGCACATCACACCAGGTTGTAGTTTAGCATCGCTGAATTTTTAGTTATGCAGTACCTTTATCTCTGGAATCAGCAAGAAGATCATCTGTAGAACATGGACTTTCTTCACTGCCTTCATTAGAGATGGTAAGAAATGAGGTTGGAGATACTGACTGGGAGCGGCTGCTGTTGTTACTACCCCTGTCTGCTCCACCAGGTGTTTGGGTATCAATGCTGCGAGTACTACTACTACGCTGAACCAGCGGAGGTGGTGCACGGTGCCCATCTGGAATATCTTGAGGCTGGTAAAAAAACAAAACATATCAGATGCCTGGCTCTCGCCTGGTTAGCAATTTCTTTAAATACAGTAATGCTGAGGGGATTTTCCAGGTTTCATAAAGCTATTTGAAGTAGAAAAAATCATTCTTTCCACAAGACTCCAACAGAAAATCAGTCAGGTTTGGAACCTAAGGACAACAGTTTTCAAGCTTTCACAGAATCACTGAATTGCTGAGGTTGGAAGGCACCTCTTGAGATCACCTAGTCCAACACCCCTGCAGACTCAGCTAGAGCAGTCTGTCCAAGACTGCACCCAGTCAAGTTTTGAGCACCCCCACAGACAATGATTGCACAACCTCTCTGAGCAACTTGCTCCAGTTCTGAGCACCCTCACACATCTGAGGGGGCTTGGGGGAGAAAGAAAGGTAGGTGCTTTTCTGGTGTTCAGACTGAATTTAATGTTCTTTAATTTATTCCCACTGCCTCTTGCCCTCTTCAGCACTACTGAGAAGAGTCAAGCTCCCCCCTCTTCCATCCTGCACATCAGACCATCCCCGAGCTTTCTGTTCTCAAGGTTGAACAGTCCCAGCTCTCTCAGCCTTTTCTCATACGAAAGATGTTTCAGTCCCTTAATCATCGTCATGGCCTGCATTTCTGATACTCTAAATTTACCTTAAAAGCAATTTAAAGTAAAATGAAAAGTTAAAAACGGGCAAGTTATGCTTCAGCTGGGATGGGGATAGTTCAGCATGGGCAAAAAGAAGAAAAAGTTCCTGCAAGAACTCTCAAAACAGACCTTTTGTCTTGTCCTGTTTTACTGTGATTTCTTATTTCACTGGAAAACTAATTACGTCACAGTAATCACAGAGGAAAAGTTCAGACTCAACTCTTCATTTTGCTTTCCAAGAGACTTTTCAACTACCTTTATTAAAGGAGGCAAAATGAATCCCAGGTAAATTGCACTAAACAACTGTGCAAAACAAAGCTTATAACTGAAAAAACTCAAAGCAAAACCAAAATAATAGAAAACAAATATGGTGGCAGATACATACAACAAGTTGTTCCTCTTTGTCTCCCGTCTCCTTAATTATTATCTCAATCTCCTGATTCAGTCCTTCCACACTGTTTCGGAATCGTGACCCTGTTGATTTGGCAATAGGTATCACAGGCACAAGAGCACTCTTTGGGATGGGAGCCTGAGAAACCAGTGAGAAAGTAATATAGATTCACTTACAAAACACAGTTACTAGTTCTACTTAAATGTGAACCGTTAAACAAAACACATCTACACCTCAATATCAAGGATTTACATGAAACTACAGTGATTGTATTAAAATGGATGCCTTAATGAAAGAAACAGAGCTTCCTTGTTTCAAATCTAATTTCTAGCAGGAAAAGCTTTCAACAATCTAGTTTCAAGACTTCCCTTGATATGGTCTGCCTCCAGCTCAACAACACTTGACAAGTAAAGACTTAACAGAAACATTCAAATACAAGTAATTTTGAAGCTTTAAAATATATTCACATTCCTTCTGAAATGAGCTGTACCACAATTTCAGTTCCTTCACTGTTGGATTTACCACCTGTAATTTCATCTAAAACATATTTTAATGGGAGTCTGCTGTCACTTACAGCAACAGACACATGCAGAAGGGAAAGTATTCCACAAATGCAAGACTGCACTATGCTAGAAATGAAGACCAACACAGTAACCATATATATAAGGTTGACAAAACAATTCAGGAAGACCTCCACAGAAAGAATAAAATCCCAAACTCAACTGTTAACACAGAAAACATTTTAAAAATCCAGTGTTTCAAAGTGTGCATGAAAACTCCACTCTCAGAAAACACATTACTGAAGTTTTCCAAAGCCCCTTTTGGTACACCACAACTTCTGGAGATTTCGCATCTTCTCCATTAGCATCCTCCCCCCCATTAAAAAGCCATGCTATCAGAACATGAGAAAATTCTGCCCTGAACTTCAACACAGACTCTTGCTGGGTACTGCTATAGATAACAGAACATGTCCTGAAAACATTTAGTTCAACTCAAGGAACGGCATGACACTTAAAAGTCACAGGAGAACTCCAGTGTAAAATTCCTAGACTCTATGGCCTAATGTGCTGTGATTGAGAGCATCTCCTTTACTGATTGAAGGACACTAGCAGTATCACCTGGTCTTCAAAGTGATGTGTGTTTGTTGGGGTTTTGGTTTGTTTCCTTTAATTATTATTTTTATTGTCTCATTTATTTGTTTGGCTGCTTTTAACCCTCTAAGAACCAAGACCATGCACAGTCAGACACCAAAGCATTGTGACTTTGCATTCAAATACTCAAAAACCATGCAAAATTAGTCTAGCAGAAAAATTACTTTCGAAAGATTAATGTAAACAAGAGAATTCTAAGTGCAGATCATAATGCAGACGATGCTCGCACTTACTGAAGTGGCAAAACTTACAAATCCTATTAGTTTTGCTTCACTAACACGTTAAGATAGCTATTGACAAAGAGGCTTGCACAGGGACTACAAAAGCTTCTGTTCAGGAAATGCTTGTGACTGTTTATGTCTACAAAAACTAAACATTCTCATCATTGCCAAACTTGAAAACACTTTCACATGTCTTACCCAAAGATGAAAAAGAGAAAACAAACAACTGGAGAAGAGCAGAGAACTCTGAGAAACCCTTCTGTTACAAACAAGGCCTTGAATCAACAATCCAGGAAACTAATACAAGTCAATATCCGGTCATAATACAAGTAAATCAGCACACGCTTAGGCACTAATAAAGACTGTTCACGAACCCAGTTATTAGATAGACACATTCCTAGAACTGTACTTGCTAAAAAGCAGAAAACAGTGATGCTTGTCTAAGGTTTCAGCAGCTCTTAGCAAAATAGGGAAATCCTCCATCTTTTAAATATGATTGCCTAGCACAACAATTCCTAAAATCACAGTTCTGTTTGAAGAGCTCAAAGTAGAAACAGCACAAGCTGCTTCAATAGAGTTCATTATGGTGCAATATAGCATGTTTCACTTCCAAGAGAAATCATATTCTGTACATAACTGAGGATGACTTGTTAATCCAAAGTGGCAGGGTGGGAAGGGAAGGAGGCACCACTACAGTGGTGGAACAACCAGCCTCAAACTGAGAACCTTTCTTAAGGAATACTGCCTTCACAGAGGTCTTCCTGGAGCTGATCCCTGACACACAGGAACAGGCTACAGGAATCAGACTACTTATCTGTATATTTGGGAACATGCAAAGTGAAGCACAGTGCCAAACACAGGATAGTCATTACAGTGCCCACATAATAATACACTGTCATTGAGTATTGGGGTAGGACAGTTTAGAGTCCTCAAACTTGCAGGCATGTTCACAGGTATTCCAGGAGAATGCTCTAGCTCTTCTAATTTTTTTCAATAGCAACAGAACTTTAAACAGAATCCAAGGTCTTTTGATGCTTTTGGATATTAACATCAAACCATCTCAAGGTCGAATGCATCATGGCAATTTCACTTTAAAAATAAAACGCCCTACCTACATAAGCAGGCAATAGTGACACAAAAAAACACCCCACACCGCATGCAGTTGGTCTCAGTATTAGTGGTTGCTTAGGATCAACAATTAATCAACTGACATGAAGGACACATTCTTCCCAGGAAAGTGAAAGGAAGGAACTTGATGGTTCATAGCGCCAAATAGCAGCAGAACATCAGCCAAGTGCACTGCGGACAAAAAAGGTTTTTTGAAAGACCTAATGCATTTTTCTTTGGCTCTGGTCTCAATTATAGTTTCTCCATTACATTAACACTGAGAATAAAGGAAGATCCCACGGGCTTGATTCCTATTTACAGATTTAGAATTATGCAATTAATTTAAAAACCAACATTCTCAGAAGCATCCCAAGATCACCTGCGGGGGCTATGACCTTTCTGCAAATCCTACTTCCTGTAAAGAGACACAGAATGAAGCATTTCTAGCATTATGAAAAGACATTTAAAAAAACCATTCAATTGCTCTGGATTTTTTCAGACTGTATTTTTATGTAGTCAGCAGCAAGGACTTGGTTTCCTGATTCTGAGCAGAGGGACAGGAACAGCTAACAAGCTTGTTCTACAGAGATTCTGCGCATTTCTTCCTTTAAACAAAAGCCATAGGGGAAACAAGCACAGCCACCAGTTGGAGGCTTAAGTGGCAAGAATCACTGTAAAAAATCTGGTAAAACTCCAGAATGATGGCAAAGCTTAAGCGTTTATTATTTGGGAAGAAAACAGGAAATAAATCCACTGGAATTGCTTCTTTCAGTTTCAACTAGAAGACTAAGTAATTTCCAAACCGTTAAACAGAGTTTACCTGGCCTCTGTGAAGGGATCACCAAGGCAATTTCTTAACACATTTTCTCAGCCTTGTTGGGAATCAAGCACCTTGAGCTCAGGAATCCTTATGTGAGCCTCTAGTGTCAATAACTACAAGTTCCCTTCAAGCTGGGAAGGTAAAAAAGATTCCAAATATTCTAATTGCTAACTGCAAGTGTTTCCACACAGTCCTTCCACAAATCATGGAGGAATTGACCTGCTGCCAGAAATCCTAGTTTAGCATTCCCTAGAAAAGAATGAGAAAGCCTAGGAACTTTGCCCTTGATGCCTACAGTTAGATTTTCATTTGGACTTAAAAAGCAGCCTCTAAATGCTGTTAATCTAAACCCTTCACTTGCTCTTTTTGAAGCTCCCTGTAGCTTCCCCCCTTCACAAGTAGTTCAACACAGCTGGCACAGAATTTACCAAGAAAAAACAATGGTTTGGTTTGTAACACAATGCTGGAAAAGCTGCTTGGCCTCAGTTTGTGTTTTATAGTCTGTTTCACAAGACCAAAACCTAATTATCTCTTGTGCAATATTTTATTCACATACTCTAAAATTTGGCCGAATGCAAAGGACCATCATACAACAAGTAAAATTTCATTGGCATAATAAAATAATTAGGAGGCAAGAAAAATATTCATAGACATAATTTGGGGTACTATACATACCCCAGAGTACACAGAGGAGCAGCACCAATGTTCATTTTCAAAATTAAAACCCACTAAGATAATCTATATTACAGTGACAATAGCTCAGTGTTCAGAAACCTACAGGTTTGTAGAATACCAAGCCAAACCTGTTAGACTGCATGTAATTCTCCAGTGTACTGAAGGGCTGACACCAAAAGTTCCTTAGTATGCTATTTTTCAGTTGAAATACCTCAACTGCCCGCAAGTATAGAACAAATCTTCAAACAGGTTCTACAAATTTGATTGAAATACCTGCATCAAGTATTTTGACCTTTTTTATAATATGTCCCACCAATTTCCATATCCTTCATGAGAAACAAACAAAAGTATAGAAAGGGGTAAGTTCATTTATTTGTCTTTCATCTTTTATCATTTTGGACCGTTCTGACTTGAGATACAGCAGGCACTAAGATTAGCAGCAAGCTACGCTGCACCTGTACTTCAATAGAGTGATGAAAACGTAGGAATTTGTCCTACACAGCCTGTTTCAAGTTCAAACTGATCTTCTGCTTCACAGAAGGAGGAAGAAACTGTTTCTGTTAGAAGATTCAAGGAGTTTTAAAGAGTAATTTCTAAATTGTGCCAAAAAATGTAATTCTAAAAAAATCCTAAATACAATTGTTCTAATAGCACAGAATTAAAACTAATGACAAACTGAAAAAGGATCTGTGTGTCTAAAAGCCCATGATTTCTTTTGACCTGCTATCAAATGAGCTAAAAATATTACCTCTCTCTGAACCTGACCTCATTAACAGTCTTAAGATAAAACTAAAGCTGCACGCAGAACATGGGGTGGCCTAATCGTCACAATTTAAGTGATTGCTACTTAAAGTCTCAAGGCATAATAAATGATGGGAAAAAAAATATAATTGTACATAGGCTGAATGAAGCCATCAAGAGCATAAACACTATTAATACAGTACATAAAAATCCCATTGAATAGCCTTTTGTCAGGTAAGCTCTTCAAATCAGCTCATCATAGGATTAGACAAGTACTATTGTCAAGCCAGAAAACGTAATCGGCAAAACCTACAATTCTATTTGAGTGTATGATTTTACTACCAGTTTGCTCCGTGATAATCATTACAGCAATGCATGATGAGAAAGATTATCAATAGTTTTTGATTAAACTTAACTGTCATCCTTTTGTAGGGGCTACAGAATGCACATTAGAAGAGGGATCTATCTGAAACTCTTTCAAAGTGGGAGTTCAAAGCCAACCCTGCCAAGTAACAAAAAGATCCAGAACCCCATACACTCAAGGAAGTCAAAGGAAACAGATCTATTTTATAGAATTCACCCATAGCTACAGCGTATTTAGCAGTATGTGGTATTTCTAAGTTCCTTTTAAGACAAATAACAACCTTGAAATGAATTAAAAACAGTATTAGCTACCCAATACGTCTAAAAAGTGCAAAGCCTTACCTGGCTGTGGTTAATGGCTGCATGGTTACCATGAAATGGAGACTGTCTTTCCTTATCACGATGATGCCTACTGCTGTGTTTGCTTCTCTGCAATTGTTGACGCAATTTTGCAATCTAATAAAGGAAAAATTTACGTTAGATTTCACAGATATATTCAGGAACACACAGTTACATCAACTTACTCCATCACTTCGTTAAAATCCCTTACTACCACAACGTATGTAATTATTGCCAGCACTAAATTAGACTCAAGTTATTGTGAACTTAACAAACTAGCCATCAGTTCAGCTGAAGCCCAGAAGATGCCTCTGGAGGCTTAATGAAAACTTAAAATACACAGAGTTTGAAAGTAGTTTGGTCACGGCTATATTTCCTCCTCTCATGAAGAAGGTCACCTGCATTTGACACATTCTTTCCCACCCATTCACATGATAAATTTTAGTAGCCCTGTATTATTACACAAAAGCAATACCGAATGAATATCAATTTCATATTTTTAACAAGCCCACAGTCTATACAGTAAAAGCAGCACAATATTCGTGCCTTCCTGAAAACTCGCAGTAACAGTGTATACCAGTAAAAACCCCAAAGATATCTCAAATAATAGCATCTCTGACCTCCTTGAGTTGACCATTGCTGCCCCATGATGCCGAACGCTTGTGTGAGCTTCTCTTCTTTTCTAAATATTCTTCAGCCCAGGCACTTTCTGTCTGCAGCAAGAAGATTACAGGGTTAATTAAAAAAGAAAAGGGGCAATTCTTACTTTCTGGCAGAATATCTTGAGGGAAATTAGAAGAAAGAACAGTGTTAAGATTTGCCAGGTTGAGAACTGTGAGTGAAAAGTTGTTACTGAGTAGAAACCTTTCTGACAAGTAAAATATGAAAAAGTTGAGTGAAACTTAGTAATTTTAAACCAAAATAAAACCAACAAAAACCACACATACAGAGAAAAACCTCAACTTTCAGATGCACTCTAATACAGGAATGTGCTAGATTCCAGTCCAAATTATTGAGCATAAGGGAGTATTAACAGCTGGATGTAGCACAAGCTGTGGTAGAGCTATGAAGAACCAGTATGACAGTGCTGTATTTGAGGGAGATAGCTCATTTTATTTCCTGCACAGATGCTGACCTTGTTGTTTCTGACAGAAACGTTAGCAAGGGTGGCTTGGTGTGAACATTGCGAAAACCTGCACCAGTACAGCTTCAAAGTCATGTTCTTGTCAGAAGAAGGAGAAAAGGCAGGCAAGACATATAAGCACCACTAGAGCTCCTGCAAAGCAGGGAATTAGTTTATTAATGCCTCAAAAGGCTTCAGATTCCTAGTTGTCTTAGGCCAAGCAGAAACCAACACAGGTAATACTAAGCTAGTTTCACTAAACCAACAAAGTTATTCACATTTAACAGCCGCACAAACCTGCCGCCACGGAAAAGTTCAGGGAAATACAAGGTATCCTTAAGACAAACTGTATTTACTTAAGGTAACAAAACACACAGGCGAGCTGCGATAACACTGCGTGCTTTGTGGACAGTTTGTATTCCCACCTAACCATGTCCAGAACCACCTTCGGAAGCGGTGAACTATAAAGGCTCTAAGAATAAGGATAACATCTATCAGGAAACTCCATTCAGTCACAAGAAATATACCTAATAAAGCAAGGGGAAGGATTTCTGCAAGCAGCTTACATAATGGAAGAGTAAGTTCTTATCAATTCACTATTGCCACAGAGCAGTTCTTAGCATATAGCAGTCACCTAGCTAACTCATCCTTAAAGGTCACCGATAACTCACTTCCTCCTACAGACAGGAACTTTGCCTCAAAACCTCCACTTCTACAGTGTGCAACAGTTGTTCATATATTTGAGGCTAACAGCTTGCAAACCACAAGATGACCTTACTTACTCCATCTGTACTCAGAACATAGAAACTCACAAAGCCTCTGATGATGGAGTATTAACCCCCATTTTGCATGGAAAATGGATGTGTAACTCCAAACACACAGGCTGCAACTCCCATTGTCTCCATATTGGCAAAACCTCCACTACCAGTAACTTTTCATCTTCATCACTCCAAAAACTAGCTAGGACAAATCTGAATAACAAAGTTTGTAGGGTTGCTTTGAAATTTCTACCTGATAACAATATTATAAACTATGAGAACCTATTTTGCCAGAAAAGCACTCACTTATCCCATCATAAAATAGAATAATTGATAATCACCATTTCTGTGTATCAATCTTGGTCTTAACAATTCTCAAATGTCAATCTGGAGTCTTATTCTATCCTCTGGCTCCCAGAACAGTAAGTTTCAGCCACTAATTCTAACTACCCAACTCAGCATAGCCATTATACTTGCCTACAGGAATCTAATTAACACCCTAATCAGTCTTTGCATTTAATTTACATTCAACACATTGACTTAAGATTCAAGACTTGTTTCATAAATTAATATCTGATTCATTTTAAAGGATTTAAGGTTGCTTTGATGCTCATCCACAAAATAAACAGTTAGAAATCTTTATGGAGCAAGAGTAGATATAAAACCACTATATTACAGGAAACCTTTACATCAAGACACAAATGCAATACTATTTTAGCAAGCCTCCTCCTATTTATTCCCCAGATTTTGTTTGTAATACTTGTTTTCAAGAAACAGACCTAATAACCAACAGACAAAGAGGTTCTGTTTCTCTAGGTTCTTACAGTACTACTACTTGTTACCACTCACAACATCCTTCTTCATGTTCTAGAATTACAAAGGGAAGTGAGCTTAATTTATCACAGATAGCAGAACACTTAAGAAAAATATCATAGAGGCAAAAACTTTGCAGTTGAAATTAAGTATTTCTTTAAGAACTGAAAAAATACAAAGCAACTACCTCATTTTAACCTGTATTCTGACACAGGTAGATTTCAAACAGCCACAGGCAAAGACAAACAGGTTTGATTCAAAGGGAAAAAGACAAAAGATTGCAAACACCAGTTACTTAAACCAGTATCTGTATGTAAGAAATCTAGCCAGGCCCTAGGATATTCAGTATTAACACTTCCTCATCATCCAACAAACACTCTGAATGTACATAATTTGGCCTGGTTTTATAGACAGGACTCATCAAAATAATCAGTTGAAGCAGGAGTCTGATACACAGAAGTCTCTGTGTGACCTGGGATCTCTTACACACCTCTCAGCTATGACCTGTGGGCATCTCTATAAAGGCCTGCAAGCCAAAGTGTGTCACAAATTGCTGTCTCTTCCCAGCCTGCTTCCTGGATGACTCTACTCCCTATGCCATAAACCCATGGAGTCAAGATACCCTGCTTCCTCAACTTTGAATTTTTTTATTTCTTAATAGATTCACCTGAAACTTTTGAAATTTCAACACCCATTTCACATCAGAATTTGTGACATCTGAAATTACATGCTGAAGACGGAACATCTTGTAATTCAAACACTACATCTTCAGGGCACTAACCAATAACAATGGAGAGCCTATACTACTTTGAGAAACTCACTGTTTCAAAACACATTTTCAACTTGTCCTTAGCAAAAATGGTTGCTTAAGCACAGCAGAAAGATTAAAAGCAACAACATCTCATCAGTGTCATATCAAGACGAGCTTCAGATGTACATATATATGTCTGTATCCCAAAGTTTTCTACCACTGTAAATTTTAACTTAGGAAGGCCAAACAGATCATTCAATTTCCCCCAGCAGTATACTAACATCAAGCACCACTAAACATATACATTTTGCAGTAATACCCAATTCCCTTTACAGTCTTCCCACTAACTTTTGGGACTATGTTTCCCTTCATTTAAGGAAGCCCCACTACAACAGCAGCTAGATGTGTCAGAATTGGAGGGGGGAAAAAAAAAAACCACAAGGAAAAAGTGTAAGCCAAAAAAGGATGTTATCTAATCTTGCTGGAGAACACACAGGTTAACTCAGACGAAACCGAAGCTAAGCTGAAAGACATCAATTGAATATAGCAGGTACTTTGGCAGTACTATAGAAATACAATGATTCTGAAAAAGTATTCGCCTAAGAAATCAAACATGAAAATAAATTGCTATAAATAACTAAACCCACGCTGGTTTAGTTCTGCACTTTAATGGTACCTTTTAATAGCTTAGCATGAGCAGCAACTCCTTGTATATCACACACCCCCTTCATCATCCTTCTCTTTTACTATGATGTGCTTACCTTTTTCATCTCGTCTTCTATCTATTTTTCCAGTTAATTTTCCTGCACAGGAATCTTTATCCTCAGCTCTCCTTTCTTCACCAGTTTCTATTTCCACCTTGCTTCACCGGTTCTCCTTTCTTTACCAGTTTCTATTTCCACCTTGCCCACAGGGGCATATTTCCCTACAAAACACCTTCCTTTTCTACTGATCTGCTCTTTGAATTGTGGCCCTTTCCACAAAACCTTGCGGGTGATGAGAAGGCCATACAGTAACAACCAACACTGCAGACAGCTGCTCAACAGCCTACGCATCTCAGTAGGCAGCATCCGGTAACGTATATGGATACATTTTTGTTACTGTTACCAAACTTAAAGTAGGCTCAAACTCAAGCATGTCCTGCACACTGTCAGTTCTTTCACACTTGAGTTCTTTGGAACTGAAGACCTGCTGTTGAAACCGGGCCTTACGAATAGGGATTTAAAATCCTCTGTGTCTGTCTCTTTATTTATAAGTTAGAGAATTCCACTGCCAGACTGCATACAGAGAAGAAGTGAAACACTGGGATATTTAATGGAAAAATTCAACCTCAATTCTGCATACAGTAGGATACTACGTAACGACAGCACCCTTTAACAGGAATGATAAAACAACTGTCAACGATAAGTGTTTAACTCTTGTAACACTCATTTCATTCAACTGTTTGTGGTCCAATCTTTACAGGTGACATAGGACCAAACTGCTAAAAGCCTATGAAATTTTGTCAAGTCAATGAAGTTTATCAGCAAAAATGTGTACTTCATTAATATTTTCCAGTTGAGCTAAATTTCAACATTATTCACTGTTCAATGAGGCAGTTCTTCAATGTACAATTCTACACTCGGCGCATATATCCCAGGTGAACACTTAAAGCCTTCTACATCCTTCAAGAGGATGAGCAGCCTATCACAGAAAAGGCTACAATACTTTTCATGTAGGCACTACAGAAGGCTTTTTCATTGCAGTTTAACACTGACATTTATACAGTGAGTACCTAAGTTCTCTTGTATAAACTTAAACTAAATAGTACTTGACACCAGTGCAATCCAGTGTACTGCACACTGCAAGAACAAGGAGAAAACAAATGTGCAATACACTAGTGAGTCAAGGAGAAAGTGGAACTCTTAACAGACACTACAGTTCACACCTTTTCTTAAAGAATACAAATAATTCACACTCATAATAACAAAAGTAGGATCCCTGCAATTTGAAAGCGAATGGGAACTTGCAAGCAAGACAGCTAAAGTGAATGTTTTCAAGGAAAAAGCTGCTTACATTTAAATCCTGTCTTCACATTTAGATACGCAGAAGACAAAAATCTGTCCTACCTGTGTGGCTTTGTCTCTCATACATGGAGCAGCTTGCCCATGATTATCACGAGGCCACTGTCCAGCAAGGTATGGAGCAGCAAGCGTATCCAATGAGGAAGTCCGGCGAATATTATTGGAAGGGCTTGATGAAGGTGGTCTTGATTTGTCAGCTAGAATAAGAACACTTGATTAGAAAGTAAGCAAGATAGAGAACTTCATTAATTGCCTACAATAAATCATATCAAACCAGAACTATGTTATTAAGTATACAAGACACTTCTAATATAGGAATTAAGTTTGCTTTTCCAGGATTTATTCAGTTTTAACAAGCAATCGAATGTGTTTTTATGGTTTCCTTAAGAACATTCTTATGTCTCAAATGTTGCACTGTACTCACACACCACCATTTATTCCCTCAAAGGTGCAAAAGTTACTGGATTATTGAATGATGAAGGCTTGGAAGAAATAAAGAGACTTAAACTTTCCTCATAGATAAAAGCTAACAGAGAAAACATGTGCTGAACTTTTTCCATTTAATGCCAAGTTTAAAATTGTCCCACTAGCCCTTTACCTACTTTAATTCAAGGGATGCTGACAAGTTTTATTAACCACCCAGTATATGATATATATATATCATATAGTGATTCATAAAGAGATTATGAATACATAAGGAGTCATGGATCTACCCTAAGATCCAGAAGTCAACTTTGACAAGGTAATGATTTATATCTTATAAGATAATTAAGACAGCTCCTCCCTTTACATGCTACTTGGTAGCTACATTCTTATTTTACACACTACACTGTTTGCAGCACCTCATTTTTTGTGTTTGCATTGATTTCTCTCTTCAGAACAATTTATATACTAATACAAACCCCTACCGAATAAGGTTAAATATAACAAGCACAGGAAGTAACACAAGAAGAAAGAATATGGTTAAAAACACAAATTTGCATCTATCCCATCTGTCAATGATACGTTATAGTGGCAGTGAAAGATGACGCTGTAGGCTAGTAAGTGTAAACACTGTGAAGAAAGGTTCCTCAAAATAGTAATTGGGGTTTGTTAAATTAAAGAGACGGACAAACAGGAAAGACTCTGGGTTTAGATGCACATATATGATTACACATTATTTGTTACTAGTTATTCTAGGTGTAGAATGCAAATCCAGAGATCACAATGATCTATACTATCAGTTAATCTGCTCCCCGCAGAATCATACCCAAAAGAATTGTGTATTAATCTTACCTACAGCAAATACAAAAAGCCTAAAACAAATAGCTAGAACACAGCAAAGAAGACACAGAAATCAAATGAAAGCTTTACAAAGGCACTGGAAAAACTCAGTCATATGTCTTTCCTGACTGGGCCTTCAGATGAATTCTGCACTACAAGTATAAACATAGCAATTTGTATTCTACATTAACACATTTAGGGGCAAAAGAAGTGATGTCTAATTAGTGTCTGACTTTAGTCAGAAAACAAAAACACTACCATCAGATGTCCAGAGTCCAATTTCTAACTTATTTCAATCTACTAAAGAGAAATAGATAATAAAGATAAATATACCTGTTCGGCATAGATTTCAGCGGTGTGGACAGCACCGTAGTCTCATAGAACACCAGTGTTTCAAATGTAAGTCGACTGACGTTCTATATTATATATCCTCATGCAAATTTTGCATTAGGAATGTACACATGAAAATTGTGGAAAATATTTCAATTGTACAGAAATGATTATTAGCACTCTAATCAGCTACATTAATATAAAGCAGTCCAGAAACTTCATCTGGTTTATTATTCTACTAGTACCAACAATGGTAAAAACCTCACTACTGCGCTCACCGCACATCTGCTCTCAGGGAATAGCAGCAAAGTGCAGTTAATAAATTCCCGTGCTCGTAAGACCCTTGTATCAAAGAAATTCCCTGACTACTACTACTAGCACCATCCAGTACACTGAAGGGTCTGTCTGCATCAGAAGACTTCTGTCTGTATCAAAACGTCATTCCTTAAAAATCACACTTGCTTTCAAAGTTTTATCAAACATGTTATTTGTTTCAGAAATAGCTGCCATACTCTCCCTATTAGTGCTTCTTCTGAATTATTATTCTTCATCTTTAAGAAGCTTCTCCCTTTTTGCCAAGGGGAAACAGAAGGGTTGTGAAAAAAGACAATTACAAAATCAGGAAGTGTACGTAGTCAGTCACATTATCTGCAAAGGCACTGCAGCAGACAGCTTCAAAACTGAAGCGGCAGAAACTATCACCCTCTCCCCTCCTCCACAAAAAAAGAAGTGGAAATAATACATTGCTGGGCAAACAGACAGAATGAAAACTGAAGAGCCTGTTTACTATTTAAGTTCAAGGGAAGCTGCTCATTCCAAGGCACAAAGCCTGAAAGTATTCTTGCTATTCTGACTTAAAAATTCCTTCAAGGAATTCTGTTTTCAAACTACTTCGGGTATGTGTTTACTTATTTTTCCACCTTCACAACATGTCTTAATACAAACTGTGAAAAACTCTACTACACAATTTCTCTTGCTCTTTCAAGAGGAAATTTTCAACGGGAACATACACAATGTTTTCATTGCACTTTCCTCCACAATACTTGAAGCAAGCATTCAGCTGCTATTTTTCCTTGATGTGACCTACATAACAAGAGATCTGCCTCCACAGAGATAACAGTCACAACAGCTGTGGCTGATGAAAAACAATGGAGCAGTTTCGTCAAATAGATGCTTCTTGAATATTAGATCTGTTTTAATTGGCCTGATTATCTCTTTAAACCAATATTTGTGATAAATATCAACCCCCCTATATATCCGCCACTACTCTAAATCTATTCAGAAACAAAGTCTTCGTGCAATCCAGCTTCAAACAAAGCAAAACAACAACACAAAACATAAACAGAACACACACAATGCGAATCGACCAAGACCATAATGTGGGGAAAATAACAGCCAAGTTACCATGTTTTCAATAGTCACTGCAGCACAACCGACTGACTGAGGTTGCTACAGGTAAACTGGTATCACACACAAGTACTGCAATTGTCAAGTCAGGCATCTCTGAAGGTAATTTAAGCTAAGGCGGGCTAACAATGTGACTGAAGAGTAAACCTGAACAAATACAGATGCTTATGAATAACTACCTGAAGGGTAGGAAAGAAAGCACTGACTTAGGCAGGTCTGAACACACAAGTCCTACAACTACAACTGGAAATCACAGTGTGAGAACACATACCTTTGAATTGGATGCCCCACAGGAGAAAGTTGCTATATATAAAAGAAAGGAAGGGTAAATAAAAACTGGGAAGATATTGCACATAAGAAAGTCCTAAAACATAAAACACTGAAAATTCACTTTTCAGTTTTTCAGGAAAAGTTCAGAACTGTTGTTAGAACAGCAAAATAAGGATTGCTGCTGAAGTGTATCTTGAAGACTGATCTTATAGTCCGGCTATATTTGAAATAGAAGTTTTGAGGAAGGAACATTAAAACTCTATAGAAACATATTTTAACACACAACATAACAAAACAAAGCAAAACTAGCAAGCAGCAGGAAGAGCCACTGAAAAAGCATAGGACACAACTGACCTCACAGAATTCCCTGACTGAATTCTAATTTAAGCTTTTTATACAGGTACGATACCCAAGAAAGTGAGAAACAGTGAGACCCAGCTAGCTTCTCTGGCATCTAGGCATAGGCTGAACTTTTTGTTCTGTTTTGGTCAGCCTTTTCCTGAGAAATGACATTCATGGGATCTCTCCCACACACAGCTGCCTTTTCCCAAAAACTCTTCTGAACACAACTGATCTCAGGGCCTTCACCTAGTTTTTAATGTTTCCTTGAAAGTATGCAACAGGCTTAGATAGTATTGAGCACAGACAAACAGCACAACTGTGTATATTCCATTTGGAAGACAATGTCAGCTGTTATCTTCACATAAATGTAAAAGAACTACACACGATTTCGGTTCTAGTAATTCAAAATGATCCCACTGCAGGAGAATGACTGAATTAATGTTGTTTTACAAAACCAAACCCCAGAAAGCCCAAGATGCTCAAGTTACTTAATTCTAGTAAATGAAAACATTTTTAATCCAAATAGACTCTCCTGAAGTGTTGGCCACATGAAACTTTAAAGTATGATGGTGCAAAATTGAATTCACTTTCTTCACACCTACCATTTGTGAAACAGCTTAGGTAAGCAAAGCAGGCATCAAATGGTACACAAAGCCTGTGCTCTCTTATCCTACAGTTATCATCTTTAATAACTACTGCAAAACCTTGGTAATTAATGTTGAGAGGACTGCAGCTATTATTGCGTCAATCATCAAATTCGTCAAATAAAAATCTACAGTGAAATTTAAGAGTATAATAAAGCTCCATTCCTTCTCCCTACCCCAAGGAGAGGTTCACATCTGAACTCTTTAAGGCTTTCCAATATGCTGTTACAACTGTCATAATTTCCTCTCACACAAATAGACTTTAATATTACTTCAACGGCCAAAGTACTTCCAGATAAAACTAACTGATTTTCTCCTTAATTTTCAGAGTGAGTTTAAATGTCCGATTCTGTGAACAGGAATATACCAGAAAGTTCAACACCCAGCAGAGAAACCTTTCACACTCTCAAGGCACCTGAAAGGGTCAACAAACAACTGCTGCGGCTCTGGTCTGGACCTTCTTGTTTACACAGCCTGGTGCATTATAACATTTTTTGGAACTGAACAGTTGAACTCTTCCAAGGAGATGTTTTATATAAGAACACAAATAACAAAATCACATTTGATCTTTACTCAGTAAATAAACCAAGACAAAAGCAACAATAAAGGTTCAGCTTACATATTTATCTCATTTACAACAATCTACTAGTAGATCAAAACAATATCCTCTAACAGGGGTGGCATTACATATGCATAAAGAGGCATATGTGAAAACTGAACCAAAACTGGAGACTGCAGGACAGACCTCACATGGTAGAAACAAAGCCATTATCAGTGTTGGAAAGGACAGAGCACTTGAACATGCAAGTAGAAGCTGAAGCCTGTGAAATGAGAGTCTCTGCTAAAGACCGCAGGGAGGGAAAGTAAAAGATGAAAACTGGGTAGTAGGAAAACCTAGGCTCTTGGACATATTTAGGAGGGAAGCCGTGAGAAAAGCCCTGAAATTTAGAAACTGTACCATGGAATCTTCAGGTTGCAACTATGCCATCATCAATGGAAAATCAAGTTAAGTATGTCCAACATTAAACTGCAATTCACTTCAGAACACAAAGGGCGAAAACCCCAAACAAACCCACCACCACCACCACCACCACCACCACCACCCCCCCCCCCCCCAAGAAAACTGCACCACCAGAAAACTCAAAACCAAGCTACTAAGTCACATTTGTACATTCACAAGTTGGGGCTCTCAGCCTGTGTTAAGTACATTGATGAAAGCTGTGCTCAAAACTATTCAACTATTTCAAGGAAAGAAAATCTGAAAAACATGAAGTTGAGTCTGAACTTACAGAACCAGTACTGCAGTTCAGAAACAGCTATCATTTGTCTAACCTCAAGGCTCATTTCAATCTAAATAAAACTATGGCTGCAGCTGCAGAAATGAACAAAAGCCATCATCATCTGAAAACAAGAAACAGGAAAACCCAAGTTACTCTGCAGTAGATTCTGACTGATACCCTGAAGTGCCCTGCATGGCTTCTAACCCCATTAGCAACTAGCACGTTCTGTAAGTTTTCTTATCTAGATGAAGCAAAAACTGAAGTTAACTCAGTCTCTGTCAAGCACTGGACTACATGATACAAATGCTGAGCAATATTAAACAGGTTTAATTTGCATTTTGGGCCATTACAAGTACTGTTCAGAAAGCAATTCTGCTTTCACACGTCTTGTAAAAAGCTAGTGGAGTTACTTTAACACAGTAACGAAATTACTTGATTCTTTCTACATGTGAATGCTTAGATAAAATAAAGAAGGTAGCATGGCTTCAAGAGACTTCTACACAATGATCTGAAGACAGTGCAATTTTTCCACCCTAAATGGTTGACACATGCCTTTACAAGCAGCTTTCGATTTCAAGGCTAGCCATCCTGTTCCTCATTCTCCAGGCCAGGAGACTGCACCTTGGGCAAATCACAGGAAGAAGACAGGATTGTGTTATGTATATAAAGTCTTTCAGATTACTGATTAACAAGAATCTCAAACAAAGGATACACACATTCCTCAATCCAAAGGCTCCAAATATAACCTTAAAAAAAAGCCACATTACTCTTATCCAGAAAGCAGAAAAACTAATTCAGAACCTAAACACCTTCGTGACACTGTTCTCTTATGCTGCAGGCAAGCAGTCATGTGGTAAACTTGAAAGGGTATGTCTGAATTAAAAAAACTGATAAAAAATAAGTTACGCAGACATTAGCCTCAGTACTATGTACTACACCAATTGATTATGACTGCTTAATTTGGCAGCATCATTCAAGAGCCAGGATAGAGCAAACAAGAAAGAAAACCGACATGGTGGCAGTCTGGTTATCATCGTTATTCTAGAAGGGTGAGCAACATTAGGAGAAGCAGAAGTGTTGAAGGGAATCATGTTGGTACTATATTTCTGCATATACACTTCGGTATATCAGTCTAAGTCTACTTTATAGAGCAGGCTATTGCATGCAGTTTTATGAAAGAGCAGCTATAACCTTTGGTATCTCAGAAGTCACAGATTGTTCCAGATTTGACGATACGAACACAAAGCCTCACTTGAGTATTTTTGGGTAAACTTTTATCCCAAGAAGAACAAGGACATACGTGAGCCTCTTTTATCCTCAATCAGAAGCCAAATTCAGCCTTCCCAGTAAGTATGTTTTAATTGCTCAAAACCATTAAAAAGCAGTTTGCTACAAAATGCATGCCATTCCCACACTATTTTCCACCCTTGATGTAGCACAAGCTTGTCATCACTTAAGTTCACACATCCTTCTACAGGGTTCATGTTGAAAGTAACTACTAAGAGAGATAACGAGCACTTTTTCCCTGAACCTATGTGCAATGCCTACAATGCTACTAGCTTACTAATCAGAAGCTTGCGGACACTGGATCGAAATCACACACCATCTGGGAAAAGATGGACAGAAAGGGATGAAGATCTGAAGGCTTCACAACAGCCCCCAAACACCAAATACACCTAAAGCTTGTACCGAAGTACCTGATGTACATCTACACCGCTGACTCCCTCTCATCTGGAAACATTCAGCAGTACTTGCAGAAGGGCTACAGCAATAGCTACAATTCCCCACATGGCATGCTCGGCTTTCTCCGTCCCTCTTCTAACCAGGAAGCAGCAACAAAAGCAACAAGCCCTTCAATACATACACGCTCCGCGAGTGCCGCCGCCAGCCACAGAAGGATCGGAACGGGCGCAAGCCTGGGCGCGGCCCCTGTGTCCCTACCTCTCCTCCCGGCAGCAGGAGCGGAGGGCGCCGCCGACCCCAACCCTACCACCCCGCAAAGCGCTCCCTGAAGCCGGCCACGCCGAGCCGCCGGGGAGCGCCCGCTGCCGCTCCTCCCGCACCCCTGTAATGGTCTGGCCATGCAACCCCCCCACGAGGTACCGGTCCGCGCCCCGCCAGTAAATCCAGGCGGCAGCAGGTGCGCGGCGCGGTCGGGCCGGCGGCAGCGCTCACCTTTGCAGACCGGGGAGCTGGGGCTCTTCCTCTCCGGGGAGCTCCTGCCTTGCTCCGGCGAGTGCCGCCGGTGCCGGACCCTGCCCGCCGCTGTAGCGCTGCCCTCGGGCAGCGGAGGCACGGGAGAGGAGCACGGTGAGAGCCCGGAGACCAGCGGCGGCGGCGGCGGGGGCGGCGGCGGGAGATGGTGGGGCCGCGGGGGGCTCCCCCGCGCTCCGCCGGCACGCGTGGGGCTGCCCCGCGAGGAGGCGGCAGCGGCGGCGGCGGCGGCGGCGGCTGAGGCGGCGCCGCCGCCCCCCCCTCCCCCCGGCGTCTGCGTGGCCATGGCGGGGCCGCCGCGCCCGCCGCCTCCGGTGGGCGCCGCGCGCGTGGGGCTGATGCTGCGCGGGGCCGGTGCCGCGCGTGGGAGACCCCCGCCCGGGGCGCTCGCGCCGCCGCTCCTCGTGGGGCTGCCATGTTGCTGCTGTTGCTGCTGCTGCTGCTTGAGCTGGAAGGGCACCGTGGCCCGCATGGGCTGGAGGCGACTGCTCGCTCCGGCTCCGCCGCCCGCCGCCGCCGCGCCTCCTCCCGCCAGGGAGGTGGCCGGGGTAGGGGAGCCGTTGCGCCTCACGCGCTGGTGGGACATTGTCCGCTGGCAGCCGGGGCTCGCGGAAGACCGTCGCTGGCGGGGAACGCAGGGAACGGCGCCGGGCGCCCGGGGGTCCAACGCCTCAGGCGGTGCCAATCGCGGCCGCGGCCCCGACTCCTCCGCGCTGCTGCTACCTCCAGCCCGGGGCAACCCGCGCTGCCTCCGAAGCCTCCGCTCGCCTCATCAACAATAGTGCCTCGGCCGCGCCGCCCCCTGCGCCCTCCCATTGGGCGGGCCGCCCCTCTGCTCGCGCAGCTACGGCGCGCCCATTGGCTGCGGAGCGCGCTCCCGAGTGGCCGAGCCTGCGCCGGGAGGGAAGGGGCGGGGCATCGCTTAAAGCGACACGCGCCCGCGCGCGTGGCCGGCGGCGGGGCCGCGCGGAGGGAGGGAGCGCGCACACGCGGCCCGGCTGCAGCCTCGGATCGGGGAGCTCCCGGCTGAGGGACACCCCGCACCTCCCCACCGGGGAAGAGCGGGGCCGCGGTCCTAACCCCGGGCTGGCACGGGCCGCGATGGAGGGGCCGCGGCCAGGTGTCCGCCGTCACGTGGGTAGTGGCGGCGGCCCCCCCCGTGTCTCGGAGCCCGTCCCGGGGCTGCGTTAGAATAGGGCTGCTCGATGGTTGTTATCGCTGAACTCGCGGCAGGAGAGGACGAGGGCTCGGCAGCGGCTCGTCCAATCGCTTTGCCATCAGCTTAGCGTGACTGGTGATGGCACCGGGTACACGGGTAATATCCAGGCAGACTTCTCCCCTCCGTTGCTGTGTTTACTCTTTCTCGGTTAGATTAGTCGCGTCTTCACTGCAATCTCTTTAGAGCAGTTGCTAACTGTGACGTCCTCTTAACCTGATTTATACGTTAGAGAAGCAAATACACGCATGAAGCAGGCTTGAGTTCATGTGTTTGGGTTATTTAGATGCAAGGTACATACACTTTAGCACCTCCAAGACATGAAGGAATCCATAAATCCTCTCTCTATATTGCAAATGCCTGTTCTGAGGTACCAAAGTTACGCTCTGTTTCAATATTGCTCTAGGAGTTGCATGTTGCAATTGAATACCATTGCTATGATACAAACAAATTACATAGTGTTCTTTCTTCAGCTTGGTTACACTTGGTTTGGTTTTCTCTCTCCTCTTTTCTCCTTTGCTGTTTCTGATGGAAGCCTGCTTTGCTTAAAAACCTCCAACTTCCCCTTTGAAGAGCTCCAGCCTTGTGGCTCACAAGTTTAACAAGCCTGAAAAGCAAGGCTACGTATGTGCCTGTCTGAAGGGTGCCTGCACATGGGCCTGCCTCAGGCCCTGAAGGTTAAATCTCTTGTCAGAGTCAAGAGCCTTTTATGAGAAACCAAACTGGCAGAAAAGAGCAGGACAGATGCATTTTATGCTTGCTCACAGGTACTCTAAATACTAGTAATAGGGCCCGTAGCATAGCGGGATGGGTCAACCACAACTGGTGGCAAGAGGCTGTGCCCAGACTTGAGGATGATCTTGGGCTGCCCCTGAAAGTTGGTGATGTCAACGGAAGGCACCAGAAGTCTGGCAGATCATCATTGTAGCCCTTTCCTAAGTGTGCAATTTACTTGAGTTCCCTCGTAAATTACACACATAGCACCACATCCCAGTCCTTTTCTTGTAGCCATCGAAAGCACTGCCGGTACAACGTGGCAAAGCACCAACTCCCAGATAGCCCACTTGATTAGGGAAATACCTGGGAGAGCGCTCTGCTCACCAGGAGTGACTGGGAGGCAGAAACCAGCGTGGGCTACATACTGTCAGCAGTGGAGGCGAAGGGGGTTGGTCATTCTCTCTCTACCAATTAGCAAAACGGAAACACAAGCTTTCTTAGGTGGAGTGGGGGCTTGGAGAATGCATATTCCAAATTACAGGCTGGTACAGGATTGAGGTAAGCCCTCTATCAAGTGACCTGGGACAGTCTGCTCCTTGGGAACTGGATGGGCATCAGTCAGCAGGTGGTGAGCAAGCTTGTGCATAATTTTAGTAGTTATTAGTATTATCATTAGTATTTCCCCTTCCTTTTGCATCCTATGAAACTGTCTTTGTCTCAACCCACAGACTTTACATTTTTCCCCTTCTGATTGTATCCCCACCCCACTGTGGAGGGGTTACTGAACGAGCGGCTGTGTGGTGTTCAGCTGCCTGCTGGGTTACACCATGACAGCAGCCCAGGACTGCACACAGTTATCCTAAAGCAGGCTAACCTGTGCATGGTTTCTTCCACTTTGCTGCAATTCCCAGTGAAGAGCAGAAGATGCAATCCTCTCTCCAGTCCTTCCTGATGTGACGGCGCCCGCTGCCAGTGCCAGTACAGTTGCTCAGCAGGCTTTCATCCCTTGGACAGTTTATCCTCCCCAGAAATAATGTGGTTGTTTGGAAGCAGTGTGCCATAAATGTATTTTTATGGCATAAAATATTCTGAATGCATTCTGATCCCTGTTACTGTTTTGAAGAGGCCAAAAATGAAAGGTATTGATTCAGGTTTATTTGTATGATGCATGTTATGGAGCCAAGTCACGACTCTGAATGCAGAAGATATCTGTGACAATTATAGTACTTCCCACATTATTGTCACACTGCAAAAATGGCACTGCTCCACACAGTTGTTATGACAATAAGAGGCAAAGCATTTACGTATACTGCTCTAGACGTGAAAGTTCAACATGTGAAGTCATGTACTCAGACCCAAGGTACTTCATACGTTAATTTGTTTAAACTGTTACTAATGTGTTACAACAAGATCTTACTCCTACACCTTACAGAAATAATGGAAACAACTAAAGGAGGATTATGAGTTACTTGAAAATAGTTTTGAAACTTTGTATTTTAAAAAAAACCCAAACCCCCCAACCCCAAAAAAGCCCTAAATCAAAACCCCAGCCCCAAATAACTTGGATCCAGATCCCCCCAGACTTTCCTTATATTTCACACCTCCCAAGCTCTGGGTTTTGTTTGAGTTGTCACATTCCTTACTACCTTCAGACTTTGCCAAACACCATCCAGGCCAACTCTGAACAACACATTTTCTACAGTCAGGATCTATCTCTGCATCTTCAGCTCTTCCCTACCTGATACTTTAATCAACCCACTGGCCCATGGGAGCTGCACAGTCACTGGTGTGCTCACCTACCACGCTGTAGTGCCATCACAGGAGGTGATGAGCATTCCCACCTCTCACTGACCTGGAGACACTCAGCACCTGAACCAGGGGCCTGCTGAAATGTACTGCTTTGTAACATAGTCCTTGTTGGGAGATTAGGAACTGCAGATGTCCCCTTACATGCAAGGGGTTGGCTCTTTCTGAAAACATGGTGTGTAGTAAAAGCTGAGGATACAAACAAATAAATACAAACATTAGAAGCACATCAAGTGTGCCAAAAGTCTGACTGATAAACCACTCAGAGCTGCATGAACAAAGGTGCAACCTGCTGAAAATAGGGATGGAAACGAGTCAGGGAAGTGGTCAAAATTGTAACCCTGAATGAAAAGCAGAGAAACAAGCTCAAAGAGGTTTAGCCAAGTTCACAGGCCCACATCCCACTGTATGGCTATCAGAACAACAAATACTTATGGAGTTTTGTTGTACTAAAGGACTGGAAGTTTATGAGCAGAACCGCTCACAGCTCATAGTAATACATACGAAAAATGTACCATTAAAAGTAATGGTGATAATAGCGTATCTGTTGGAAAATGATTCTGATCTGAGTAGCTTCAAATATGTTTGTGTCTTCCTCCAAAATTAAACCAATGCAAAGCAGCACATGCGAAGGAGCAATTTACTGCCCCAAATTGCTTTGTTTTTTTTACCTGCAGTTGTTGCACGCAGTACTCAAGGTTGAAAGACTGAAGATTCTGGGAGTCTAATCTAAACGTTAGATTATGCCCCAGGATATTTCATTGCATTTCTTATCTATCCCCTGCAGAGAGAGTTTGTTTTGCTTGTTTATGGGGGCATTCAACACCAACGGGAGACATGTGAGAAATAGGACAAATATAATAGAATGTGCTTCAAACAAAACCTGTAAGATCCTAGTTAATATTCCAGAATATCTGGTGGGATTTGAGCAGGCAAGCAGATTGAAATAAGGTATTAAGATTAAAACAACAAAAAACAACAGATGGGACCTTGGCCATAAATCAAACCGCATGCGATAAGCAGAAGACAACTTAAAGCAAAAGGCGCTCCTGCTGCATTTTATGAAGTACAATCTTTGAGAGAAGTTGTCATATAAATAACATCCTGAGGCTTCCGCGCCTCACTGCATTAAGATAACACATTTCTGACAACCAGCACAGTTCCTCCAAGCAACACTTAACTGCAGGCTTGAGAGAGGTTTTCAGCACATGTTCATGGTGAACCTGGGAGAAGTACAAGGTTAATTTCTTTCAAAGCCAGTGCTAAATTCACCCACTTGTGACATGTTTTTCCACATATACAGACCAGTTTTCTGAACACAGGTTAAATGACAGCAGCAACACTAAGCAATAACCTTGTCAGTGTCCAGCTACTGAAGGAGAGGGGCAAGTGGAGTCAAGTGTGGTTCTCCAGAGGAGAGTGACTGCAGCTGTTATTGGGTTCTGCTGGGGCAAAAGAAAGAGCAGCAGAAAAGCCATGTTCTCCATCATGTTTCTGAATCTTTGGGCTTGGTAACATTGAGAGAGGTGGCCGAGATCACTGAAACAAGACACAGTTTAGTCTCCCCAAGGTATCCCACAAGAAAGATGCTGGATGATAATTTGCATGTAATTCCACCCTCCAACAATAAAACTTCCTTTTAGGAAGCAAGCAATTTTAATTTAAGATTATCTTCCAAAACCTTAATATTTTAGCACATATTTCCAGAGCTTGCAAATATAATACAGAGGTTTGTCTTTAGTTTTGTTGTGCATAGAGATGTAACGTATTTCTGTGTTGCTAGTCTCAGAGCAGAACATACATGAGCTGTAGAAGGAAACTCTTGATCTACAAACATTAAACACTGAATGCTCCTACAAGCCACCAGCACAGTTTCTGTCCTGTAACTACAATCTTAGAGTCCAATGGAATTATATGCTGTAAAAGATTTATTTCAGTTATTGACATTATCGATTTCAATAATGCAGATTTTATGGCCATATTGTAGGATGATAAACATCTTGTATATGTGATGAATAGGCACAGAACTATAGACACTTTTCACTTAAGAGAGGAAAGAAGAGGGTTTGCTCCTTCTGATTCAGGCCTAAAACCTTGTTCTGCTTCCATTTATTTTTATAACATTTAGAAAAGCTAAAGAGACTGTGAAAAGCATATTGGCATGGCTTATTCATGGCCATTCCAATGGCCGTGAGCACAGTGACTACTGAGAAGCAGTGACAAAATGATTTTGCTTCTCTCTCCACATATATGTACTAGCCCTGGAGTTAAATTAATTAACTTTAGCAGAGCGTGTGATGAAGTGGGAGCATGGGATTCTCTGATTTGGGAAATCATCTACTTTGAACCGATCAAGCAGTGTTCTGAATCTTTGTTGCATTCAGCCATGGGCACCAGGGGAGCTTTTAACTAGTTTGGTTACATCTCAACCAGACATCGGCTTGTCTCGTCCTGTCCTCACGCATTGCATCTTGTGTTCAGCCTGACTTTTCCTCCAGGATAGCTGGAGAGCCATCACTGCGAGAGTGGATGCCATCTCTGAGATGAGGAAAGCAAAGCTGGGCAAAGCCCCAAGCCCCACTTCTGCTAGCAGCCCAGGCCTCACGCAATGCTCAGGCAGGGTGTCAGGCTCACACTGCTCAGCAGAGGCATGCAGACACCTCCAGCAGTTATGGCTGGCACAGCTAGGCTGCTGATTCACAGCTGTGAGCCTGCAGGCTGTCTCTTATCCTTGGAGCAGAGACCCGTTAATCCTTGGACCCCAAACTGTAATAGGGAAAGGCTTCCCAAGCCTGCAGCTTGCTGGCCACTGCTGGTTTGCAACAGGAGAGCCTGAGTACCTCCTGTGACTGGGTACTCTGCTAGCGTTAACACAGTGCCCATGCCAAGCCCGTCTGATACTGCTGCTTGCTTCCGTTTGGCTCAGCTACCTCATGTTTCACTTTCAATCTCAGTTCATATCTCCTGTAAGCACATGGGATCTTCTGCTTGCCCATGCCTAAAAAGCACATTTCTATCCCTCATGATCACAGGGGGAAGCTCAAACACATGATTTAGTTGCATTCTAGTTTTCCAGAAGCAACTAATAAATACAATTATCCTGCTTAATAGTGACTTTAAGCCAGCTGTTTCTGAGAGTTTTTAATGGTCCTGCAAGAAACCTCCTGGTAGAGCAACAGAAATGCAGGTTCACAATCAATTTGTTCCACCTCAGTGGAGATCCAGTAAGGCCTCCCTCCTGCAGGAGGTTCTCTGGCCACCTGTATACACCTCAGCTGTACCAAGGAAAGGAATGCGTGCAGCAGCAACACTTACCTCATGTGCTAGAGTCAGACCTCCAACTTGACACGGTGGTTTGTGTTAGATCTGACTTTTCAACTGATCCAGAGACCTGGAGGTGCTGGAAGCTACTCATCACAACACATCTGCAGGCTCAATTGTTGCCTTTCCAATAAGAGGAAAGGGGAAGGGGGAAGTAAATGGGGAAGGGGAGAAAGAAATTGGGAAAACAGGTGTAATTATGTATAATTAAAACACATAAATATATTACAGCAGACTGGTAAAATACCAATCCCTGCAAAAAATACAGGCTAACAACCATCAGGAACAAAACCAGGAGCAGAGCACAAACTAACCTCGCTTCTTAATGCACACAGTTCCATGTGCATAAAAGTACCTTATGAAAACCATATTTCTGGTCATTCTGAGTGGGAAATGTGACCACCTATGGCATGAACTTCTCACAAACAAAGGCTGCACTAAATGAAAAGGAGAAGCAAAAAAGCCTGTACCATTCTCAGGAGCTGCTCGCAGGCCTGATGCAAGCAGCAGCACCAGTAAAATGAGCTGTACCACCTCTGCACCCTCTTTATCACAATGCCCTGCAGGAACAAGAAAGAAATCAGGCCAAAGACAAATGCTGAGTCCTGCTGCGTTGCTGATGCCTGAAACAAATATCCCTATGCTTCTTCCATGACCTTTCCCCTTCCCTCAAATCCGCCTCATGCATTTGAGATGCTGCCCATCATGCCCAAAGCATGCCTGCTCTGTAGTGGTGTACGTCCTCATTCTCAAAAGGCGCTTGCGATGTGACAGAAGGCCTTGGGAAACTCCTGCCCTTCCCATCAGGAGTTCCATAGGCAGATAGGAGCAGCCTCACGCTTGCAGGCCCTTGTTCTCATGGGAGACTTCAACCACCCTGATATCTGTTGGAGGGATGGTACGGCCCGGCACAAGCAATCCAGAAGGTTCCTTGATTGCGTGGAAGACAACTTCCTTCTGCAAGTAATAGAGGAGCCGACAAGGAGAGGTGCCATGCTTGACCTCGTCCTCACCAACAGGGAAGGGCTGGTTGGAAATGTGACGCTCCAGGGCAGCCTTGATTGCAGCGATCATGAGATGGTTGAATTTGAGATCCTCAGGACAGTGAGAAGAGCGTGCAGCAAGCTCACTGCCCTGGACTTCAAGAGAGCAGACTTTGGCCTCTTCAGGAACCTGCTCAGTAAGGTTCCATGGGATACAGCCCTAGAGGGCAGGGGGGCCCAAGACTGTTGGTTGATATTCAAGGCTCACCTGCTGCAAGCTCAGGAGCGGTGCATCCCAACTAGAAGGAAGTTCAGCAGGAGGGCCAGGAGACCTCCTTGGATGGATAAGGAGCTGCTGAGCAAAATTCGAAGGAAAAAAGAGGCTTATAAAAGGTGAAAGCAAGGTCAGGTGGCCTGGGGAGAATACAGGGATGTTGTCCGGGAAGCTAGGGACCAGGTTAGGAAAGCTAAGGCCCACTTAGAATTAAACTTGGCTAGGGATGTTAAGGATAACAGGAAGGGATTTTATAGGTACATTGCCGATAAGAGACAGGTTAGGGACACCGTGGGCCCTCTCCAGAAGCTATCGGGAGAACTGGCTACCCTGGATTTGGAGAAGGCTGAGGTTCTTAATGACTTCTTTGCCTCAGTCTTTACGGGCAAATGCTCTGTCCACACCACCCTAGTCTTGGAAGGCAGACGCGGGGACGGTGAGGGTGGGGACCCTGGGCCCACTGTGGGGGAGGATCTTGTTTGGGACCACCTTAGGAACCTGAATGTATACAAGTCCATGGGACCGGATGAAATCCATCCAAGGGTCCTGAAGGAGCTGGCAAATGAAGTTGCTAAGCCACTGTCCATCATATTGGAAAAATCATGGCAGTCAGGTGAAGTTCCCGATGACTGGAAAAAGGGAAATATAACCCCCATTTTTAAGAAGGGAAAAATGGATGACCTGGGGAATTACAGACCAGTCAGTCTCACCTCTGTGCCTGGCAAAATCTTGGAGCGGATTCTCCTGGAAGGCATGCTAAGGCACATGAAAACCAACAAGGTGCTTGGTGACAGCCAGCATGGCTTCACTAAGGGGAAATCCTGCCTGACCAATCTGGTGACCTTCTATGAAGGGGCTACGGAACTGATGGACAGGGGCAGAGCAGTTGATGTCATCTACCTGGACTTGTGTAAAGCCTTTGACACTGTCTCACATGACATTCTTCTCTCTAAGTTGGAGAGACATCAATTTGATAGGTGGACCACTCGGTGGATAAAGAACTGGCTGGATGGCTGCACGCAAAGAGTAGTGCTCAGTGGCTCAATGTCCAGCTGGAGACCAGTAACGAGTGGTGTCCCGCAGGGATCGGTGTTGCGACCGGTCTTGTTCAACATCTTTGTGGGTGACATGGACAGTGGGATTGAGTGCGCCCTCAGCAAGTTTGCTGATGACACCAAGCTGTGTGGTTCGGTTGATACATTGGAGGGAAGGAATGCCATGCAGAGGGACCTTGACACGCGTGTGAGGTGGGCTGATGCCAACCTGATGAAGTTCAACCATGCTAAATGCAAAGTCCTCCACCTGGGTCGGAGCAATGCCAGGCACAGCTACAGGTTGGGTGGGGAGGAGATTGAGAGCAGCCCTGCGGAGAAGGACTTGGGGGTGTGGGTTGATGAAAAAATGAACATGAGCCGGCAGTGTGCGCTTGCAGCCCAGAAAGCCAACCGTATCCTGGGCTGCATCAAAAGGAGCGTGACCAGCAGGTCGAGGGAGGTGATCCTGCCCCTCTACTCTGCTCTCGTGAGACCTCACTTGGAGTATTGTGTGCAGTTCTGGTGTCCTCAACATAAAAAGGACATGGAACTGTTAGAACAAGTGCAGAGGAGGGCCACGAGGATGATCAGGGGACTGGAGCACCTCTCGTATGAAGATAGGCTGAGAAAATTGGGGCTGTTCAGCCTGGAGAAGAGAAGGCTGCGTGGAGACCTCATAGCAGCCTTCCAATACCTGAAGGGGGCCTATAGGGATGCTGGGGAGGGACTCTTCATTAGGGACTGTGGTGAGAGGACAAGGGGTAATGGGTTTAAACTTAAACAGGGGAGGTTTAGATTGGATCTGAGGAAGAAATTCTTTACTGTAAGGGTGGTGAGGCCCTGGCATAGGTTGCCCAGGGAGGTTGTGAATGCTTCATCCCTGGCGGCGTTCAAGGTGGGGTTGGACATAGCCTTGGATGGCATGGTTTAGTGGGAGGTGTCCCTGCCCATGGCGGGGGGGTTGGAACTCGATGATCTTGAGGTCCTTTCCAGCCCTTACTATTCTGTGATTCTGTGATTCTGTGAAATGCGCCTGGATCAACATTTCCAACCTTTCTCAGTATTTGCATCCTTACCATTTTCCCAGTGCCCATGCAAGCCCCATCTAGAAATGCCGTTTGCTGAGATGCTGCATAGCAAATACCAACATGCTTTCCTTCCATCATGTGCTGTCCTTGTAAAAGAGGCATGAGTGATCCCCACAGCTCAGATCACCACTTGTGGATTTCCCACAGGCTTCCCCTGTGGTACTGGGAGCTGAAAGAAGAGGATCCCCTGACATAAAAGCAGAAGACCTGAGTGTGTCATTTACATTCAAGGAATCAAAACGTTTCTGCTCCCTGTTGGATGGACAATTACAACCTTTCAGATGAACATGAAGAGATGAATTTATACAGATTGAAACGTTTTGGTATAGTTGAGTTTTCTTTTCCTGCCTGTGGAAAATTAACCTCCTTACCCAACAGAATGTGCTTTGGGTCACGGCAGTGAGCAGATGTCTATAATCTCCTGCACGTGGAGAATTTCCATAACATCAGAATTAGCAAGAAGTAAATGGGGGAAAAAGCCCTGAATAGAAACAAATGGAAGACTGACGTGGCTGTGTTCCACAAAGTGCGTTCTGCAGCTGCATCACTGCTCTGGAACAAAGAGGAATATAATTATTGTTGTTTTACTTTCATTTCCCATTAGCAAAGCGAAAGCCGAATACAAGTGGCTGTTATTTCTGCAGGAGAGAGCTGGCCGAGGTGAGAATGTGAGGGCACACAGGGAAATCTATGAGGAGACCGTTTCTTATGCCTGAGTAGCTCACGCACCCAGGACAAAACGCATCAGTAAAGCTCACCAGTAACTGCGTTAATGCAGAGCTGAGTCAAGGCTTCCCAGATGCCCCGAGGACACGACTCAGCCACATCTGCCGGGGTAGGGCAGGACTTGGCTGCTCTTGCTGTCGGCAGAGAGGTAATTGCTGTGGGGGGGACATATCTACTTCTTGAGTCAGGGCTGCCCCCAGTTCCTTCTCAGCTTCCTTGGCAGCAGCAGCCCCTCCATCCCGGGCACCGGTGAAGGTGGAATGGGCACAACTGCCGTTGTTTCTGTGTTGATACGGTCAGCACCCCCCCCGCCCCCCCCGACCTGCTGCAGCGCTGCCACCACCCTTTCCCCGCTCCAGAAGCAGAGCCGCCGCACGGGGCAGGGCAGCAGGAAGCGGGCGGGCCTCGTTCTGCTGCAGGGAGATGAGAGCCTCCCGTGGTTCCCAGCGCTCCCGGTGTCCCGGCTACACCCCCGTGGGAAATCCGACCTCCTTGGAGCTGTTCCTGGGAGGACTTCAAAGGGCTCTGGCTCCCACAGGATCGCTGGGAGCTCTGGATACAAGGAGCGTTGTAGGCCCGTCCTTAAAGCCCCACGTGTAGGGAATCAGACTTGGCCACCCGGTGTCTCTTCGCTGTGAGCTGGTGTTGCTCAGCCATCTTGAGCCAACAGCAAGCCGGTGCGCGCAGCACAGAGCTCTCTGTCAGGGAGGGACCTGCTCCTTGTCAGTGATGTCCTGATCTCCAGGCCAGAAACCCCCGAAGTAGCTGCAGGTCCACCCTGGAGCATGGAGCCTGCCTCCTGCCCACAGGGGAAGGGAGGCTTCTTGTGTTCCTCCCTGTAGCCAGATCCATTGGTGGGGCTGAGGTGATTCACCATACAGGCAGATGCTCAACCAGACACTATCTGCCTCAGCTCGTTGCTTCCTCTGTATTAATGACAGCAAGAAATGAAGATCCACATTCTGTCTCCCTTCTTTCTTTGCATTTTGGAGGTAGTTCTTCGGCCACAGAGGTTTAAGACTGGCACCACCATTTATTTGCTTGCAAAAATCATCAGTGTGGATGGGGAAAAGAAATTAACAGGAATTAAGTAACGAGGAGATGCAAACCATGAAGGAACTGAGGTGCAGGATGTGTCCCACCAATCTGTGCATAATGGAAAGTGCTGGAAGCAGTGGGGTCCCCAGTACAGTGCTTGGTGCTGTTTAGACAGGGAAGGTGACTTAGTGAGTGGGGGATGATAGTTCCCAGGGCCATTTTGTATTCATTTCCCTCTGTTCTTCACATAGATAAGCATCCATGCCCTAAAGCCTCAGCATCCTGCTGCCTGCCTTAGCGCCAATCAGGCCATGGAATGCTCCCTCCCTCCCACTTACCAATGGTCACACAGGAGATTAGAAAGATGGGATTAAATTAAGAGCATCACCTGTACAGGTACGGCGTATCTACCATTTGTATGGGGGTGATTCCTTACCTTTGAGAGGGCATAGCAGGCAAGCTCTTGGGTCAGTGAGGGAAATGTGCAGGTCTTTTCCAGCAGGACCTCCATCTCATCTAGTTCTGTTGGATGGGACACCGGCTGTGGGCTAAGGAGGCTCCTGCTTGTAAGAATGCTGTGATGTTGTCTCCTCACGGGGGGGAAGCCTGCAATAGTTTGTGTGGGAAGGGTAGAGGTTGCCATTTTAATTCCCATCCCACCTGCAAAGGTTGCTGCCTGCTGTGTCCTCCCACATGCCTGGTTGCCATAAATCCTGCGCTCTATCCAAGTGCAGCCCAACCAGAAGTGAAAAAGTGTTTAATTTAATGCCTTTTCCTCCTGTTTTCCTTCTTGGTTTTCTTTTTCCTTTTGTTTTTCTGCATTTAAACACTCAGCAGACAGACGGTGTATGACAAGAGGCCATGGACGGCCTACTGCTTTGAAACAACCACACTGTATTTAGGTGCCAGTAACAAGCATCTTAACTGGCTGGCTGGTGAAAAGGGGTATAAAGCAGTCAGAGGCACTGCATTAATGTAGCAACAAGCCCTAATTATTTCACACTATTTTCCAACAACAAAGCAATGTGTGATCTGTCACATGCCAAAGGTGTCCCAAAGTCCTATTCAGCCCTTGGTAATGAAGCAGTTCCTTATCCTTAACCAACAAAACACAGCTGCAACAGGGGCTTTCCTCCCCTTCCCGGCAGCAATTCTATAACAGATAATACCATGAAAAACCCACAAAAGAACGTGCTTTTTGTCATTAATATGATCTTTAATAAATGGAATAATGCACCATTTTACAGCAAGCCTTTTCTTTTAGACCTAAAGAATAGCCTTTTAAATGTTCTTATCCAACGTCTCTGTATCAATACAATCTCTTTTATTTAGGTTTATATATAACAAAGCAATTCTTACAAGTATTCATAGAAAACTCTGTAGTGGCTTTAACAATGTCAGCTTTCATAGTGGCATCCACAGATGATTTAAAACCCCAAAATTAGCTTTTTTTATTTCATACTCACACTGCTCCATGAAACACAACTTATACAGCATAGCAAGGGTATTGGGCAGCTTATACAAAAGAAATAACTGAAAGCAATTATTTATAAATTCATACATGATATTTTCTCCGCCATTTGAGAGAAAACCAAAAATACCCGTTAACAAAAGGGTTCTGATGAGACTCTGTATTCTAGGGTTTCTCCCCCTCTTCCCCAGAAAAGCTCGCGCAGAAAGTAACGCTTTCTTTACAGTCTTTCACAAGGAAAATGGCAGTTTTACACCTCCTTATTCCAGCTTTTACAGAAGACCAAACCCTAGAAATCAGTCTTTGCCATGTTCATTTTCCTCTTATACTGCATTTGGGGAGAAAAATAATCAACAGCAACTGTAAAAGATGATTCCAGCTTATATAAATGTGAATAGAGCACACCTTCCTCTAGAGACAAAAAGCAGACAAGAAACATTACATACAAACCATTTTAAATACGTTTCAACAGTGTGAAGGAGAGAGAAGAGTCACCAGTCAGGAATTAAAAAGTGACAAAGGAAAGTCAGCTCTAAGTTGGACCTGTCTCTGTTTCTTTGTTCTTGCGATGGTTTACAGAAATATGAACTCTATTCTTTCCTTTTGCATAAACAAGACTGAAGTGTGATACTCCGTGATACAGTTCTGAAGCACAAAAAAAGTGAATCAAGTGCTCGACAAATAAACCTCACATTTTCGCTCTGCCTTAAAAACAAGTGAATGGGCTACAAAAATTGGGCTACTTTTGGGAGACCTTGGAACAAGGAAGATATAAAGGCTAATTATTTCTGCTTTAAAACAGTTACCAGGCAAGATACTATGCCCCCGATGGATGTATGCTCCTGTAATCTATCTGCAGAAGCCTGCAAGAACGTGGAAGAAGTCCTTCCTTACTGTGAGTTACTGCGTCTGTTGAAACATGACTTTTGCATTGAAGATAACCAACTGAATGACTCGCAGATTTACACAATTTCTCATCAACAGGCTTTTTAAAATATCTGACAATTACATTAGAAGTTAACGTGACTCTCACTAGTTCCTGCTTATTCTGCACGTGTATATTAAACCACAGTGAAATAAATAGGAATGGCCATAAAAAGTAATTCAGACTAGTAACGCACCACAGCAGTCACCAGATCAGGCCTGCATGAAGCCCGGATCAATATTAAAGGGCTTTGGTGTAGATAAGGATTTATCTTGAAACCTTCCACTCCCACTGGTGCAGTTCCCCATCTTGACAAGAACCACGGCCATACTGGTACTGACCCAGCCTGAGCCCATGCATCACCTCACTCCCCTTGAAACATCACCCATGTGGTCCCACATTCCACTTCAGCTTTCCCAGGGCTAATCCTCCCAAGAAATTCTTAAAACCACTGCCAGCAGAACCCATCTCTCCTTTGCTCAGTCAGTGGCAGCCTCCTCTTTAACAGCGCTCAGCTCAAGTGCCAACCGCCTAGATTTCCTCAGCTACACTTGTGCCAAACATAACTCCCATTGTGATTCACTGGAGTGCCTAAATGTGCCCTCTGCAGAAGCAGAAGTTCTGCTACCATTTTAGTCAGTACAGAAGAAACCTCAAAATGAGAACTCTGACTTGTTACTACTTCTCATCAAAACTGAACCTACTGGGGGCGGGGGGATATCAAAAAAGTGATGTGTTTCTACAGCTACGGTTTTATATGACAATATAGAAGCCTAAAATGTAATTGGGTTTACTGGACTAAAATACTATGTTTAAATGGCAACCACACGTAACTATTGCTACTACATTAAAAAAACTCATAAAAATGATCATGTATTAAGAATGCTGGGTTGCTTTTTGATCTCTAAGAGAGGTACCTTAAATTACTCAGCTTCAGATAAAGTTTGTCATGCGCGTTCCCATCTCTCTTAAATCCATTCAACCTAATTCATCAGTGACAAGCCTGTCATGGGAGATCTTGCACCACTGGACTGGATGTCACATTCTGAGCCCAATTTGGTGCACCAAAGGCAATTAAAAAATGGCACATGAAAAAGAACATTATACTTGTTCCCAATGCTACCATCTGATGCTGTAACTCAGAATTTGATCCTGGAATTTATGCACAGCATACATATGCATCTGAATACATACAGAGTTTACATTAAAAATATGTATTTGGTTGCAACTGCAGCATGTATAGCTTTTTCACTGAAGAAAGGCTTACAGTTGAACAAAATGCAGTAAGAACATTTAAACAAGGAGGTCAAAATATTTACCTGTTAATATGGATAGTGGGAGACCAAAGAGAAAAATTTGAATAATTCAGACTTATGCAGAATACTAACTTGTCCAGTCTATGATCCAACTGTCATAGGCTATCAATCCTGTTTTGGTTTTCTTTGAGAAGATACTCCCAATCAGACATCAGGTCATGTGTCTGTGACTGTGCTCAGCAGTCATAGCTTTTATGACTTTAAACCAGCCTGCTTCCACAATGGGAACTGCCATCATTTTTATACAAGTAAAAACTACAGCATAACTAATTTCTCCTGTATTGACTAAAGATGTGAATTTTTAAATTCTCCCTAATTAGGCTTGAACTTTCCATAATCCATAATTTCCATAAACTTCTGAATATTTTCCTGAAATCTGAACATAGATGTAGCGATGTTATATTAGCAGACTACTTTTTTTAAACATGTAAAAAAGGAATATTAGAGCAGAATGCACTGAACACTGAAATCATGGCATATACAATATATACGTATAGATTTTTAAGTAACAAATTATTATCACTAAATTTGGCCCAACACTCTATTCCATACAAATACAGAACTTCCTTATTCTTCTCTCAGGTTAAGAGTAAAGATTTCTTTTAGAGAAGGTTGACAGGGGGGAAGATACATACTTCCTAAACGCATTTATAAGGTGGGGGGTTTGTTGTTTGGTTGGGGTTTTTTTTGCCCCTGGTGCATTGAAAATACTGAAACTGTGTTGCATCTGAGAATGAGGTGATTTTCTACATGGAAACAAGACAAATGAACAGCAGTAAAAAAGCAAACCAGAAATGTTCGCTGTTTCTGAGAATATTCTAAAGATGACAATATCAATTGGTTTTTTGATTAGGAACTCCTTTACTTTTAGCTGTGCAATTTGGAGTTTCAAGAGAGGCATTGTTAATAAGAATTGCTTAGCACGCGAAGCTGTGGAGCATTATAAGGGAATTCAGGGAAAGTGTGACAGACAGTCTGACTTGCAAACATCAATTTTAGAAGAAAATAAATCTGACTATGAGGCATGTCTGTCCAAATGGTTATAATTCACATTCTAGAAACCATGTTATGTTGATGAGTATCTCTACTATAGGAAACAGAAAAAGAGACAATGCATTAACCTAATAACTCTTCTGGCTTCTACTAGCACATCGTTTTCTAAAACCAGTAAGATCTTGGCTTATATATACAAACATCACAAATGTTTGCTCTAACATTTTACTTGAATTATACATTATAAATTACCATAGCAAATATTCTACTGTTGCCTATTTGACAGTGGCACAATTCATAGGTATTTACACTATCATTCTATTTTCATTTTGCTATATTTATCTTGTCTGCAATATACATGAGAAATTGATAGAAAATTATCAACTTTCATCATTATCCTTTTCTCTTAAAAACAAAACCAAAAAAACCAAAACCACAAAGAAATAAAACATATTTATCTCCCCTGATTACGTTTATCAACTATTCATGTGTCTGGTCTGTAGAAGTCTCTCTTACATGTATTTTGTTTGGTTAAGGATGATTCCTCATGGCATAAGACACAATTCAATATCATTTAATTTACAGAGAAAGTATCTGTGGATTATGTGCTGTGAGCACAAAAAAAGGGCATTACTATATTAAGCATTAAAACCAAATTGCTAATCTGATCTCCTCTAGCTGTGCAGAATCACAGTATTTTGGTACCTACTTAAGAGCTTGTTTTGACTGGCCTTTGAAAGTACTTTTTCTCAGTTTGGTATTTTGTGATAAAGTACATGTTTCTATCATATTACAGATTATATTTATCCATGGTAGATTACAAGCCAATACTTTCTAATAATTATAATCCATCCCAGAGGCCCTCCAGCAAGTGACAGAAATAGATAAAGGAATAAAGACTATCATGTTTGCTTTAAGAATGTTTTAGGGAAAACTGCAGAACATTTGCATCTGGTATTAAAATGATGTTGATTGCATCAAACATAAAGTTGGATTTCTTACAAAGGATGGGCCTGAAAAGGAAGGCTAGACTTCCTAAGACTCGTGCAGATCTGCCTTAGCAAAATGAAGCAGTAGTCAGAGGAAATCACTCTTCTCCCTCAGAGTGTTGCAAGTTAGCTAAGTGTATTAAATACGGTTCTTGGCCCACATTCTGAAATGCTGATCAATGATACATGCAAGGCAAAGCAAAAAGTCATTGGGAAAGGAGTGAAGAATCTTCAATATGCATGATACGATGATCATCACAGAACAACACACTGTACTTCAACCGGAGACTCAAAGAAGGCCAAAGAGAAGAAAACCACGGCCAGCATTCTGAACAGAATGCCAAAAATTGTGATTCAGGTCTTGAAGCCCAGCTGAGCAACTGGCAGGTTTTCAACATCTGGGATGCAAGATTGCAGCAGATGGGGAGCCAGGGAATGAATTAGAAGTAAAACCAGAGAAAGGCTGGATTTTTGAAGAGGAGAGATAGGACTGTGTATTTATACAGATGGATAACAGAATTACGCCTCAGAGACGAAAGGTACCACTTGATCTGGTGCTTCAGGAGCATAGGGAGCCCATAATGTGTCTCGTGGCTTGTATTTCTACAGCTACACTTAATCGAAGTCCGGATTTATAGTTATCTCTTGGAGATATCTAGGCGCATCTAAGAAACATTACAAGAGAAAATCATAGCAATCAAGCACAAACAAAGGATTTTGGGAAACAGCAAGAATCAGATATATCAAGGAATATATATTGCTTGTTGTATCATCAGATATAGAAGAACAAGGTTGGCAAAGTTTACCTCCGGGGAAAAAATGATGTAACAGCAAGGAAACAAATGAGCTTGAAAGCATAGAACATCTGTTTCAGCCAGCTGAAAGGAGACAGGCTGGGGGAGGCAATTGTTTGCTGCCAGTATCCTGCCACAGGACTTTGGCAGGCTGATGGAATAGATTTTCTTTCTTTGAACAACACTGGTTTTCAGATCAAGTGGTAAAACTTCACTCAGTACCAAAGACTGACATGTGTTAACGTCTTTTTCATCGAAGTAGTTCTTACTGAAATGTTCTCTATCAGACAGAATATTTCCCAGGTGGAAGGAGGCCCCGATCAATGAGGAAATTAAATTTCTTTCAGTAGAGGGTAAAACCAGTCATTCTGAAGAAGGGGTAAGATTTACTTGAGATGGTGAAAACACAATTTACCTCAATAGATATTACATTCATGTTCACTGACACCTAAAAATCGATGTGCATACAGCCGAAAGAAGGGTCTAAGCAGAGGGAAGAAACAACAACCCTCCCTCGCAAACGCTCATAAGCATGAGTTCTAAAAGTGTGCAATACGTTTCAAGAAGATGAACTGGGGGTTCTAAGAACTTGGAAGGGAGGACAAGTTTAACTCAACTCAGCAACAATGGTCCATTAGGATGCACCTAGCTGCGTAAGTAATGGGGCTGATTTTACCCCCGACTGTCTTAAGGAGGCAAATCAGGAAAGATTTGTGACTCACCACAGAATTCTTTTGTGCCAAATAGGATTCGTGCTTTTTCCTCTTTGTAAACAAAATACATCATCCGCTCGCAACCTGCCTTCACTAGAGCTTTTCGGTGTGACAGTTATTAAGATTTCTGAATAAAACATGTTTTCAGCGTACATCACCAGTGATCTAAATGAGGTTTTACATAAATGCAGGGGGTGAAACTGCACACAAGATAAAATGGAAAAAATGGCTGGCAGTTTCCTTACATTTGTCCAACGTTTTGTTATTCAGAACTTCACAGGCTGGCACCTACTGCTGAAAAGGGAACACATTTTGACCTGGAAGGATCGAAGGAATGGTACTGAGCTCAGATTTTTCTTCTTTTGTTTCTTTTTACAAGCCCTTTTAAGTTGGGGAAAATTCATGCATTATCACCTCAGAGCACAATGTGATACAGCCAGCTGCTTCAGGCTGGCTACGGTGTGCAAAGTTCACTGTCATGACCGGCCGACTGCTCAACTGTCAGGGAAAAATTAACAAATACAAAAAGGGGAACATGTGGCAGTTTTAGAAACGCACTCTTCAATAAAGCATACCGTGAACTATAGACTATTGCACATTTCAACATGACACAAGAAAAACGGGGGGTTCAAAAGAGAATACACTTTGTAACATAGAAATATACAGACTAGCTTGTGCACAGAAATCAAAACATGGTTAAACAAGACACCACTGCAGTCAAACCTGTCTTATAGTCTGCTTAGGATCTTAGTGACCGTAAGAAACTGGTCCAAACTGATTATCAGCAATACTTTTGTTACTTTTTTCCTTAAAAAAATATTTTGCGACCACATTTGATACACATATTTATATTCCATGGTCGGGACAGACAGACTGAACTCGAGCAATGCGGAAGAGAAAGTGCAAAAATGTTCCAAAAAATAAAAACAAACAAATAAAATAAGGAAGCATAAGCTAAAAATTTTCTGCATAGCTGAAATCTATTTAAAGCGAGTCCTTGGGAGGGGGCTGCTGACAGGAGGAAAAAGCAGTTTATTAAAACGTCTTCTGCATGTTGGTTTCAAATAATGCAAAAAAAAGGTCATTTGCCGGCTTCTGAAGTATTTCACAGGCAGTTCACCCCTGCGTCCTTAGATACCATTGTGGTGGCAGTGCCTCCTTCTGCAAGGTAAACGGCAGTGCTGGATTTGGAGTGGACAGCCTGGTCGCTGCCGTTGTTGTTGACCTCGCAGTGCAGCGGCTCGGTGGAGATGACCCACGTGGAAGGACGCCACCGCTTCAGGGAGTACGGAGTCTTCACGCGTTTCTTGATCTTTTCTCCTGAGCCCGATTTGCCATCCTGCGAGGAGTCACCTACTGAGGGGAAGAGACAGAAACAAAAGAAAACCCAAACAGAAAACAAAAACAGAGTAGAAAACAGCATTACAATGAAGATCCGACTGGAGGGCTCAGGGTTGTTACTCATGCAGAACAGAACAACAGAACAAAATCTTATCACACAAAAGCCACCGGGTGGCAGAGGCATGACAGGTACATCACCTACAGTAGCTGCCACTGAAACAAGGGGTCAGATTCTGTTCTCTGTCAGAAATTACTTCACTGAAGTAATTTGTGTTACCTTGACTGCACATTGGCATCAAACAGCAGAATCAGCATTTGACATTTGAGGGGCTTTTGCAATCAGAGTATCTTATATTACCTGTAATGGGAGGTACAAAAAAATGTCGCTACGACAGGACGGCAAAGACTAAACTTTTAATAGCATAATCAAACCATAGGTCCCCATTTCCTACTTCACCTGGCAAAGCATTTTACCTGAAGACAAAATGGTCCACTCTCTGTTAAGATCATGTCAGGATTTGGTATGCTGAGTTGCAAAACTTAACTTCAATCATGATAACATTTTAGCAGTAAAAATCTGATTGTTAAAAACCCCTTTTACTTCATATAACCTTCAATCAAAGAAAGTTACTGCAATAATCTTTTCTTTACCTCAATCAGATGTCAATTCAACACGTTAAGACAAAAGTTAAGGTTTCCTACTTAAAAGGAAGGCTTAAACATTTCACTGCTGAATATCCAACTACATTTCTTGGAAGGTTTGTTCTGGTTTCCTTCTAAACCTTTTCTTTCCTAACTTTCCTGGCCACCCAGATTATCTCAGTAGTATCACAGCATCTGTCTAAACACAGTGAGAGGTTTGCAAGCACCTTTCAGAGCCTGCAGTGCATTCTGGAAATAAATTCACTTAAAAATGCACACTAGGAGGCCCTTCCAACAGCTCCAACAGGCCCAAAGTCAAACACGGAGGATGCGCCTAGTTAAACTATAACTACATAGTTACTTTCTTACTCTAAAAAGGAGGGCCCCATTGTAACCTCTTAGATCTCTGGCCATGAAACTCTTAAGGCAGTTATTCTGAAGGAGTCTATTAAAATCGATTCGAATTACTTTGATTAATTTTTAATATGTACATGGTGAACTAATGAAGGATTGATAAAACTGTTGGAGCCAAGCAGAGAACGCCTGACCCTCTGTCTAGGCTAGGCTAATACAGTCAAATCAGTTGCTTTAAAAGTAATGAAGCATGTAAGCAGTTACTATAATAAACTATTTTAATCAATGCACCTTAGAGCTAGCTACTCTTAAGAGAATGAGGAAAAGTAAGGGAAAGAGGTACAAGGTGCCCCTGAAGGAAGAAATAGGAAGCTTTTTCAATATCCTTTGCAGCTGCCAAGGTAGGTGCCTTGCGAGGAATAATGAAAGTTATAAATTACTCCCTTCCCAGTCAGAGTAGACAGGTTATAAAGGGACAGATTTATTTTATGCATGTGGAAGGAAGATAGTGACCTAACATGTGCTGGAGTTGGTGAAAACAGGACTTTATCAAGAAGATTAAAATTGTGCTGAAAGAAATTAAATAGTGGGATTTAGTAAGTATGCTTTGAGGAGGGACAGCAGAGGCAGAAGTGTTTTCTATTCAACCAGACAGATGTAGCTATTAAGGAAAAAAGTGTCAGGGAAACTGTTCAAGTCCTGCAGGCACTTACACTGCATACTACTGCTATCCAAACTATTTGTGGCTGATAGATCCAGTGAATTAGGCCTCTGCGCTCTTCTAGTCTGGGTCTGCCCAGGATTTCTCACTACGTTCTGGATACTGACTGTAGCTGCGTCTTGCACTGGACATGGGTTACTGTTGTTGTTGTTAGCATTTGTTCTGCCAGTATCCAGCGGTCGCTCCCTCCTGTCTACTAGGCGGTCCAGAACACCTTCATCATGGCCAACTTGCTGCTCCCGCCTCAACAAGGGTTCATGCTCATCAGGGCTTGAATTAATATTCAGCCGACTATCCTCTCCACTGAACTGGTTCTGGAGCATTTCCTGGGCCCTTTGTGCTACTGAACTGGTGGTCTGGCCAGATGGCACCGAGCCATTGGCGTACTGGGCTGTGCCAGTATGAGAGTTTATGCCGTGGCTTCTCCCAGCCACTCCGTTCATGGTAACTGTCACAACATGAGGTTCTGCAGCATTGATAGTGTTCATCTTGGCAACGCCTGTTTCCACTTGCTTCAAGTTTGATTTGTGCTTGCCACCGAATTTTAACCGTGGCTCCTTTGTTGAATTTTTGGTGTTCAGGGGGAGGCTTGTAGGCCTCTTCGGAAGGTTCTGTTGCTTGGGTAGAGGATAGACCTGAGGAGATGGGACATCCGGAATCAAACACGCTTGACCATTGCCAGCTTGTGTGAAGTCCTGTTGTCCTGTCACCTCTACTGCAAGTTTTATCAGTGGATAAAGCAAGCTGGAACTAGTGCTGCTGAGTGGGTCTGGCCCGCTAAACTGCTTAAGCGAATGTTCCATCAGATTCTCATCAGAGCTTTCTTTCAGGTTCTTATCCACTTCTTTTGGATCCAATTTATTTGTCTCCAAGTCCTCCTCTGTTAGCTGCAGACAAACAGGGGTGGGCCCACCTGGCTGCATGACGTTTGTGGTATGTAAGTTTGTTTCATCTGAATAAGGCATTTCGGATATGGTGGTCATGCCAGTGCTAGGAGTGAGGCCAGTTGTATTGGTGGTGGTTGTGTTGGTGGACAAACTGGTGACACTGGTCTCAGGACTAGGGATGCGAGCTTGCGCTTGCTGCCGCTCATAGTTAATGGAGTTTCTGTTCTTCTCCCCTGAAGTCAGTGGTGTAGTGGACATTGAATGTTCAGAAGAAATGTTCTTCACTATGCTGTCAGTGTGGTGGATTGAATCTTCAATGTAGGAAGAGGAAGAGTAATCTGGATATGGTCTTATCTTTGATACACGTCTATGATGTGACAGATTCCTTTAAGAAAAAAATAAGTGTCATTAAGATCATATACGTAAAAATCACCTCATATTACAAAGCCTCTCATTTAAGAGAGCTGGATATCTGTTTCTTTCCATGCATAAACTAAGGACAGATACAATATAAACTGAGATCTTTCAGTAACTTCCTTGAAGAATCCTGGGTTGCAGAAAATTGGTTTCACTAGGACAGCAATCTTCTCATGGATGGTGTTCATACAACTAAGTTGGGTAACAGTAATTTTCTTCTATTTGTCCAGTATGCTGTTTGTCCAGTTCACTGCTAAGGTACTGCTCTAGCTGCAGAGAAGCAATGCTGAAGGAGGAAAACAAGACTTAAGCACGCAACATGGAAAAACTGATGCTGGGAAAAAGTCAAAAGGTCCTAAACCGTGAAAAATCAAATATTGTTCCAACTGAGGTATTCTACATTTTGCAAGATTTTTTTAGACAATAAATTCTGCTATATACAGCAACATTGCTCTCAAATCCACATCTCTAGTGCATGCTATTAAGCACAAATGTCAGTTCTGCAAATTCTCACTCCCTCTGGATCATATACAAGCAGAGAATGCACAGCACTTCTCTCCCTGGGGTCAGAATAATGATGACTTAAATGATGGCCCCACAGCTCTTTAATTGAAAAGCTGTAGGCTTGAGACTCAGTGATTTCCTGAGCGCGGATTGCCTGCAAATTCAGTTTTCAGTAGGACACTTTAAACAGCAGTTTTATGCATCATTTAGCAAGAGTTCTTAAAGACAATTCATAGTCACTTCGTGTCTTTGCAAGCCTGTCTAGACAGTTTGCCTAAGTTCAGTTTAAAAGGCCCCTCTGTGAAAAGCAGTTGTTTGCGTAAAAGGTGTCTCAATTCTGAGGACACATAGGAGATCTTAAGAATACAAGCGATCAGGATCATGTCATACAATACCCGTATGTAGACTAGCTCACATAACACACCCACTTCACGCCTGCAGAAACACTAAGCTAGCTCTAGCTTCCCTTCTGGAGTTGAGCTGAGCATTGCATTGGGCATTTGCTGCTGACTAAAACCAAACATTTTCTCTTCTTACCGCTCATTCTGCATGGCAGTTGACATAGGGTTGACGGTTGGACTGACTGATTTATTTCTCTCCCAAATCATCATGAGTTCTGCCATTCTCTCCTCAGCACACTGTGCTGTTAATCGAGCTTCAGCATCTTGATCCCAACAGTCTTCAATTGTTTCTTTAAGTGACCTCACAGCCTGCCAAGAGACAAATAAAACCCCTTTATCTTAGATTATTTTCCCTTCATATTGTGTTTCTAATTTACTTTTTCTATGACAGCATTCTGCACACATGAAAACGGTCACAAGCTGCTGAGAAACAATACACACAATTTCAATTAAAACTAATTTACCTTAGCATCAGCAATATGCAGGACTATTATCATAACTCACACACGCACCAACTGGGAAGACAATTACTTTGGAAAAGCTACACTGTCCATACAATCTGCAGCCAGCCCTCTCTGGTGTATACATGATCAACTCACTCTCCCTGCCTTATGAAAGCTGTGTACTCGGGACTGATGATACTCTGGAAATTGTCATCCCCACAATTCAGCTAATGGTTCCTGCCTTGCTTCCCTGCATTGTATACGCAAATAACACAGCCTTGCCCATTTCAGCATGCTTTTTTCTTCTTCTGTTCACTACTGTAACATACAAATGCCTCATAAATATCAGTGAATTTGTCTGCGCTATGTGAGAAGATTATTGTTGCCCTTCTTTTACAGATGGAGAAGCAGAAACACACACACATTTCTGGGATCATAGTGTGGGGTGAATGGTGCAGTCAGAATTAGAGCTCAAGACCTCCAAAATGTGCTGCCATATGGTCAGAGACCTGGAGAGGAGACAACTGAAATTACGAGCACTGAACACTTCTGCTTCCACTGCATCCGGAGTACAAAAAACAGGCAGAGATTTATTGGCCCCTGCTGCCAGTCTGTGGCCCAGGGATGGGATATGATCTGCCAGAACATCTTACATCTACAGCCAAGCTTTAACCTCTCCAGCACCAATGACTGTGCATAGTCCCAGCTGGGCACTAAGGCATTCAGTGGGTCCCGCTGACTGCTTCTGCGCCAGAACTGCCTTGTTCACTTCTGGCAGTGAAAACCAGGACTAGCTCTGCATGCTAGCCAAGAGCTCCTAACCCACAGAGCAGACTCCTGGCATCGCCTGCATCTGGCAAGTCACTGCTGCTCAGTGATGCAGCTATGGTTGTACAGGTGGGGATGAGCTCCCACACAAGCAAACCTTTTATCTCCCTTCCCACAATAGGTAAAAAAAGGCTTAAGCAACTACACCCCTCCTAGCTGAGGAACCTAAGTCTAAAAGCATTCTCAGGCTCAGTGGCAGGATAGTGTACTGGATCCATTGTTTCCCCCAGAATAAGAAGCCTTCATTTGGCTTTCAGAACTTCATTTAGTCACAATTACAATGTATCTAATGAACACTAATCTCTGCTCTTGCCCCTTTATAAGACTCTCCCTTACATTTTTCGCCAGCAGTAAATTTAGCCAGTGCTCAACTTAATATTGTCTCTCTTCTAACGGGTCCTTTCCTTTTGATGTTTAAAGGATCATGAAAGGAGCACAGTGATGACTGTGCAGACAGTTAACGGAAGTCAGGTTCTACAGCTTCACATTTACCACAGTAACGTGTTTTCTATTAATTTCAGGTTCAAAGTGATCCATTCTAAAATACACCATTTAGAAGTTTTAGCACTCAAAAAAGATAGAAGGGACAGGAAATCTGCATTATTCTGTTCTTCTATTAATATCCTTCAGTCCTGACCTTTGAAGTCAAGCTTGGGCCCTGCTCCGGCTCTGGCAGATGAGAGAAGAATGTTGCTAACATCTCAACTCAGTTTATAGCCCTTGAATTATTTTATGCACATCATCTGCTTAGATTGGCAATGTATACTGTGAAAAACAATACTGCTAATCAAGGTCTGTATCACAACACATGTTCAGGAAGCAAACTGAGACTGCATAGGTAATCATAAATTAAGGATTCTACATCTTTTGAGTGCCTTAATTATGTGACCTACAAAATAAAGCATTGATTTTTATTTCTCAAATGAAAAGGACAAGCAAATTTCTCCAATAGACAAATTGGCATGGAAGTGTTATAATCCAACAGAGATTATAACAGAGAGCAGAGCTTTAAATAATGGACAGAAACCTTTTATCCCATGCATTAGATACAGGAGGTCAGCACTTGGGTCCAGGGTGAGGCTATCTGAAGCTTAGTTTTCTACATTCTCTCTCCTACAGTGGTCATTCAGATGTTATCCCAGATTGGCACGAGGTGGAATAGGTTGCTTGATGCACAGAAGAGACCTATGGATTGCTTATTTGTTCTTTTCTCTTAAGCAATGATGCAGATCCACCCTTAGAGCTGGACTTATTATCCTCATCACTAATTATTATGTTCAATTTTTGCAGAAACATCAGTGACAACACAAAGAATGCACGAGACAGTTTAAGTCTGGGGATCATCCAATAGTGCTGGAGTCTATCAGCTTGTTAGGCCGTAATTAACATTTAAAATGGTAGTCTGCAAAACAAAACAAACCTCCTTGAACTGTTTTAGTCATAACTGTCTTCAAAACCAGCTGTCGAGCTTGGTTCTTCCAACACTGCATTTGCCAACATGGCCATAGTTAAAACAGTTGCTGCTTGATTTCCCATAGAGTTTGGGCGTGGATTGTTTTTTCTCTCTTCCCCCAGCCGAGACCAGCTGGCCAAAACTGTGTCATGAAAGAACTCCTCTATGAAGCTCTCAACTCAGTTACAACATGTTTTACACCAGTGTTAATACTGGAGGCTATGCTTCTCTCTGAAAACTGTTTCATACATATTTACAAGTACCAGCACAGACGAGGCCTTAGGCTCCCCATTATCTGCACAGTAGCTACATACTTATCAACTAGCAAAGTCTCTGAAGATTGAAGGGTGTAATTTCAGTAAGGGAATAAATAAAAGTATCATTTAAAGTAAGAGTCAACTATATTGCTTTCACACTCACGATCCAACTAATTTAGCTTAAACAAGTTACCATGTATCGGGTGGAACCCAGTAGTAACTGTTTTGCATTTCACTTTGCTTTTAATAAAAGACAAGCACCCCCCTACGCTAACAGCATTCGCATTACCTCACCTTTGCTTCAGATGAAAGCAAGCACACAGACTCTTACCAGAGTTCTGACTTGCCGTAACTTGTTGGCCTGCAGCAGCAAGCAGGGCTCTAAGCCACAGCTATACTAATGCAAAACAGCATCACTGTGTTTATAGTCTTGAAAAGAAAAACTGCAGATCAAGCAAAGCCATATAAAATTCCTCATGTAGTTATAATGAAATGATTGCTAGAAGCTGTAGCCTCTGTAAACTCTGAGGATTATACATCTTCAGAGCAAGTATTACAGTGTGTACAGATTTTACTTCTGGAAGAGGATATTTACATTTTTTGCCAACTAATTTAGGGTGTTATTAGTTTATAAGATGTCAAAGGTAGAAAATGCTTTTATGTTTCTCATCCAGCATACAGAGAACATATGGGCACTTTGTGTATAATACTACAGACACTGTCTAACAATTAATATAACAAGTTGTCTTCTGTGTATCACACTTCAGCATCCGATAATAACCAAAGTATTTTTCCTTAACAGAAATGTAGCTTTCATGTGAGTGGCTTTTCTAAAACAGAATTCAATACCCAATAGGTTCAGACACAAGCAGCTCCCAATCCTTAATTACCAACAATAATTTCAAAGAAAGAATGTATTAAAAAATTACTTTTAAGAAATGAGTACACCCTAATGATTGTTTCTTTGAATAGATTCTATCTCACCAGGCTGTTCTCCTTCCATGCTTCTGGGAATTTTGGTCTTTGCTTCTCTCTAGACACCAAGACTTGCATATCTTCAAAAGTGGGATGGTTTCCGACTTCTGTCTGGAAAGCCATCTGGTACTCTGGCACAGATTCCCCTGTTAGCAAAAGAAAGGAAGAAAAAAAATCACTGATAAAAGGCAGAGCAAGGGCTTTCAGGTGATGAAAGCCAGTATCAAAGTTGTTGTGTACTGAGATGTTCTCCATTTTCCCTCAAAGTCTAACTTCAAAAAACCCCAGCTGATTTAACTGCAAGAATTAAGCGTTGTTCAGCAATGTCTCCCAGGATAACATCTCCAAACGTTGCTGGCTGAGTGGCACATTCAGAATGTCTCAGAGCCTGAGGATGACACCTAATTTCTGTGCAATGTCACTACTGACTATATTAATGTACTTCATTTCAGAGGAAGCCCAGTGAGATTAAAGATCTGTGCACAGAAACTGCAGCTGTTTTACTACAGAGAGAATCGTGCATGTCAAACTAGTTCTATATGCCCTATCTTGGGAAGAAGGTGGTGGTTGTGATACAATCTCATGTTGCATTTTAAAAGACTACTTCCTTTTCTTTTATATTGTAGGTATGGAGGATTTCCCTGAGTTTTCAATGTCACCAGCATAAATAAAAGTATGACTGACTAAAGGCTACATCAAATCACAGCACTTTCCCATCTATTCTTTCATGAGGGAAGTCTGAAAGACACTTCAGGCACTTTTATCAGTTTCAAGAACTGGAAGTTCTGCCCTTGCCATAAGCCCAACTCTCAGTGTTTGTAAGCGCTTGATAATAATGTTCAAATTACACTTACCATGAGGCCTGCAAACTGCTTAATCAGGGAATTTAAAGTCTTTTGAGCATGGACCATGCTCCACACTCAATTACACTGTATCGACAACAATCATCTTGAACGCTAGATGGCACCGACTTAATGGCAAAAACAATTGAGAACATTATTTCCCTTCTTCACTTTAGAAAGCCATGGCTAGGGAGTAGCTTTGGTTGCTAGTACCACTTTCTGGTATTGTGGGGTTTTCCAGTTCATTTAGTTACCTGGGAAGAGGTCTGTACATCTCATAAATATCTCCCAGTAGATAAGGCCTAGCGCATACATATCCACTTGTTTCAATGCAGATTCACAATCCCTCAAGTTCACAGCTCCTTCAAGAACTTCTGGGGCCATATAGCGGATTGTACCAACCTGGAAAAACAGAAAATCAAAGCTCTCTATCAGGAAACAATTTCCAAATTCAATCTATTATTGGGATTTGTATTTTTTAAATATCCTACTTTTTTTGACTGTTTCCACACTCAAAGAAAATGCAGTTCTGTTCTAATCAATGTCCCCAGTTTCTACACTCTTATCAAGGAGCCGAGTCATAATAAGTCCCTTCTCCTACTCTATCACTTCTTTGCATGTACCAAAACAATTCTATCCCTTAATGTTCTCTTAAGTAATACGATATAACAGAAATGTTTCTTTTCCCTGAAATTATTCTGTTAACACCAGGGTATGGATCATAATGGAAGAGGATGCTGCTGAACAAGGAATTTATTCTCTTTATCCCTGGACTGTCACCAAGGCTCTCCCCTACATCTTCCATGGTCAAAGGCTATTAAAAGCCTTGCAGTATACCTATTCATTTCCACTATGACATATGTTAGATTACAGCAATCAGTCATCAGTACTCGTAGGATAGTATTTTGTTACAGGACTATTCCATATCCCTGCATTTCAAACAGTGGTTTCCCTGTTTCTTTGTTCAGTAAGGGGAGATCTATAAAGAGGACCTGTGCATTAGGTATTGTTAATGTAGCACTTGCTTTCTAAGGGAAGGTGATTAGCACTGCAAACCACATTCTTTGAATTAAATGCAAATGTTTTCTGTAAAAGCACAAAACCAACAAATATGCAGAATCATTATTTGTTTTAAATAGCCTCACTGTATTTCCACAGCCTATATTCAGGCATCAGTGTATTTATGCTTATACAAAAAGAAAACTACAAAACCCCCACTCTCTGAATCACCACATCATAAAAGCCTAAGAAATCAGTTTCTTCCTTCTGCCCAGAATCCATTCTAACCCACTCCTAGCAGATGTTTTCCCAATCTGTTCCTTAAATTCATAAAATGATGCGAATTCTATAAAGCCTACCTCAGCAGTCTGGTCCAGACACTGGTTACCTTCTATAGATCAGACAGATTTCTTCATAACTAACCTAATTTTTTCCTTCTACAACATAATGCCATCACCTCTTGTCCTATCCACACTGAAGGCAAATAGTTTATTCCTTTCCCATAGCAGCTGTTTACATATTTGAAGACCTGTCTCTTGTCTTTACTTCCCTAAACAGCCCTCATTCTTTCATCTTTTCCCATAAGCTACTCTTTCAAGTACTCCCTGTTACACTGTCTCTGTTCTTAGTTGGTCCATATCTTTCTACGTGCACTTAACTCTAGCAGGTCCAGAAAACCGCAGATGACACACAGAGAAATGGCTGCAGGATGTAAAATGCAGGATATGTCACCATCTCAGAAACATTAAACCAAAACCACCAAAGAATGTTTGGTCTTCAGTTAATACTCGCAGTACAAGACCAAAGGGACCTGTACCACATCATTGCACAAACAATATGGTAACCAGACCTACCTTGCATCTTTTTGCCATGTCGCACAGAAAACTTCAGCCTCCAGGGCTGACTGACAGTCTATCACCTTTCAAAATGCTAGGTTTGGTTTTGAGTGGTCTGAGAATAAAACCGGTTTCTTTCTGTCAAGGTTTTAGCCACTTCTCACCCATATTGCAACTATTTCGCCTTACAGGAATTGCACCACCTTAATAGTCACCTTGTAACAACAAAACCAACTATTTCTCAATGTTACTATAATTCGTCTTCCTTTATCCTTATTTGTACTTACCTCACTAATGGCTGCATTATCTTCCTCACCGGGGCGTACCAGTCTGTTTCCAGTTAACTTCATGGAGAGCCCAAAATCGCTAATTACACATGTTCCATCATTCTTTACCAGGACATTACGGCTGTTCAAGTCACGATGGGATATCGCAGGCTTGTAATGGTCTATTTGGACATATGGAAGTGCTTGTTACTATTTGAGCAGTTCTACTGTTTGGCAAAATGAGAACACCTCATTATGTCTACTCAGCTATTATAAACAGAAAATCAACTTATATTTTAGAAAAAGAACATTTTTGCTTCTTTATAATGAGCTCCACAGCATGCTAGCTATAGAAAACTGACTGGCATTCAGGGTTTCACTGTAGCTATACAATATATTAGGCTAATGCTATATACAGTTTTAGTGTTTGCCATAAAACTTCTTTCCAAAGGATATTTCAGCATGATTTTGGCAGGGGAGACATTGTGTACTTGAACACAGACCTGCTGCCACAGCCCTGACAGTCATTCCAAATGCTTTCTCATATAGCCACACTCCTGTGTCAAATACAGCTCCAACTATTTACATTATGATTGGAATTGGCACCTATACAGAAGATACTTAGACAATACTATACTATTCCAGAGAGTCTGAACATGTTCATCTTGCAAGGGACCTGATCTTTTCCGAAGAATAATCTCAGTTGTTCCTAGTTTATATGCAATTTATTTTGTTGGTAAAGCAATCAGCAGTATAGAACCGGTTTTACTGTGAAATTTATTCTACTCCATAAGTTCCCTCCTAGCATTCACAGACCAGCCTATGGCTGTCTCTTCTTTAAGATGGAAGACTTACACATTTTCTGGCTGCTAATGGACACACCTGTCTGCTCATTTTAAAATGATGAAGTTACAATGATAGCTCCAGCTTCAATGGCACATGGGAATACTGATTTGGTATTCTCAGCATTGCACTTTTAACAGCATCTTCAGTTGTCATTCTTTGCTAGAGTTGATGCTTAACATTTGAGAGACATAGTTTGGGGTTTTAATCCAAACATTAGCACCTTCATGTAGAATTAATAACATCATCTTTTTATTTACTGCCAAGAAGCTACTGCTTCAGTGCCAGGCCATATTCCACAGCCTGATACATCACAGATCTCAGTATATCTGCTTTATAATCAGGATACTTCAGCTGCTGAAATGCTGGCTGAAGCATGTAAGCAAAGAAATCAAGATATGAATCAATATGTTGTCACGTCCAGTGCTCTAATAAAACACTAAAAGTCCAGCAGTATTGTTTGTACACAGCAAAGCCTAGGCCCACACCCTTAGACAAAAATCAAGATGTGATAAACTACAGTGGAGTTGGAAGATTTAATTATTTCTCTTTGTGTATATATATAGTTCATACACAAACTAAAAATTGCTTTGGTGATTTGCGTCTGAACTGCAAACACAAACAGAACACCCCATCTGTTTGCTCTCCGCTAGACAGACATCCAGCGCTTCAGGTCTTCAGTAATCTGTTGCCATGATACAGAAGCACTACACAACTCTGCCTCCTCTTCTTGCCTTTCTCTAGGGCTCTGCTGGCTCTTACTCTATGTTTTTATACAAGCATCACAGACAGAGCCCACAACATGGGATTGTTCAGAAGGAAAGAACATATCAGAAGTTCTGAGTAATCTCTATTTGCATTCATCATCCCCTACTCACCACACTGTATCAGAGAAAAAAGAAATGCAGGCATCTACTGATAGAAAAAAAAAAAAAGAGTATCTTGAACATCTTGGCACCCTTCCTGGCCTTACCTCCTCGGGGTAGCTCCGTGTGCAGGTATGCCAAGCCTCTAGTTATAGAGTGGGCCAGACGACAAGAGCTCACCCAGTCACTTGTGTGGAGACTCAAATATTTGCACAAAGAACCCTAAAAATACCCAGAACAAAACAAAGGATTAAAAACATTGTCCAGTCGAATAACTCAGAATCTTTATGAGAATCAGTTTCATCCATTGCTCCTGTAAGGTGTAACCCTGCAACTGCTTCTGTGTTTAACCAAATGCTCTAAAACACAAGACAGGACCGAAGTTTCATTAATTGCTAGTGCTATCATTTGGTTTATCTAAAGTGGAACAGAAAATTTATCACAAATAACAGGGATTGTCTTTAGGAACAGCAACATTAATTATAAGCCAAAAGCAAAGTATGCACTTGATATGTTGTTCTGAAGAACTTCTACTGAACAAGAGAAGCAGTTAACTGCAGATGTAACAGCCTGAATTACTACACAATGGCCTTTAAGTCAAAAGCACTTATAGAATACTCAAAATCTCTCACTGGTATCTTCTCTGCTATAAACTATTTTTGTACCAAAAAACCTTAACAACTCAGGCATTTCAGAATAGGAGGCACTGAAGAACAGGAAAAGAATGCCATGCACCCCTTTCCTTGAAAAAGAAGTTAAATGTGGAAAATGGGGGATTGTTTAGTAATTTGTGGTGGAATCTCCAAGAAAACCAGAAGGATGGGTGTCAATGACGGTATTCTAGAAACAGAGATTGCTATCTGAAAAAAGAGCCAGATCCTGTCACCCATAATGCCTTTGAGCAGTTTTTATGCACATAGGCCCCAATGACAATATACTCAATTTAAACAAGCTAAATCCCCACACATGAAGAACACGCCATCCAGCTGACTCCGCATACATAGTACAATATAATTTATAAGTACAAACTACCCTGGTTTTGCCTGTTTAAATCTGTAATCTTAAAGATGCACCAACACGTAACATTACCATAGCTACAACTAAAACCACTTTGTTAAAAAACTAGCTATGTAACATTTGGTTTGCAAATGCAAGTCTGGCGTGTGCCACTTGGAGGTGACATTCAGGTGTGTAACACAGGCACAGTTCAGATGGAGGCACATCAATACCAGAATTTAAGGTGATCAAGGCATTAGACATTTTTCTTAATCCAGTGCTAAAACTAAAACCAAGTTCTTGATGCTCCTTAATGGAATTACCAAAGTTAGAGCTTTGCAGACTTAGCCTGTGCAGAACAAGGAACCCACAAATAGGTAACCTCCTCGGTGAAAACAGGACAAATGTCACTCAGACAGGTCCACATGAGCATTTGTTCCCATTGTTTAAAATGCTGTTATATGAATCTCGAAGAGGTTTTGGCAATTAAAAAAAACCCTGAAAACCCACCAAAAATTAGGAATTTTACTTCTTTTTTATCCTTATTGTTTAAAGCTTTTTAAGAAATATGAAACTTTCATTAGCCTCTCACTGCCAGCAACTTGGGTGCAGTAACAGATTTTCTTGGCTTAGTGGGCTGAGATTCTAGCCCATTCTAAGAGAGGCCACAGAACTGTTGTTATGGTGTGACTGGGAATCACTCACATGCTTCAAGATCTTTCTGCTGCAGAGCCTGCTAGCCACCAGGTATTTTTTAAGCTAGCGGAGGGCTGTGATTTTATGCTTTTGGTGAAGTTCAATATGACAATCAGGAAAGGTCTACTCAAGATTTAGAGAGATACATATTTGCAATTCAGATTATTCTTGTCAGAGTCATGAGTTACATCTTGAATTGGGGACATTTACTCTGATTATGACTTTTGATACAATTGATGGTTTTAACAGTCATAAGATTCTATGTGTTTTACAATTTTTCTATTGTTCTAAAAAGACATGAATGTCTGAGCTCCAGAGGGACAATTCTGTGGCCATTACATATCTCCTACTATGTCATCCCTTGCAACTTACTCTCTGTTTATTCACCTGCCACACCTCAGAGTACTACCAGAACAGCACATTGGCTGATAAATACATGTATCTTTGCTTTTATTAGCTGCTCACTAACTTTCTTTGGTCTCAAGACATGTTTGGATAATAACACAATTTGGGTCAAACCTATCTGTTTTGCTTTCACCAAGGCAACACCACAAGCAATTTTCTGTGTGAAAATGTTGAAGCTTGTGTGTTCCTATTTCTAAGAAGGAAAGTGTTTCAAAGGAGAATGATGTTTTGGGTGGTATTTCACCTGCACATCTTGTATGGGTTACTCCTTCTTGAAACAAGATTTATGGCTCTAGTTTGAACAGTGCAATTCCTTTTTAGTACTGCTGCCACAGCAGGCTTCCTTCTCTGCTGTTAATGCCACATACAGCAGAACATCTGCTCCCTGAATTAAGGATCACACTGTGCATTAATTACACCTGCTGTGAACTTTTTCCAATGACTTTCAAGCCACTAGTGGATTGATTTTAGACTAATCTTGCTGTTCTTAATACCACATTGAGAAAGAATCTGATAATATGATGTCAGAAGCCTCATCTGTACATGTAATCAGATTATTAACGTATCCTGTTTATATCACAGAATCACAGAATCACAGAATAGTAAGGGCTGGAAAGGACCTCAAGATCATCGAGTTCCAACCCCCCCGCCATGGGCAGGGACACCTCCCACTAAACCATGCCATCCAAGGCTATGTCCAACCCCACCTTGAACGCCGCCAGGGATGAAGCATTCACAACTTCCCTGGGCAACCCATTCCAGGGCCCCACCACCCTCACAGTATAGAACTTCTTCCTCAGATCCAATCTAAACCTCCCCTGTTTAAGTTTAAACCCATTACCCCTTGTCCTCTCACCACAGTCCCTAATGAAGAGTCCCTCCCCAGCATCCCTATAGGCCCCCTTCAGGTATTGGAAGGCTGCTATGAGGTCTCCACGCAGCCTTCTCTTCTCCAGGCTGAACAACCCCAATTTTCTCAGCCTATCTTCATACGAGAGGTGCTCCAGTCCCCTGATCATCTTCGTGGCCCTCCTCTGGACTTGTTCTAACAGTTCCATGTCCTTTTTATGTTGAGGACACCAGAACTGCACACAATACTCCAAGTGAGGTCTCACGAGAGCAGAGTAGAGGGGCAGGATCACCTCCCTCGACCTGCTGGTCACACTCCTTTTGATGCAGCCCAGGATACGGTTGGCCTTCTGGGCTGCAAGCGCACACTGCCGGCTCATGTTCATTTTTTCATCAACCCACACCCCCAAGTCCTTCTCCGCAGGGCTGCTCTCAATCTCCTCCCCGCCCAACCTGTAGCTGTGCCTGGCATTGCTCCGACCCAGGTGGAGGACTTTGCACTTAGCATGGTTGAACTTCATCAGGTTGGCATCAGCCCACCTCACAAGCGTGTCAAGGTCCCTCTGCATGGCATTCCTTCCCTCCAATGTATCAACCGAACCACACAGCTTGGTGTCATCGGCAAACTTGCTGAGGGCGCACTCAATCCCACTGTCCATGTCACCCACAAAGATGTTATATAAGCAACAAGACATAATTTGCAATCAAATTATATTTCAGCTGAAACCCCTTTCATTCAAGAAAACAGGAAAACCGGATCATCTGTTAAGACAGTCATGCTATGTCCTCCCAGGAGCAGAATACACACTTGATTTCACTTAACTCAATTAGTTGAAAATGAGCCTATTCTGCCAGAGCAGGCCAGTACTGATGCGCTTTTGCAAAACTTAGCTTTTTGCATGGTCATTTCCAGTTTCTGCAATCTCTTTGTAGATGCCCATCCCTACAAGCTGCCATGATCCAAGTGTGTTCTCACTTAGAAGTTTCAGTTAAGATACTCTTCATGTATTTGTGAAGTGCTATGCTGTCTTAAATTTGCATACATATTTAGATCTTTATATACACTTATGCATTTAACTTTCAACACAAGCATATACTTAGAGCCTAAGACTGGCTGGTATTACTGCCATTTATTACTGCTCTTCTTCTTTTTGCTGCTTGAATAAGCAGTTTTTGCCCTATTGTCCTCATAACAAATCAGGCTTCAGCCATCATCTTTAGGCACTGGACGAAATACGCGTTCCTTTACTTGAGACCAAAATTCTTTAACTGAACAGTTAAAGTTCTTCCCATATACAAGACAAATTATTTGCTTTTTCATACACATAACACCCATATGCATTACATTTTATGATTTTCCATGAAAGCAATTCACATTTATGCTAGATATTTTTAAAGCATTTTTGTTTCTATTTGTGCACATACACACAGAGTGTTAATAACTCAAATCCATGAATTTGTGAGATGTAAGCATTCAGTTAGCTAAGGAGATTTGAAGATACGGTTCATGAAGATGTGGTTATGGAAAGTAAGGCTGCCTTCTAAAGATTTGTCCTACATCATCAATATACGGTACAGCTAAATAAATATGGCATGCCAGAGAAAGCTTTCAAGAAGATGACAGGATAAAAAGCCAAAGTGATCTACAGTACCACAAGCTAGTCTGACAGCAATCTATTGTGTTTCATTGTAAAAAAACCCCACTGTTTACTCACTAGGTACCAAGATCGTAACTTCCATAATAAAGATTTAATGTCTTAATATTAAAAAGTTTTAAATTAAGTAATGTTTAAGTAAAAATAACTCTTCAGATTCTATACCTGAATATTGCACAGTTGACTGAAGAAACCTGCACCATAACCAAAAGCAAACACTACACCTAAGATTTTGCAAGATTAAGTTTGGTAGAACTAACTGGGAAATCTTAAAGGTACTGCAATAAACCACACTAAGGTTCATTAAAATTGTAATTTGTATGGATTATTTTTACATTACTGTGCAAGAAGCAGCAATGAAAAGCACTGGTAAATACTAAAGTACATCCTTTTTATGTGGCTACTCTTAGAAATCTAAACCAATCCAATTGATTTCTTCAAAGTACTTACATTGGGGTAATATTCCATCACCAATAAATATTCCATGCGGCCATCTGCAGTGAATCTCTCATCCCCCACAATGAAGCGGGCGATGTTGTCATGTTCCATCAGTGGAATCCTGTAAATGTTTCTCTCATTGACAAAGTTCTGACGATTGGCAAAAGAAAAGACTTTGACAGCAACTGGACGTTCATCTAGGGAACCTTTGTACACCGCTCCATACCGCCCCCGGCCAATCAGCTGCAAATAGACGTAAATAAGTAGTTCACTAAACAAATGAAGACAAACCCCAAGTTTTCACTCTAAAAAGACTGTACACCAACTTTTGTACTGACATATCCTAGAAACAACAGTGAGTATAGTGAATGTTTTGTATTGAAAACTAGAATGGGATTACTGTCATAAAAGCTATTTTGGAACTGGAAACATTAGCATAGGTCAACCTAGACCTTACTAAATTGATCTATAGTTGAATACCCGCAAATAAACCATACATAAGCTATTCAACAGTTTTATATACAGAATCAATAAAATCCATGTGTTTTGTGCTGCTAATTCTCTTCTTAAACTTTTGCTTACATTTATAGCTTTTACATGATCAATTTTAATTAACTGCAGAGATCACAGACATTAAGCTGAACATTTTATGTCTAGGATAGCTTTAAAAGGTGTACCTTTTAGGTTAGTAATAAAAGTGTATGCATTTGTAGTGAAAACAGATATGAAAAGAGGTAAAGAGTTTTTAAAAGAAAGGAATAATAAGTTTTTTACTACCTGTGAATCCTTATTCTAGCCCCCACTATGTTAGACAGTCTTCACAGAATGGCCTGTCCTGTCTCCATAGCAACTGAAGAAAGATGCAATCTCCTCTCTAAACCAAAATGTAGGACCACCTTCAGAAGAGTCCTAGTTTCTAAAGCTCAAGAAATTCTAACTCTTTGTTAAGAATTTAAGCACCTATTTGATTGAAATAATATTCAGGAAGACCTAGACATGAAACTGTAAGGATTTCATAGACCAGTATCTTTTTACTTTTTTAAATACTTACAAATGGAGGAGGAATGGAAAGCAGAAGGGATTACAGAATTAATGTTTCTAAGGATGATAAAATTGTCCAATGGGAAAATTTTCACCAGGAAAGCATCCTTTACCAGACAGACTTTCAATTTCTCAATCCTTCCACGTCAGTGGATTGCAAAGCAGCAGCGAGTCACTTCAAGGTACAAACCCAGAATGTATTCTACCCACAGAGATGTGAAAAGACAAGGACAGGTTAAGACAATTTGTTCTGCAACACCCTATGGCTGGGGGTGAGGAATCAGCTCCTTAGGATTTAAGAGGACAGGAGATCTCATGGCAGATCTTTCTCTGCCAACAAAGTCGCTGCTTTTTCCAAGACTGCATACCAGTATGAGCAATTTCACCTGGGGCTTTGCACACATTTACAACAGGCATTGTTATACTCCTGTGAACTCTGCCTCAAGTACTTTTTTGATGGCCCAAGGCACCCAAGCTTCTTTGCTGATTAGTCTGCTGTCACCATTAGCCCAGACCACACTGCATGCTTGCAGTCTGCATCTTCAGGTGTGATTTCTAACGGACAAAGGAAAGTACCATACTCTTAATCTCTCTCAGTCATTTTACTGATTTATTTTCTGGCTAAAAGCTTTTAAACATTCTGTAAGTTCTATCAAGCATATCAATTGAGAGCATAACAGTTTGCTGTTGTACAATGATACATCTCATACCAAGCTGAGTAGAAAGTTCTGGTTGGCCTCTAGTTGCCATGGAGATAGAGTACCCCACTGTGAAGAATGACTACACATAAATGCACCACTACTGCAATATACTGCCTACCTGCAGTAAATTCTACATTCCAGTAGTGTTACCAAAGCATTTCAAATTACTGTGGTAGGATACTGTACTTAAAGCCATCTGGGTCAAACAAAAAGATGGATCTTTTGATGCAATGCTGAAATACAGCACATTCCAATCTCCTCCATTACCTCCCAGTGTTCAGTATTTTCTTCTCAAGGTAGAACATATTCTAGCCAGTACCACCAAAAATAATAACAAAAGCAGGCAAAATGTAACTGTGGTAACCTTTTTCTTTTGTCTTCTAATTTCATATTTCAAATGTGATTTACAAGAAAACATTACAGAAGCACTGATGCATTTATTTCCATAACTATATCTGGGAAGTGGTATGACCACTAGTGTTACACTGAATAAAAATGAAGATTAAGTAACAGAATTGAACATTTACCTCCAACAACTTTAGATTATCCAGATCCAATGAGGGCTCTGATGCTGCTGCCTCCATCATATTCATACTGTGCAAACCTTGTTTACGGTCTCCTGTGGAAGGGCATGGGGGGAGAATCAGACAGTGTCTTTTCTCTGCCATGCTACAAGTGAAAACAATACAACTTACCTGGGACTTGGAAGAAATACACATTTTAGGCAAGAACATAACATGTAAAAAAGGAATCCTGTAAAATCTTCTCAGAGTCAGGAAAAGCAATGGTGAAGGTGCCAACAGCTACAAACTTAAGGCTTTCTGCTATGCAACTATTTTGATAATTGAATGTCGCTGGAAATTAACTCTAAAGCATGTTCACAACCTCACTTAAGCTGTGTGGAGCAGAGATCTTTCTGAAGAAAAATGGCTCCCAAAATGCCAGTGGAGAAATGATGAATCTCTCCATATCACTATATGAATGGGCTATCATCACCATAAAGTGTGAGAGAGGAGAAAGGGAAGCATTATGTACATGAATATAATAGGGTCTGGGGAGAGCAGAAGAAGTAAGTATAGCTTTGAGAAATAGTCCAAAGAACAATTAAAAAAAGGAATAACCAAAGGAATAACCAAAGAAAAGTCAAACCCTACCTGCAAGCATCCTGTATCCAAAGAACAGAGCAGCAACCAAAACAGCCAGTACAGACACAGACGCAAGGGCAATGACTATAGTCTCATCTCGATGAAAAGAATGAGAAGAATCTGAAAGAAAACAAGATAAAGACTCTTTAATTGTAAATTTGAAAGAATCAGCACTATAAAACATGTAACTTATTACAGCAATAAGGAGGGAATTGTATTCTGGACTGTAAGACACTGCACTAAACTCTACTTTCTCTTAAAATCTAAGGATGGCAAAAGAGCTATCAGCTCAAACACAGCTGAGCACACATTCATTGGCAGCTTGTCCTACTCTTCCCCTTGCCACCATAGAGAGAGGCACCAACAGCAGAAAGTGAATCTTCTTTCTAGCTGGCCAAGTTCAGCCCAGCAATACAAGGCCAAGTTGATGCAGTCCTGCTCTGCAGTCGGAGCCTGAATCCAGTTTCCTGGTATGAATCAGGTTTGTAACCTTCACAAGGGGTTTTTTTAATGATTACTTTTCCCAGAATGAAAATCTCGAAGAAGTTTGCTGCTAATGCTGCAAACGTGATGAAACCGGAACATTTTGTATCCAACCATCTACAACATTTATCAGATAAAGAATCCATTTGTATAAATATTTCAAAATACTTTGGGGTTTTGTTTTGGGTCAGTGCTCAATTTTAGCATAATTCTCACTCCTTAATTCACAAAAATACAGAGGTATCTTGACTGCAGCAGACTATCAGGAAACCTGAAACAATAAAACACTCAAAACACCCTAGTTTTATTGAGCCTTTTTAAAAAAGAGCATTCAATTTTTGTCAAAATGTAAGTATCTTCAGTTATCTGTTTTATTCCCCAGAGAGGGAAAAGGTTTTCACGAAAAAACTTGTTAGTGTCTTGAATGCTTATCTCCATGCTTCTCCAGAACTAGATGATCTTTAAGGTCGCTTCCAACCCAAACCATTCTACGATTCTATGTCAGACCCCAGTCTTGCTCTGTGCAGGCATATAAAAATCCAGCCACTTTAACATAAAAATGGATTGCTGCAGATATTCCTCTGATGTCAGAATCACTGGAATGCGGCACTACAAGACTCATTTACTTTGGCTTCGAAACCAAGTTCGGGATCCATGTTTAAACTTGTCTTATATATTGCTGAAAGTACTTCTTAAAAGACTTTAATGAGACCTAACTATGCTAAAACCACAAAACAGAAAACACACACAAGGCTTAAACATCGGGCAAATTTTTAGGTGAGACTGCAACACCAGTTTTCCCAGTCTACACTACCTGAATAAACTGACAAATTTGCTTTGCTTGAACTGCATTTAGAAGGAATTAAACATGATTCATTCATTCCAATTCCCAGTGTGGACAGACACAAGAGAACCAGATAAGAAGAGAAAGCAAATTTTAAAGAAAACAACTTCCATTTTTACATAACCATAATGGTAAGAAGAAATAATAAAAAGCTGGTAAAACAAATACCGGGGGGAGTTTCAGCGATAAAGGTATCTGGAAAATCACTCAGAAAAAATAACACACCGCTCATATTTGATAAACTGATTTAAATAAGAGGGAGCTTGTGATACTCATGGCACCATCAAATTTAAACTTGTTCCATCAAAAGAAATACCATCACTACTGGGTCTGCTAAAACAGGTTTCACTCAGAAAATAAGCTGTTGTCATAGAGCACTGTGCTATGGAATAAGTGTTATGACTCCTACTGCAAGGCGATTAAAAAACACACATTACAGTTCTCACCTAAATTATGAATTCAAAACATATACACATATATATATTAAACCCCACAATACTGCAAAGGAAACTTACATCATACAAAGCTATATGAAATATTGCACAAGTGTAAGAAGCTGAACAACTACTGGCAGAGAAATCCCAAGTTTTATTTTAATGTTTTTACCAATGGAATTTACATTTTATTGGCTTATCTTCTAAAACACATTACATGTGGTAGGTCTTTCATCAGTTCAAGATAGTGGCATGTATGAAGAAAATGCAGGTTTTGAGGGGCTGAGCTTTTTGCTGTAACCTCAGCTGTATTTTCTTTGACCACACAACTAGGGTGCAGCCATTTACAGCCTTCCCATTGCTAATTATACAGTAACCATTTCCACCACTGCTTGCCAAATGCTATCTAGGGCCTGCCTAAGTGTGACTGCTCTACCTAGTTCTTCTTACAATTAAAAGGTTAACAACATACCTCCATCATGAGGGCGCTCCTCTACCCTGGAACAGGATCCTGCTGTTCTTTCACTCCTATCATGGCCCAGGGCAAGGGTATCTTGAGCCAGTGGCTACTTAGCAGCTCTGTCTGCATTGGCACACTTGCTCTTTCTCCTGTTAGAAGCTTGTGAATGGTTGCATTATGCAGGCTGGAGAGCTACTAGAAAATCTCCAAATAACAACTTTTTGTGCTGATCAGCGGAAGAAAAACATGCAGAGAAACAGCATGGTTGCTTTCTTGTTCCTTGATGGACCAATCCCTGAGGAAGCTGTTTCCCTTTAAGTGTGAGCTGTGCAGCCACCAGGTAACCCTAAACAACTTCACTGGCCTTCCACAAGAAAGACTGGCTTTGGTTTTGTTTTTTTTAAGCAGAATTGTTTCTTAACAAATCTGACATTGGCTTTTCTTGAGCCAATTCCAAATTCGTATGAACATTAGACATTAATGTCAATGTTCCAACAGCCAACTCAGTCCTACAGTGTGAGTTACTACTGTCAGGTTGTTGAGCAACACTTAGAAATGTAACAATAAAGACAGATTTCTTAATAAGGGTAACTAAACATCTCTATGGAGTGGTAACATGCAGCTCAGAACAATGAGCGGCTAAAATGCTGCATATGATAGCTACTCATTTTCCTATCTTTTACTTAAAAAAGTATATAAAAAGAAACACATGAAACAAACACAATGACAAAAAGCCCAGATGGCCCCCAAACCCCACAAAAAGTATTATTTCTATATGCCCTTTATGCTTCGTATAATTTACAACTTTTGATGTTGTCAGATTATCAATCTTTCTTAAATAGAACAAAAAGGACATGACACTTAAAGACCCAGTTACAAAACTTTCCAAAGCTCAACAAGACTCTTAATTATTACTCTTATCAATCCATCTCTTTCTTTGGATATATTTCATCTTTAGCCTTTTACACCAGCTGCTAACTTGCCTTTAAATCCCTAGATGAGAAATGCTAACAAAGCCAAAACTAGACAGACCTCTCAAGGCATCTGCAGAAGTTAACATTTCCTCTTTCATCTCCTTTTAAGTAAAATAATACATATTTCCTATATACATAAGCACATAACCTGTATTCTCTTGGTATTATTTGGAGATGCCTTTTAACTCACCCAAAGGCACATCAGTGTGGGTCAATAGAAGAAATTACTGACCTTTACGTGAGGCATTTTAAAAATAAGCATGTAAAATACATATGTATATACATTTCTTTCCATGTTTTTTTCCATGAACTTCTAGTGCTGCCTGAAACAACCATGAATCCTGAAGATTAGGTAATTAATATGAAAATTTATTTGATATTACACTTCTTATCAGTAGCTCCAGGTACATCACAGAGCACAAACAACATTTTCTGAAGGAAGACTTTGTTGATCTGAAACTGTTAACAACCCCATCCCCAAAGCAGTGGACTCTGCTTTTGATGTTTATTTACAATGACAAGACACCTACTCTACAGCTTCAGTATTCTTTCATGTCGTATTACAAACTGACTTCAAACATGCACAACTACTATTCAACAAGCTCATTTGAGTTTTTGATATCATTACCAGTATTTGGGTATCTATTTAGTGACAAATACAAACTGAACAAAATCCAAACTCTCCAACACTGGCTTCAAATTTCAGACCAGGAACACTGGTATCTCACTACTATTCCATAACCAATGTACGGCATAAAAAAAAAGCAATGGCATATGCTGAGCAGAATTAGCTACAGACTCTAGAAAACCCAATGATTAAGGAGTTGACTGCTGAGCCAAATTCTACCTTCTCTTGTACACAGAAGATATCAGCAAAGCTTCCTCAAGTGTAAGTTTCTGTAGGTGAAAGCAGTGGTTAGTGTAGTTGCTTGTTTCACTGCTATTTATATGTGAGGTTTTTATTTCCGACTTCCACTTAGGCTCTCTGATCTAAAACCAAAATTTACCAAAACAAAAAATTAAAACCAACAGAAACTGTTGTAAGGCCCAAAACACTGTAAGAGCCAACCTCTTATCTCACTTGGACGGGAAAGGAAGAGCACTGCTTACTGGGCTATCCTACTGAGGATGCCATTTAAAAGGCACCCAGCATGTACACGCTTTACCTTGAAACATTTCTGAAGTAGTTCTGATACTAGTCAATATTTTCCTCAAGTCCACTGATCCTATCACAACGAAGTGTCATAGCAAATAATGTAACAGCATTTTTGCCTCTTCTTTTTATTCTGCTATAAGAGAAAGAAACAAAGCATGTCTCATTAGAACAGAGACAGCCTCCTGGCTGGGGAGCAGCTGGTAACTAACAAGCCATCACCACCAATAAGAAGCTTGGTTTTGGCTCCCAAAAACCTGAGTACAACAGCTCCTGTATACAGAGACAATTTTATCAAAGGTACACGCAAATAATTGAGAACGTATTTCAGAGCAAACTGTGAAGGGGAATGCTTCTAGTACTTGGTTAGAAGTGAGGCATTCAGCTGAACCCAGCCCTGTACTTCAGATACTCCCTGCAGGCACTTCTACCACAGAGAGATTTCTCTCTCCGTTCTCAGGCATCACTGCCTTTGGTTTCCAAACACTTATATGATGTCTTTGATAAATTCAATTTTTTTAAATTAAGCTTCCATATTGCCACATGCAGAGGTTGTCTACTGCTGCCTTCCTAACCTTCCCCAGGAATGACAGAGCATGAAAAGAGCTGACAGTGCTAATGGCATCAGGAGGAATAATATTTTCCCTTCAAATTAAGTTTTCCACTATAAACATTAAGCTTGCAATATTAATTAATGCAAAAGTATTCCAATCTGTGCCTATGCTTGAGAAAGCTTCTTTTATTTCTCTGTAATTTAACTTTCAAAAGTGAATTCCTCTTTTGTATGCTCCTTGTTTCTGTACTTAAACATCAGCATTTATTCTATTACCAAGAACATTTTGAGAAATCAAAGAAAACTGAGGCAAAGCCAAGTAACAATGCTCAATGGCAAAAGGGTCTGTAAACATACAGAACAATTCCCCAGGAGCCTGAAAGAGGATGTGTGATTCCTGTATCTTCCTTTCCCATCTGCAAATACAATGAAACCAGTGGACAGCTACCCCCTTAGCTCCCTCCACCCTAATATATGTCCTGTCTGGGACGACTCCAAAGAAAGCATCAACTAACCCACTACCACCAGTGATACCTGTGTCAGTTCCAGCACCAAAGCCTGCGCTGTGGCACTAAAATATTCCAGCCTGATTGATGAACTGTGATGAACCCATGCAGAGTTTTCACATTTCCTAATTCACCATTCAGCAGACTGTTGCCCCGATACTATTACTAAAATTACAAGCTATGAAGTGAATGGAATAGGAACTGAGAAGGAAGGCAAGACTCCTTGTTGGAGCGGATGAAAACTGTCCTGAAAATTCTTCTCTATCACTGTATCAAAGGTGCTATATGACGATGGCCAAAGAGTCCCCCGGGAAACTGTAGAGGTCACTGTTAGGATGAGACATCTGAAGGCAGCCATAAGAAAAGGCAGGGAGTGTCAGTCATGTTGAAAAACTAGGAATCCCATAGGGAAAAATTTGATTGTGTAATTAAAGGCTGTATCACAACACAAACACACACAAGGAGATGGCCTTAAAACTGTGCAAGCAATTATGTTGTTTCCTTCTGATCTTCACATGTTTGAATACGAAACCTTAGGCTTTGAAATGTTGTTTCAATGCTATATATTTATATGGGAGTGATCATATAATAAAGGACATTTGACACAAATTTCTACCAGATCTCTATATTGCTATTAAAGCTTTTCATTCTGTTTTCAGAAATCTGCCTACTCTTCATGTAAATGACTCACAGCTGTGTATGTGTGTATCTGTCACACAGTAGTAAATAATTCTACAGAATCCATGTGTGTATTTAAGTTAAGATAAGCATTGTATAACAACATCTTAGAGAAACATACAATTATTCTATATAATGAAAATCAATTTTAAAAGTCATTACCCATGTTCCCACAGAATTCCTGGTACCAATATATCAGAGACCAAGTGGTCTTACAGCTGATAGGGACCAAAAATATTAGTATTTATTTAAATTGCCACATAACCAAGTAGCAATGTTAGTCTTCAACAAGTATGGCAAGGACCATCCTTTAACCTTCACAGCACAACAGCAACATCTGATTCTTCAAAACAACTACAGCTGTATGGACTCTGATCAAAGTCAGTAAAATTACAGAGAGTTCAAAGATCTGCCCATACAGATCAGCTTTAAAAAGAAGCAGAGTCTTCACGCCATTCTACAACTATTTCTTTGATGTGATAGATTCAATATGTTCGTTGCCAATATGTTGCAGAAGTTCCTTTTCCATTAAGGAATCTTGATACTGAGGATGAGATCAGAAGGATGAGGAAAACCATACAGTTCAGCTGCCACCAGCACCGCGTGAGATGGAAGGCTGAAGTGTGGGGGCAATATGGCCTTCAGCTGCAGATGACTGCAAATATGCTCTGCAGATTAGAAAAGAGACTTTTCAAGTATAATTAATTCTACTTGTGTTTAAAGTCACATTTCTTTTCACAGTGGCCCTGCACAACTTTCATGCCAGGAGCAAGATCTCAGCCCTTGGAAAATATATACAATTCGCCATCTTCTCCAAGAGCCCACAGATCTCGGTCACAATCTGTTTATCTGTTCTGTCTACACATAGCTTGTATCAAACATGTCCTAGGATATTCCACGAAGTATAAAATAAGCCCTCATCCCTTACTGCATTCTAGCAGCACATTCCAACCAAACCAAAACACCTCATCAGGTCTTTTTTCTCTTCTTTCCTGGACAGTGATCAACATTTCTTTCCAATCAACCGACTTCTACCTCATTCCTGATCCAATGTCCTGCAGTAAGACAGTTTGGTCTTCATCACGCTAGAGCAAATGACAAGAAAGCCTCCAATATAGACACTATACCAAAATAACTCAGACCATTCAATGTAAACCTTAAATTCATTCAGTGCAGGGGAGAAGATGTGAAAGAAAAAAAAAAAATCAAGCCAGAGAACTTGTAATGAGAAATATGTTAGTAGCCTTTTACATACCATGGACATAGGTTATGGACTTTCATATATGCAAACAAGAATCCCAGTCAGATAGCTCTCCACACCAATTTAACCAAATGCATTTAAACCCAGTTTTAGTTAAGCTGCAACTATACGGTCTGAATTCCTTACAGTTATACTCTATAGACCTTTACAATGAATTGCAAGTTCCATTAAACCTGTGCACAGGTTGAGAACCATGAAACAAAAAAATAGCATCGCCTAAACTGTTTTTGCTCTTCACCTCAGCTTTTATAGGTGTGTTTCAAAACAACTATTATCCTAATTCTGATTTATGAGCCTGTCCATTTCAAGTGAGGCTGAGTCTTCTGTAAGTGCTTGACAAATTACTACTGAAATTAAAAAATCTATGTGCACATTTTGTAACAAGATAGTATCAAATGTAAACACCTGATACCAACCAACGTGACCACCTTCAATACTTACACCAAAGTTAAGGTAAGGAACACTATTTCACACACAATTTTTGGAGGCACCTGAACCTATAATGAATTTAGTAAGAAATTCTCCAATGGAAAAGGACTGAGCACCTGGCGCTTGGACAGACGAAAAGCACAATGGGAACTGTATTTTTTGTGGGAGATTGTGCAACATTCTTTTACAAAATAATCCTACCGACCAGTAACGCTAAGGCAATTTTCTTTCATAACTGAAAACGGATGTTTCCCCTGGACTTACAAGCAAATCCCCAGTTTCTAGTCTATTGGCTCAGATGAAGCAGAAAAATTGCATTTAGTTCCAATCATACTGTTATTTGAAGAAATTTAAACAGTCACCAATATGTTTCCACTTTGCATTTAGCATAACCATATTTGACTGATTTAAACTTTTTTTTAAATATAAAATCTTATACGCGCATTGTCATGAACTTTATGACACATCTTTTCGTGTCTTTCAACACATCAGCAGAGCCAAATTTTTAATTCATTTTTCACATAATCACATTGCTGTATGGAACCTGGGCTGTAAGACAGCACCAGACTCTCACGAGACTTCCAGTAACATCATGACCTGGCAATGATGCAGCACAGATCCATCCTGTCTGCCTCCTCAGAGAATGCCTCAAAACATCATACAGCTGGGGCTGTAAAATTTGTTTTCCATAACATGCTCCAGAGGAATTCGGCCACAGCCAGGAGTCAGTCACTCGTGATGGCAGAGCTTCAGGGGGCACATCTCTCTTTAAAATCTGCTGCCAGAAAACGCAGTTTGGATTTGAGCTTTCTGGGCTTTGTCTTGAAGAGAAGGGCTCCCTGACTGCCCCTGCAGCCAGGCGGTCCAAGGGGCGGAATCCCTTGTGGCACCCCTGTCATCCTTTGGGGTACCAGCTGCCATCAAACACCTGATTCAGAGCCAGGCTGGGTTCACCTTTTTTGCTTGTTTTGAAAACTGAAGGCTGCACCGACACATGAAACTTAGAAATTAAGCATATGTGCAATTCCTTTGGCAGAGAACTGGGTTGTGCAACCCCCAACGACTCCTTCTTTGATGATTAGGTAAAGAGAGGTGAATTAGCAGCTTGTCACATTTGTACTCGAATAATTCCCAAGCTGATAAAAACCCAACACAATTCCTCCTTCTGCCATTTCTTGTGTGTTTCAACATCTTCAGCATCATTTCTAACACTACTGAATAGACCCTTATAATCATGATATAAAATGAATAGAAATTCAAAACCAAAACCCAATTTAGATTATCTTCCTGAAGTTAACTACATACCAATAAATACTTGGTTACTACAGAGATAAAACAAACTCCCTGCTTCTACAGGCAAACTGCATTTCAGTAAACCTCAACCTCGCATTCAAGCTCAATGGAAATCTAATTTGAGCACTTAACCACATATGGTGCTGATCTTCTATACTGAAATGGTCAGAAAAAATGTTTCTTAATAAAAAAGCTGAAAAACCCCTCCAATTTACATTATCCCATTTACATTGGTCTTGGACAAAAGGGACTTCCTCCTTAACCAAACGAAACAGTAACATTGGCTTTAACATAATGGCACTCTTCCAGCCTCTGTAAACACACTGGGTCAAAAAATGCATGTGCTGCAAGCGGGGGCCGAGGGGCAAGGGATTACTTGGGAAAGTCTCTTTAAAGCTATTTTAAGTTATTTTAAATCCAACAGGTTCAATAGATAAATAGTTCATGTTTGTAATGTTCCCTGGCACAAAAACTAGAGCCAAAAAAATTACATCAAAAGACCAAAACGCCTATTTTCACGTGGGTGACCAAACAACACCCCCCACACACTTCCTCCCAAACTCCCAAATCCTTTAGAAAAGGCAGCTCTGATCCCACATGCATTTCTTTGTGTCTTCAAGGGCTCTGAAGCCCAGAGATGTTGTCTACCAGCCGGTGGTGCTCCTCTCACTCCCACAAACACACATCCCCTCCTCGCCAGCAGTTTCCTCGGAGGGAAGGCTGAGCCAAGCCCAAGCAGCGTGGGGCGCCTGGGCCTGTCCCAGCAGGCACTTGCTGGGTGCACCCTGGAGGAGCTCCGGGCGTCTCTGCTTACAGCCACTGGAGCCAGCTGCGGGACAGAGGTGCGATGCTGCTGCTGACCCCAGCTCTGCGCTGCCTGCTCCTGTGCTTCGGGACACTGAGGAATGATGTCCTGCCGATGAAGCTGCACACCTCTGATTGAGGGTCAGGAGTAGTTTTTTCTTGTCAACCTCGGCAACACATGATGAAAAATTAATGGATTTAATGGACATGATTGTATAGGGTGTTTATTTCCAAGTAATTTCCCTAAATATGCAACAAAATCCAAATTTTAGAGCACACATAGGCAGCTAACCAGTTCAAGTAAAACCCAAGCCCAAGAAAAACAGGGTAAGAATGAGTTCTGCCAAAACCTTTCATTACACTTGTGGTTTATGTCCCAGTCCTTCAGATCTAATGTCCTAAATCAGCTTAATACTATAATCCTCAAGTGTAATCCTCAAGTGTAGCAAATACCTTAGTATTAAAACTTAGCTCTTCCTACTTCTTTAATTCAAGAATGTTTTTCTACACTTTCGGTACAACTCAGTATAATGCACATTCTTGTATGCAGAAGGTTTTTAATTTTAAACCCAAAGGCATGTGCTACAGAGCTGTGAGCTAAACCTGTCTGACATTTTAGAAACATTCATGATTACTGAAGACTGTGTTTGCCTGGCTAATGCCAACTCAAATAACACCCATGGTATTCCAAAAGGTCTGCATCTGCTCCAGCTCTTCCCACCATGGTTTAGAAGGACAAAGTCTAACATGAAAGTACATGCAGTACATGTCCCCTTTTCCCATTAATCCTCCCTCATACCCTCACATTTTTCCCAATCACCTTCTCTACATGGCCACATAATTTCTAACTTCTACCAGATTTTCTTTTTAGGGCTTCAGAAATATTGTAGAACACTTTTATAACTTTAAGATAACAATAATCCTTACATTTCTGCACCCTCTAACATCTTACCAGGTACTTCTCAGACAAAATTATTGTTAGAAGGAATTGAGTGATGAAACAGAAAGCTGGAACTCAGGACCAGCTGAGGAACACAGGGAATAGTATCTCCCCTTCTTTTCCTCAAGATCCGGACAGCATCAATGTCTCTTGGTCTTTCTCACTTTCATCCAGCAAAGTGCTATCACTGAAGACACTGCTCTCCCTCTGCTGCAATCCCCTATATCTATGCCAGTGAGTGGATGAGGTCAGTGGGGCAGCTGAACCACTCCTGGTTCCTGCTGAAAGCCGTATCTCCTTCCTGAGAGACCTTAGAGAACGGAGTGTTTTCCTCTATCCCTATCCTTGCTTAAATGCAGACTGAACTGGTGTCTGGGCTGGAAGAACCTCCTGCTCAAAAATACCTCACAGATACAAGATGCAGATATTCAGGGACATCCCTAAGTAGAAGGAAATTAAGGACAGGAAAGACTGTGGAAACCTGATAAGCCCAACAGAGCAGTCTGGACACAAAGGCATGGCCAGCCCTCAGCAGGGTAGAAGCTGAAACAGTGGGAATGGCCAGGTGAGGAGAAAGGCTTTAACCTCAGAGAACCCCAGCAAGATCAGCAAGTCTCCGCTGACAAGCAGCCTCTCTTTCCAAGGCATCAGCTGGAGTGACCATCATCAAACAGACAACAGCATCTTGCATGAAGGCACATGAGCACATATAGATATGCAATGTTTTTTTCCTAAAGAAAAAGTTTGCAGAACTTGAAATATAAAGCAAAGAGAAACTTGTGTTCTGTTTCTGGCTCTGATATAGAGTAGCCTGATTTCAGGTAGGTTATTTTGTTTCTTTGTGCTTTATGTTAGGCATTATATAATGGGAAAAACAGTACCTTCCCTAACTTCAAAGGTTATTCTGATTATTCTAAAATAACATGAAGATGAAAAAGGCAATAATGATAAATAGTAATCCTTAGTTTGCACTTATGCAAAATCCTTCTACAGATCTAAGTGCTTGATTCCAGATGAAATGCAGACGTCGTTTGATGTTCATTTCTTGTAGCACAAGAGTGCCAGCTCCAGCATCCCTTGCCTCCTACTCCCAGGGGCCTGATCCAGCCCAGCAGTGCCCTGACAGCTGTGCTGCACAACTGCGGTTATGCTGAGCAGGGACTTGTGCATGAAAGCCAATGGGGGAGACCATGGGAGGGGAGGAAGGATGATATCTAAGGCAACACCCCTGCCAAAACAAATATACATCAATCAAGTACGAAGGCTGGTATCAAAGCTATCAATTTGCGTTACACCGTGGGTATACGAGAAATACAGCTGACTTCACTTGTATAACACGTTCTGTCTGCCCTACAGTAACAAACTTGTTTCAAGCCAGGAATAAATATTGCAACACAAATCTGAACAGGTCACGGGGACATGTTTCATAATCCCGTGGAACTGATCTGCTAATGATACTGGAATCTGTGTGATTGACAGATTAATTTCACAGATTGAATACAACTTTGGCATATTCAATGATACAGCTTCTGTAACTGTATTTTCAATGTAATTAAGAATTTTCTTCAATCAATCCCTGAAATTGTCACAGCCCTGAGTACTGGTTCCAGCTGTTTTAATGACACTGTACAATTAAACTGTAAGACTGACTGGTTTCTTCACAGGGCACTTATTTACACAAATACTATATAGAAATTAGAAAGAGAAAAGCAGCTTTTTACAAAATGAATACAAAAAAGGCTTCTGTCCATCTGATTTACTCAAAGGCTGAGTGTACCATGAAATCCTGTTAAATGAATGCCAAAACCCTCAAGTCCCATTAAACAAATAGAAGTCTTTTTGATGAAACAACAAAGTGAAATTAAACTTGAGGCTGACTCCTTCCTGACAGGTGTTCCTGCTTTAACACATCACAAAATACAAGCAGTCATAGCCACTGCTTCCAAATTACTCTTCTGGTTCTCAGCTGGACACCATCAAAACCAGCCTAGAATTCAGCAGACATTATGGAACTTGCCCACTTTCAATACATCTTTGGTCACCTAAAATTTAAGACACCCCCATTACGACTCTTCTGGATTTTTTTTGCCCATCGTCCTCACACTACTCTTAAAAGAAATCAGATTTAGGAACATGAATTCTATAAGCTCCATTAAAGTGAAAATGCATAATCAGGACAAAAATGAGGATTTGTAATTGCCATTTGAAAGGGAAGAGTCAATCAACTTGACACTTTCAGCTGCACTATGATTAATTCTTTGGTTTCTTTTCTCTGCTTACCCCTTCTAACAATTGGCAGGTAATCACATCAGTTATGCCTCTGAGCAGGTACCATCCCACTGTTGTTTTAGACAAGAGTTCTGTTTCCCAGTCTGCCCTTTCAAACAGGAAATCCAAGTGTTTTATGATTTCTACAATGCTTACAAAATACACTTTCTATTTTTCTTCCTAAACTTCCCTTTTCTGCAAGATTTTAAACCCAGGAAAGGTCTGTCAGGAGCCCAGTTCACTGCAATAATGCACCAGGTTGCCAATTCCTTGAGCACATTTCCACCAAACAAAGTATAGCTATATTACACTGTACACTGATATTCAAACTTCAAAAGGCATTTGCAAGTACGTATTTGCTTCTCCAGAAGAAAAAACCTGAAGCTAGGAGCACCTAGCTGGTCACTGTTTCATTTTATAATAATCTAGAGTGAATGGAGAAGCCTGCTTTCCAATCCCTGTTCAAAGGCTCCATCATAACAGCATTGTGCCAATGGCACTTTTGGGAATAAGACACTGCTACTGACATAACCGATTACAATAATTACAAATACATTAAAGCAGTGAAGAAATTCATGACATGCTCTGGCACCACTGCGGCACTGAACATGCTAGGCTATTCAGCAGGTCCTGCTCCAGCAGAAACTGTAAATGACTAAAAGTGGCCACTTCAAATCTTACACAGACTGCTAGATATCTCGAGATGTAGCAGCTTATACTCACCTTCCAACTCACTCGTAAGTTAGCATGTAAGCATGCAAGCATGAAATGAACATGTCTTTTGATGAACATTTAAGGTGACATTTAATCTCAGCTAATTCAACATTTAGCACTGCACTCCTCCATACTATAGGAAACTTCTGTTCCACAGTAAACATAATATGGTGACCACACAGCCAGACTCTTACTAAATGTGCTCACCTCCACTCCCTACTCTGCACAGTCTTCTGCAAATTGTATTTACACACTAGCTCAGTGCAGTCAAGTTCAGCAGTGGGGAGAAGCTATTCAGACTGATATATTTGGTACATTATTTCACTCGATCTTTTCTGGAATATTCAGTGAAATGGGGGATTCACAGTTTATGAGTTTTTCCCCATTAGCAAAGTTTAATTATTATTGTCTTCAGAACAGGTATCTAATACTCCAAGACTATCGTAAAAGCTTTCTCCCTGCAGCAACGCTTGACATTTTCTGGTTTAATTAAAATGATAAAAATTGCAAAAATCTTCATTTAATTATATAAAACCAGGAAAACTAATGTTAGCATACCTGAGCTATACAGCTGAAATCTTACGTCAGTTTTAAACCTTTCCCTTGACGCACTCTCTCCCACTGCTATTAGATACTAACTATTCTCTTAGTGCTGGACAGAACTCATCTCCTATTTAACCCTCCAAACTTGAGCAGGGTTAGCCCACGTCTTCCTCAGCGCTTTCTCACTGCGAGTGTCCCTGCACAAGCACTGTTTGCAAGAGCTGCGAGGCCTGTGGACAGCACAGCACTCAGGGGATGTGTAATGCTTTGGTTTACAGTCTGTATTCATTTCACCCACACAGGTTTAGTTTGCTCTAAAGATGCTATGAATGGCTCCGCAGCTGGGAGTGTCTAACATAGGTGTGCACAGTGCTCCGCTCACCCAGACTTACGTCTGGTGGTGGACACTTCTGGCTTCATCTGCACAGCTAACAAGTGCATGACTGATCTGCTGGCAGTGCTGATGGGGGCAGAGAAGCTCAAGTTATTCTTCAGGATCACTGAAAAACATTTTCAAAGCCCAGTTTAAATATTTCCTATATATCCCTCCTATCACTATTCATCTACCACTTTTGGTGGTTTCACTGCTTTATTTCGCAATAAGCTTAACCAAGTTTTCTCTGCTTTCCCAAAGCACTGCAAAGCAGCAGTGTCTGGACCTGCATCCAAAGGAAGAACATTGCTAAGTGTAATTCACTGTGCCTCAATTAGCATCACCCATTTTGCCTTACTCACTGCAATAATATCCTCAGAGAACAGAAACGGAGGAAAACAGTACAGCAGGTAGAATATAACCGATTTGGATTTGTTGCAGTTTAGATGTCTGCCTTTCAGGAGTTCATGTTGGTGTGAAAGTGAGTATTTTCTCCACCCCAGAGGTTATTTTGTCTGGGCTTTTTTTTTGTTGGGGGTGGTTTTGGGGTTTTGTTTCTTTTGGGGTTGTGTGTGTCATCATGTTTGGAGTTTTTTAAACTCCCATGTCAAATGGATATCTATATAAAAACTTCACTTGTGCTTTATTACATTTGTACTAATTCATTGGGGTTTAAAGTTCTATATCTGCATCCCACAACACTACTTTCATGTGAGTTCACGCTTCAACAGTAGAAATAGGACTACAACAAAGCAACAATGATCTTGGTGGCTCCATATAGCTGATCCAGCTGTCTAGAGTACATACCAGCCATGTATTCCCACATACATGCATCCAGTTTGTGAACAGATCCACAGAAAGGGCTCTGAACCATCACTCAGAGATAAATGAAATAGTTTGATTAGGCATAGGGGGAAAAAACCTCAAAACAAACCCTTTCACTGCAACAGCTCCAACACTCTTATTTCCTAAGTGTTACAAAAGTGAGAAGTGCTTTTATATAGGATGCATGGATATCTTAACCTTGCTCAAAGTATATATAGTTTTAAAGTCAACGTGAATGTCTGGAACAAGGAACTTTTTGCTATTCTAAGAAAGTACTTACAAGCCTGCAAGTGGTTTCTAAACAAGCTTCATGTCACCAGTCGAAAGGAAGGCAAAATTCCATGCCAAAGTCAAAAGCTGTCTAACGTCATCAATAGATACTTCAGGAACCTCTAGGAAAAGATTGGCCCAGTACCAAGAAACACACATGCAGTATTTTGTGGGCTCAGCCTTTAAAATAAATGCATAAACCTGTAGGGCTGCAACACTGAATCCACCTCACTGGAACCTTCTAAGGAATTTAAAAGAACTGAATCACAAACTCCTATTCAGTCTCAATGCAACTCGGTATCAGGCGTCGGAGAAAAAGAAGTCCTTCCTCAGACCTCTCAGAAAAGGTCAAAAATCACTTCCTACTTCTAAAAGAAGGAAAAAAGCTAAGGCACAAGCAAGAAAGCTAAGACAATAGAAAGTCTTCACACATACCTCTTTCAGTATCTTTCCTTGCCCTTAGAGATTGAATTTCTAACTTCTCTCTTTAGACACAGCAAATGTTCTTCCATGAATCAATTTCGTACAGAAACATACGATACAAATTATGAAAGAAAGCACAGCTTTCTAAGTTAGATTTTAAGGCTAATGAATATATTGATTTCTTCCAAATTTTTAACTGTGTTAAGAAAATAAATATCTTAGTATCCAAAATAAACAACTGATAATAAAACCTGATTTCTGAGAAAGAAATGTATGGACTATCCACATAAACCTGATGACACTCAGTAATTAGAAAGATCCATACCTATTCTGATACTGAAAGCACAGAAGCGTAAAAACATATATATATATACACACACACCCCTTAGACAAAACCTTCTGCAGATTTCTAAAAGGTGGCATTAAAAGTCAGATTTCCCATCACAAATTCAGTCCTAATGAGAACTGCAACATGGGAAAGTCACTGTCACACACAAAACCAGACAACACTTAGTCTCTCAACTCCAATGCTTACGTATGAGTATCCATAGCAACACATTACTGTTCACTACTTATTAAATACAAACCAGTAAAAATAATAATAATGAATGGTATACATGAACAGCAGCTATCTCAGTACATAAAGAAAGAACCTTCCCAAACCTATCACAGAAAGAAAACAAAACTGCAATGTGACTGGCACAAGTAACATCACAAAAACTTCAAGCTAAAATGAAACAATACAAAGGACTCAGAACGAGTATAGAGCAGTAGTTACAAATCTCATTACAAGATTCTCAGGAATTTTCCTCACTTTTATCTGCCCTCTAAACAACAGTAAACTCTTATAACCAACACAAACGTAAACAGAGTTTCGGTACCAACCTGAATCTCTGTTTCCTTGAAGGCCTTTCAATCGTACAATTATACCCATGGGAATCTTCATCAAGATTTTAGTGAATACACTATTTGGACAGCAACAACAGGAGTTATTTGGTCTTGAATGTGACAGCCTTGAAAAAACACCTGCAACTGGCGTATAATCAGGAGTTACACGATCAGGAGAACACCCAGGCGATGCTTTCCTATCTGCATTGGTCTCCTGGATGCTTTATGAAGTTTTTGCTTTTAAGCACACGGTTTCTGTTAGCCATAAAGCCAAAACATCACCACAGATCGCTATGATTTCAGAACAGCCCTGACAGCTCAGTTCTTCAGAAATAATAGAGACATCTATACTCAAGGATGACACATGTCTGAATCTAGATGCCTAAGTTATGAAACTCCACATTCAGAATTACAGAGTTAGTCACAGGTTCACAATTCAAATACCTGAGGCACTTACCTGAATTTGCCATTCGCTTTATTAATAAAAAAGACATAAGTCTTTCTTTGTAAGCAAAACGAATTTAAACTCTGATCCCCAATATCCATCCACACGCAGGTATTTTGTCTGATACATGGGAAAAAAGAGATCAACTAGAGCTTATATCAAGTAGAGCACATAACCTTTTCTATACTCCCAACAGAAGATATTCCAACAGTACAGTTGTAAAAGCAATAAAAAGAAATCAAATCACACAAAGACCAATCATTTAGTGCCTATATACAGTCCTTGAGTTCAGCCTTTGACTTCAGCACCTGCAACCCAGACTTGACCCAGCAGCCAGAGCAGCATGGTGCTGCCCCGCAGCTCCTGTTCCCTGGCCTGGAGGAAAATGTGGCTATCTCTGCCCACAGCCTGCTCTGCACCAGCCTCTGCAGGAGCTGCCTGACATCTAACTGACATTATTCCCACTGTTCAAACACTTTGTCTAAATGTAATTCAAGTGTTCTTAGAAACAACTTATCACATTGCTAAAAACCACTTTATTTACCTATAGCTACTAAGATTGTGCCAGATTGAAATACAGTTAGTGTTGTATCTCCAGAGAGTGTCCTCTCTGAAAACGCACTGTATGCTAGAGCATAAAGGAAGGAGCCAGAAATCAATGTTAACTGGATTTTCAGGTTCACAATATTTTCCAGAAAAAGAAAAAAATTTTACCGAAAATGGCTCAAAAAGGAGCAGTGATTAATGAACATCTATGAAGAGCCAACATCTTTTAATTTAATCGTCTGTCTGGACTTCCAGGCTCCTCTGAGGAGGCCGAGTTCCATTGTGCTGAGCTATGGATGCAACTTGGGTAAGACTGCAAAGCAGCTGGGCTAACAGGAGACTATTCTAAGTGTATGTCAGATACCAAGAAGCTAAAGCTTTCTTCCTAAATTGTATCTGTTCCAAAAATCAAAGGGGTAAAATGTATTGGGCAAAACCATAATATAAGATTAGATTTTTGTCAGCAAGCTTAGCACACAGAACAAAAACAAATGAGGCTTATTGAAAATGTCTAATTAAGGAGCAAGAAAGACATGAAAGGTTTTCCATGATCTAAACACTACTCCGCACAGATTAGGTTAATAGTACTGAACAACCAATATCAGACACAGTATTTATGAGCAATCTTTTGTTTTATACGTAAGAGTTCCAGCCCTAAGTCTGCCTCTTACTATGTCAGTAGTCTATGGACAAAGACTCTTCTCACCACTACTGTACCAGGGACAGACAAAATCAATGGCGGGGGGGGGGGGTGGGTGGGTGGGATTTATTAGTCGTAGCTGGCAGCACCTAGCAGTGCTTTATAACCAAATTGTGGGGACTTCTTGTTCCTTCTAATCTTAACTACACTCATTCCAACATTGTTAAAGAAAACCAGAGTACAGCCATGCTAAAAATCAAATACAAGGAATGCTACTAGAATAACACTGCAGGAGAAAGGGGATTGCAAGGAGCAGCTTTCCCAGCAAGCCTGGAGCTCCAGGCTGCCCGGGGAAGACACAGCTGCAGCATTTTGAAGCTAATGCCCTCTGACAGGGGCTGCAGCAGTAGAGAACCTTGAGCACAGCCATTTTTGCCACTCCTGCTCACTGCGTGAAGCCTTTAGCCTGACAAGAGAGGGAGAGGAGGATATGGACAAACCTGATCTGAAAATAAATGTCGTTTGAAAAAGCACAGATAGAGACAAGTAGAACATTCACAAAACATAACGAGTGCTTCAAATCTGCCTACTAATGACTACAATGTACAGTATCTTTGCTCATTCAGTCAGTATACTTTGTTGAGGAGAGTTACCTAGCCACACTTGCAAGTCTTCAAAGGAGAAATGCTTCCATGGTGGTGTAGTCTTAACTCACTCTGAAGTGTTCAGATTTACAGCACCCAGTATTAAAGTTTTGGTGTGTGGGGAAGAGTTATTAGAAGCCTATTGCTACTTCTACATCAGAAGGCCTGTAGATTGAGAATGTCCCCAGAAAGCACATTGCTATGTCAATCCCCCTTCCAGAGAGCTCCTACCTATCTCTCAAATTTGGGGATGTCAAATAGCAGTGTAGGATTTGTCTAGAATAATGTTGATATTGTATATATTGTACACTGCACATTGCAGCATATGAACAAGGACACAGAAAAGTACAGAATCTCATCTGTCTCCATTTTGCCTTGAGATGAGGCAAAACAATTCCTTATCTACTACCTTTTTTATTTACAGCCCAATTTTCCACTAATGCATTCTGAAAAAGACCCATTCTTATGAGCCGATCTACTTTTGCCTAGTGTCTATACAGCCTTCACATTAAAGCCATATTGTGCACTGTCAGAACAGATATCTGCTAACTATGCACTGAATTTATTACACAACAATATGAAAATCAGACAATACTCAGCATTCCCAGTAAACGGAAAAATATCTTTACTATGTTTGTATTACCCCAAGATATTTGCAGATCATTATCCTTTCAAAAGTGCATAAAACATAGCAACTATAAGCAACTGACTGCCAGCAGAGATGCAAATTAGTGCCTCAAGAACTGCAAATCACCTACTTACAGATATCAGTTGGCTTAAAATGTATGCTTTTGCTATTAATGCAGGTGGCAAAAGTCACTTATTATATTTCAGACTACAGATGTTTTCTTTCTTCATTCTAGACCTACAACTCAAATATTTGCTCTGTAGTACTAGAAGTATGCAGGACACTTCAGAGATGACAAAGATGCAGACCAGACAATTCTACCAAATAAGCTATAAGTTATGTTCACATCTACTTTAAGAATTGAGATCCCTAAGGACCCTAAAAGTAAAATATTTTTAGCCCTCTGAAACAAAGAGCAGTTATAGCTCTAGCACTTCACAAACACATTACTGCAATGTCAAGATAAAGACATAATTCCCCCCCTTGCATCCAAAAAGCTCTTTTTCAAATTCCAAGAGATTTTTGACAGAACTTTGCAAAGGCCCTTGTTCTCAGATGTCTGGGTTATTACACAGTGCTAATTTCTGCTGGCACAGCTCTGCAGTTACCTTGTACATCTCTCCTACCAAGTGCACTCCAACGACAGCTTGACAAAGCAATAGGGAACGCATGCATAAAACCCCACGCTTTATTCTGGTAAAAATGTTATTTGAAATGTTTCTCCTTTTTCAAATAAACATGTTTGTTATTATTTTATTTAACCCAGTTTTTAGCATTTTGTGGGTTTGGTGCATAACAAATTTGAAAATATTTCCTAACATTTCCAAAACATTTCAATCTCAGTTCAAGTAAAACATTCCAATTTCACCTTCCTGATTAAATGTTTCTGTAAGAGAAAAATGTGCATGTCCAGTTTTCTGTCTAAGCAGGCTTTGCCTTCCCAGCTAACATTTAATATTCAGACTCCAAGTGCACATCAAAGCTTTACTTTTAAATTCAATAAAGATGCAAGCTTAATCTCAGGAGACTATGATGTCTCAGAAGTTAAGACACTAAGTGCTGCTACCTACAATCTTTTAAGAGATTCTGCTTTTGACAGATCTATTTGTAATGAGCATCACTGCAGTTACTCAACAGCCACTACTAGTCGGGTGACTTGCAAACCCTTCCACTAATTCTACAGAAACTAAGGCTTTCATCACTTGAGTTTCTATATAACCTTCTATGCTAATTGCTTTAATACTTTGTTTGCTCCCTGCAACAATTTTCATATCTGCTTTTTCTTCCTTACATTAACTCACAATACTATTACCTTTCCTCGGTTGCAAGAACTGTCTTAGTATTCCCTCCCCTGCATGGTAATATAGTTATGGTACATTAATGACATATAATGCCTTATTTCTTCACTGAAGAGAAGATTTGCCTGACAGACTCCCTTTCATCTCAAGGGTACAAGTTTTAACCCTTGCGTGGATCAGTCCTGCCTCCATCTTTCAAGACAGATCTGTCACCTTGCAAAGGTTTGTAATTTCCCCTTTGCTATGTACCAAAATCACCTGAAAAAAAAAAAAAATAGTAGTGCAGATCAGGGAAAATGCTTATTCACATAGCATTTTCTTAGTTTAGGCAGACCAGAAATGAAGGAGCAGCTCAAACCCAGGCTACAAGCTTAAGTTGATGAGGTACTCCAAGTAGAACCCAGCTGAAGTAAATGCATTTCAATTATAAATTAATATTGGATGCTGCTCTCTGGAAAAAAGCAGTTCAAGATAACAACTGAGAGTGAGAGCAGGGTTACGACCTTCCAAAATTAGCCTGACATGATCTCATTCAACTTCAGTGGGAGTTAGATTGGGCCATGTGCCCACAACAACATGAATCTAACTGCTGCCTCTCAGAAGCAATAGTTAAATGAAAACTGTGTGTTACTACCTTAATTATCCTGACTCAGCCACATATATTAATAATTACCCCTCTTTTTTTCTTTTTTAATGGCAGCTTTCCTCAAAGTTTCCACAGAATTCGGTGAGCACTTAAAGACAGACTTTTATAGACGTATTTTATATACGTAGCAAGAAGGCTGGCAAAGAAAGGCCAGGATGATACACTGAAAGATAAACCAGCGTTTTACATACATTGTAAAACACTGGCCAGGATGATACACTGAAAGATAAACCTGCCTATCAGTGTTTTAGGATAAAGAAAACCAACTTCCTCAGCTGTATGAAGCAGTTTCTTTATATCCAAACCTCAGTGCTCTTATTTAATATAAGTTCCCTAAATGCTCTAAAAATTGCAGTCACCATTTGTTGCTCTGAGGAGAAAACCCTACATCATTTTACCCAGTAATGCTCCACTGCTGCTGCCAGGGATTTTTTCATATTTCATGCAAATACATCACCTGTCACACAAAAACATATTCTCAACACTCAGTTGCTGCAAGATTAATGCATTTGCAGTGCCAGGAATGCAGCCTGGAGGAAAAAAATAATTAAAAATGGCTCTGTTGCTTTCATCTTGATGTTATTTTAACACACAGGTTTCATTACAGCAATCTCTATGACCAACGAGGGAGATCACTTACCTGTTTAGCTACTTAAATTCTATTTAAATGGCCATTATGAGTGATTGTAGAACTAATGAATTCGTCTTCACAGTCTCAGAATTTACGAAGCATTTTGTAGATGTAAGAGGCAGATATTTATTAAGTCTCCAAATAAGTATTTGACCAAGCTAGTAGAGTAAACATACACAGAATCACAGTATGGTTTAGGTTGGAAAGGACCTTAAGATCATCTAGTTCCAGCCCCCCTATGACAGGCAGGGATGCCTCACCCTAGACCATGATGCCCAAGGCCCTGTCCAGCCTGGCCTTGAACACAGCCTTCCAGTATCTGAAGGGGGCCTATGAGGATGCCAGAGGGGGACTCTTCAGAGGCTGCAGCGGCAGGCCAAGGGGCAATGGGTTTAAACTTAAACAGGGGAACTTCAGGTTAGTTAGATATAAGGAAGAAGTTCTTTATTGTAAGGGTGGTGAGGCACTGGAACAAGTTGCCCAGAGAAGTGGTAAATGCTCCATCCCTGGCATCTCAAGATATTTACCCAGGAAGCCAAGTTGGCCTTTTTTAGGTTGGGTTATATTGGCTGAAGTTAAGATGAATTTTTCCTCTTTTTCTTTTTTTAATGAAAACAGAAGGTAGACAAACAATTTACCTATCCATGAGTGATTAGCAAAGCATATCAAAGTATATTTTTCACCAGAAGTGCAAGCTTAGGTTGAGAATGAGAGAACGAGGAATGGTTTAACATTTCAGCAGCTCCAAACTCCACAGGCAAATCTTCAGATCAGAAATAAACACCATTCTCCAACCTCTACTTCTCCTGGCATCAGGAAACAAGCCATCAGAACCTTTGCATTTTTAATACCTCCAGCCTGTGGGTTCTAGAATATGCCTCTCCCTACAACATTTGCAAAATTCTAGCTGGAGGGACTAGCAACCAAAAACTACTTAAATCTGCCACAATTATCTTTAAGGTAGAAGAATATTATGACTACTCAGATGTACGATTGCTTTAAATTACCATCTGCACATTAAGAAGCAGTAAGGATTAAATTCAAGGTTTTAAGAACCTGTCTTTCATTTTATTTTTCATTTTTATGAAGTTTTGTTACAAGACAGGATGGATCTCTTATATTCATGTCCTGACCAAATATGAACTTAAAGAAACAAAATATACTCCATTCTACACAGATTTGGTTTTGAGCTAAACATGTTTTGACATCCTGCAAGACAACAATGACATAAAAATGAAGTGTAACATTAAAGAGAAAAATTGCTGTATTTTATGACAACAATTTGTTATATCTAAAATGTATTAACATCTTAACTTACTTTTAGTCTTTTGAATCATTTCTAGTCTAGCTGCATCTTTCAGTACATCACTGTTGTCCTACACAAAACCAAAAGATCGTATAAAATACTTTGTTTATTCCTCCATTATTTTTCCAGATGGATTTAGCACAAGGGGCCAAACAGTATTTTGCTGTTTCTACAGATCCTTCATACAGCTGCAAGGCAACACTTTTAAAAGAACACTTAGAATTTTCCTTAAGAATGAAGTTTAAACTGACTGGGTTCATCTGTAGCGTGTTCAGGTTCTGTTAGATTTTAAAACACAGCCCCATTTTCACTTGTCGTTCCAGGAACTTTTATTCTGGGTTATTTTACCACAAATCAGAAGAGAAACCTTTACAAAGGCTTAGTTATCTGTTGGCTGAATTCATTAGGCTTCATGTAACCAACCATACACCTGCTTTGAAACCTACAGGATCATAAATGCAATTCTCGGAGGCTATGTGCCTTACTTTGATGTTCAAAAACTACGCATTTACAATCTAATTAATAATATATTCAATAATCTAAAAGATACAGTAATATAGATTGACACAGCCTGTACAGCTAAACTTACTAGTGTCCTTAAAGCATTCTGATACCTTTAACAGAAAGGCTGGAAGTGCGCTCAAGCAAGGTATTTACAGGTAATTCAAAGCTTCCCAAAAATTCCATAAAAACTGAACTTTGCCAAAGCAAGAATTCTGTCCTTTATGTTGAGATGGCAAAACTAAACCTTACAATACCAAAATAGGTTCTGAAGGAGTTGAAAGGGACAGTGGAGACTCCAGTGCCCAGAACAGGAGCCAGCAATGTTACAGGGGTCTGCGTGCCACAGCCTCCCTCTTTTTCACCTTTCCAGCTTCCTAGAATTTCCTCTATCTCCACAAGTGCTGCACATGTATGGGATGTACACTGCCAGGAGCAGCCTCATCTATCAAATGCAGCAGTAGTAGAGCTCTACAAATAAAACACCAGAGTGGTAAATGAGGCCATCCTTGCTGCTGGAATGGCCAATCTCCATCTCTTAACCTAGTCAAAGCAGACAGACAACTGTGCTAGGCAGAAACCTACTTTGCTTATGCTTGTGCCTAAAGCCAAATTTGCGTATTATGAAAATGGAAGGAGAGACAGTAACACAGAACAGTTTGAGTCAGTAGAAATGTATGCAGCAGCACTCAATTACAGCTGGGTGAATTAAGGACTATGTTACAAGTTTAATTTCCCCCACCACTTTGCAAGTCAAGTTAGATCTTTCAGTATTAAAAACTCCACTTAAAAATCACTTGAAGATCTTATCACCCAATAACTGAGTTAATTCAGCTTGTAATTTCAGCCCTTGGAGAAGCATGAGCAGAAGTCATTTTGCAGGAATTCTGTCTTCCTACTTTGAGGAAATAAAAAGGGACAAGGAATTACCTTTACACCTTTTTTTCCCTCCTGTCTAAATCCCCTGCACGGCACTAACTCCAGTCACATTTGGGGACCAGATGACTGTTACCAAGTAGAGTCTGTTCTGCATTGCACAGTGCTGAGCTCAGGCAGTAATTCCAAGTGGCGATCGTTTACTGGTTCCACAAATAATATTATCAGCCAAAAGGCACCATTTCTTATCAACTTTCGTTACCTATTTACCTGTACACACTTTCCCAGTAAAAGGTTGCTTTCTTTTTTTTTCTTTTTAGCATGTCAAGCCCTCATTTTGACTAAAATTGCTTACAAAGACTCCATCTTACAGCTATTTTTGAAAGCACCAGTATCTTCACTATGTTAAAGTTAATTCAAATAATATCATTCCTAAACACAAACTATTCTTTTTTCATCCTATAGCTATAAAACCCATCAAATTAAAGACATCTTCATTCCACAATACAATTTCCATCGATAAAGAACTCTCACCATACAGAAACAATTGCACCTCCATTTACATACCTGCCTTTATTCAATTTCTTCCACAATTTTTATTTTGAGAAGGCTATCCAAATGTTTAGATTAGGCCACTAACTCAGCTTCTTTACAGGTTCTGAATTCATGGAACACAGCATAACAGCGTGTCTGCTAGTCACCATTTTGCTTCTGCTATAGAGTTTAGGGGATGTGATCCCTTGATTTGGATCCATTTGCCATGTTGATTTTATAATAAATAACTTGGCAGATAATCTAATCTGGAAGACAACTACATTGCTCAAACTAGAGCTCTGTGAATTATACCAAAGTTAATCTCTACCAGAGATATGCAAAAGAAAGAAGTCAGATTTCAAAGCTCCTTAAGACTGTTGGAGAGAATCTCAACAGCCTGATAGAAGACCGGTTTCCACCGCTCAGAGCTATCTGTGAAGCATGACTGGCCAGATTTTCAAAGGTACCATAATGTTAACGAACTTCCTGGCCTGTTTTTAACACAAGCCCGAATCCTTCTGAATATCCCCACAGGCTTCTGAAATTGGGCATCCAAATACCAAAGCACCCAAGATTAGAGACCATTCTGGAAAATGTAATCTGCATTCAGTAGTTGCCTATACAAATAATTCTCCTGTAAGCATTTAACTCTGCCTTTGCAGAGCAGTGTGGAATACATAAATGTGATAAACTTCATATGGAAAAAGCTCTGTTCTGTTTGCCATTTCCATTGCATAGAAATGAAAAAGTCACATGCTTCACATTTTACAGCACCATGAAAGAAGGACCTTTCTCTGAATTATTTAAACCACGAAATGACAGCGATGGAAACATCTGACTTACTGTAAGGTGTTGTATCAGTAGGGTCAGGAGGTGGAAAATTTTCTGTGAAGTTGACATTACACAAGTCTGTACTACAGCAGCAGAAGCGGTACGTTCCATTCTGAATCAAGGAAGGGGTGGTTGTAACTATACACTCCTCAAAGTGACACTCTTGTGGGTCTCCTATATGAGACCAGCAACCTGCAAAAAGAGGCACATTAAAGAATTCTTTTTAAAGGAGGCATAAAATTCATCCTGTTGCATGGACAATTAAACACACCTATAGAAACCCATCCATTATTTAATTAAACGCTAGAGTGGGGTGAAAGCTGTTATAATTTGCTTGTCTGACTTCACTACCACCTTTTAAACCAAAACTTGGAAGATTTTGTTTCACAGTTTACCGCAGACAAGGAGAACTATGGGCAGCACTGAAAGTCAGTATCAGAGAAGTCCAGCTGTCAGCCTCAATAGGTCGAAACCTGAATTCTTAAGCCTCTGAACAGAAGTATGCCATTTCCCATTTCTCTGATACCACAGACAATACCACCAGCTCCTGGCCCACAGTCTAGATGAAATTGTGACCTAGTTCCCTCCTTAAAGCTAAGCCACAAGAATGCATCTATAATTTGGTGCTTCTTGCATAATTTTTGTAAACTCTGTCCTTCCTCATTGTCAGCATCACTGGACTCTTCTACAGCATCACAACTTATTTCTTGCCTGATGCAGACTCTTTATCCCTGCAGCAACTGTTTCTTCCCAAGTATGGTCAATGGCAGTTAAGCATCATTTATGCACAAATGCCTGGAAGGAAAAGAGGCAGCATGGGGGCAGAGGTGAGCAGTCAGACTCCTTTTTTTCAACAAATTAAACAAGAAACAACAATGAGTACAACTGCATAGGATCTTTGCACTGGTAAAAAACAGTTTTCATTAAGATTTACGCTACACTAACTCTTATCCAAGTAACCAAGAACAGAGTCCCTGAGAATGGCAATCAAAATCCATTTCTGAACGCAAGACCTTTCACCCCTCCCTGCAGAATAGCAGTGAATTGACAGTATTGACATGTGACGGTTTGTGCTATAGCTGCAATTTCCTTTGCAAACCAACATCCAATCAATCTGAATACACATTTTTACTCTAATGAGACACATTTCTAAATTTATCATTAAATCGATACATATACTGAGATACAGTCAAGAAAACCATCTTCCTCTGGGCAGCCTAAGGAACAGGCAACATGAGTGGTTTTGACTCAACTGTGCATTGATTTGTTTTAGAAGTCATTTATTTCAAACAAACTTTGTGTTCACATTTAAAATTGCTAAATGGGAAGTTTAAAATCATGCATTTGTACAAGGCACAAGCAAAATGCCTCGTTTTGCAGCTATGCATCTTCGTATCAGCTGGCTAGATCAAGTGAAAAGCCTAGCGAAGCTACTGCACTAACACTGAAATGTTACATACCTTGTTTTACAAGATGTATGTCTCCTTCTCGTGTTTTTTCCCAAAGTCCGTAGCAAGTACTACCTTTCATGCACAAAATTGTGCCGTTTTCCTGGGAGATTCGGCTCTCACTGATTCCATGGTCCTGCTGATAAGGGTCCTTAAATGCACACAGCCGCTCCTCACTCTGCGTAGCTTCAGACAAAGAAACACATTTTTTGTCAGTGATTTTCTGCATAAAATATTAACCTTAATAAAAGTATGAATAAGGTCTTCTGGAAATATATATTCAAAATCATCCTGAATTACATGTATCCATTCTTTAAACTGTACTCCAACAGTCAGAAGTAAAAATGAGGTCTATCCTGAAGTTACTTTCATAAAGAGGACAAAACCCCCCAAACTTTAGCAAATGTTCCAAAATGAATGTGCAAGTGTTTGAAGTACACAGGTGAAGCATAAAAACTTCACTGCATAGTCTGCATCATTTGTTCTCAAGCGTAGAGTTAAGCAACTGTTACCTGGTGTCTTCAGCAACCCCACGCTTTAATTGTTTCCAGATCCTAAACCAACATGACCTTTCTCAGACTGCCATGCAGCCCCATGCCTACCTAATTCAGAGAGGTTCTTCCACTCTCTTTCTGTTGACCCATCTCTTTTTTCTGCATTTTTCAGCCTATCAGTTAGAGCTCTTTCACACAACTTCATTAATGACCACCAACAGAAATACTAAGAGCAGAGTAAAACCCATATGACTGAGCAGCAGTTCTGGGAAACACTGCCTGCAAACAGGAACAACACTCCCATGTAAAGTCCCCCTGTGGAATGTCCAGCAGGAACATCATGAAACATATAAACTGAGTACAAAAATAAATACACATTATCACCTAAAAAAAATGGTTTTTGTTTTGTATTTTTTTAAAACAAAATCAGAACCACCTGAAAATATATTGTGATTTGTACAAGGATATTTAATCAGTGCACTCCACAAATTTCCTGTCTTAAGAACTCATATGTTTTACCTACATGGTTACACATTTTTGTTCGTACCACTTCAATGAAAGGACTCACACATGCCAATACGCTTCTGTCAGCATTTCTTTAGGAAGAGTAAACACATTCAAACAAGAAATTCATCAGAAAGGCATCAAGTCCAAGATAAATAAATCCCACATTTGTATAGAATATCTTCATTCTTCCCTTGAATGATTTTATAAAATGCATGGAAAGCTAGGCATTTAGTAAGTATTATCCAGTAGTATGGCTCAACAAACATCCAATCACAGTAAGCATTTGTATTCTGTATCTCAGCAACTAGATTTAATCCAGTTCTTTAACTCCCATGAAAGCACTGGTAGCAAAAAGATACAAGGTGGAACAGATTGGCCTTTTGGGAAAGCAGATTCTGAACTTAAAACTATAGCATACGTAACTGTAAATTATTAAAGGTATGGTCTGTGCATAAAATACCTCCTCAAGGAGGATTTATTTATTTGATCATTCTGCAGCACTGGCCCCAAAGAAGCCATCTTTCAGCAAGGAAGACTTACTGAAAATAAAACGTCATTTCACTGTGTCACCAGCACAGTGATTGGATAACAGAAAGACAAACCAAGAGACTCCGATAAATGTATCACTTCTACGGCTGTTACAATCCTTTGAGGAGTCAAAATCCACAATTCTTTGATGCCGAGACAACCATCGATAGCTGCAGCATCCAGAAAAGCAGTCTGTCAGTTACTCCCAGTTCATTCCGTGGAAGCAGTAATTAAAATAGCATAACCTAGCTAGGGTATATATGCAACCAGTTGAGCTGCGTATTAGCTCAGTGGCGGTAAAACTCTCAGCTGAGGAGACAGGAACTTCTTAAGCCACTGTAATTCAATCACTTGCAGTTCCATGTACTCCAATAACCTGGCCAGCAGTCCATGCTACCTACTCACACACCTCTCTGCACACTAGGTCAGTGCACAGTTAACACTTTACATCCGGAACTAGAGTTCGGAAGTGATAATTACATTTATTATAAAGCAGTGGCCTGATGTTCAGAAACTCAGTTGCCTAAATTTCATATCCATTTTTTTTTCTTTCTAAATGAATACAGTTAGTCGAGTTACTGAGGACAAAAAGGTCACACATTAACAGCTAGCATATGCTGCCTCAAGCAGTACTTGCCAGTCGCACGTAGTAGTTTTATTCTCAGGAACAGCTGAGTATGCCAGGCGTGAAGCATCTGTCCTGCATTCTCTGCTCCATGACAAGGGACTGGCCAAGAAACAATGTATGAAAGGACAGTACTTCAGTGCTGTAAGGGGACTGGAGCTGACTAACTTCGTGAAAATCAAAAGCAGAAAAAATTATCACAGAATTGAAGTTTTCAAGAGAGAATAGGACAGCATTATACAGCCTTGTGAAATACAACTTATCTCCTCTTAGGGACATTACAAAGGGTTTTAAATCAGTTGTGTGTGATAGCTGAGTGGGACTAAGGTCATCTGAGATGTTGGTTGTTTACAGAATGCTCAAATTGCTGCAAGATAAGCCCTTTATTGTGAAAATTAATTTAAGAAGTCCAGAATTTATAGAACAACCACGTAGATTTGGTTTCCTTATCAAAAAACTGTGGTTAAAAAAAAAAAAAGGAATAAATTAAAAAGTAATTCCAGGAAATTCTACTTTCATAATACCTCAATAGGTTAATAAATAAATGAGAGTCTTTGAACCTCTGAATTAACAGAAGAAAAAGCAAAGAAACCTCTTGTTTCTGCTCTCTTCTGAGCAATGCAGTTACAAGTAACACGTCTGTGCTTCAGAGACACAGCTTTAATTGCCTACTTTTCTGGTCTCCTCACCTTTCTTAGGATCAAGGCAAGAACATGCAGCTGATACTTTAAAAAAGGTAAGTTGTTAACTGTTGTGCTAGCTGCTGTCCAACCATACACTATAGAAAATAGCAGTTGCTACCAAAGGCTTTTCTAATGTAAAACCATGTGTTGCCCTATAAGAATACCTGCAGACGGGAGGAAGGGTCAAACATGAGAAAGTACAACAGCCACTGCTCGCCACCTGAGTGCCTTTCTGTATCAGTTTTCCAGCAAACTAATAAAAATGCGAGTTAACTTGCCACAATTTAATGTCAGATGATCTCAGTGGGAAACTTTTCCAACAAAATATAAAGGTTACTCACCCAACAACTAGAGTTTTCATGCTGATCACTGCACATTCCTGCTTCGATTATAACTTAAGAGTAGTACAACCCCTGTGGGAGCAGTACCCACTGCAATACTCTGCTGACCCCTGCCCCTTCCCTGATGGCATGGAACATCTGGAGAACAGGGGACACATAACAAAAGCTACTTTATTTTTCTCTATGGCCTCTGTAGATTCATTGTTGAAGCTGTAATGCCGAAGAAAATTGGGTAGGGCATTCAGATGCCCAGAAACTCTCTTGAAGAACAACAGAATAGATGAGCTGCTTCAATTCCTTTGCATGACTTTGGCACATTCCTGCTCTGGGAATCTGGCAGTAAGGTTCCCTTCTTCCAGGCAGTAAACTAATCAGCTCTGAAAACTTGTAGCACTGGAACACTTCTAAGTCAGGCTTTGAAAGCAACCTCCAGCACAGATGAGTACACCCTAAACCTTCCCCCAAAGAAGCAGAGATACTACTACAAAAACACTGAAGTGCTGGGGTGACTGTTCTAACAGAAATCTTATCCTTCAGGCAAAATACAGCTGCTCATTTACATTTACATGTGCTCCTCACGGATGACCTCTTAAGTTAGTTTTCAGTCACCGTGGGAGCTAACAGCTATGATGGTGCATTCAGAGCTGAAATACATATACCTGTCCCTTGGGAGCTCTGCATCTACGATGCACAAGGGCAGTCATTAATGCTCTCTACTGTAACTTAGCTGGAGCCAGTTCCAAAGCTGCTTCCTCCAAAAACTCCATCCTTTAAGCCATCTGGACATGGGCCTGGGCAACTGGCTCCAGGTGACCCTGCCTGAGCAGGGGTTTGAACAAGATGACCTCTAGAGGTCCCTTCCAACCTCAACTATTCTGTGTTTCCTGCAGGACAGAGGTCTCAAGACACTCAACATGCAGTAATTACACAGAAAAGCTATATTCCTCAGTGGGGCTACATGGTATTTTTTATCTCCCAGACAGGTGAAATAGTAGGGTAAGACTAGAACTACTGGATTCTCTTGTTTGCCTACAGTTCAAATAGATCCACCCCAAGGAAATACCTTAATGTTAAGACCTTTATTAAGAACAAGCACAATTAAAATACACAACTTATTTATCCTATGAAAACTGAGGCTCTTGAGCTGATCCATTTGATAAATTCAATTCATTTATTACCCATGTCAGAAAAATGACAGGCAAAGCCCCTGCAGACAGTGCTCCCCAGATATTAAGGACCCACGAAGAGGTCCCTGTGTAGCAGTCCCTTCCTTACAGATTTCACAGACCCAAGATGCACCTGCAGTTTAAATTCAAATTGGGAAAATGCAAAAGCCATTTACAGATCAAGCTATCTAGTGTATCTGCCCAGACATGAACTGTTCCAGCATACAAACAAAACCAAAACCTAGCTCCAACATAAGCGGCAGCGCAGGTTTCACAGGACATCTGCTGCAAAACTGAAGTACTTTCAGAGCCCTGCTCTTCCTAAAAGAAATCACATTGTTTCAACTCTTTTACATGCCCTTCCAAACTATCCATCTCATTATTCCTGCACAAGTTAAGCATCACAAAAATAACTGCAGTGAAATCATTAAAATTAATTTGGACTGCAGTTTCTCTACAAATGTGCGAGTCTATAATAATATCATTAGGTCTAAAGCACAACAAACAAAACACTGCCAAAGATGCATGTATTCCCCCAAAGACTAAGTCTGTTGAATCAAATGAGCAACAATGATGTTTCTTTGGTGCAGTGAGGTGGGGGTGAAGTAGGGACAGCTCTGGAGAGTTTACTGTACTTAAATGCAATTATCTGATTAAATCAGTGCGTGACAAAAGGGTAATTTTAGAAGTATGAAAATTATGACTATGAAAAGGAGAAAGTCACATTGAAGGCTACCTCCAAAACTGGAAAATATCTCTTTATTATTTCTTTCACAACATACGAGAAGGACTTTTGGTACTTTTATTATCTTTGTAAGGTAAATTTCATAATGAACTGTATTTGCTCATGACATAGAACTGATTATACATTCAGGTCTTTTCTAATTCACCTTTAATGAAAGACTACGAGAAAGATGTTGAAACAAGCAAATGGCAATTGAAGGCTTACATGTCACACACCGCTGCAAAGTTTGCCACTATGGACAACTGCAGTAGGAACAGACAGGCTGACACTAAAAAGGACAAAAAGTAAACAAATCATGAAGGTCTTATAATGAAATGCCTATTTTCCATTCCTCCTGAACTTGTGTACCAGCGAAACTATGTCAAAATAATTCAATAAAAACATAATGAAATTAACTCAAACTTCTGTCCTCTCATCCAGCAGAGATTTCCAACAGAGGCAAGAAGGGAAGGCACCATTCCCAGAAGTTCTACCAATGGAAAAAACAGCAGGAGTGGGGCAAGCCCTTCACTTCCCTATCATAAACCAGAAAAACATGAGGCCTATTGAACTCAGCTCATTTTACACCTATATTTGTATAAAAATACACCTTACTGTCCAGTTTCAAAAATGTGCTTCATACATGAGCAGCATTACAATTGAGTGTGGGTGCTTCAGGAAGTAATCTAACAAACACTGAACATTCTCAGCTTTCCTGCTTGGCTGCCATTACTGATGCGCCCGATCACCACACGCACATTAACAAACTTAGCTTGAAGCAGATTGCAAAACCTTAATGTCATATTCCAAAAGGAGGATGGGGAAACTGACTACATTAAATTACTTTCCTGAAATCATAAAGGAACTGGGAATTGCCCGTAGCTTCCCATGTCCATCCTGTGTCTTATTCCTACCGCTGCAGTGCTCTGGGGGGCATGGAGTTCATCCCCATGCCACTACACAGTCTCAAGAAAAAGCGCCAGGACCTCAGGAATTTCCTGTTGGCATATAGCTCAGGTTTTGATACAATTACAATCTTGGCATTTCGCAGCTCTACCATCAACAAAAAAGCTGAAAAAACAAGTTACTATAAGAAAAATCCTTGAATGATGTTATCGATATTTTCTCGCTGTAACCCTCCTGCTATTTCCAACTGCTCAGGAACAGAGAGGTGATTCACACAGATACCCGAATTGTGGATGTGTTTAGTGGTTTGCTACAAAAAACACCCTGAGATATGTTTACTATATGAGTATTTGCCTTCACTCTCCACTAAAGAGATTTCTAGACAGAAAAGATCAAAAGAAAATTACACATGCATTTACTGCTTGTATTAGAAATCTTGTGTGCTATGGACATACAATTCATCCGTACTAGGATGGGTTTAAACAAATGAATACGCTGTTACTGCTTTTTACATACCAGGTCTCTAATGATCATTTGGTGTTCTAGGAAAACATAATTACAGAAAACAATTACACCAAAAATAACAAAAGTTACAGGAATCCAACTGCAAGTCCTTAGAACGTGAGTCATGTTTTCATTAATAGCAGAGGAAGTCAGTTCCATTAGTACTTAATCGACGCTTCCTGACCGTACATCTATTCAACGCAGTACACGGAGTTTGCATCAAGTGCAAAGGGAGGGGAAACGGAAGGAAAAGGGATTCAAATGTTCCTCAAATGCTATGAAGAATTATTCTAATTCTTGGAATTAGATAACAATAAACAAATAAACATTTGCGACTTTTAAATATTTGTGACTAACAAATAATAAACAAATAAACATTTGTGACTTTATGATTACTGCCAGGCAGGACGTTTGTGACACAATATTTATGAATAAAAGAATCCGAGATAACAGAAGACAAACTCGCACATAACCTACAAGAACAGACTTGCTAGCATCGCAGACCACATCCATAGGTACCATGTTGGTAATTACAACCAACTGCCTTCATGACCACATGGGTGAAGTACATGGGGGGGAAAAAAAAAAAAAAAAAAAAAAAAAAAAGGCAAGAAATGAAAGGTTTCTGAGCATTTGTTTGTCTGTAATGGGAATTCTTTAAATCCGGGCCCCAAACATTTAACTGGGAACCTCATCAGGCTGCAACTGACTTTTTTTTAAAGATTCAAGGTTTTTTTACCCGTAACTTGTCCTTTCAATTAGCGAGATTTTCATCGGAAGAGCCATAGACACAAAACCTGTTTTCTTTTGGCCTTGTCAGCTCTCTATGGAGTTCTTTTATTTACACAATACAGGGAAACATCATCGCCCTCGAGGCAGGGTTATGAGATAGCACGTGTCTTCATAATGCAAACTCTTAAAAGGAAGGCGATTGAAGCAATGCACATCAGGAGGCTCCTTTGAGCCTTTCAACTACTGATAGCCGAATTCTGGTGTGATGCACAGAGAAACAGAATCTTGAAGAAACTGTCACTTTGCAAGCACTCCGCTGCTTTTTTCATCTTCTCCTCATAGGCTTTAATTACAAAAATTTCTAAATGCCTATACACTTATATACACGTATATCACAAACAGGCATCTTTTGAAAGTCATTCTTTCAGAGACAGACCATAATTATTACTAACTTACAGTGGGAGGAAAAAGCTAAACTGCTGGTAATCTTCCATGTATTTACGCTTCTAGTACTCTGCTCTCCAGTGTGTCTGACCAACAACTGCACAGCAGAGATCTGCACTAACTGGTCAGGAAGAGAAATAAATTGTCAGCTTAAGGATGAGAGCTTGAAGGTTTAAACCAACCAACCAGAAATGGCTATGAGACTTTTTGAGCAAGGAGCCAGAAGAAGCACAGTGCAACACACAGCCAGGGAACGGGCAGACAGCACAACCTATTGCTTTACAGCAAACTCCTATGCCTGGAGTCCTCCAGGTGGGCTCCACAAACCCAAGCACTAAATCAGTAAAGACATGAATAAGAAGGAATGGAAATTTGCAGGAGAATACAGTACAAATGTCCAGGAAGGCAGGAAGAATGTAAAGAAAAATGCCTCAGAAATTTACATCTGTGATCCTAAGCTTCCCTCTCCTTCTAATAAAAAGATGTTTATTTCATCTCACGACCATTAAACAACTCCTACATTTTAAGACATATCATGTTCCTCTAGATATACTGCAAAATATGTTTTGACAATAAACCCCTTACAGTTTATATCCAGTGTTAAAGTCTGGAATAATCTGTTCACAGTACTGTATGTCCTCAGCCTTCATTGATGAAGATTTTGGTTTTGTCTGCTTTTGCTGTGTAATATCACAGTTTCAAAAGCTGACAGTGAAACAGAAACAGGCTTTGATTGAGAACTAGTGCCAAAACTAAAAGGATTGTTAGCACTGATACCCATTTCAAAGTGATTAAGTGACTGCACATGCAGCTGACTAAATACTTCATGGTCATTACAAGACCCCTTTCTATCAAAATAGAATGAGACTTGAAAATTTAAGTGTCTTTTTTTCTGTACACGGATATACTTGAGTTTTTTTCTTTAAGGAAGCAAGTAAATATGAAATCTCTTTTCTCCCTGTACTCCCTTTCTAACACACTGCTGTCTACTGATAAACACTACCAACAGTGACAGGGACACCCACCTTTTCCTGTTGCGTATTCTTCAACAGTACCTTGGTATGTTGGTGTTTCAGCTTCATTCTGAAGTACCAGTGCTTTGTTAACACCAAATGAATAAAATAGAACTAGATCACGTAGCAGCTGTGTTGTATCTCACATATTGTGCTTCCCACCCAGGCACTACTGCTTTGTACCACTGGGGTACACGGTCCACGGCCTTCTCTTTGCCCCACCTTGGATGTGCTGACCCTCTCAGCACAGTCTCACTGCCATAGGGCCACCAACACGTGGCCTCCTCACAGCCAAGTGTTATATGCCCCTGCCCAATGCATCCACCACACCAGAAATTTAAAATTTGGAATTAATGTAAATAGAGAGGTATTGAGCTGCCACAATGTAAACAGTCAACTCCAGTTCTTTAGTGGAGGCCTTGTTGTCCTTTCCCCCAAATTTACTCTCAAAGGAAGTGTTACTTCAGAGGAGCCTAGCTCAAGTGAGAGGAGCCATGCAGGAATGCAGCAGAATGGCAGAGATTTACTGCTAGCAGCTGACAAATTACGTAGTCCCCAAACACTGTCAGATTTTATGCAAAAATACCTGAGCTTACCACCCATCAACCATGTCACTGCCTTATTTCCACAACCTTCTAAATGTTTCTGAGGATAACCAGACCACCTCACTGTGCAAGCCTCATCAGAGTCACGCATTACCCCAGAACTGAGAGCACAAGATGCAGTGGCAAGAGAGCTAGCAACACCTTTGTTCTGGCATAAAACCTGCCCACACCAAATTCAAGAAGTTCAAGCAAATTTGAACCAACAGAGTTAATACTGGTTCATGGTTTACATCAAGAGGATGAAGCATTTCTCAGCCGATAAGGGAAGAGGTTCAAGCTGAATCTGTAATGAGGGTATATCTCAATGACTAAGCCAGGGTCAGAGAAGGACAAACTACAGAATTAAAGCCAAGTGTCCTGAAGCCTCAGTTAGAGCCCTAACAAGCTGACCTTTGACTACCTCTACTTCGGCCACTAATCGGAGCTTCCCCTGCCTTACAAGATTTCCTCCAGAATGTCCAAAATGACATTTGTTTTTATTGTGTAAGTCTGTCTAGCTCAGCAGGTTCCTTCTTCCATCTTTTTCCCCTATGCTAAATTACCATTGATTTTTAACAATACAGCATTATACAAACTGTCTGTAACACACAGGTAGTAGAGGAAGGTTATCAATCTGCCCAGTATGAAATTTCTGAATGTATCACTTACTAGCAGTGAAAATCCTGCTCCGGTTTGTTAAAAAATGATAACATCATCTTCGTTCAACGATTACGCAAGACTGACTACATTTTATCACACAACTTTTCACTTAAGAAACAGTGAAAGGCTTTGCAGCAAGAGATTACAGCAGATTAAGGAGTTTTTAATGTTGTAAAAATAGTACAATGTCATGGCATCTTAGCATTCACTCTGTTAGCTCTAAAGTGCTCATCTTTGTCATCAGACTTCAACTTACAGCCATTTCCACAAACTTCACATTCCATATCAAAGCAAAATGCAGTCAGCATGTCCTCTGTGGAAATGCAAAGGTCCAAGCATACATAAAGAGCCTTCTGAAAAAGTTGTGAAGTGCAATACTAGAAACTAGAAGTAAATTAGCATAAAACTTAAATTATTAAACCATTAAATATCACAGAAGTGAAAAACCATGGAATATGTTTAACACTTACTTAAGGGAGAATCTAACCTAAATACGCTAGCGGAATACAAAGTATAAAACCCATCTACTCTCGACTCCAAATGCTTGGGTTTTTGCGATAACCTTAAAGAAGAGTATTTTCTGCGCGGATTCACATGGCAGAAAGCATCTCTGCAGCTTCAAATCAATGTCCAGTTGGTACCGCCTGCTTGTCTCAAGATGAAATGATTGCTCTTTGACCCCACGAGCAAACAGGAATTCCAGTCTTTACACATAGTTGAATCAGATCAGAAAGAATCTGCTCACAGACTCATGATGTTGGGCAAAAGAAAATCATACATTTGCCGCAAAAAATTAATTTGCAAGCCAGCTTTAAAGTACATCTTCCACTTTATTTAACTATTACTCCAACTCAAGCTAAAGGTCATTTAAGCCCAGATTTCTGGTAAAACATAAGGAAACAAAGAACTGGCTTTCACTGACTTGCTGGGATTTTGGACATTCAACTTCTCCAGGTCTCCTGGAAAAATTCAAGCCTACATTTAACCTTCTGAAAGCATGAATACGCATATAGCAGGATTTAAACAAACCTAGCATTTTTTCAATAGTTTTTTTATTTGCTCATTTCCTTAACAACTACTTCTCCATTCAGAGAAAAATAAGGATGTTCATGTTACTGTTTAGCAATTATGTCAGAACAGACATCATTACAGCCTTAGTCACACATAATCTTTTCCAGAGGCCAGTGTCTATTCACAGAACTGGAAAAGCCCAAATTCTTTATCTTTGCCCTAGACTGGAGTTCAGGGACCTTTTTTCCTGGGTATGAGCGTCTGGCTTTTGTTTATCTGGGCTGTCAAAGTGAAGTATCTGCATGGAATAACACAGGAAACTGCAGCAAAAGCAACAGTAAAGTGAATTAGTGATGTGGTATTTCTCCCCTAAACTCCGATGTAAAAAACTTCCCAGAGCAAAATTTGCTATTTCAGTCTACTTTAGATTCCCTTGAAAAATGTCTGTTACTGGATATTCCCCTAACGCCTGTAACACCCTCCCTTTTCTAGCAAGTAGGGATACCATTTCTACTGTGTATGTTTTCTTGAACACTCCTCAGTAGCTCAGATTTCGAGAAAGATAGTACCCATCCAGCCTGTCTTTTATAGTATATTACAAAACTTGTTCCCATAAACATTTTTAGGAAGCTTACACTAATGGTAATATGCTGAAGCATTTGAAAACTGGCAAACATTCTGTGATCTGAAGCTGCAAGGAAATCAAGTTCCAAAATCATAATCATATTTTATCATCAGTAATATACATTATATTACCTTTTGACTGCCGGCAGAAGCATAATTTATTTGGCTCTGGACCCTTAAACTCTGAAAAAAATGACAAAAGAAGCAAAAGGCAGAAACTAGCTTCCACCCTGAGCTAGCTTCCTTCATGAGGGTGTTGGGCCTCTCACCTTTTCAGAGTGCCTCAAAGAATATACACTTAAGTTTAAAAAATATCTCAAGTCTTTATCATCAAGGTATTTAATGGTATGCCACAATATCCCACAAACCATCGTCATCTTGAGTCAAGAGCACAGTCAACACGACAGCTCCCTAGGCACCTTAATTTAGCCAATGCAAGGTAAAAGCCAATTCATGCAGAGGACAGAGTATTATCAAGGACTAGTAAGAGATTGTGTGCTGCTGCAAGAACTTGTGACCTACTTCAAACACTCCTACACTGTGTTCCATAATAGAAAGAAAGTATGGAAAGAACTGAGCTAAAGGTATTTATGGATGTTTGTTGAACTGAGCAAAACCAGAAAATGTTGACTTTTGCTTCCGCTAGACTTCAAGGCTATTAGCCCACTGAACGGAGGTCACTGTTCATGCATTTCTTGGTGGTACAGGGCTTTAAATGGTTAGAAATTTATGGGCAAAGCACTGGACTACTTAAAAATCAATTCTTACCTTTTTCTCCATGTATTCTTTCCCATTTAAATCTTTGCTGCACCAAAACTAACTTCCTCAGCTCAGAAGGTGATACAAGCTAACTTCTGCAAACTTTGTTTAGTCAGAAAAATCAGTGTCTAGTCAAGACAAGCTCTTCATTAACTTCTGGTTTCTAAACTTATGCAGTTAAAAAGGGTATGGTTAGTACATGCAGACAAGCCCAGATTACTGAACATGCTTGTTTTAATGATTGGCTTTCATGTACTAAAGTACACTACGTCACACCAAAGAAACAAACTTCTGGGGACAAGGAAACAAAAAAAATAAGTAATTCTAAACAGTACAAGATTGTTTTTAATTATCTTTGTTGATGTTAATGACAGGAAATATGGAAAAGGGCACTCCCAAAATATAGACGCTCAAAGCAAAGACTGTAATCAACTTGCTTAACATTTTGCATCAACACAAGTGAAGATGATGACTACAATTAAGCTTGGAAGACCATCCTAACTCCTCACCCAATATATATGCCAGGTAGCACAGGTTAAAGCATCTCACAAGACAAAACAGGTAGTATGAGCATAAAACATCAGGTTCTTTAGGTCACTAGCAAGCCCAACCCACCAACCAGCTGTTCCAGGGGTAAGCACAGAACCAGACTGCACAGGGGGCATCCCCCTGTACCCTTTACTCTCACGATTTTGAGTTCACACTTTCTTCTGAACCAGACATGCTTCAATGGCAGGAAATAAGCACAAATAGCATCTTGACATTTGGGAGTAATAAGGAAGGAACAAAGACAAATCTCATTCAACAAAGAAAAAAAATTAGAGGCTTCACAATGGCAGAATTTACTAGTAAAAACGTTTTTCCCTCTACGCTTTTGCCTTTTTTGAAATACTTTGTCTTTCAAAGGCACAAAGTGTTACATACATTTATTATAGGGGCACTGAACAAATAGTAGCTAGCTGGTTTAGGTGTCTGGAGAAAAAAAAACCACCTTATGATCAAGAAACATTCTCAGCTGTAGCTAACACGGTATCATTTATGAACTAAACAGAGCAAATCTCTCTAATTTCAACTAGAAGCAATAGAAAGTAATATAACTTGCAGTAAACATTTAAATAGCAACTTAAAGGAATTCAGATCGGGTTTATTAATTTGTGTACTTATTTTCTAGCAAACTGGCTCTAATTTATGAAAATTAAATTTAATATGGAAAAACTCATGTTCGCACATGCGTTATTAAAGTTACGTTTCTTTTAAAAATACGGTGTTGTACAGAATATTGGGTATTTTAGATACAATACACATAGATAAAAAGCAAAGTTTCCCATTCTTTTAAATAGATTTGTATGGGGCAAATCTGACTTGCAATCTTTCCCTAAATAAGAGATCCTGATCCGTGCCTGAATTACTTGACATGGTGATAAGCCAGATAAGAACAATTTCTGGTGATTAGAAGACAAATCCTGCCAATGTTAAATGAATTTAAGTTCCATTGTTTTTTGCTAAGCAGTTTTAGAACAGGCATGTGGGCTTTTTCTTTTCTTTCAACACAAACACAGATATCAAGAAAGGGAAAAACCCAGGACCACAGTGAAAACACACAATTCATAACATGAATACATGTTTTAGAGTCTTAAGGCAAGATATGATTTACTATTCTACAATATTCACTAAACACCTTTACAGGATCAGACAGGTTTTCAGGCTCTGAGACAAACTAATACTGCAATCAAAGGATTAGTAAACCAGCTGCCTATGTGCCATTACAGCTGATTATCATAGACTGTAGACAGCTAGCTTACTTGCAAAGGGCTTTCAGGAATACTGCATTGTTGCCAGAGAGAAGGGTACAGCAGGATAATATATTAACTCATTTTATTTATGAGCCAAAGAAAAATTAAGAAACTTATGGAATATAAATCACATTGAAGTTTTAGAAAATCTTCAGTTATAAACTACATTTACAGTAAAAGCTGATGAAAAGAAGAAGTCAAGACAATTACAGAAGACTGCCTGCCATTCACAGCTAAGGATACTGAGCAGTGAAGGTCTGACTTTTCAGTTATCTCTCCAAGCCTTACTAAAACTAAACCCATGCCAAAATTCACATCTTATCAGATGCTAGGATAAAACCATGGAAACAGAAAAATTGAGCTATTTGGAAGTTACAGGTTTATATTCAAAATATTTTCAAATAGTTTTTCAGTTCACGTGTAGAAAAAGTCACAAAAATAAACTTCCAGTAGCCCTCAATAAAAGCAGTGTCTTTAATAACAAAGAGTTCAAATAGTTTGTTTTTCCCCAACGCTTTCCTTCTTGAGGCTATGAGAAAGAATTATTGTTCTGACTGGAGTCAAAGCTACTACCAAACGGGAAAGGAGCAGAACCCAGCATTTAACAAGATAGTGAAGTGTTTGCAGCACTGCTAACGAAAAGAAAAACCCAAACCAGGAAGCATCTTTAGTTTTCTACTAGCATCTACTAACACTTCAGCATTGTCTTCTTTCAATATCTTCACAAGTTGCGCTACTGGTAATGGGAGAAGGTTTGCATCACTCTAACTTGATGTATGATACAGGAAATTCAAGATTTATTAACTATATAAAAAATTCAGATGTGGAAGGAAATAATAGTAGTGATTCATTCATCTGGGAAAACCACTCCTTTCAGATGATGCTGAAGCAAACCCAAGACTAGTAAGCAATTGAGGTCACCCCTCTGGTAGCTGGCAAAAGAAGTAATTTCAGCAGACAGAGTAGAGCTGTATCTCATTATAAGAAACATGGACGTGGCATTTCTTGCTGCATATGGTTTGGTTTGACTAACACTGGCTGGGTCTACGTCATTTGGACTTATATGTTGAATCCTAGGATTCCTGTACAGGGAGAAAAACAGGATCATCTTGATTGCAGTTTCTAGCTATTGATATGGCCTCTCTATCTCAGAAGAGGAAGCCAAAATCAGAATTTCACAGCCGCTTAAGAGAGGACCAACTGCCTAGGGCTAAGTACAGAAGCATAAATATGCACCAGTTATTCAAAACATGGCTTTCCAGAAAGCTGTTAGATTAGATACATTATTCCTCCCCTACTTGCTTCTTCTCTAGTTTGCCTTCTTTCCCTCACCTTCTGGGGATTTAAAGGTCTTTGAACATCCTCTATAGAACATGAAACAACAGCCATTCACAGTTTTCAAATGCTGTGTCTTCAAATGCTGCGTCTGAATGAGGCAGAGAAATGAGTGAGGTAGAGAAAAGAAGCTTACTATAGTTTTATCCTCAGCTTCTTTGTTTACAATATGGTTACTCTCCAAATCTTGCTTGCTGTCTCTATCCCATAATACTGAAAGGTAAACCTCTCAGATTTGCAAGCTTTTTTCACCCTTATATAAAAGCTCTTGGAATCCTCCTCCCTATCCATCCACCCAACTAATGATTGCTAAAAGGGCCTACACCCAAGCTCACCCACGCCATCTTCGGTGTCTTTATTTTTAAAACCTTTATTTTCCATTACATCTGTTTTTTTCTAAATGATAGTTGCAGGTTGCCAAGGACTATGAGGATGAGAAAACAGGAAATACTTTGATTGATGTGGGTTTTAACGTTACCCCGTCACTGTATTATTCAGGGACCAGAAAACACTAACGGAAATTAAAGTGATGATGCTCCCAAAACCAGAATCAGTTGGACTTCACAATGGAAGTAAAAAAGCAGCTCATGGTCCACTTCATTAGCCCCTTCTCCTGCCCCCCTACCTCTAACTAGTATGATATAAATGCTCTTCAAGAGCACTGGACCATAAGGATGTATGGCACAGGTATCAATGCAAATTTGGAAGTAAAATAATGAAAATGCTAGCAGGTATGTAAGTCTCTTCTCTGTGATCAGAACACAAAACAAGAAAACAAAAATCCATGCCAGGTTGTCTTCATAGGGTAACAGCAAAGGCAAATGAATAAACTCCAGCAGGAAAAATGTGCAACTCTTCCCATCAGTGACAGCGAGCCAGTGACCACCAGTTGCAAATAGAAAGCAGCATTCCAGGGATGAAGAAAAGAGGAATTTAATTCAATCATGACTAAGCTTTCTCTACCCAATGAATGAGTAGAGAAGTCATTCATTGATTTCTCTATGTCTGAAGTAAGACTTTCAGCAGACAGCCACCATTCCCTTCAGCTGAAGTTCTTTCAATTCAACATAAAGCCAAATAAGGAAGCAAAGGAAAAATGTAAATAAAGTCCTAAACAAAAGGAACTGTTTTTTCTATATGAAAATCAAGTTTGAGGTTATCTTCAACATTACAGAACATTAACAAGACATGACTGTTCACTGCTCACAGGCTTTGCAAAATTACCAACTTGTAACTGAAAAATACAGATGAGTACGATGAAATTCAGCAACCTCTGAATATGCTGAGTAGTTTACTCACAAAATACCATCATTATAATGGTAGTATTTGAACTTAGAAAGCTGAAACAGCGAGTGCAGAATCTGCCCCAAAACACTGAAAGACACAAGTAGGCTTCCTCCAGTGCAGAGTTGATTTTTATGCTCCCTTTGATGTCCGTTTTGCATCCCTCAAGCAGTAAGGTTCTCTGTCTTGCTATTTCTCCCCTTAATGCTTAACTTCACTGTACTTCCCATCTTGCCTTTCAAAGTCCTACAGCATTCAGACTCTCACTGATTTTTTTCAATCTGTTTATCACTTCCTTGCTTGATTCCCACGATGCATTTGACAGCAGACACCAGTTTCTCCCATAAGCACCAATATACCTTTTTCTCGATCACTCTGTGTGTGTACAGCACCGTTGCTATGAGCAGCCGCCAGGACACACCATCACTCTTTTCATCCGTACTTATGCTGAAATTAATCTCAACCACAGTGTAAGTCCACAGTGAAGAAATTAGTTCCCCTTTCTTTAACCATTCAAAATATACCAGTGAAACCCCTATACTAACACATGCACTACGCTGACATGATACGTAGCTCCATTGCTTCTTTGGCATTCTTCATCCTCTGACCTGACCTTCACTCTCTGGCATTTTTTGACCCAAGTCATTACACTGTGTTTTTATTCTGACTATAAACAAACTGAGACAGGAACCAACTCATGCTTGCATCCAAGTGTGTATCAAAAATATTAAGAAAAATGAAAACTACCCTAGTTACTGTCATCTTGCCTATTACTACAAAGTGCCTCTCAAAGTCCTTATCCAGGGGAAATAATTCATTCTCTCATTTCATGGGATAGCAGTTGTATAACTCCAGAGTTAGGAGGAAAGAAGGTGAGGACATTCAAGAGACCTTGCAGGGCTACAGTAATAGGACTGGCACAAGCACACGCTGTAGAAGACCCTTGTTGGTGACCTCTGGTGACCCCTGATAGCCAGAAGAAAACCAGAAGAGCTCGGGCCTGTGTGCGTTAACCAAGAGACGGGCACAGCACTGCAGCAATGACGGCAATGGAGATTCCTCCTGTATTGGTTTGTTTCTAATCTGCCCAAAAATTTGGCAGTCCTCTTCTTAACCAGGTCTGCTCTATAACCCAGAGACACCAGATGGCAGAAGAGCAAGAAGCTCATGAAACACTTCCCACTTGCTATTTTCAACCAAATTTGACAGAACAGTAAAGACCTCATGGATACTAATTTCTTAAGAGTTCAATGAAAGCACGCTGGATAAAGGCCAGAGACACCAGGACCGCTCCAATGGAAAGAAGAGGTGCTTATTAGACACAAGAGATTTTATAACTGAAAGAAAAGATTACTTAAAAGAGCCTCCTACTTAATACCAGCACAGCAGCTCTCACAGGACGTCTGGCAAGCATGACGCTCCCAATTCTGCCAGAGCTTGTCCCATCACCAGATCCAATCCACATTTCTCACTTCTATAACTTCTTAGTACACACATGTAACTATTTACACTTTACTTAAATTGTACTGAAGTTGCTAAATTCCAGCCAAGTGCCAAACAGCAGCATCAGAGTCAGAAATGATGTCAGGGCAGAAGCTGAGAAACACTGCGGAGGTCTCTCTCCTTTTCTTCAGCAGAGCCAATCGGCTTCCCAACCAAGACCAGTTACAATGGAACAGGGGAGGAAAAGGAAGCAGAGCAACATGCAGTGCCTTGCTGTGTTTTAATCTAAAATCAGACATAAGCTTCTCACAGAATCACAGAATCACAGAATAGTAAGGGCTGGAAAGGACCTCAAGATCATCGAGTTCCAACCCCCCTGCCATGGGCAGGGACACCTCCCACTAAACCATGCCATCCAAGGCTATGTCCAACCCCACCTTGAACGCCGCCAGGGATGAAGCATTCACAGCAGTGCCTGCTTATAAAGCATTATAAACAACGGAATCCTATGGGATCTATGCATTCAAACCCCCATCGCCTTCTGCTGAAGCATACGCTGACACAAGCAGTATCTTAAAAATCAAGAATCTTGCCTATTAAAAACTGAAACTTACTCTTGGCAGTAGGATGAACAGAATAAACATTCTTTACATTTTATACACTTTTCTTCATATGCATAAATTGAGTTAAAAGAGTCCCCACAAGCCACCATTTAAAGCTAAATGATTCTGAGGCTGTCAATTTTTATTTTCTTAAGCTTTACTTTTTGTATGTGTTCAAAGCAAGTTAGTACTGAAAAACATCACTGCAAGCATCACTATAGCAACTGCAGCTCTTGAAGCTGCCTTGATGCAACACACTCAGATTCCAGATGGAACAAAATGCCATGTCTATCTTGCTTTTTACAAGGAGCCTCTCTCTCCTATAAAGCCTCCAAAGACTAGCAGGGACATCTGCCACAGAATTTGCTCTTGAAAAGACCACACAGACTCAGGATAAATTCACCCATTTTTGCAGTTCTGAAAACAAATAAAACAATCAATACCTTGACATCTGCATCCAAATGCCTGTGAAATATCACTAGAACAAGAAAAGAATTATGCAAGGTATTTATTTATTCAAGTCTCTTTACAACCCAAGGGTTGACCTCACTAAAGTCAGTGGCAGTTTTGCCACATAGTACAGCAGAGCCAGGATTCCACCCTCCATAGGAGATTTCTCTAGTAGCCCAGCTCTTTTAACTCACTACACATCCAGAGTATTTTGTTAACATTTCGCTATACCTGCTGCCTATCAACCTGGAAAAAACAGACGACTGGAATAAAGATATCACATTGGTTTATAGCTTTTAAACAGCAAACCAGGGATGAGTGACCGATCATTGTGAATTTGTTACATTGGTTCCGCTGTTCTGTATGAAATTCAGCATTGTGGAAGCAAGAACAACCACAAGGCCTTTTCAGTGCCACTATGAATTATAACTGCTATTATAATATTCAAGGAAAAATTAATACTCCATCAAAGTGCACCAGCTCTCCATTGTATTCCCACTGCCAAAAACAGACAGAAGAAAAAACAATGAAAACTCCTGATAAATTCTCTGGCTTTGCCCCTGCTCTGAGAAGTAATTAAGAAGACATTCATTCAGCTCTTGTCTAACCCCTGTTTGAGTTTGCAGAAGCCATCCCTCAAATTCCAAGGTAAGCTTCCAATGTTTATTGCACCTTCCTGACCTGAACAAGTGTTGTGCAAGGAAAGGCAAGAAGTTTACCATTGCTTATGGCAGCACAGAAGTCAGCATTTACAGGATTCTTGCAAGCCTTGATTTTCAAATAGCATTATGGTTATGTATTAGTAACATCGTTATGCCCTGGAGATTCAACCCTTTGTCCTCCAATTCACAAAAATGAAAACAAATACCAATATATCAATGAATGCTGTCTCCAGTTCTTATCCCAAGTTTCTGCTATAGCTGACAGATGGCTCGGTTCTTATGAGTGTAAGAAAAAACATTTCCTAGCTGACCCCAAATACTAGTGCTTCTTTGGCACACCTCTCAAAGAATTCAAGAATAGGAAAATGGGGACAGTATGAATTCTCTTTCTGAAAAGAAAATAAATAATGGAGGGAAACACAGGCCAAGTAATTAACCAGTATTGCCCAGGCCACATTGGAAAAATACCAGATAGAATGCACATCTTTATTTCCCTTCTAGAGCCCTGTATCTTAACAGTCAACATAACCTCAGCTGCCAATTATCTGGAGTCCCTATGAAGCCCATCTATTGCAGGGAGGAATCTGACAGTCACTAGGTGGGGAAGAGTGCAAGAAAAATCTTTATGTTGCCACTGCCATTTGACAAATGTGTAAGAAGGAAATTTTAATCATTTTTCTTGAATAATAATTTTTCATTTTTAAACATCGTAAGTGAGGGAGTGACTGCAATTTCCAATGGATTTCTTATGATATGAAGTTCAGGTCTGAGAAAAGGTTCAAGCAGTATCAATATCTAACCTGCACACAACTAAGACCAAGAAGAACACCAAGAAACATTTCTTAAACCATTATCTAATGGTTTCAGATTAGAGTACCTAAACAAAAATTATTTTCTAAATTATACACATGGAGCTTTAGTTACTAAATGCAAATCCAGACATGCAAATTTGATTACACAGTTCTGGCATGCCATCAAGGCACAGAAAAATGCCACATATATGTGTCTGCCTAACTTTAACTAGGGATGATTCAGCTCGTAATTATACAGAATCTTAAAAACTTTTTCTTTCTGGGCTATCTAAACATGTTCAAGGAAATAATTTCTCACTTGTGGATATTTTGGGAAAAAGCACGAAGTGCCTGAACGAAATTTAATGAAAGTACTTCCTTCTAACTATCTCAGCTACTTTTAGGTATAAAGATGGCATGCTGCACCAGCATGAGCTCCCCAAGTCACAAAAAAACGGCTCTGAGGACTTGCAGCATGATTTATATCATGCCAAGGAAAGCTACAACCTTCTAAATTACCAAAGAGATGTGCCAGCCGACTAGTCTGCGTTCATCCCTCTCTTCTTTTCTTTCTTCCCATATTCCTAAGACATACTAGCAAAAGCCAGGACAATTGCACTGACTCAACATCAGTTTGTGCAATCCTTACAGTAATCCTAAATCCCTTTGACAAAGCAAACAAGAAGCACATTTTCTTTCAGAAAACATAGGCAATTTATCTGCATTGTAAAAAAAAAATTGTTGTTTTAAAAGCTAACTGTAACCACTCAGCAGTACTGCTGCTTGCATTGCCCTGCTCCCAAGAAAGTGATTAACAACATAGTACGGGACAGGCTGCCTCCCTCCTTCATAGTCAGCCCAGCTAACTAAGGATGCGGACAGTTTTCAGACAATATAGGACTATTCAGATACCCATTCTGGCCTGCTTGTTTATGTCCCCCCTATTAACTGATCTGCAGCTGTACAAACAGCAGTGTTTCACCATATAGTCCCCTTCACTACAATTTACCTCATTCAGTAGCATTTCCATGAGCTTAAATAAGCCCAGCATCCGAAAAACAATAACAAATACCTTCAAAACATACCCCCCGCTATACAAAAAGCTAACTACAGGCCTCAACCAGTAAATTGCATGATAGTCTGTCAACCGCTTCTCTACAAAGGGGTTTTGCTGAAATCACAAGTCCTGGGGAGTCTGAGGGGCCATGTGTTGGTTTTATGAATATTCTGACTCATTATCAGGTTCTGTTCTCAAAACAGAGAGCAGCACTGTATAAATTTTGCCAGATACCCAGTACAACCATCAACAAAAGCCACCATTTATTTCTCAGGTAGAAGAGGTTTCCCCAGCTGTGCTAAAAATGCCATCACTTTCCTAAATAAACTGTTAAAGTGATGAGGAGAGTGTAACTTCTAAAGAAAAGTCTGGAAAAGAGTTGTTTTTGCAGATGTGCAAAACAAGTCAGCTAACATGAGCAACCAGTACCTCTCACAGCTGACAGTCCTGGCTGGCAGCAGGTTGTAACTCATTTTCATGCTTTCCTCTGCCACCCTCCCTGCAAAGCTTTTTGGGCACTTTTGGGTAAAATACAAGAGAAAGAAGAGACAGATCCAGACACATCCGTGTAACCCACTCATCCAATCCACTGCTGAAACCAATTCACATTACAACGGCTCAGCTGCACTAAATCATGCTGGGTTGTCTTAGATATCTCAGGGCACAGTTTTGCATCTTAGTTGTTTAAAACATTGAGCAGGGTAGCACTTAAACGAAAAGCTTTTAATATGGGCGCTTCTCAGACCTACTGTGTTTTTTAGAAGCTCTTACATCTGATTCGGTTCAAACTCACAGAGTAAATGCAGAAGGAAAAATTGGCAACAGAGCTGAAAATCCTTCTGGCTAGCAGAACTTCTCTTCAGAAAGGTTCTGAAGTTCTTTTTTCATCTCCTGGAACATTGCTGCCTCAGCTACTGAACGTTTCAGAAAAGTGACAAATTCCTTGAAGTTTTCGCTATAACTGATATAAAGACTATACCTGAAATATTAGTGAAAAGACAGCTTATACGCCTTATAGAAATTATTTCAATAATTTATAGTTTAAGAAAATGAATGGACTGAAATATTTCCTTTTAGGAAATAATTTACAGCTCACAAAACATTAGAAATATGAAAACTATATCATACTTTTCTAAGGCAGCGATGTTTACATCTGTAACACAGATTATTTCTCTTTTCAGTCAGAATACGGCACAAGAGCAGTCAGTTTTGCTAAGAGTACTGAGAGACCTTTGAACATCCTGTTACTGTTATTGTGTCTCATGCAAAGGAGAAAAGCAAGGGACAGGAGGGAACGCATTCAACTTTTACACCAGCCAGCAGAAGTTACGGCCTGAAGTTTATTTCCAAGAACTCAGCTAACCCCTTTAGCAATATAAAACACAGCAGTTGATGGGTGAAGCGGTCTTTTCTTTCTTCCCCTCCCTTTCTGAACTGCTTCTCTTTGCTGCAAGAGAAAACGCTGAGGCTCCCCTGCCCTGAATGCCTGGCTCTGGTCCAAGCTGCACTTAATGAGGTCCTGGCAACTCCCTGGCACTGCAGACGCCTCCCCAGTACCGCGAACAGCCTTCATCAAATAGACAAGAACAGCGGGCAAAGCTGCGCCTGACAGCACAGCTTTTACTCCCAAAATAAAGAGACAAACAGGCATTCTGGAATATCGCATATTCCAGCTAATCCAATGTGACTTCGCCTCTTCCCCAAGAAGAGCCACTGCTAAAACATTACAACAATTAACAAAGTTTACATATAGTGCCATTGAAGCCAGCTAACATTTGATGCAAAGGGAGCCCTTAGCCCTTCTAACTTAAACTGTTAGAAATCCAGCTACATACTTAATATTTGGAAATTAATACATATATGTTAGTCAAATTCCGATTTCTTTTCTAAGCATCACTGATAAGAAAAGATCACTATGACAGGAATCAAGTTCTACAACATAGAAGGAGATTCTTCCTTTGAACAAGTACCAAAGTTCTCAACTAAAGAAATACCACAATAACACATCAGTGACACCACTTCATATAATTTGCTTGAGAATGTAATGACCACTCATACTGCCACATTCTTTAAATTACAATAATTTTCATGCTTCACATGTGTATTTTGCATGATTTCCTTTTCTGACTGACTACAATCTAAGTATACAATAGATAGCAGTATCTCTGCTTCCCAGCCGCTCCACATTCAGCTTCAAGTTAAAAAAGGCAGAATATAATTAACTACACACAGAAAGTGCTCTTTCTCATTTACTTATGGAGTGACCTTTTCCTGTTTGGGTTAGGGGGTTATTTTTTTGAATAAAAAGTATCACTTTTCTCTACACCAAGTTGCAAACATTATTAAAATTGTAATTTGAGTTTGACCTACTCTCACATTACAGGGTATAACCTAAATCTTCGCTAACAAGGCCTAAAACATTTCCTTTCCAAAGATCACTTGCACACAGGAGATACCCTGAATGAAACCATACATTCAGATCCCACTGGCAGCCAAGTTCCACCTGAAAAGTTTAAGTTTAGCAAACTAACAGCAATGAACTAACAAAGAATCCCATCTCCTCAGGCTCAACGCCAGCACTATTTGAGTTCAAAACTAACATGTAAGAAGTTTACTCCCTTTACCACTGTTATTTCCCTCTGCCATCCCATGTTGAAGCACTTCTCGGCCCAAGGTTTTTGTTTTACACAAATAAATTACATATGTGCAGTAAGTATACTGTGTTTAGCAAAGGCACTTAACTCTTCAAAACTTACATTAGAAGACATTCTGTTTGGAATATCTAATGAACATACCAAGTAAATCATAGGTTAGGACTGGTGCTTGGCCCCTCCACCCAGGCAAGCCCTGTCTAAATGGAGCAAGCCTTTCCCAAAGGTAAGGGAGAGGGCTACTGCCTGATCATGTACAGCTGAACGAGGGAACCAGATTCATATGTTTCACATTGTTATTACATAAATACAGCAAGAGACTGTACCTAATAAAAGATGTGAATGAGCTTTTACGAGCACAAAGTGGAGTCATAATAAATGCTTTAGATAAAGCCTAATGTCTCCCCACTGCTGGGAGAGATGGAAAAGGGATGCAGATTTCTCCCAACTGACACTTGGCAAGACAACTTTTCTTCTCATGGAAGGCATTTCATAGCACGTTCTCAAATGAAGCACTGCATTTGGGTAATTTTTGCAATGGCAAAACATGTAATTAAAAACAGCAGTAACAGCACAAACAGGGTGTGGGAAATCCAACCAGCAAACGAAGGAGCGTGAATTAGAGTACAAGAAGGGACAGCAAAGGGCTCGAGAGAAACAACACGGGAAGGCAGGAGATAATCACAGAATCAACAAGTCCATCCACCCAAAAGTGGTAAAGCACTGTCTAGGTTCCATTGCTGTGACAATCCATTCCTACATTAATCACAAATTATATTTCAGTTTGTGCATAACACTGCTATCATCTGAAATGTAAAACCACACTTACGTGGGTTTAGCGTATTAGATATTGCTAATGATTAAGTGTATCACTAATTTTAAATTGAATTAGCAACTCACCACATGGTATTGAAGAAAAGGTTTGCACTAACATCATAATCTCACTTGGTGCATTTTAGATTATTAAAGATATACAAATTAACACCTATGAAATGCAAAAATAAGGACTTGTATGTAAGGATATCTGAGAAGAGACACTGATTCTGCATAATTAACAGAATGCAGGAGACGGAAATGTTAGCTCTTCTTAACAATACCCAGCAACCTTTAATTTAGCAAGCTCCTACCATGAAAAACCTGTTATTCCATTTATCATTTTCCCACCAAACCGGACTAAAATTTTAGTCTGGATTTCATTTAAATCTGCCTTTGTAACAGTGCGGCTGAATACAGTTCCAAAATCACACCACTGAATATTTGCTATGCAGGCTATATTTTGAGAGAGAAGGAGGTGAAAGACCTTTTCCTTTAGATACACTAAAGTAGGCTTTGAATCAGACTGGGGGACTGAGAGCGAAAAGGCATCAACAATGCCCACATCAGGGTAATGAAGCAGAAAAGCAGCAGGATCAGCAGCAGCAGAGCGAAGGCGCTGCGAGGAAACTGGACCTCCCCCCCACTGCAGGCAGGATGGCACCCAGTGTCTACGTGACAATAAACTGAAGAACCACAGTGGTTGAGGCTTGAGGTTAAGACCGTTCACACCTTCCATGTCTTTATTCTTCACAAGGCAACTGTGTGCATTTGAAAATTGCACTTATTTATTTGTATGGTCGCTTTTTTGCAGCATGAATCCATTGTGTAATGTTTAACAGGAAGTAGACAGGGAAAACGTGCAGCACTGATGGCTCAGCATTCCTAACGTATGGGCAAAATAATCAGAACTTTATTTTCAGTAGGAGACAAGGTTTTTCCCAGTGACCCAATGCACATAATTTACAAGGATTACCCCACTGGTTAAAAGGCATTTCAGCTAGCTGACTGCTCAGGGTATGAAAAGGTTTTGGGCTGTTATATTAGTTTCCCTCCAGCTATTCACTTGGTGCCAGTAACAGAGTATTTTTGAAACCCTATACTTACACTGCATATGTTTTTTGGATGACTTCCAATACTGACCAATTTCAGATGTTAAAACACAAATATATAATATTTTCCAGTACAGTTTTCTGAGCATCAACAGCTCGGGACTCTTCAAGTCTGAGATTATAGTATTTTGTGTGGAAAAATCTCTAGAAGCTTTTTTCCACAGATATGCATAGAGTATTCCTCATTTTCATCATCCTATTCTATCCTGCACATGTGTATCACCATCTTTAAAAAGAAACCAACTGTAGCAAATCACAACTTTCACAAAAAAGCAGCAATGGGCTCTATCCAACTAAACTGCAATATGGATGTCAAGCAATTTGAAATTTTAAATGCAAACCAATACCCTCTAATTTCATTAATCAATGCTCTTTTCAGGAAAGTAATGGCATGAAATAGCTTACATTAAAAACAACAACAATAAAACATTTTGCTAGCAATGACCTCCTTCTATCTTGAAAAGACTGACATCTTTTTCTAGGGTTGGAATAGACAATTATAGCCTTAGTACATATAAGCTGCTGTTAAGAATGTCTGCAATTCGCTACCAAAAACATGCGTTTACCATGTCACATAAAAAAATTAATTCTCCGAATGTATAAAAGTCCATTATAAAGCATTACTTTATACAGGCACAATTAAGTGCCAAGAAAAATCTGACTTTATGCAAATCCCAGTCATTTATTATGAACACAAGATAAATGTCTTAGTTTGGTTTAACATTCAAGATAAGCATTCAGCAGAACATAAGCGTATCCTTACCTTTGTGCTGAACATTAAGGATTTTCCATTGTATGTGCCCAAGGAATTATTATTTTGAACCTGATATTTAGGCAAGTTTGCCATAGATGATAAATACAGTGATACGTCTTTATTTCCTTCACTTTTTTCTATTTCACACCAGTATCTCTAAAAATCAAGTAAGTCTGTATTAATCCCTTATTTTCTTTGTAAATGCAAATGACTTTCTTAAAATCTCAGGGTTTTAAGATGTTACTTTCACATTCTTCTCCATGTAATGCTTACAGCTTATCTAAACATGATGCAAAACCGCAGAGTAACAGCTTGTGCCCATAAGGCAGCTATCACTTTACCAAATAATCCAAAAAGGAGCAACAGATGAAGTGGGAGAGTGGGAGAAAAAAAGGAAAAAAACCAAGAGTCAGAACAATCTTCTCCAGCAGGAAATCTTTAACTTGTAAATAGGTTAAGTATACGCGTATATAAAATTGAACTGACCATTTGATTCAAACAAGTAGCTTTTCACAACAGCAACAATATTAGCTTTTTTCCTCACCTAACACTTTAGAAGACATCAAATACAATTCAGTAGAGGTAGAAACAGTTTGACAGAGCTCTGCAACTTTGTTGTGTCAGTATCTCCTACTATCTTTTACTATCTCTCCCACTTTAATTCTAGTAGTCTAATAGTCACTTTATATCTGAAGTTTACTTCTTCGCAAATAATTATGCACATCATTTACATACCTTTATCATTTACATTTTCTTATTATCTTAAGTAACTGAAGGCTCAGAAGACTGAAAAGTTTAAAAAGCCTTTACCCTCCTGCTGCCAGGGATTAGCATATAAGCATTCTAGGGAGGCCCACATGAAACAAAAGAGAAGGGCTGGGAAGCATCACAAAGCAATGCTTCTCAAGTAGAAATGGGTCCTTTAAAATAAAAGGATAGGTAAAAACCAAGAAAAACCAATATGGTCGCATTCACACCATTTCCTATCTACCTGGTGACAGAAACAGGGTTTATTAAAATAAAAAAATCACTCCAGAAACTCAAAAGATCTTAAGCCAGTATATCACACACAACCAGCTAAAACCTATTCAGTTCCTTTTTCCTTGTCCCAAAGCTCACTGAAAAGCACAATATAGTGCCCTAAACAAGCCTCCTTCTCCTATAAATCAAGGAAACTACCAGTGAGGAGAGGATGAAAAAAGAAAAGAAGAAAATCTCTCCCTCTTTAGACATCAAGCTCCCAAAACATCCACCCTTAAGCCAAGCTTTCAATTGAGGCAATGCAGTTTTAAATTGTTTAATATGGTTTTTACACATCAGTTCTGAACTACTGACTCTCTAGTGCTCCATGGACCACTTGTGGTTAGACAAAGAGTTTTTCTCATCAGCTGCTCAATACCTCTAGACAACCCTGTTATTCAGTAATCCAGGAATAATTCTCTCTTTCTCTCCTGAGGCCATTACACTGCCTCTTAAACCAAACTGAAGTAGGATTAGCACCATTTCGGCTTTTCCCCTCCCTTACTTACTGCCTTTTCTCTTGAACCAGAGCCGACACTCATGAAACTGCACAGGGAATCAATTCAGAGACAATCTGGGGGAAAAAACAAACTGGGGGGAGCAGGGGGAGGTTAGTTTTGAAAATTCAGATCTCCGAAGGGTCTCACTGCACACTGAAGCACTGGTGCCAGGAGGGGAGAGAAGGTGAGGCTGGCTGGCTAGTGGGCACGCTGAAGGCAGCTGGAAGTCAAGAAAGGTGGTTCCTGGCAGGTCGAGGCTTAAATCCACTTCAATTGCCACCTTATGCTTAAGTGCTTCCTTCAAAAGCAGATCAAACATGCTAACAATTCTACAAATGCAAAGAAACCAATACTGTGGAGTCAGCGGTCAGATCACTGAAATAGAAACCTGTGCTCACCAAATCCTGACTGGAGGAGTATCAGAGTGAATCGCCGCTGTCTGCTGCTTGTTTCAGTATCCCACTGTTTGATACCATCCATATTCCCAAGAATTAAAATCAAGTACTTTTTCATGGGGAAGTTATTCTTAAAATCATCGACTTAATTGTCACAGTTGGTTTTATGGGAATATTATAGACGCTTAAACTGCAACCTTTGTGCTCATTACAGTACAGAAGGATAGAAAGAAAAGTAAAACTACTAAACCTTTGCAGAGTAAATTACACAGCATTTCATTCCTCGAGCTCTGTCGAACTGGAAGGCAACACCACCTATTTCACATCAACCCATTTCCAAGTACCTCTAAACAATAGATGAAGACATTCCAAATTCCATCTTAAAGAAAGGAGAAATAGGAAGAGTCTGCTATGCTACTGATAGCACTTCAGGACAAAAAAATCTTCACTTGGCTCAATTCTTTTGAAGTGCTTTAATACATTTTTGATAGCTCAGTGAATGGACTTGTGGGTAGTCAATTTGCATTTATTTTGACAGAATATGCAAAGAGGTTCTCTGAAGATCCCTTTAAATAAACTACAGAGAAAACATTCATTATTTCAGTAACTATGAATGATAGAAGCTGTCCCAGAGAAATTAGACACCCATACAGTCTCTGCATTAAAATTTAATAGGATTATTTACTTGCAATATGATTTCCCTCCTGAAAACCATTTTACACTCATCTCTGACAAGCCTCTAGAAACCCCTAAAAGCCAAGTAAGAAGTAGAGAAATTTACCATAATTATGTGATTGAAAACAAAAATTTGTGGGGGGAGAAGAAAACAAACCCACATCAAAATACCTAAAACCAGATCCGGATTGCTGGGCAACAACTACTCAAGTTGAAGTGAAAAAAAATCAGTGATGGGCCCTGCTAGTTACAGGTGCCTGGATTCTCCCCAAATCTTGTAACTCACCAGTTTTGGCCTTTTCAGACTTCCTACTCCCATACAGTTTTCTGGTGTAATTACTTTGCACAGATATTTCCAAGCCACTTCTTAGCAGTAAATCTGTTACTTCCTTCTTTGTGCTGACCCTGAGTAACTTCATTCCTAATGGCCTGGACAAACACCAGTGGACTTTGGAATTTCAAGTGTTGCCAATAATCAGACCTGCCTTTCCTTGTACACAAGCCATGAAATCCAAGACTACTTGTGCTGTAGTCCAATGCAAACATCTCATGTCTTCCTCTAAGATAAGGTAAAGGCAATGCAGAGAGGAAGAATTTCAAACAGAGCTGATGTATAAAGACAGATTACCAAGACAATGGCACAGTCTCACAACAAAAATGACCTTAGTTTTATGAGAATGAACTTGGCAATAATGAAAGATAAAAAGGTGTTTGATCACTCAGAACATCTTTTCAATCTACCTAATGTAAATGGTTACTAAAACATGAAAAGACAAGCAGGCGGATACTTCACCTTGGAAGGCAGATGACTGTAACTGTAGATGAAGGAAATTCAGATTTGAAGATTTGCTGTTACAGGAAAAATGCAGAACAGCTGATACACTTTTTTCTTCAAGCCTTAAATATTTGCACCTTATGAACTTAACTAATCCCCTGGATCTTGCATAGTATGCATTTCTTTTATCTGCTTACACCTTGTAAGCTATTTTGCACATCACAAATACTGAATTATTCTACAAAATTCTAAAATAAGTTTCACATTTGAAGCGTTCATTTATAACATAATACTCTACATTGTTACAATCATTCCTCTCATAGCCAGAAGAATCACGCTTTACGAATAGATACAAGTTATGTCCATCAGTCCGATGCATATTTTGAGGGGCTTAGTTAACCAGCTATGAAACCTTGGTCCAAGAACATGACAGAAGAAATACAGCACATTCTGCAGCAGAGGGAAGAGTCACAGGCTCTTTAAACCTAAAATAGGATATAGATGTGTGTTATTAAAGAACAGAGCCACTTGCAGAATCCAAGTACATACACAGCTACTATTTCAACATCTAACAGCCCCAAAGTTCCTGAATAAGTGCAGTGAACAGGCAGAGCTGAATTTCTCTCTCAGAATAATTGCCAGTAACATGGACTATTTCAAAGCAGGGTACAAAAGCACTGCACACTCTCACTATTTAACAAGAGCTGGAGCTGACCCACAGCAGGAGCGCCCACGAGCTGCTGTAACTCACCAGTCTGGCAGAAAGCTAGGTCAGTAGCCCCACGAACACACAACTTAAAGTTTCTGCCAGGTTAGTGACCTACAGCTGCTTAATGAGGGGTTCCAGATGAATACAAGAGAGAGAAAGGAATACATAGCTACGAGAAGGAAAGAAGCTGGGAGAGATAGATCTCCTAATGGATTACTGCTGTAGAAGGATAACTAAATCACCAGCTCCAGGAACTGTAGTCTATTTTTCTGGTTCCTGAAGACCCTTGCCAGAATGCAACAAATAACTGGGGACAAGTGAGGAAAGAACTGTAAGTACTCTTCTGCCTCTCAATACCTCAAAGGGCACCTACTGACCAAATCTCAGCTATCTTTACCTGCAGACATCTCCTAAAAAAAAAAAAATCAATCCTGTGCAAAATTCAAGTTCTGTATTCATGGTTACAGATTTAAATCCACATTAAATACATATCCATAGAGAAATTACTTCTATTTGCCCTTTAAATGGGGAAAAATAAAGGGGGGGGGGAAGGACAGAAACATATTTCTGGATAAAACTGATCTACCTAAAAGAAGTGCAGCTAGAGTAAGTACAGCTAGAACTGCACATCAGAATAGAGTAACAGACTACCTCAAGGGCTACTTGATTTTCAAGATAACAATGAGCATGTTCTACCAACCCAAACTGCTCACCCAAACAAAAATGGTATGAATAGTAACAGTGTAACATCATTTGCAAACTAGGATACTAGCACTGACCACAGCAAGCACCATTCTACATCAGGTTAATGACAAGTCAAAAATAATCTTTGCTTCCAGTTTGCTGCCTAGCTTACACACCAGTCCTGAAGTTTTCACTTTGCCCTATCTGCTGCTGGTAACTGAGTATTTGAAAGCAGCAAGAATACACGAGATACTGAAACTGAGGCTCTTCTGTAATTTCCCTTAAAATAGAGCTGTTTCTTATTCTGGGTTTCTTCCTTACACCAGTCTAAGACAGCTAGCTACCTCTGCCTCATGTTCTGTTCAGATGAGGATATGGACTGAGCAGGGATTTTGAGAGGCCTATGTAATCCATGCATGAGAGTCACAACACAACTTTTTAATCTCCTAACAAGTCTGCTCTCAGTAAGGTTTTTGCCCAGGGTGCGGAGGGTGGGAATAGATCTGGAGGCAGAGAGGCAAGACTGTAGTTTTGTTGGTGTAGTTGTTTCAAATATATTATTTCAGCCATACAAAGAGTGGTCAGCATACCCAGTTTCTGGAGGAGCTTGACTTGAAGTGACCTTGCCTCCCAGCCTTGCTAATATTACTTAAGAGGACCTGTGAATGTCTTCCAGCTTCTTGATATGCAAAACCATAGCAGCAATTATTAGAAGATGCTATAACAATCACATATTTTAGTCACCTTATAGACAAAAGCAGAAAGCTCTACAAGCTTCCAGGGCTTCATTATCAGATTATGAAGACAAACCCAGCCAGTACAACAGAAAATCCAATCTGGCCTTCTGGCTGGCTGCCACAAAATCTTTACTTCATTTAAATTCTGCTCCAATTCTATTCTCTATTGTTTCGTTGCTTTAGGGAGCTTTCACTTCACAATGAGGGCACCTCTGCCAATCTAGCCCTGCCTCTGCAAATAATTTACTGGTTACATGATTTCAACATAAGCAGTGACTGGAACTGCAGTATCAGGGAATATAAAACACGAGTGTCAAAATAGCCACTTACCAGAATTCTCCCAGCAGCCAAAGCCCTGTCAGTGGCCCACAGGCAGGGTCTGGCAGGCCTTGAGCAAGTCTCTGCTTGCTGCAGGAACCCCCAAATCAAGATGGGGATGAAACCCCCCTGCAAGAAGTGTAAATACTTCAACACAGCTACTGTAAGCTTCAAATGGGGTACACTGATAAAGCAAGGGGAGGGGACACTCTACACTGATTTTCTCCCAGGTCTTTGAGCCAGTCTCTTATATTCCTTCTGAAATTCATCATGTCTCATGCCCAGAGAAGACAGCCTCAAGTCAATTAAGAAACATCAAACCTCTTGGAAAACTACACTGCCACATGAAGGCTCTTAAAAAGATGGAGGGGCAAGGAGGGTACCTCATCCACACCAGCCAACTGCACACCTTCACCTGCATAAGTCATTAAAAACTGTCTTCACAAAAGGAATTATGGCAAACTTTTACTCCTCCTGTATAGGCCTTTTACATCTTTCACATGTAAAACTAATCATCAAATACAGTTTGTTTTACTGGAGCAGTCCCAGAGAGAGAATGCAAAAATCTCTCTCCAGTGGGATCTAAGGTTCTGTTATTTGCAAGCACATCTGTAAAGCTCACAGAGCACACGCAGCTCTGAAGAAGTTTATGCTCTGCACAAATACGTGTAACTTGTGAATCGATCCATCAAAAACACCTCCGTAAACACATGTCCTTCTGCTTACAGAACAGGAAGCAAGACAGAGCAGTCACTATAACACTGTCCTCCACAGCCAGCGACTTCTCTGAGAAGCATCAGGAGTGAGGATAAGCTGCAGAACAGCAGGGATGTGAATTCTCTACCATTAGACAACAGAGTGCTTGCTTATCTTCAAAAAGATTTTTGCTAGGAGTTACAGATCTCTCCCTGCAAACACGAAATTATTTTACCAAACACTGTTTTGGTTTTGTTTGTTTGGGATTTTTAGAAAATTTATTAATAATGTTACAAAACAAATCCAAGCAGAAGGAAAGTTTTCATCAACACTGCAAAACACTGGAAGACCTGGTGGCAATTCACATCAAATAGGTTATAAATATTTGCATTAACATGCCAGGTCTGATTTGTCATTAGTTTCTTTTCATGATTTGGTTTTGTTAAACTGACCATCACCACAAGTACTTGTGTTCTAGTTTATCTTCACATTATTTCAGCTCAGTATGTTCATATATATAACCTGAAATTCAAGTTTTAGGACTTCTTCTCAACTAATTGCATTGGTAACCATCTTTTCAATGTTAGCCAATTAAGGGCAGCACTAAGGAACAGTGGGTTGACATTATTTATATTTACTTACTTCTAATTCAAATTGAGAGGGGAGGGAATAATTACATTTATTACAAGCAAGCCTGGAACTCTGCCTGTAATTAAGGATCTGACACATCTTAGAAGAACTCTATTTTTGGTTGCTTAAGACATTTCCCAAACCATCAGTGTGGACACAGATTTCATGCAGCAAGTGTTGTTCTACTATTTTACACAGAAGTGAAAAACAGAGTCTGCTAAAATGCTGCTGTCATGCCTGAGAATAAGACTAGAAAAAAACAGCTTGCGAGCCTGTATTAAAATACTTTTTGAAAGCTCTAAAACTGGGAGAAGCTGAATTTAAGAAGCGACAGACGAGCTGCCTCTACCACGGGTGTGGCTCTTGGTTGGTTTGCGGCTAGCTCTTTTTTTCCTCTGGGGAAGTGGAAGGGGAATAGAGGGAGGATTGCTCATTTTCTTGACAAAGTACCAAAATTACTCTGAAAAACTTCACAGGAGGCTGCTAGTTTGGAAACTCAATTTTTCACAGACCAGCAGCACTGGACATGCTCTGTAGTCTCTCTAGGACATTGGGCTCTCACATATGCTGCTTCCATAGGCAGGTAAAAATGTGCTCAGCTGCTTCATGAGTGAGCTGAGGTGCTGACGTTGCCTTACCTTCAGCTCCTCCTTCAGCACCAAGCACCTACTCTGGTAAAACTGGAACTAAAAGCACGACTCCCTCCTAAGCACCTTGCTCTTGCCAGGGAAGCACAGAAACCAGGAAGAAACCAAAATATTAAGCGCATGTGAAAAGCAGAGAGAAGATGGAACATAAGCCAGTGGAGAAAGCAGCAGTGGTGCCACTGCTCAGAGAAGGGGCAAAGCAAAGGAGGTCAATACCAAAGGAAAAGATCAAAAGCCATGGAAAAGATGCAACTAAAACAGAGAAAAGAGAGATTGGAAATGCCTATGCTAAAGAATATATATTTTTATATATATGTATGTATATATTTATATATATTCTTTTATATATTTTTAAACATATATATAAGTATATAAATGCCTATACTAAAGAGCAACTCTGCTCTGTAGAACCAGCTTGCCTTTTTTTAACTTCTTTCACCCTCTAGCTCCCTGCCATTTATTCTGCAATTCTGGTCACAATGTTGTGCTTAAGACAAAATATTACTGCATCAAAAAACCAGTAGGAAATAAACTGCTAGGTTCAAAGTATGCAGCAAGAGATTTTTTCTAAAATGATATCTTGTATTCAATATATAAAGGTTTGAGGTTTTTCTCTTCTATTTTTTTTTCTCTGGAATTAATTGCTTCCATATCCTTACTGCAGGCAGCTTGTAACAGCTCTCACCAGGCTACCTGGATGCAAGACAGCCTGTAAGTCTCATTTCTCAGTTTTTCCTCTCTTCTTCCTTAGAACTCTTAGTCCTCTCTTTCCTGATAATCCTTGGACTTAAATCCCAAAATGTTAAGATCATTAACTGCTCCTCTAATTCATCCAAAGATACTGGTATGAAATGTGGTATAAGGAGAATCGGCATTATGGAAGAAGGTGCAACACTGCAATGGAGAAAGTCTTTCCAAGTGTATACAGGCTCTATAGTTTCTCACTGTGCACATTTGTGGAGCCAAACAATTTCTCAACAAAACCAGCAACAATTTCCAAATTGAAACTAAAATTGCTTATTATCCCATAGGATGAAATAATTTGGGCAGAACTGGGGATACAAGAATTATGCCCTCGCTAAAGGACAAGCCTGCAATGGTGGAACTCAAGCAGTATTCCACCAAAGACAATCCAAGGTAAGCCACACTTTGCGCCTCAACTCCTCATCAGAAAAATCAGTAGATAACACAGTCCCATCTCACCAGGATATGTTCCCTGCTTGTTATCCAGCACTCACAATAACAGCGACTAAGAATTCTATTATTCTGGAGCAACCGTGAGGACAGCACTAGCAGGGAATATTTGTTTTAAAGGAAACAAAAGCTTGCAGATGTTTTATCAAGAACGTGCCCATCCCTGGCAAGGCTTAATCTTTCACATGAGAAAGGACCACATGGAGTCTGAATATTTAACTGAGCAGAGTGATCCCAATGCTTCAACTGTCTGATTTCAAGAGACAATTCAGCTACTTCAACAGCTAGCTTATATTTGTATTCAGCAGTATTTAGAGAATTACATCAAGAAACAAAAATGCTAAGACACGATTTTATTAAGTAAATTGCACAGAGGAACCTAAAGAAGTTCAAAGGCAAGTGCACATAGGGAGCTGTACCTGAGGAGGAATAACCCCATGCACCAATACAGCTTAGGGGTTGACATGCTATAAAGCAGCTCTCCAGAAAAGAACCTGGGGGTCCTGGAAGACAAGTTGTCCACAAGCCAGCCATGTGCCCTTGAGGCCAAGACAGCCAATGGGCTACATTAGGAAGAGTGTGACCAGCAGATCAAATACGTAAAGGGCGGATGTCAAGACAAAGGAGCAAGATCTTTTCAGTGGTGCCCAAAGACAGGATAAGGGGCAACGAGCACAAACTGAAACACAGGAAGTTCCATCTGAATATGAGGAAAAACTTCTTTACTTTGAGGCTGATGGCACACTGTGATAGGCTGCCCAGACAGCTTGAGGATACTCCTTCTCCGGAGATACTCAGAACGTGCCTGGACACAATCCTGCACAACCTGCTCCAGGTGAACCTGCTCTAGCAAAGGGGGTTGGACTAGATGATCTGGAGAGGTCCCTTCTGACAGCAACCATCCTGTGAGTCTGAAAATGGTTCTCCACAGATTCTTGTGTTTCATACCAAACAAAACTACATAAAAGGAAAACAGAGCTGAAAGAAGGAACGTGTTCATACTATGGTAGAGACAAGTAATTATGTACAAACTGTGTGCATGTGTCAGGCTACCATCAAAAGTTAACTACTTAGACTTACTCAGAAATCTACAAGGACTTGAAGCAGGAAACAATCCCCCTCTGTTCAACCTTTTCCAGCAAGTAACTCAAACTTGGTGTTTGGGGGTTGTTTCATATGCTTAAAGAGGTCATTATTACATAGCTCTTGTGAGGAGAACTTTCTTTGCACCAGTCTAGTGCCTAGATCTTCAGCATTCATCCACAGAGGAAAATTAGGAAGGAAAAAAGTTTATCTCCGATTACATAATTGGCATTCTTGCATATTTCTTGTGCTTCAAAGCAGTAAATTATTGAAATAACCATTTCTTACACATCTCCCTTCATCTATAAACCAATACTATAACATACATTCTTCTGTCTTCATCCACTATTCATTTGTATGCAATAGATTTCAATATTTTTAATTCTACTGTACTTTTTCATTAACACAGTTTGAAATCTGCACCTAATTAGCAAACTTCTCCGCAGTAAAAGAACTATAGTTCAGTGTTCATAGTCCATTCATAATGCTTTTAATATGGCAATAGCGTAATGCTGGACAACTACATCCTCCTTCTTGGAATTTTGAAGCTAAAAATTCCAGCTGTCTAAAGATGGCTTAAAAAGTTGTCTCCTAATTCCAACATCATTAATTTTAAGACCAAAATCACCCTGCTCTCACTTTCTCATACAAAATGAGCCTTAAGAAAACTTACAAAGGTCACTATTAGCAAAAAAATGGCTGTTACAAATAGGAAGGGAATGGAAATCAGTTGATTACAAGAAAAAAGTAGCCACAATTACCTTAAAGTTTCATCACAGTATGTATAGTTCAAAATTCCCCAAACTGCACTGAGAAATTGGCACTGAGTAAATCCATACAATCCACTTTTACTGATTCTCAGTAGCCCACTGGATTCCCCCACATCAAACTCACTACTTCAGAGGTAAAAAATCAACAGCTTCAGAAAAAGGGTTAACAGAAAACACTCTTAGAGTTTCATATACTTGTTTAAATGTCCTCTAAGAGTTTCTTAAAATCTACAGAGTAGGCAGAGCTGCAAGTAATTTTACGTACACTAGTATCAGACAGCAAAATATTCCAGCAACATAGCTGCATACCGCTAAGGCTCAAATTACTTTTCTCCTGCACAAGCAGAAGAGGCACTTGGAGAACATCTGACAGGAGAGAGAAAAAAAGTGAAACACACAAAGGAAAATCACAAAGATGAAAAAGGGAAATAAGAGCAATGAGATTTCAGCAATGTGCTCGAGCCCCTACACTTTGTTACTTCTTGCAATAAAAAAAACCAGATACTCGCTGTCAAAAGAAAAGGTTATATAGGGAATGTTCCAGCCTACTGCTGCTTCTAAGAAATGCAGTGCAAGCATTTCAGAGTACAGACACTTGGATTTGCTCATTTAAATATAGGTGCATCTTAAGATTAGAAATTCACTTTCATCTTAAATAAGGAATGTCTTCCATGTACCTACCAAATAAGCACTACGTTTCTGCTGAACCATTAAAATGCATTCACAGAGTTGGGCAATTGTACACACTACTAAAAAAACCTATTAGTCACTTGTTCAGCGTCCTAGCTGTTTATTAAACTTCACAGGAGCAGCTCAATCAAACAGACAAAAAGGATTAACGGATGATACAAAAGAACCGACATTTGGAATCTGTGACCTGCTTGGGGTAACAAGTCAAAGCAATTGAGAGGTCAGGAATGATGATAAAACAAATCAGTTTAACTATGCAGAATTCAAACAGCAGTGAAGTAAAACATAAAGTAAACCACTCCAAAATATATTTCAAATGAAAATGTTTTTTCTTTGAAACTATTTGTATAGAATTGAAACAGAACAGTTAACATTGGTGAGAAATTAACAAATGCATTTTTAAACCTTCTGAAAATAAAATTTCATTTAAAAATTTGTATATCTAATAATTGTATGTTTTGCAATAAAATCCCCACTTTTCACAACTTTTCTCTCTAAGTACTATGCAATCATAACCAGCTTTTGTTTGAAAAACATCAGTTTGGGATCACAATGAAAGAAACCCAAAACAGTGAAATGGGTAACAATGGATCAGGAGCCAGTTAGCATGCCACCTCTTTGCTGGTGGCATGCTAGCAACAGCAAAATACATCATTTCACTATGGTCCTCCTTCCATCCACTGTCTACGCAGTTTGTAACTACTGTGCTGCTTTTTCTTACAGTCACAGTTAGGCCCCAGTGCTTTTTCTCTTTTAAGCAACAACCAGTGGTTTGTGCAGCGCACGTTCTCAAAACACAACTGGTGCCTCAGAACAGAAAATCCAAGGAATGAGACTTGTCTCCAGCTCCCAAGAATCAACAACATTTATGGCAACTTAGACAATCGTTTCAAAGGGAAAAGCAGCTATTTTTAACTTTTTTGCTTAGTGGCTGCACTTGAGGGAGGCTCCCATTTCCTTTCTTCATCTTATGTAGCAGCCATAACTACTATTTCCTTTTCCGTCAGCTGCTTCTACAAAATATCTGGGCTTGCTGCTTGCAACAATGCACTGTCTTCAATACTTTCACAGGTTCAAAGCAAAAGCTGAATACTGCTTCCAAACTAACTTCTGCCCTGAAGGGTAGCAGGCAACTTTACCTTTAAATGCATCTATTTCTGTTCCACACAGAAATAGCAAGCCTGAGTTAGGTAAGGCCCCTAACATGAACCAGCAGGCCAGTCAGGGGATCCAGATTTAGGCTGCTGGTGTTCAATGCTGCTGATGCTTAGACTAATAAGTACAAAGGGAATGCAGCTCTCTCATAAACTTATTTTGATTGTGCTGCTTAAGCACAGCTACTTGGTGTGATCATTTGCGCTTGAAACAATTCAACTCAAGTACAGAAATCTGTACAGACAGAGGGCACTGTGTGATCTTTCAGCTCCTGATGACCAAAAGCAAGTTATTTGGTGAATCATCAGAGGAATTTAGGAGCTTCTCTCTTGGAGTATCATTGCTGAAGACCTAGTTAACTCTGACTCCAGCTTAACTCTTTTTGTTTTAAAGCTATGAGAGGTTTATTATCATAGGCTAAAACAAACCTTCTGCACTCCTTAGCAGAACTGGATAAATGCTACCATATGCCAGGTATGAGATAGGAAAGAGGAACTCTTTTTTCCTCAAACGGAGACACTTGAGATGAGGACAGTCTTTGTATTCACATTTGTATACACTGGGTGAATAAAAACCGGAAGGATAGGAAGGGCAGAGCAAGCAAAGGCTACAGCCATTCTAAGCTAACTTCCAAAGCCTGATCTCATCAGTCTTGCACAATACAACTCTAAACACAAAGATGAGAATTCAAAATAATTCTAGCAGAACTACAAGGAAAGGTATCTGCTATCACACTAATGACTAGATACGCATCTCCCGAGAGGACCTGTTGATTTTGGTTTTGAACTGTCACACCCTCCCTCCCCTGCCATACAGCAGTTGACAATGCTGAGAATGAGTCTGGGTTTTTTCTACACACAGTGGAAAAAATACATTACCAGCTTGCCTTTGAAAAGTCCTGGAACCCTCTAATAAAATGCACTGTAAGAGAAACAGTTTGGAAACCTGTGGCATGGAACATGTATATTCCAAAAAGACTGGAATAGCCCAACTTTTGCACAATTTTACCCTAATTGTCCCCCTCCCCTAATCTTAACCAAAACTTCCTATGATTCTTCCAAAAGAATTATTTAAATATGTATCTAAAATCACTTCCTCAATTACTCAACTCAAGCTCATGCATGTCTAAAAGAAGTTTAGTAGATGAGCCAAGTTTATGTATGCACCAACTGTCCTTTGCTGCCTCTAATCTCACCCCACCGCATTTTCCCCAGAAAAGATTATACATTCACAGAAGATCTGTCCTCTGTCAATCACGATTCTCAGAGTTTTTGTTCTGCAAGACAACAAAAGCAGAAAAATAAAAGAGCCCCACTTTTAGAGAGTGTATCAGAAGAGTCCGGAAAGCTAAGCATTCCTTTAGGGAAGAATAAACTTCAGTCTTCTGCACTTTCTTTATGTATCCCAGTTGATCTGAGCACTTATCAAAGATCTCTCTTTAGTAACATGATACAACTCATTTCATTAAAATGAAGAAATGCGCTAAGACAGCAGTGTTAAAATGGAACTAAAAATGTATTTTCATGATCACTGGAATAAGGGGAATAAGTAAAAATGAAGAAGAAAGAACATTGTAAAAAAAGCACACATGAAGATCCACCTCTGAATTAGGGGATATAGCATTCAAGGGGAAGAGAGTAGCAGGAAAATCTGCAACTGCAAAAGTCTGTGCTCTGCAAAAACTTGAAATTACCTTTTTACCACAAATGAAGCAGAGAACCTGCAGAGAAAAATACTTTGAGAACTGACAAAATTATGCACAAGGCAGCTGAACTGAGGTCAGACATATAAGATACGTATAATAATGATTTTATTTTATATGATTCGATACATGTTTGTTTTTAATGCTCTGTTTTTAGGTAATTCTGGCTTTGGTAGTGAAAACAAAACTGAATAATGCTCATCCTCTGCTGAAAACAGCACTTGAGGCTTCCCTTCTCCAAGTGCTCCAACTTGGATCTTGAACTGCGGAAGGACTATCCCCTCCTGCCCAAGCAGAACAACCGATACGGGAGAAGGAACAATGTCCACAAAGCCAGGTAAGATAAAACATGAAATTACAGTGGGAATTTACTTCATTTATAGTGCAGCAACATTGCATGTGCACGCTCCCAACTTCTTTCCAAAAGCTATCTTACACTTACTGCAGGTTAGAAGCATGCACACAGGCAATCAAAGCAAAGCAGTTGACAGACTACTAAGTTTCCATCTGAACTGATCCCATTCCTTTACATCTCTTTGTTCATGAGCTCTCAACATTTATCCTCAGACTGTCAAGATGCATCTCACTGCTTGTGTCTCCTGTGTTATCAGGGGCATCTGCCACTCACTGCTTGTTCTCACATCCCCAAGGAAACTTGAAAATACCTTTCCACACTTTCTTCAATAGCTCCACAATTCTTCCCCTTTGCAATCCTCCCCACCTAATGCTGGTAGTGTCTACAGAGAAATCAAGCTAACAAATCCCTCAGAACTAATTGAACTGGGCTCAGCTTGTGCTACATCGCACCTTACCTGTCAATTTTTATATGTCTCAGAAGCGACACATCCCCTTTAAAAAAAAACAAACAATAAAAAAAGGCCCTTTCCTTGGAAAGGTCATTTGGAAAATGAAAGCTCACTCTACTACTCTTCAATTAAAGGAGGGAGAGGAGTCTCTAATACTGTTTCCTAATACTTATAGCTATAAAAAGTATACTTCAAACTTCCTCCCACCTCAACCAGATAATGAGCTTTTCCTTCAATCAAATATAATTAACTTCACAGCACTTCATTAAACAATTCCCTTCAAAACCAACTCCCCCATGAAATGAGAAGAATTCAACATTCTGCAATCCAGCTAGCATCCTGGCAAGTCAGGATCCTTAACTCTAGAAAGTAGTGCTGGTGATCACATTGCGCGCTTGACCTGCCTTTCCATGTGCCCACCACAGCACATTCTTTAGCTGCCAGGTCACTTTTAAGAAGGTGATTAGCCTTCCTTGTTTGGTACAGGAAGAATGATGCTCTAGTGCCTGTCTAGACTGAAACTTGATGGAATGCAGTTACCTCTGCACCTTGTATTCCCACACCTCACGGAAGTGAAGTGAAGCAAGCCCTGGTGTTATCAATTAAGAGCTGAAACTAACTGCTTTATGTGATTGCCACAAAGGAATTTCATATCAGAATCCATCGCATACGTCATCCTAATTTGTTATTATACATTTCAGCTAGAAGTAATAACAGTTTGTATATGGCATTCCTAGATTATTTTAAACTGGTTGCAATTACATGTTGAAAGCACATGTCGGTAACATAAAGGTAAATTCATTACATCCTTATTCTAACCATCCTATAAAGAGTAATAAAACCAAGGGTGGAGAAGGGTGGGCAAATCTAGGAAAAGAATCAAGACACAAATATCTTGTCCTGTAGTAACACTGGTAAACATCCAGCCAGGATGTCTAGTTTTGTCAGAAGCAAGGACATTGCAATAGGCTTACTTCTCTCTGTTTCCTGAGAGTCTCACCAAAATGCCCAAACTGTAAATCTGTACAAACAACTAAAGTACTCCAAACACTGGGATACTAAAAAGGGTGGTGAGATTTCACCAGTATCTTGTATAATAAGCATTTGAAAAATAAACTACACAGACCTTCATTGTCCCAAACTGATTCTGGTTTTAAGCTTACAGCATGTAGACAAAAATATGTGAGAAAAGCAACACTGAAAGGCTCATAACTGGCATCATGTCAGCACAGAAAGCAAAAAGTGACTTGTGTACATTTCCATTTAAATACAGAACATTCACATAAATTTTCATTTCCCCCTCAGTAATCAGATACAGGAAACAAGTTAGCTGAGACAGTAAGAAGTTCAGTATTTAGAATTATCTTGTTTAACTTTAATTAGAAGCCTGGCTAAAGGCTGTTGATGTCTTTTGTTCAGTTTTTATTTCGCATTATATGCATGAACATATTGCAGGAAGACTGGAAGTGATATATAACAGCGTCATTAAATGTACGTCAAATCCTGGTGTCTGAAAAACATGGATTTAACTACATTTTAAGATGTGAAGTTGGCAGAAAAGATACGACATGCATGACAAATACATGAAACCTGCCAGCAAAGAGGAGCTGTATCTCTTCTTGTTAGCAGTAAAGCAACATTAACACTTAAGTACTATTTGTAGAACTCCATAGCCATTCAATCACTTACATTAAGCATTACCTAAGACACTGCACTGATTTTTACAAATATTTAATAATGATTTTATGGAAGATTAATCCTAACCAAATGCAAGGAGGTGAAGTCATAGTGCAAGCTTCCTCCTTCATCAGAACACAGAGAAAGAGTAAGTGAAATACACATTGCCCTGTGTGCTACACATAGTTCACCATTCTTCTCAATTGGTTCCCCAATTTTAATGAGAATCTTAACCAACTGTGGTGCTTTTTGACTTTTCTGCCTCTCTTCTTCCCCAATTACTGGATCACCAACTCCGTTCACAGTTTTGCTTACACCATGTTAAAAGCCCGTTGTTTATTCCTCCGCATACCTTATTATGTTCTCAGCCCAGCTCTTTTGCTACTAACCCTTCTCCCACCCTTCTAAAAGCAGCTGAGAAAATCAAGTTGCTATCCATGATATCACTCTGACAATATCTGCCTCCTTTTGCAGACATACGCTTGCTTCAAGATGAAGGACTTTGTTGTGATGACTGCTTCAAAGTACATGACATCTGAATAGCTGCTTTCACATTTAACCCTTCCATTCCTCAGCAGGACCCAATCTGACATCCCTTTTACTGCATTCCCTCTTAAATGCCTCTAGATTTCCTCAGTGAAGTGACTTATGCTCAGAATATGCTTACTAGTTCCATATATTGTAGCACTAGTTATTATTCAAGTGTCTTTGGACTTCAGGACCTCACTGCCTTTTTTATTTCCTTTCTGCACATGGGAAAGGAACGAAAAAAGAATTCTAGCATTCTCAAAGTGAAACCATGGATTTGAGTTGTTATTATTGTATCACTGTTCTTCCTTATTTTTACACACTTTCTCCCCATTTTTAATTCATTTACTATGTTGTGTCAAATGTGGACCGCATATTCCTGGGCCCAAAGGCCATATCTTCAATTTTTAGTGTTACATAGTCTGCATACAGATAAGTAAAATGGCAATTAGGGTTTCATTTGCTTTGCACACAAACCTTCTCTCTAAGTTGGAGAGACATCAATTTGATAGGTGGACCACTCGGTGGATAAAGAACTGGCTGGATGGCCGCACGCAAAGAGTAGTGCTCAGTGGCTCAGTGTCCAGCTGGAGACCAGTAACGAGTGGTGTCCCCCAGGGATCAGTGTTGGGACCGGTCTTGTTCAACATCTTTGTGGGTGACATGGACAGTGGGATTGAGTGCGCCCTCAGCAAGTTTGCCGATGACACCAAGCTGTGTGGTTCGCTTGATAAGTTGGAGGGAAGGAATGCCATCCAGAGGGACCTTGACACGCTTGTGAGGTGGGCTGATGCCAACCTGATGAAGTTTAACCATGCCAAGTGCAAGGTCCTACACCTGTGTTGGAGCAATCCCAGGCACAGCTACAGCTTGGGCAGAGAAGAGATTCAGAGCAGCCCTGTGGAGAAGGACTTGGGGGTGTGGGTTGATGAAAAAATGAACATGAGCCGGCAGTGTGCGCTTGCAGCCCAGAAAGCCAACCGTATCCTGGGCTGCGTCAAAAGGAGCGTGACCAGCAGGTCGAGGGAGGTGATCCTGCCCCTCTACTCTGCTCTCGTGAGACCTCACTTGGAGTATTGTGTGCAGTTCTGGTGTCCTCAACATAAAAAGGACATGGAACTGTTGGAACAAGTGCAGAGGAGGGCCACGAGGACAATCAGGGGACTGGAGCACCACCCATATGAAGATAGGGTGAGAAAGTTGAGGCTGTTCAGCCTGGAGAAGAGAAGGCTGCGTGGAGACCTCATAGCAGCCTTCCAGTACCTGAAGGGGGCCTATAGGGATGCTGGGGAGGGACTCTTCATTAGGGACTGTGGTGAGAGGACAAGGGGTAATGGGTTTAAACTTAAACAGGGGAGGTTTAGATTGGATATGAGGAAGAAATTCTTTACTGTAAGGGTGGTGAGGCCCTGGCATGGGTTGCCCAGGGAAGTTGTGAATGCTTCATCCCTGGTGGCGTTCAAGGTGGGGTTGGACATAGCCTTGGATGGCATGGTTTAGTGGGAGGTGTCCCTGCCCATGGCAGGGGGGTTGGAACTAGATGATCTTGAGGTCCTTTCCAACCCTTACTATTCTATGATTCTATTCCACTGCTTCTTAAAATAAGAGAAGCTAAACTTGCTGACAGCGTCATTAATGATACTACGTCTCTGACAGGAAACAATAAAAGCAAAGAAAGTCTCTCTATTTGCCGTCTAAGATACTTTTCAGTTTGCACTGAAAAATTCAGGAGAAAAATATTGACTAGATTTTAAATTCTTAGCTAAAACAATGTTAAACAACTGTGGCCAAATAACTGTGTTCTGCTGCAACAGCATTAACTACTACAGACTAAATTTAACTCATATTTAATTAGGCCAGATTCATCTTCATATAACTAAAAGAGAAATTATTTAACAGGCTCTGGTAGAATCTGGATGTAATTAATAAGTATAAAGTTTACCAGTCACACAAAATAAGCTGTTTATAAGGACTGCTTGGAAATTGAGAACACCAAGCAAACAGCTAATTTGCTAATATTAAAATATCAGGTTTTAACAGTGACACAGATTGGTATGCTCACACATGTATACATACACACACACGTACCACAAGTCATCTTCACTGTATCTATGCAACACGCACTAGAATTAGGGATTTGCATTATGTTCTATATAAAAAAAGTTTAGAGAGAGATCCAAACACTGCTGCAGCGGGCATGAGGAATGATTTACCCTACTGTTTCCACATCTTTTTTTCACTCATTTAGATTCACTGAGTCATTCATCCCAGCCTGCAAAGCAGAGTAAGAATAGCGTAGAAGGCTGGAACAAGTTCTTCCACTTCTCAGCCGAGTCCTACTCGAATACCAGCAGCAAACCCTGCGAGACAGGAGTGTGTGCCCTGGACCCAGCGCTTGTCTCCTGTTACAGCTGGCACAGCCCAGGCCTGTGTGGCTATTTCAATCACGGCAGCTGCTCCGGCTGCAGCTCCCAGACCCAGGCCATTACAGCTAGAAATAAAGGCAAAGAACTTTAAACATGCAAACATAAGACACCGACACCGTGGTGGCATCCAGACAAACTTCATTACAAGGTTCCTTTTATCCTTCTCTGATTGCAACTGAAATTATTTTCATACACAAAGATTGTTCTTGGACTAAGTGCCTGCTTTGCATATATATACGGCAGCACCACAGTCTAACTAAGAAGATAGGTGCTACAATTTTCCTACTACAATCTTAGTTTTCTTCAGATTACTATATTGGCTCTACATATATCAGGCAGCTAAATCTAATGATAATTTATATTTAATAACTGGTAATCACAAACATACCTAATCTTTAGTTAAGAAGTTCCCTTGTCTGCAAGTAAATATAGAAAAATAACCTCTACTGTTCAGGTTTTAAGCAAACAAAAGGACTGGTGAAGTTCAACTGTATAGCATGACCACACAAAGATTTCTGCAACTTAGAAGGCACAGGAACACAAAGCCCTCAACAGATTTACTGACTTCTCTCTGAAGGACAGCATCAGGAAGAAGGATTCATTTTCAAGTAGATTAAGAAACAAACTAACTACAACAGAACCATACCATGACTAACAAAAGCAAACATCTTTTAGAAGTGGACAACTAATTAGACCCCTGTAAGATCATTGACTGTAATCATTACTATAGAAAAGAGCTGGAACAGTAACACAACCCATTATTTTTCTTCGTATATATTTGTCAAGTCTTGACAAATTTCAGAATAGCAACAGATTGTGGACTAGTTTAAGTTCTTGGAAAACCTAAGTAAGGTTCTCCAATAAGGATGGTCTAGGAAGAGTTTTGTTCCAAATACCTGTACACATGCCCTCTGGTTGCAGAAATAAACCACTTCCTTTTTACCAGAAACCAAGCCAAACTAAGTCTGAGAAGGCAAAAGCAAGAGTAGTAGAGTATGTTTAGTCAGTCATTGTTGTCACTGAACCACGTGAACGCTTCTCACACCAGGTGAACCTGCCCTTTGTGACTTATGCAGAGGGAAATGTACTTCATGCCATGAATGATGAGCTGGAGATGACACTGCCAACACCCGATACTTAGATATTAAGTGCTGCATTCTCTAATGTATAACTTAAGGAGCCCAATTAACATATATGACATACTATACTTACAGGCATCTCAAAAAAAAAAAAAAAAAAGCCTCTTACCCATATTTTCTCACACCCATTCTGCTTGCAACTCAAAATAGAAAAAGTACATAGATAGCAGAACAAGGAGTATAAATGGAGTATCAGCTTTTGGCTAAATGTAATAGTAAGCTGCTGTGCAGCTACCTAACCCACTTGCTGGTAGCAGTCCTTACAGCAGCTCAGAGGTTCACTATACCACTAGCTGTGTCATTGTCTGCCATTTACCTCAACCCAGAATGCTGCCTTTCCACTAGTACTGCTAAACACCAATAATAAAATTATTTTAATGCACCTCACAGGTTCAAGCAAGCACAGTATGTAACACAACAGTCAAAGCGACCACAGGAAAAGCATATGTTACACCACTGCTGAAAAAAGATCAAAAGGAAGTTTAATGTGTAGGATCTCTGAACTAAAGTTTATATCAGGACAGTCAATTAAATCCAGTTTTGAAAGTGTGAAAAATAATGCATACCATAAACTGCAAGTTACTCATACACACGATGAAGTCGTAAATGGATGACAGCCATCCAGTAAAGTGATGTGGGCATTGCTTTGGAAGTTCAGTTTAAAGATTGCCTACTACCTTGTCTCAGAAACACAAGTTGTTCCACAAGCAGCAGACTGCTGCCTATAAATGTGCCCCTTTTCCCATACTTCTTACCCAACTCCCACCCATCCCACAAAAGGTATGCCCAATTCTCCCCCAAATCTCTTGCAGCATGCCAGCTGAACAGAAGCTAAATATACTGTGGTTTGTCCAGAACGGTGTATGCACCAGCATGATTGCCAGGATCCCTACCCTGGCTGGGCAGCCAGTTTTAAGCAAAGAGAATTACCTGGGCTGAGTTCTGCTCTGTTTTCTCCTTGGGAAACCTCTATCTTGGAATGGTCTCCTCTACGCAGTTCCTAATTTGCATGAAAACAGTAGCAAATTAATCTCTGGAGAGATGTGAAAGATAGCATCTTTCACATATGGTGGAAATTGGCCAGCAGATTCAAAAGTTAATAGTGGAGATGGAAGGGTTCACAGATGGCAATGACAGTCTTCTGTGTCCAAAGTGCCTATTTTTTCCCTTCCTCTCTCACAGAAATAAGAAACAAAAGAAAAAACACAAAGTCCTGAAAGCTGCAGAAGGTAGACACTTCAAAACAAAAAATGTGATTTTGCTGCAAGCCCAAGAATGATGATTTGGAATAAAATGCCATCACCACCCAAAGACCTTGTGGTTTCCAAACTCAGGAGAGTGAAGGAAAACAAGGAGAATAAAGTCCTTATCTAAATGACTAGGGGTCTCATTCATTCTCACAAGACAGAACACAAAAATCTCCAAAACTGCTACACACAACTATTCTTTCTTTCTCTCCCCCAGCACAAAAGCTTCATTCCACAGCATAACCGCGAACAAGTCTGACAAAGCTAACACACTGTCTGGCTGTGTAACATGCCTTGGTTTTCATCCCACTGCAAGCCAGACTGAATCCTTCATCCTTTCCAATCTCTCCTGTCCAGCTAGCCTTTCTTCCTCCTGGTCACACACCCAGACCAACCTCACCTATCAGACTCCACTCCTGCTGCTTAGACCAGCTTCCAGCTCTGCAACCACCAGCCCCCTTGAGACAGCAGCGTACCACCAGAAATCAAAATTTTAGGAAGAGCACAAGCTTTTAAATTGCAAGAATTTCATTTTAAAGCACTGATCATCACCTCAAGCTTCCCACTGCAAATTCCTGTAGCCAAGATTGAGACATGAGGCTTCAACACACAAACTTACCAGACTGATGTTTCCCTGCCAAGTGTCTGTGTGCGTACTCCATACTATGTGCCCAGATGGATTGCCACATATTAATTTAGGTGTATCTCAAACAATCTTGCATTAGAAGGGGAAAAAAAACTACTACTGTTGTATGATGAAAAACATGATCATTAAGCACTGTAACAGGACAGACTTACCTAGACAGACTGTGAAATCCCTCCTCACTGGAGATTTTAGAGATGTTAGGCAAACACTGTTATCTGTACTTATGCAACCAGACCATGGAGGAAACAGAAATCACTTCCAGCCTTACGTTTCTGTGAATTTATGGCTCAGAGAAAGAAAAAACCAAACCCAGAACAGCATCAACCAGAAAAAAAGACCCCACAAAAATCAGTTTGAGTACTGAAAGGTTTGTGTTTGGAGAACAGCTCTTCCATTTCACTTATTTTTAATTCAAATTCAAGCAGCAAGCAGTTCCACCAAGTCTACAAGCTTAATAAAATAAATGCTTAAAACTGCTTGTAAGCTATGCACAGATGCCAGTCATACCCAACACCAAGCCTGGTTTAGTCGGGGCATAAACATTTTGTTCCAAATGAAACTTTACACATCATTTACAGCCCCAGCTGTGAAAATTAGATTCTGCTCAGAAAATGACAGCACATATTCACGGCGCAGCCAGACTGGGTCCAAAACACAATATAGCTCCAGTGACAGTAAGCCATGTGCTCTATTGGTAGCAATAAAACATTTCTGAAGAAACCTAACGTACCAACATTCTCATCCCTCTGGGGAGAAAAGCAGGGGAAGGTGGTACCTGCCAAGCAAACAATGCCACAGACTATACAGACTATTGAGAAATAATTTAGGAACATAAAAAGGTGGAGGGACAACAGTGTAATGGTCAACAGAAGGTTTTTTAGAGATCATAATACATGCTAGAGAGATGCTATCAAAACAACCGCTTTACACAAAGCTCACCATAAGAATTATAAGAAACACAGCTATGCTTCCCTTTTTGTCCAAGGTGAAGTTTGCCTTCCTTCATCAGAGGATAGGCTGACAATTTAGCCAACCTTGATTCCTTTGAGCGTAAAACCATTCATACTGAAGCGAGGTATCTATGTCATGTCTCAGGGCTTGAAATTTGGGCTCCTTGGCCATTGGATGAGCGTAGCTTCCATTTCCTCACTGGCTGCGCCTACACTGCACAGTGCAGTACAGAAGTACTGAGGTTTGCTTGGCAGCTGGAAGCAGCTTAGATGGAAAATAAGAGAGGTTCATACAGGCTGGTTTACCCAATGGAAAAAAGGCTCTTCTCAGTGGGGTAAGTGGCTCTGTGTAGAATCCTGCACTTTCAGAGACACACTATTTCTTTACACAGCCACACAGTTAATGAAGCCCTAGTCTGACATACAGGCTGCACTTGTGTGTATGGTTGTCCATTAAGCATACCAGTCGTGCTCCTCAAGCAGTCTGTTTTCATCTGCTAGGCTAGTATTTCTGAGACAGCTCCCAAATCAAACAGAAAAATAAGTTTAGATTACATCTGAATGAGAAGTAGAAACTGGGGCGCAGATAGGTTAAAAAAAAAAACAAAACAATAATCCTATTTAATGTGCAAGATACAAAAAGTCAATTACTAATTCAAAACAGTGAATTAGAAAACCTGTGTGGAATAGCCAAAGGAAGCTTTTCCTCATGTCACACAATTCATATTTCAAATGAATTACGTTGAGATACGAAAGTAACTTAAAGTGGCAGGACGGAATTGGATGAAGATGCTTCAGTTCACTCATTTTAATTAATAATTAAAATATCATTAAGAAAAAATACTTCAACCTCTATCCAATTCCATTCACGCTGAAAATCTTGAGGCCCTGTTGAACCACACAGATAGAGACTTATGAAAAGATTCCCAAACATAAAAGCATATTCTGTTTGCTTTAATTTTCACTTCATACTTTCCGCAAACAATTTACACATTAGACAATGGAATGCTGTTTACCCTGGGTATGTATAAAGAAGGAAAAGTGGTTTAGTACTGCATATCACACAAGGCAATCAAGTGAAACAGAGAGAGATTGTATCTTTAATATCAGGTCTATACAAACACCCAAACAAAATTCTTTAGCACTACTGGCGAACAGCTGAAAGGTTCACCAACCACCTCTTCAGGTACAACCCTCACAAGTAACACTGAATTAATCTGAATCCTCTAAAATACAAGGGCACGTAAATATGTCTCATAGTTCTAAAAGGAATATCTAGAAAGAGGTATTTCAAGTAATTTGAAAAATAAAGAACAAAGTACCACAAACCATATTTTTTCCCAATATAATTTTTTCAACCCTTCAAATTTTTACCTAAACTTAGCATTGGTAAAATATTCTTACTGTTGTATTTCTCTTTACAAGGGCCAATATATGATTTAAGTACAGAGTTACCAGATACTTGTTAAGATCTGGATTTTATGGAGGAAGCCAATAATATTTCCCCCTTAATAATCAGCAAATAATTCTGAATCTAGAGCTAGCTCTTTATTGTATCTCCAGTTACAAATGTGAAGGAAAAACCACCTTCTTTCTTCATTTCTCTTCCAGATTATGAGTCAAACTGTCATCTAAGCCCCACTGCACAGATTTTTTTTTTGTCATCATCTTTCCTTTCCTGCGCATAATAAGCCCAGGTCTTTGTGGAGCTCTCCCCAGGGAGGTCCAGATATTCTCCTCCAGACAGAAACTTACAAACCTATTATGAAAATACTTTCTCCTCTGATGTCACGATTTTGCATTTATAAACACTCAATTCTGTACACTGCTGAGGTACAGTATCCATTCACTAATCAGAAGTAAGAATTGATAGGGGGTTTCAAAGCTACAAAGGCAGCATTTTCACTCTGATGGGAGCATACAGTTCATACTTTGGGGGAGGGGAAGAGAAGAAAGAGTGTTGGCTCTTTCATGAACATAAAAGGGCAGAATTACACATTAGTGTAGCTTCCCCATGTATAGACATATTTTTTTCTGAAATACAGTGTAAACTTAAAATCAACCATTAGTTACTTTAACTAAAGCTTACATCATCTATGTAATTACTTTTACAGAGGATTATGAGCAAGGTTTTCTAAAATGTGGATTGTTAAAATTTCACAATTAAGAAATAAATCATAATGGGAAATTACATTCCTATTCACAAAACAACCAAACAAGCTGGCATCATTAATACTCTTTTAACAAGGGAAAACCAAAACTGAAGCACCAGGGGTATTGTTGCCAGGTCAGGACTGAGGTGAATTGGCAAAATTGTGCAAATGGGCTTGTGCCGCACCTGCCCAGCCCTTGGCCTGGTACAAATCCCTACTTGCTCCTTCAGGAACCCTTCTCCTTCATCAGGGCAGAGAAATCACCAACTCACCGGACTTTTCACAAAGGGGAAAAAAGCCTACACTTGTTAAAAATCATATCTGAAAGAATAGGTGAGATACTGGGCATTTTAATTCATATGTGCTCTAATACTGAGATTTTTGACCTTCAGAAGTCCCTTCTTCCAGGAAAAAAAGAAAAAAAAAAAAGGAAAAAAAAAAGAAAGAAAAAAAGAAAAAAGAAACCACTCCTCAGAAACGACCACAGAGAGACGCTGCAGACATCAGTCTAAAATAATGGCAGTCAAAGGTCAGGATGATATAGGCAGCATCAATCTTTCATTTAAATATCTTCCTGAAAGAAACCTCATAAAAAGCAAAGCAAGAAAATCAGGAACTATCCAGTCAGAGCAATGAAGAAACTGCCTAAACACGCACAATTTACAGGATTTTCCTAATAATGACACCACGTATCTTCAACTTTGACAGATAACTGCAGTTTAAGACCTCGCTGAAATGTAATGTGGAAACTGCCATCAGCTTGGTGGGTCATCTTAGCAAGATGCAGCAATTTTCTTACAAAGATTCATTTATGAATTATGCACATTAGATTACAAAAATAATACTAAAAAAGGGCAAGCACTGCAAATTAGATCCCGATTAGTAAAAAGACACCAAAGTCCTAACAGTCTTTCAAAACTGCTGGGAAATGCACACTGCAAAGAGGAATCGGTATTAGTGCCTAACAAAGCTGGGTAACACTGAGAAGGCTCCAACATGCTAATCTTGTCACCATGACAGAAAACCAAAGGATGCCAGACCAATACACATCTCTCCTGCAGTATCACAGCCAAACATCCTACATAGCTGACACTGAGCTTCCGAGCAAAATTAAAAATAGGTCTAGAGTGTCCAAAAATATGAATAAGGACGCTCTTAACATACATGCTTCCAACTTCTTTTTTACAGAAAGAATACTCTTCAACACCTTTCGGCATTCCTCAATGGTGCCTAGTATTACTGTTTCATAATTGTAATAGGAATACCCACATTTCTGCTTCAGATCCCTCTTCCAAGAAAACGAAATGGTATAAAACTGCAGCACATGTTTAAGGCCCCTAAAAGCACCGATGCTGATAAAATTAAAAATGGCTGTGCCCAAAGATCCCACAGCGAAACAGGCACAGTTCTACTCACGATTAAAATATATATTAAAAATACCTGCGTTACCTTACAAAGGGCGAGGTATGCAAAACAAAAAGATTATATATTTTTCCAGAATTATTAGACAAGGGATGCAGATTTAGGCAAAGCATACGTCTTGAAGGCGGGTCATTTACACAATAAAGCAGGTTTTATTCTCCGAGACGCTTAACGTATATCGGAATTCCAAAAACTTTATTGGGCTGGAATAGATGCACACCACTTCTTAAGGAGACCCAGATGTGCCCAAATACCAGCCGACCCCACCCCCATCTCCCTCTGCCAAAATGGCCAGTTCGTTACACCCACTGGCTACTTACCAGCCGCAGTGCTGAGCAGCAGGGTGGCACTGGAGAGCAGGAGCACCAGCACAAGGTGCTGCAGTGAGGCAGTCATACCTGGGGAAGCCAAGGTTCCAGGCAGGACGAGGGAAAAAATTGAAAGAAATAAAAGAAAAGGGGGGCGGGAAGCCGACGAGAGGAATTTCCTCCTTCTTTCGCACAGCCTTCCTCAACTCTCTCGGTTTACAATCCCGTCTGGAAGGGCAAATGGCAGATGAGAGGAGCCGTCTTCGCTCTTACTCCATTACACCCGCCTGCCTTCATGCCTGGAGAGTCGGCACGGCTCCGCGGACCCAGGGGAAGTGCCTGCTCCTGCCTCCCAGCCCCGAGGCATGTCCCCCCGCCGGGGAACGGCGGCACGCTCCCGACCGAGCTGGGAACCAGGCTTATTTCCCACGCAGCTTCACGATATCGAAGAAACAGCCCGGTTGAGGAGGAAACATATCCAGACGCGAGCCCGCGTCCACAGCAATGTCAGTCAGAGCAGCCCCCGCCTGCTGACCGGGGCACGGTCACCACAGGCTCTACGGGCTCACGGCAAAGCCGAGTCCCATCCCGTTAAAGGTCTCTGTCTTCTCGCCGCCCCTGCTCGCTGCCTCACGCTCCCGGGAAGGCGGCGGAGATCCCCTCAGTCCCTAAGAGGCGAGGCGCGACCGGCTCCGTTCTCACGGCGAGCGCAGCGGCTGCATCCCGGCCCATCTGCCTCCCGCGCCGGGCGGGCTTCACCGCGCGCCCCTCGCCGCAGAAGCGACGCCACCGCCGGCCACCCCGACAAAGGTGGGGCCCGGAACGCGGGGCGGCGGGAGCGAGGCCCCTCCTCGGCGGCTCCAGCTGCGAGGGCACCCGGCTGCCCTCCACGGGCGAGAGCGCGGCCGAGGCCCTTCCCCGCGCCGGGGGACGGCGCCCCCGCTCCTCCGCCTCCCTCCCGGAGTTTCCACAGCGCCGGGCAGCCCCCCGGCCTAGCCCGGCCTCCTCTAACCCCTCAAGTCTCCGCTCGCCCGAGGAAAGGCTCAGCCCCTCCGCGCTGCCAGCTCCGCGCCGCTCCGCCTCCTTCCCCTGCCCGCCGCCGGCTGCGGGCGGGCGCCGAGGGCCGGAGGTCCGCAGGTCCGCTGCCACCGCCCCGCCGCGGCTCGCGCCCCCTCCCGCCGGCCCGCCCCAACAGCACTAGCAGCCCCGCCGGCTCCAGACACAAAGCGGAGCCGCTCCAACCGCCAGCCCGGCCCGCCGCGCCCCCCGCCGGACAGGCCCCGCCCCGCCACTGTCGTCACATGGAGGGGCCGGGCAGCGCCCGCCCCCTGCCGCCGCGCCCCTGACCATAGAGGTGGGCCTCCAGGTAGGTAGAGAGGGACCCTCGTGGACAGAAAGGCTGGCAGGGGGAAGGCGATGGGGCGACCCGGCCCGACCCGCCATGTTGTGGGAGGGGGCAGCGGGCCGCGGCCTTCTGGGCCGGGCCGGTGTCGGTGAAGCGAAGGGCGCGGACACTAGTAGGAGAGCCCAAGGCGAGGGGTGGCTTTATGAGCTAGCCCCGGCTTCCCCCTGCCTTGGCATGAGTGAACGCTCCCGACAGCCCTTCCCGGGAAGGCCGCGGGCGGCCAGCCCTGGGTAGCCTGCGGGATAGACGTCTGAGCCTGTAAGCAGGGAAGTGTGAGCTCCAGGATCGCAAAACCGCCTTTAACAAAAAAAGAAACGGCAAGAAACCCAACAGAACAGTTCCTTGCAGGCCCTGAGACTGCAACTCCTTTGAACCCCATCGCCTTCGTTTCAAAAACACCAAAGCTGCTGCCTTGTCCTCTCCTCCAGCTCATCACGGAATGGTTTGGGTTGGAAGGGACCTTTGAAGAGCTATTAATTCCAACCTCGTGCCACAGGCAGGGACACCCTCCACTAGACCAGGTTGTTCCAAGGCCCATGCTGACTGGCCCTGCTGGCATCATCCCTTCTGAGCTCCACTACTGGCAATAATCGCTGCTCCTCACTGCATCCAGGCAAGTCTCCCCAGCTCATACAGCTCTGCCCGACTCTCCTGAGCAAATCTGCTTCTTAAAGAGATTTTGTGATTTCAAAACAAAGATAAAGTGATCCTGCTGAGCAGTTCCTATGCTTTAACCTTTGCTATATTGCACAGGACCAAAGAGATAATTAGGGCTAGTAGCTGATTGGAGAGCCGTGACTGGTATGCAGTGTCTGATGTTCTGGCCTAGCAAGGCGCAAGGCTCTTTCAAACAAGTTTTACTGGATGTAGCATAGAAAAAGCTTCTTAACAACATCCTGCACGCAAGAAGGTATCTTCATATTTGGCCTTCTCCGAAGGGTTGGTTATGGGAAATGCTTCCCTGTGCCTGAATTCCCACACCATTTTCAAGAATGGGGTACAAGGAATACAAATCCAAAAATCCAGTTCCACTCCTCAGAACATTAAAAGCCACTACATAAAATGGTGTTGTTGCAAATCTGAGTTACAATTTTAATGATAATAAAAGGTTTCTGCATTAACTCCATTCCTGTTTACAAGCCATAACAGGTGAAATAGATGTAAAATGATTCTTGCATCAATAGAATTATTAAATTCTAATAGGTTTTTTATCATTGTGGTGCTTTGCCTGGAGACACGGTTTGACATTCCTGGGGTCAAGCTGAGTTTATGTGGCTGATTGTTATAAAATGCCTTAAAAGTTTGTTACAATATCTTTACATCCAGTCCATGCAGATCTAATGTGGTTATTGGTGAGAGACAATAAAACACAGAATCTGAGATTGTAATTTGTATTGCCCCTTTCCAGCACTGCAACCACATGTTAACCACAGTATCCTTCCTGTTGTTTACGGAATGCAAATGGTCAAGAAATAACCCTTAAAAGAGGATAAAAAAGAACAGTGAACAACAAACAATAGTTTACCTCTGAGAGAGGAAAAAAAACCCCGCACTGAATATTTTTTTGCGGCCCAAAATCCAGTGCTCTTTTCTGGTTCAGCAAAGACACCAAACTATGCAACTTCTGCCCAGCTGTACCTACCAAGAAAGGAAGCGAGATCTGCTTTGCTCACAGAAAACAAGAACCTAACTGTGTGGGTTGCACAGCACTTTCACTGTTTAGATGGTAAAAGAAAATTACTGTAATTGTTTATGACGTGTATCAAAACCTGCTAAGCCTGAAGTAAATGACAGAAGTCTCACTTGGTTTAATGGTCCTAGTTTTGGCTCATTTGTTAATACTGGGAGTTCTTCTCCACAAGAAATAGTACAAAACAGAAATTCTGCCTTAAAATACATAGTTGGATTTGTGTTTTGTTTTTTTTCTCTCTGTCTGCAAAATAGATTGTATTTTTGTTCTGTGTTTTCCTAGAAAGGAGGAACAGGACATGCCATTTTTATACAATTATTTCCCCTCAGTTTCATGAAAACACAGACCCTGATCAAGAAAACACCCTTGTGAAGGCCATGGGGCTGTGGATTTGCTTTGCCTGAGCTTGGGCTGATCTCCCAGTCTTGCAATCCCAGCAGTTTGCAAGAATTTCTCCTCCTTCCCTAACCTATTTTGAGCTTTGTAACTCAAAGCCTTCAAGGGCCAGTGCGTGACTGCAAAGGGCCCCTGGGCACACATAGGTGCCAGGTTGCAGGGCTGGAGCTGCAGGGCCGAGGACGGACTGACCGCCGCTTCACCGCACAGATGTAGGAAGTAATCGCTGCTGTCTAAGCACAGAAGCAGCTTCCTTTTCCCACGGTGGTGGGAGGAAACCAGACATCTAAACTGTCACATTCAGACTCAGTTATTGTTATGTGCTTGGACAAGAACGTATTTATAATTCTTTCTGTCATACTGTTTTATCTGTAAGCTAGGATTTCACTAGCCTAATATTGAGCAATGTCAAGTAAGACTATTTCAAGTAAGAAAAATAGGATGATGAAAACTTGCAGAGCTGCACCAGAATGAATGTGGCATGGGTTCAGGTAAGGGTAGGGGAGAGATGAGAGAACCTGTAAAATCAGGGATTGTAGGCCTACAAGGATGCTGGAGAAGGATACTTCATCACAGATTGCAGCCATGGGACAAGAGGTAGTGGGTTTCAACTTAAAGAGGGGAAGTATAGATTAGACATAAGGAAGAAGTTCTTTAAGGGTGGTGAGGCACTGGAATGGGTTGCCCAGGGAAGTGGTAAATGCTCCATCCGTGGCAGTGTTCAACGCCAGGTTGGACACAGCCTTGGGTGACATGGTTTAGTGTGAGGCATCGCTGCACATAGCAGTCAGGTTGGAACTGGGTGATCTTAAGGTCCTTTCCACCCCTAACTATTCTATGATTCTATTACCAAATTTTAAAAGAAAGTATTCTGGCTGAAGCACTGTACTTCCACCAGGAAGTACACCAAGTCCATGTCAGGGCACATGTGTCTTGCTCTTGCATGAGGGAGCTTGGAACAACGCAGCCACATGCAGCACACAGTGTGCCTAAGTGAGACACTGGAGATGAGAAGTAAGGCTGACAGGCATCTGAGATGTTTCCTGCTGTCAGTCATACTGGTGCAGACACAAAAATGTTGATACCACTTGCAAATTCAACTCTGTATGTAAGTGAAATGAAAGATAGTCTTGTTAGCATCTCCTCTAAACAATATGCATCTTTATTTTTAATTACCTGGACTATGGAAAACTCTTTTCATGCTTCCAAGAGAGTATTCCAGTGAGTGGAAAAGAAAATCAACAAAGGATGAAGACAACAAAAATGAACTACCAAATGATAGCTTTAGCCCTGTTTCTTTTTAGAAAATGCAACGTTCAGGCACTTTAAGAAGATTTCTCAGGATAGGTTCACTGTTATCCAAGAGTTTTTCAGCGCTGATGCAATATATCTATTATCATCATTAGGGCTCAGGGGACTGCTCTTTTTGACAGGGCCTTTCATGAAGTTAACAAATCAGTTTAAAACAAGCCATAAATTGTATTTGGCTGCCCATCAGCTTGGCCAGAGTGTTCTCCCAGCGCTCTCACAAGCACTGGGGAAAGAGGATAATAACATGGCCTGATGTTCAGCTTTTAGGGGAAATTTTGTTCCCAATTTAAAAACAAAGCATCTCCATAGCATTAACTCTGATGCATAAACATATGTTAGAGCAGCAATCAAGATGTTTGCAGACTTTCCTACAAATAAATACACCCATTCTGTATCTTAAGTAACAGCTTATTAAATAATGGATTTGGTACAGGTCTCTACTGCAAACGCTTGCCACTCATTGCTAAATTAGGGAACTGTCAGCAAGATCATCTCCCCAATCTCGCCTCCTGTAACAGTGCATGGAGAGAAAGGTGGTTTCTGATAGCCAGCATCCAAGCCTTATATAGCTCTCTAGATTATTATTAACAACCTGAACTGCAGCCAGAACGAACTGAAAAGACAATCCTGTCTACTTACAGTCTGCTGAGTTAGCAGCTAACGCTTCAGCCAGTGCAGCCAAACAAGTAATCACACGCAGATGTCTTTACCCTTGGAAGTATTCAGTTACTTATTTTATACAGATTTTCCCATCAGTGTCCAATCTGGGGTGTTGCACAGGGACATTAGTACACCCCTGTAAGTCCCCTTGGAGCTAGAGGTCAGGATAGTGAGGGTGGCTGTGGAAAAACCGTAGTTACAGGGAAGTGGGCACATGGTACGCAGAAAGAAAGATGGTAAATCCTCCAGGGACTTTGGAAGCAATCTGCACCCAGAAGTACCTTTCTTCAGTATGGGCATGTTTCCTTGGGAATAGGGAAAGACACCCTGCCCTTCAGAGCCTTCCCGCTACTTACCAGCATCACTTTCTCCTTGTCTGAATTACTGTCAGTTTCTGGTCCCTTTCCAGGGCTTGGTTTCATCTTGGGATAACAGATTCTGCAAAAGAAGGACAAAGAGACACCAAACTGTGACTGAAGCCCTGGAAGAGTCCTTTGTGGTAGAAAGTCAATTCCTCTCTGTTCTTTCTGACAGGCAGGAAAAGCGCTATCTACGGCATCAGGTCAGTCTGCCCTGCCAACATGCAAGACTGGCAAAACCTCCTGTGGCATCACATACCAGAGCAAGCTCTCACGCTCCCATTTCTACCAACAGCCTTAGGGAAACAGTAAATTGAATTCCCTGCCTCAGAGGGAATTCTTTTCTCCTTTAGTCCAGTTAAATAATCTGTGCCAGACATTACTTTTGGCCTTTAGACTCATAAAAGTCCATCTGAGGGCTGTTATCACTTCATTTTTCTTTGTCTCTGAAGCACAGAAAAGAGCACAACTGTCAAGCCTTTGGAAAAAATCAACATTTGTGAGTATGAGCTAGTAAGTGTTTTCAGACCTGGGATTTTCTAACTCTGCCATGTTGCTGTGTAGTTTACTGCAAGGTGAACCATACTTTGCAATGAAGTAATGACAGTCCTTGATGTGCTTATGCTATATCAAAAGAGAAGTTTTGTGGCAGCTGTTTACCTTTTGATGGGAGACTTTTAATTCATTTAATGCAAAAATTAAATGCACTGCTTTTGTGGCAGTCCCTGGATAGATTTGTTTTGATATTAAACTGCTTTTCTTTTGTGCCAGTCTCACATTTCCTGGTTTTGGTATAGTGAGTGGTTTCCTATGGGAAGCCCATAATTGCATGATCAAAGATGTGAGGGTCAAGCCTGGAAATGTAAGCAGGTGAGTGTGGGACAGATAAGCATTCAGTACTCATAGAATCATAGAATGTTTTGAGTTGGATGGGACCTTAAAGACCATCTAGTTCCACCCCCACTGCCATTGGCAGGGACACCTTCCGCTAGACAAGGTTGCTATCCAAAGCCCTATCCAAACTGGCCTTCTCAGGGAGCAGGAAGAAGGTGCATACTGTGGGATAAACACACAAAGGGAATATTTTGTATCTAAAAGGGTTTGCAGTGAAATAGTTAACAGACATTTTTACATTTCATAATACATGATATTTCCCTGTGATAATGAACTACCAACAATGTTCGTAGCAGTCACCGTCTTGTTTTAGAGATAACACTGCTTAGTCTGTGAAAACCTTATCTGCATTTTGGGGGTGGAGGTGAGAGAAACTTTCAATCTAGCTCTGAGGAGCACCTCCCACTTTGAATTAAGTCTGAAATCATATGTTAAAGGCCACTTACAGCTTGCCTGAATCTTTTGGCTTGTTCATCACTACATAAAATGGGAAATTTGCTGCAGGGTGTTTATCAGCTCAAAACATCACTTATTCATTAAATCCAACAATGGACTTAGTCAGAAATAGAAATGTAATGAACTGTGTTGGAATCATCTTCTGGTCCATGGCAGGGGGGTATGTCATTGCACAGACCTGCAGGGTTTCATTCCTGAGAGCTACCTGAGCCTTCTCACACTCACGACAGGCGGCTGGGAATAGAGCTCCTAGAATCACCAACACTCTCCTCCTACTCATACCTTCTTTTTTCCTTCTGTTTTTGGATGGGGTTTTTTTACCCTGTTGTTGTTTGGGGTATTTTTTAATCACTCGCTACACGAGCTCGTTGGCAGTGCAAGCCCGGTTGGTTTTCAAAGCCACCTTTTTCTCTCTGTTCTTTAATTTCTCACAGATGATTAGACCTAAAAATATTTCTCCAATTTGCTCAATACTTCTAGCAGAAAGCTAGTAGAAATGAGAACAAAATGAAAGCCTCTGATAAAGCCTTGGTGGACCTCCACTCAGTTTGCCATGGTGGAAGTCTGGAGGAAGCAGCCTCTATGTGTGCTCATTGCTAACCATCCTTGAACTTCATACCAGTGTGACAAATGCCAGATGTTCACCTAAAGGAGAGAAGCAGTATCTACAAAATGCAGGCATTACTCGTTGTTTTAAAAGACAAATTCCAATGGCCAACCAGCTCCCCAAACATCCTGAGTGGTGGCAGCAGTGGCACCATTTGCCCCTGGGTGACACCAGGCCCTGGAGGTGTGAAGCCTCAGTGTTATTCCACTCCCCTGAGAACACATTGTACACCTTGAATGGCTCTGACATCTTTGTTGCTGCCTGCCAAGCCTGCATGGCTGGTGGGGACTAGGGCACAGTCAGGGTTGCATTTGTCTCCTATATTTTTTCATCCTGTTTTTGGCAGCTACTTTGCAGCCACGGGTCTCCTCTGAGGCTGCTGCTTTGGGCAGTCATTCAGCATGACAGGGTACATATCCCCTTCTCTTCATGTCTTTCAGCAGTGGCAGTGCAACCCTCAGCCTTTGCTGTTACCTGGCTCCTTGATTTCTCCCTGTTTCCTTTTCAAGGAGTCAGCAGCAGTGTCAAGGGAAAAGCTTTGTTCAGGCTTCTTACCAAGCTTCCCTTTACAATGAGAGAGGGTGCATCAAATACAAACCAAACAGCAGAGCTTCTTCAGCTTTTGTGTTCTCTTGCAAAGGCAAAAAACAGTGGAAACAGAGTTAGACCTGAAGCATCCTTTAACTTCGGGCTTGCTGCCACTGGAAGCATGATGGCAGAAGTCTGACCTCTGTTGGACCCATCACTCCCAGAGGAAGGTGCTGCTCAAAGTGTGCCTGCTCAGCACTCTTCTTCTGCATGGATCCAGCTTCAGGAACATCACCTGGAGAAAGATAAAATGATTACCTTTTCCTAATCAAACAGGAGATTTCTATCCCTTATGCTTCTGCCTCTAACATGACATCTGGTGCCTGACAATTTTGAAACTTATTTTTGTCTGTGAGAAATGTTCCTTTAGACCAAGAAATGAGTCAGTATCTCTGCACGGCCTGCTTGCCTCTCATGGATCCGTTTGGAAACATAAACCCAGCTAACTGCTTCCCTGTAACATCATCAGAAATCCTCTTGTTGAAGTGATTCAGACCAGACCACCAACTCTGGTTGAGGGCACAGTTGCTCCCTTCATCCCACACAAGCTATGGTCATTTGAAATTGCAGAGGTCTGAAAAGCTTTGATTCACAAATGAGAACCTGGCTGGAAGAAGCCATTACCAGAGCACAAAATGGGCTGTGCAAGCCTTGTGTATGTGGCTTGGGGGGCACAGACAGCCCTCGGACTCTATGAAACAATCTCTGCTTGAAGTTTTACATTCAAAGGCACAGAGTTAAATGAGGATGGAGGGACAAATGGCAGAGACTGCTAAAGGGAAAATTGCCCTTTGTTTCCATAGCAAAGTGTTTGTAGTTTTTCTGCAGATGAAAGTTCATCCAAAGCAGGAAGGACAATCTCGCAGAAGGAAATGCCACATGAGGTACTTCATGATCCAGAAGTTTGAAGGAATTTTTCCCTTTCACCCTCCCCATTTGACACAAAATACTTGTGATGTTTTGCATGTTGCTTTTCCCCTTCCCTCCTTTCCCCAGCCCCTCACTGAGCTCGGTAAAATCAGCGCCTGAGCGGGGCTTCTCCTCTCTAACATTGTTTTCACTTTCACTTTTGTATTCATTTACTTGAACCATCCCCTCAACCTTGGAGAGGTTTCACTCAGCAAAAGTGTCCTGGGTTCAGCAAAGGAAAAACCATCCCCCATACCTCTGCCCCCATAATGTTGCTGAAGCTCTCACATTTGCGGTGGAAAGGGTGTGAAGGGAGGGCAGGCAGAAGCACAGACCCAGGAGTAAATGTGGCACAGAAAGAGGAGGAGAGTTGTAGGCGGGAAAGAGGGGAGCTAGGGAGGGAAAGAAAGAGGTCAGAAGTTACAGGAGAGGGTTAAACAAGTTGGAATTTGCATTTACTGACTTAATAAAAAGGGGGATGCTAAACTCAGACCTTTAATATCTGTGACCAAACCTCCCTGTGGGTTATCATTTTACTGGGAGACAGGTATCTGTACAGTAGTAGAGTTGCTGTGAGACACTGTCCCCACCAGTGCTCCCATCAGAGGTATCAGCAAATGGGAGTAGAGCAATAGCAGGAATCCCATCATTTTGCCTTAATGACAAGAAGGTGTTGGTCTGCCTGCCTGGGAGTCCTCCCTGGGGGTTCTCCCATCTGTGCCTGTGAGGGGAAGTCAGGGTAGCAATAGTGAACAGTAGGCCTTTCAAATGACTTGGGATATGAGGGTGTCATTGCAGCTAGCTGCCTGGAAGGGCTGAAGATAGCGCATGCCACAGAGGCGTAGGATGGAGAAAGCAGCAGGGATGACAGCATGCAGATGTGACCTGCTGGCATCCCCCAACTCTCTCTGGCCACCGAGCAATCCCCACTCCAGTGTCCCATGAACCGCCTTGAAGCAGACACCATCTTCCCCTCCTCTGATCCCAGCCCACCTCTCTCACAGCCTTCCCCCTCCCCAGCAACTTCCAGAGCCCCCTCGCAATGGTTTCAGGCTCACCTTCAACCCCGAGGCATCAGCCTGTGCTAAGGGTGATAGCCCTCAGCAGTCCCTCAGCTTCCACTCCAGGGTCATGTCCATGTGCATGGTCCTTGAGCAAGGTGTGGGCTCACAGGGCACACACTGCCTTTGGCCACGCCAGCATGCAGAAAACATGAGCACCCCTAAGTCCTCCCCGCCATTTGGTCGCACCCCTGAATGGCGCAGTGCTGGGCCAGGGCTCCCTGCCCACCCAGCAGGACAAGGCAGAGCTGGGCAGAGGGCTGCTGACCGCAAAGCCCTGTTCAAATGCCCCCAAATTCCAGACTGCCAAGTGCAGACACCTGCAACTGCTGTAGAGCCAGAGCTGGGCTTCACTGTCCTCCATCCCACAGCTGCCTTGCTCCTTTGACCCAGCCCCAACAGATACAGGCACAGTGAGAGGACATGGGGCGGCAGCAACTTTGTGTGGGGGACAGAAGACTCCCATGGCTGGCCACATTGACATCACTGTACTCATGCAACTGGAAAAGGCTCGGAAGTTTCTCGATGCCTGCCTGCAGAAGCAGGTCCCTGGGGGCAAGCTGGCAGATGATCCTCAGCTCAGAAGGAAAAAACAAGTCCCCTGTTTCTCTCAGCTTAGCCAAAAGCTGTAAAGCAGATTGCTCTGCCCTCCGCTAGTGTTCAGACCTCCCCTGCGTGTTTTGTTGATGAAATCTCTCACCCCCATTCAGGAGATAGTGGTGTTTCTTAATCACGCTCTGCCTTGCTACCAGAAGAGCTTTTTGACCTTGTCCTGTCTTCTTTTTGGTGTTTGGCAAATACTTATCAGCACTCGCAGTGACCTCCAGCCAGCTGGGCAGAAGGCTTTGGAGCCAAACATACGCACAAATGATTCCAGGGGCAGCTGTTGCTACTGTATTATCTCCTCCTGTGGTTTCTACACATACAGATAGTTAATAAGCATTGCAGTTTGCAGGCCCTTTCCCTTTAGCTCACCAAGGAGCATCTGCCTTCAGCTTGGGGCCATTAACACCACCTCGGCAATGGAAGCTTTCAATCTGGTATTAGCCTGTGTTGCCAAATGGATCTTACCCTTGGATGAAATGGAGCCCAAGACAGCCAAATCGCAGATCACAGACCTGCATCTTTAGCCGAGAAGGCCACCATTTAATCACACGTCCCAAATTAAGCGGAACAGAGGCTGCTCTGTGCATATCCAAACACGGCAGCCCCTCTCCTCAGCTCCTCTGGCCTCCCACAGCTCGGCCGTGAGGTGTTTTTCACGCTGGTGCGCAGAGGTCCAAGCCTGATCAGAGTTCGTTCAACCCGAAGAGCAGCAATGACTCGCTTCCAAAAAATGAGACTATTATGGCTAGAGACTATTATGAAAGCCTGCGTGAAGCTGAGACCAGATGTGTGCTCGGCTCACTCCAGCCGTTGCTTAGAGCAAAGCCCTGATTTGTTTTTATGTGTTTATAAACAGAGGACTGACAGGAATTGGGCCTTGTCTGTAACAAGAAAGATTTCCTGATGCTTTCCTGCACTGCCGTTACAGATGTGTGGCTGGGTGGGGAACACGTCGCCATTGACAGTGGGCACAGCAGCTCTCAGAGGGTGGAGGAGAACGTGGAAGGAGCCCTTACGCAGTAGGGTGAAAGTGAATGGGGATGCCATCCCATTTAAGTTCAGCTCCAAGAATCATCTTGCTGTCGTTGGGACTTTGTTAATTCTATCAGTAGGATGCACTGTTCCATCCCCTGGAACTCAGCGTGATCACATGGCTATGATCAGTCTTTGCCTTTACAGCAAACCTTTCATCAGAGGATCTCAAAGCAACTTGCCAGCAAGGATGGGCACAACCTCACACTGTGCCTGTGAGATAAGTGAAGGGTGAAATAGATTAACTGCTTAAAAGCACACAGCAGCTCTGTGGGATGAAGGGAAAATAAGAAATATATATATATATATATGTTTGAAACTGCACAGGGTTTTATGGAGAGGCAGCCTGGAAGGCTGCCAGGATGCTGAAATTGCCACCCCTGCACAACCACGAATACCATGGAAACCAGCAGGGCACCGGCAGGCAGGAAAGGATATCAGCTGAAAAATGGCTTTCCACGAAATGTAGCCAGGCTGGAACACTGCTCCCCTCCCGGCTGAGTGAGGACTACGTGTCCAACCACCAGTGCGGCTGCCGGTGGGAGCAGGGCTCCAGGAGGGAGTCATTCCCACTAATTTCCCAGCCTGCGGTAATGTTGCTTTCCTGGTGGTGGCCAGGGGGTGACAGAAGAATGTGGGATGGCTGAGGACTGCTACATCATGTCAGCTGTGGTACAGAGATAATGGAAATCCCGAGTGTCAGGTAGAGCTCCAGCACTTCCTGGGAGGTGTAGGAAGATGAAAGTAAGTTGACACTTGAACGAGGACAGGGAAGGAACATGCACACGCAAGCTCCTGCATGCCCTGTCTGGTGCGGCATGATAAAGAGGCATGAAACGCTCAGCAGTAATAGCAGTTTCCCCCCCAAATACCAAGAAAGCTCAAAAAAAGATTCCTTTAAGCTGAGCAAAAGTAAGGAAAGGAAAGAGGCCTGGAAAACAAAACCAAAAATAACAAACGAAACTGCATAGAACAGGAATAACGAAAATAAACAAACCCAGACAAACACTGGGGGAAGAGTGAACGTACTGTTAATCTGTCAAGTACACCGTGCACACATGAAACTATAGAGTAAGCTCAGAGAAGCATCCAGCTTCCCAGCTGAGCGAGGACATCTTCTTGTTGCCAACCAGCACACGTTCCTTAAAAAGTCATACTCCTGGTGAGCCAAGTCAGAAGGAATCTAAGCATGAAACAGCTGCACGCATTCAAAATGCTGCTAAGAACAGCAGCACCTTGTGAGTAAGCTGGATAGGGGGCAGCCAGCACCAGGCTTGGACAAAAATAGCCCAGTGGAGACAAGAGGCAGGTAAAGCGACACGAAGCTCTCCCTGCGGTTCTCAGCACTGAAGGGTGCAGAGGTGATCAGCTGGAACAGAAGTCAGGGAGAGGGGAGTATTTTATGGGCAAGCAAAGAGGACTGAAAAACAAGAGAAGCAGCAGAGCGCTGTTTCTGCCATGCTAAACCACACAGAACTAATGGCCTCCAGTAACCACAGGGGAGAACTGGAGGGGGACGGGAGTGCTGCCATGGCTGGCCCCGATAAGGCTCTATCTAGGAACAGGCGCAGGACTGTGCTCACAGCCCGAGAACCGGGTCCAGAGGAGTGCGAGAACAACAGGATAACATCAGGCACTTCTCACACAGCTGAAGGACCGCCGCTGGTCATCAGGAGACAAGTGCAGATGGGAGACTTTAAAGTGGTGCCAGAAAAAACAAGCTACAGCCAGGGTCGAGGAACATGGGATCCAACTCCTAGTTGTCAGCAGTTGTGGTGTATACATTGCTGAAAACAGATGCAGTGCCAGGAAAATCCAACTCCCAGCATGAAAAAAATAACTTAAGAATGATAATGAGAGAAGGCAAAGCAACTGCGACTGTGAATTAGTGATTACATAAAAGCTTCTATCTGAAAGTTATGCTAGGCCAAATTCTGATGTCACTTCTTCAGCCAGAACGCTCCCTCGAGACCCTGTGATTTGGCCACAAATTGCTACATCTTAAAAAAAGAAGGGGAAAAAGCAAACAAACCAAACCAAATATTCTCTTTTTAAGCTAGCTGGCAACACACAGCAGGCAATAGCCTTGACTTCGCATCAAACACTTCTCCAGCAGGTAGCTGGATTACTCTGCTTTATGCCACTGTACAGTGTAACTGTGAGGTGCGGGCCAGGCTTCAAGATTCACTGCCTTATGTGACTGCTATTCAGGGAAGCGGGAACTTTGGGCTGTTCGCTATGAAGGAAAGCAGATGTTATTCAAAGCTCCCTGAAACAAGTGAGATACAATCTGTAGCACAGCTCCTTACACTGAAACATATCAAAGCTACTCCTGAAAAACTGAATGTACAATAACTTGGGTACTGCCATGAGCAAATGTAACAATCATCATGGCCCACCTTGTGCTGCTCACTCCAGTGCTCCAGGAGCAGCGTTGCTACCTAAACCCCTTCTCCTTTCCTTCTTCTTTTCACAGCTGCAATGTTCTTTGGTATGTCCGGGCTGAATAGCAACAAAAATGTCTTTCCAAAATAACCGATCTGGATTAAAAACAACTGGTGTCTCAGTGGCAGGCACACAAGAACAGTGGAAGGATACTCTCTCCAGCACTGCAAGCTTCATCCCATTCCCTGAGCATTACTAAGCTTAGCAGCAGCTCTAGGCTTCACACCTAGAGGCCTCTGTGCAGTTTCAAATGGAGTGTCTGCAAAGCCCAGGCCCCAGCAAGCCCCAAAGAGATGCAGCCACACTGCGATGCTGCAGAAAAGAGGTATTGAAAATGCCACGAGAAAATGATGGCTATTCTGAGCAGGAGACATACGCTTCGTATTAAAGATGACCTGCTGTAGCAGCCCTTCCAAAAGCAAGGGAACGTGCTCAAATACCTGTCGTAAAATCTGAAGCTACAATGCTGCCCAGCCAAAAATACTGGAAATAGCTCTTTCAAGTCATGCAAACACTTCGGAGTTTCTGAAAGGAGAAATAGCTGGAAATAGTTTGAGATAAAAGAACCTTTCATGCCAGCTGGCAAAAGGCAAACAGATGGATCAGATAGATGGATAGACAGGGCTTAAAGCCACTTTTGTCTCAGCAGTGGGCTGGGCTTGTGTATGCAGCGTCTGAAGGCAGCATATCACATCATCTGACCCTTAAATGTTAGCTTTATGAAATCATATCAGATGAAACTGCAGCCTTCAAAAGCATCTCTCAGCCTGGCAGGACTCTCACCCTCCTCCCCTCTGCCCACCAGCACCTTCAACAGTGCCCAGCTTGGCTCTCACACAGACCTTTGCCCCTCATGTTTCTCCCCCTGTTCAATTCTGCAGTCCAGCCCCTATCAAAGCTAAGAAGGTGGCACAGGGAGTTCCACAAATATTTAGGCAAAACACCCCTTTTTCCCTGTGGTGCAATAACAGCACTGTAAGAAATGGGTGCTGTGAAGGCTGAAGGGAAATCCCCCCAGAAGCATGTTTGATATGCTTTAACAGCAGCTTACTGAAAGCAGGATGTGATGCCAACAAAACAAACCAGGTTAAAGTGCGCTGTATTTTTGGTAGCCTGCACAGCATGAGAAAGATGATTTCAGCTGTGATTTTGGTGCTTGAGTCAAAAGAGGTCAAACCAAGCCACCTCAGGACAGGAATAATGCCTTGATTGATGGTGATGAGTCTGAGGCACAGGTTTGCATGAACCCTCACAGTCTGCTTACAGCTAGGTACGTCCCCCATCACCACTTACTTCCTTCTTGCACAAGATGACTGTGGCACAGGGCTGGGATGTCCCCAGTGCTGGCAGCTCATTTCATGTGATGCTCGTCACTAATTACAATGGCCACAGTCCCCACAGGCTCCCTTCAGCAGCTTGTTCCTTGGACTTCAGTGGGTTGCTGCCAGCGTGACATCCCGGGTCTACCGGATCACCAGCCAAAGCAAACCCAGGGTCTCTGCAGCATCTGAACTGGTGCAAAGAGATTATGGAAAAGTGGAAAGATTAAAATAAGTACATTGAACAGGAGCAGGAGTAGTTTAACTTTCGTTTAGAAATGTGCTTTTTTGCTGTATCAGGACTGTGTGTCCCTGGAGATTTCATGTCGAGGAGAAATTGCATAATATTAAATATTTATCATGAAATTCAGTTGAAAGTGGTCTGTAATGATAGGTCAAAAAGGAAAATCACCTCTGCACCATTTCTATTCTTGTTTCTTTATGACACATGAATTCATCCTGAAGGACTTCAATACTCACCTCTATAGACGTTTCTGCTTTTCATATCTTTCCTGTCTTGTCTCAGGAAGGCTCTGAGTTACCAAAGACATGGCAGGATTACACCATCAGAATTGCAACATCCGAGCCCTGAGGTGACTAATCCCCACGTAAATGGAAAAGACCAAGATGTGCAGTCTGTGTGGCTGGTAGGTGCAGAGCCAGACAGTCTCCTCCAGCCCACGGGTGTGCGGGAAGCACATCCCCTCCATGCAGGGACACTCAAGATAGCCAAGGGTCTCTGGCACCACTTCCTTGGGTCCCTTCATAGGGACAGTGGCACAAGTGGCCCTGTGGGCACACTGGGGCTCACCTCATGGTGGTCACCGTCTCACATCAGGGCATCACAAGCATGGCTTAAGGGAGATAGTCCCAGGGGGAGTACTGGATTCTTCATGGGAAAAAAATCCTCCTTTGTATAAGGCCTAATATCACTTTTTACTTGTGGTCTTTGAAAGACAAACAAAACTGTGTTCTCTATGTAAACCGCAAAGCCAAAAATAGCTCAGAGAGCGCCCAGACTTCTTTGTCCATCTTAGAGACGTAGTTGTCAGAAGAAGACATCACCAAGCACACTTCTCTTTCCTGTCGGCATCATCTTACGATGATTCACGCAGCTCAGCTGAAGGGTATTTCTAAAGCGTGTCTATATGATGCAATGATGGAGCTGTCTCAGATCCAGCACCTGACTGCTAGTTTTCAAAGGACACTCATTTTCGCTTTGCAGAACCAGTCTAGCCAAAACCATACATGCCCCTTCCCCAGCACAAAGCACGGGCAGATGATGCAGGCTCCCACAGGGGTCAGTGTGGGCTGCTGCATGCTCTGCAGCTGCAGAATCCCCTGGGACTGCTGGTGGGTTGCTGCAGAGGGGAGGGGACATGCAATCCTTTCAACACACCAGGACCTCAACTTTAAATGCCATTCTCAGCAGGGAAACCACACTGGGTTTGGTGGCTCAGGGTGCTCTGCGTTTAAAAGTAGACTGTCAGGACCTCATCAACCCTCTGCAAAGAGGCACCACTCTTCACCTGACTTCATTAGTTTTGAGGAAGGTGGTGACAGGGAATTGCTCTTTCCAGGGAACTGGGCCAGCAGGGCAGCGTTGCCTAAGCTTTCTGCCATTGAGCTAACAGCACAAAGACCATGCATTGAAAAGAGAGAAAGAAACAAGGCCTGTGTCATTCGCAGGCACGAAACACAACTATGGGTAGGCAAAACAGCTCATTGCAGCCATTTGTAAAGGTCAGGGTTTCATGAGGGGATGGTAATCAGCAGCTGACAGCCGAAGGAAACCCAGATGTTTAAGTTGCACATGGAGCAAATTTGATTGAGAAATCAAAGAAACCCAACGAGCACAGATTCTATTCTGCTACATTCAGATGACTTTTTTTCTTTCAGGTTAAAAATGCGTTCAGGGCTCTCTTTTATAGTTCTGACCTCAGTAAATGGCAGTTGTTCAGCTGTCAAGGATCAGAGTTGTGAGCTCCAGTGATTTATTGCAAACTAAATGCTAGCTGATACTTCCGACAGCCTATAGGCTCACATGCTTTAATCAGCGTTTTAGCTTTTATCAGCACTTTCTAAGCTTTATGCTGAAATAAAGGAAAATAAACCCTAAAAACGTGTATACCAGGAGCCAGGCAAAGCCCAGAACCTGCTACCTGCAAAACCATTGTGATTTTTTTGCTTATACAGCGTGAGATATAACACTCACTTTTTCTTCCTTAATGCCTGGAGTTACTTTCAGATGGTACCCTAGATTGTACTTTCAGATTGCACAGGTACATTCAGACTGTGCTGTTATGTTGTCACAGGCTTTGGTGCCTGTACTTGTGACTCACCACAAGCATTGGAGGATGCACACCTCCACGGGCATCCAGTGAAGCCTTCTGCAAACTCGTGTCCAGGGAAAGCCATGTGGTTTGCAGGAGATGCACCTCGTCTTGCTGCCTGTTGTCGGATACCATCAGGGAGCTCCAAGAAGTCCCAGTTAGAGAGGGCTGGAGGCAACAACAAAGTAAAAAGAAAATCCAAACCTAGCGCGTCAGAAGATATTTAGTATAAAGGAGTAGTTTTGGTTGAGCTCTGTGCTTTAGGCCTACCTTTAGCCTGAAGTGGTCTTCCTGGCCCTCTTTGTTGATAAAATGATGGACATCCGTTGGACTTCAGAAGCAAAGGGCAAACGATCTGGTACAACAGATGACCGGTTACTGAGCAAGGCTCTAACCCTCATTATAAAACAAATCATCTTGAACATTTGCCTATCAACAGAGTCTCAGTGAGGCCATTTATGGAGCGCTTTTCAAAGTAAACAGAAAGGGCACCACTGATCCTAATGAGTGGGATCCATCTGAAATGCTGTGCCCAGTAACTCAGTTTCCTACAGACTTTTCAAGAGAGGTAAAGCTTTCGCAAGCCTTCAGAGAAGGAAGACTTTGGCTCGCAGCTCCACTAAGTTCACCCTCCTGCCCCAGCAGCATAAACAAAGCCACATGGTGGGACTTCCAGACGGCCCTGGTCAGGACAGTGCATCGCTTTCCGCTTTTTGCATCAGAGGAGGTATTTCCTGGTGTGCAGGGCGTGGTGAGGCAAAGGAATGGTTCATTTTCTTTAATCAGCTTCGGTGGTGTTTGTATCTGTGCTTTCTTTTAATAGTTTCAGGTGCATTCGGTATCAGGAATATCTGCTTCAAGGCATAAGCAATAAAAGTTCTCAATCTGTCTTCCCCTGTGGGGTTTTAAACCCTTTTCTCCCGAAATAGGTGTGAGGCCCTTTCCCACAGATGCTCCGGAGCAGAACTATTTTGATCACCAAAACTCCAAACCCACAAACTCAGGGGAAGGCGAAAGATAAAAGGCCTTTCAAATCAAGTGAATAAGCCAAGGGAGAAAAAATAGACTCAGTCGTCTCTCCTACCCATTTAATTAATAGCATTCCTCCCAGAAGCGGCAAGTACAGCACGAACCTCTCCGAGCGCCTTTCCACAGCTGAGCTCCTGCCCTCCCTGCCGGGCTGTGGCTGTGCCCCTGCCAGAGGGTAAAGCTGCTGGCATCAGCAGGCAGGAGTGTGTGGGGGTGCCCATGCTCCCCACCAGGCGTTGGAGCAGACGAGATACTGCAGTGAAAGGAGTGGGACTGGTTGTGCTTCAAGATAAGATTGTCTGCCAGGGCTTTGTTGGAGGCAGCCTCGCAGATGCAGGAAGGAAAACAAACTGTAAAGATGGTAAAAGGAGAAGGAAAAAAAATGCCCCAAGGGAAGCAGTGCTCAGGAGACAAAGAGCTCCTCATCAGGGAAGGGCACAGGAACACAGAGACAAACAAGAACAGCACCAGCTGAACAGCATCATCATGCCCTGCCTTAGCAAGCTGCTCACTCAGCTCACTTGCGCCACGCTGCAGCCTCCTTGGGCAGCCAGTGCTGGGACTGGCACCAGGGACCTTGGCGTGAGGCGCTCCCCAGGCAGGCACGCTGCTGACCTGGTGGGTATTTCACAGTGGCAGCGGGAGGAAAAGCATCTGGTGGCACAGTTTGGAGGACAATGACATGCTGTTCCTGCCAGAGAGGCAGCAGGTGAAGTACAGCACAGCCAGGCTAGCAGCCATGCAGGCCCTGCTGCTCACTAACCGAGTGCATCACAGGCATGTCTGCACTCATGTCCCATGAAGTTTTGCCTCTTGGAGGCCTTGCTTCAAGCAAGGATTCAAGGGGAAATCCTGGTTTCAGTTTAGCTTAAGCTAGTTCTGCACAGCCCAGCCCTTGTGCATCCCCTGTCCTGAAGGTATTTTATGTGGTGCAGTTTCCTGCTGTGCAAATCTCCACCTGCTTCTGGCCCTTTCCCTGTTGCCCCAGGCCAACATAACGGGAGGATGGGGCCCCCAGGTTGACAGTGAGGATTTTCCATGCGGAAGTGGGAAACAGCAATGCACCATCCATTGTCCTGGTGGCAAAAACCAGCATCTGCAGCCCAACAGAAGCCCCACTGAGAGCATAGGGAAAATCTGCAGGTTTGGGGCTGATGCAGTCCTGTTTGTATCAACCACCTGGTGATAAACTCAAATCCAGGCAGGACCTGAGACGAGATCACTCACCAGCTTCTTCCTGCTGTGCCCTGTCTGTGTGATGTATGACCAGTGCCACGTCCTCACACGGATGGAGGGCTGTGGTCCCTGGCATGCACCCAACCTCAAGCACAGCAGCAGCAGCAGAGCCTGGCCAGAGGGACCCCTCCTGTACCAGAGCCATGTGCTGGTGGCTGTGCAGCCCCAGGGACCTGAGGAAGGCTGAGTACCTGCAGGGAAAGCCATGGCTGCTGTTTTTTGAGGTCTTTTCATCCAGGACAAGGAAGAGACACTTGCACTGGATGCCTCAGTTTGTTTAATCCACCACGCAGAAACAAAACCCTGAGAGGTTCAGAGCCCCAGTGTTTACTCTATCAGGCTTATTTCTGGACTAAATAAACCATCAAAATCTAAGTCTGCTGAAAACATCTAAATGTATGGTCATTGAAGCTGATGCATAGTTAGCATTTGGTAAGGACAAAGCACGAATCCATAATTACTGTAAGATGAGTCACCTGCAGAAACCAGAGCAGTAGCCAACAAAAAACCCCCCTTTGAATAACTCAATGAGAACAAAGATGCCTAGAAACATGCACATCAGCAGCAAGACACCCGCAGCCCTGGCGCAGGTCAGAGAGGGGCAGGTAGCACTACCCCAGCTCTGTGGAGGATGTCTCAGACCCCCATAGTCAGCTCTGACCGAGGACCCCATGCCCATCTGACTAGAAGCCCATCCCTGGATACCGGGGCGGTCTGACATCCATATTCCCTGCGTGACTCATAGGATTGGAACAAGCCCGACTTTTGCCGACAACAAAAAAGATAAAAATCATATTGCTTGGGGAAGTGCCAAGCTATTATTTCACCCAATTAGAGTCTTGAGCTGCTGAAAGTTAAAAGGATTTCCTCTGGAAAGAGAACATTCCCCAGCCAGAAAGTCTCCAGAAAGGTACAGGAACAGTAACTTCTGGCATTCAGCAGTAGGAAACAAGCGTCTAGCCAAAGGCTTCTTTTTTTCATGTGCTGGGGATGACATTTGTAAAAGATGCTACAGCGCATCCTGGAACTTGGATTTCTATTTGTACACTCTCTCCACCTGTGTGTGACAGAGTCGCATGTCCAGGACATGCTGGCAATGGTTTCCCCAGCTTTAGTTATTTTATTTAACTACCACAGCCTAAAGGTACTTACTATACCCCCTGGGGTTAAAATGAATGGATATCACTATTTAGATGGATACCTCTATTTGCATGGATGCACTGTCCTGCAGCAAGAGGAAATGAAAGCTGACTGCACCGATCTCCACAGCTGAAACTGCCTCCTGGGGAGGCCACGTGTGGTTTAGGCCCCATGTCAGTCCTGCTTCAGAAACCTCAGTTGGATTTGAGAAGCACCAGGGGCTCCTGCATAGGGGTCACGCAGGAAAGTGCCCAGCACCCTGGTGCAAAGCTTCAAAGCCTCATGCACTGCACATGGCACAGGAGCTCCATTGGCGTTCCCAGCCTGTTCACGCCTCCTTTCCCACACCTGCGGGCTGCCAGCCGAGCAAATCCACAGGGAATGGGTTTTACCTTGTGCTGCTGTTCCCAGGCTGGGGGCAGGCTGGCCACGGGGAGGAACCGCGCGCCCTTGCCCCAGCGCTGCCCACTATTGCTTCAGCATGGCGCAATGCACTGATTGAGCAACCGGCAATTAGATTGCATTTATCTGCCTCCAGTGTTACGGCGTTAACGTTCGCAGCTGCATAAATAACAGCCTGTGTCCCATTTTGCATGGCTTGGCTGATCCTGCAGCAGAGAGCAGCAGTAAAGCCTGAGCTCAGGTTTCAGTGCTGTCCCCACCTGCCCAGTGCCACCTCGGTTTTAAGGAGTTCATTTTTAAGTGTGCTTGTACACCGCCACAAAAGCAAACCTCTTCTTTTGCCGCTGTGCAAAAGGAAGTGTTTTGTGTTTTGGCACAGCTGGCTTCCATTCCTTCTTCAAGAAGAAAGGATTTAACGTGGCTGCCCTGAGACTGGCTGCAGCTTTATCAAGGAAGACTTCATCGTGGACTTAGACAACCTCACTTGCAGCCATTGTACTGTCAAACAGGTTTCCTTCCTCTTCTTCACAACACTTCTACATCACATCCTATTTAGAGCTCTTACAGTGCTTCATAAATAATGCGATAACAAGAGCCCTGCACACTTATGGGATTTGGGAGGCATTATCTCACATTTTAAGAGGGGGAGAATGGAGATCAGAGATTAAAAGTGGCAAACCCAATGGGCTGTGATCCAAACAACAGCTTTTCGAACCTCATTTCCCTTGGATCTAGAGCCCATCTTGGCTTCCCTGCTGTCAGCCCAGCCCTCCCACTTTTCCATCCCAGCACTTTCTCTCCAGGGTAGCTTATTTTGCAGCAGCGCATCAGCATCAGTCCCTCATTGTATTTTGCTTGAGGTCTGTAGAGACAAAATTGCTGTTTCCATTAGCCAGAAAATCGAATATAAGAAAATCTTTCTATCGTAGATTAACACTACTGAAAACAGTTATTGAACATAGAGGTGCTCACTGCTGTGACAGGAATAACCTTTTTGCTCAAGAAATACAGCAGAGTGCAAAGGATGCGAGCTCAGAGCTAGGGCACACCACAGAGGAGAGGCACTCACTGCAGAAGCTCCTGGATTTCTATCAGGGGTTAATTAAGCGTAAATGAGCATCAGCACGGATGGTGCTCTTGGCAGTACTCTGTGCTAGCACGGAGCACTGTGGTGCTCAGGCATCACCAGCTCCGTGGGGGCAAGGCTGACTGCTGCTGGGGGCTGCACATCACAGAGGCACAGGCTCTGAGCCTGGCCATTGAGAGCACAATTGTAAGCTACTCCAGAAGACAGCACGGCTCTGCGCTGCTCCCCGGGGAGGGCAGGAAGCTGCTGCCGGGCCATCGCTTATAATAAACCCAGCATTTCTTCCAGAGAAAGCACAGCCTGGCTGCAGGGGCACGCAGGCACCAGGATGCGGTGCAGACAGCAGGAAGCCGACTCGTGAGATTTTCCGTGTGCAGAAACAGCTCCAGAGCGATGGGCAAGCCGGAGGCTTTACCTGAAAACAGCAGGGACTCCATCCCCCCCCCGCCCCCAGCAGGCAGCCTCCATGACCCCGGAGCAGTCACCTCCCTTGTGTCCAGCTCAGCCTCAGCAGCACCTCTCACTGCAGAGGCACACGAAATGCCAGGATAGCTCTGGGGAGCTCATCTCTGGAGCAGAAGGGGCAGTGCCTGGAGCAGTGCAGCATGACTGCTCCACCCATTCCCTGTGGTGGGGAAAAACAGGGTCCTACCACCTGGCTTCTGATGCCAGACAACAGCTGCTGCACACAGGCACAGACACAGGGTGTCAGTGGGTGGGAGCAACAATTTATGGATGGTAGGAGCAAGCAGGATGCCTGCAGGCAGAAGATACCTGTAAGGAAGTGCACATCCATGTCCAGTTGGCACTGGGGTAAGGGACTGCTTGAGTCAGCCATGCCCTAACAGTCCCATGCAAACAAATCCTCATGCACAGGGAACTACCACGCAAATTCCCCAGGCAGCAAAGAAAAAACCCCAAGCATCTTTTCCCAGAACCTACAGTCTTAGCCTGAAGAAAACACTCATTTTCCTGCCAACAGCTTTCACAGTGCAAAGTAGCTGCTAAAAGAGACAGATGATGTCTCTCCAGTGAGAAAGTGGCCAGCAGGAGCAGTGAGCAGCTCTGGTGCTTGCTGATGGCCTTTCTGCAGAGCAGGAACGGTACGTAGCTCCTCAATTCCAAAGTGGAAAACATGGAAGCAGAAAGCTCAAAAACCAAACCAAAACCCACCCAACCCCCAGAAACCTAAACCAAAACCTACCCAAACTCCAAACCACTTCAACCTTCTTGGCACTCCGTCACTTGGATTCTGCAGACACAAGCCAAAGCAGCTTTCCTTTGGGGTCAGTGTGGGCAGGGAGAGAAGACGCAGAAGGCCCCCATGACCTCAGCCCATGAGCCAGTTGGGCCCAGTGGGAACACAAAGGGCTGTCACCAGCCCAGAACAGCTGCACTGTCAGTAGATCAGCACCTGGCAGCTCCTTCCCTGTGAGGAACCCTTCCCCAGGTGAGATGCCCTTTACCTGGTAGTATCTGTAACTGCACAGCCAAACGGGCTGTTGGCTGCTGATTAGGCATTAACATGGGCTGTGAAGGAAGGCTGTCCCCCTCCAGCTCCAGATCAAAGTGGGACTAAGCTTTCAAAAGCAGTCTGAGCACAGCCCATGTGGATGGAAGAACCTGGGGACAGAGGGGTTAAGTGCCCATGGAACTTGCGCAAGATGCTTTCGAACTGTCAACCATCCATTTGAAACACCTTCATTCACCCTGTTACAGGATTAGCCCTAGTTCCTAAGGTATTTTTCATTGTTAGCTTCTTTTTAGAGTAACCCACACTGATTCTGGTTTATTCTTCTGTTCCATAGAACTCACTGTTTTGCTTGAAGTGCCATCATCAGTCTGGCTATCTGTTCTTTCTGTATTTAAGAAACTCGAAGCATGTACCCTTAATCATTAGTTAAGCAATAGTTTTGGAGTTTTGTTTAGTTTTGCTTTATCAATAGACAAAACAGGAGACCCATTTTTGGATGGATCAACTCCCTCACAAAGATTAGTGACCAATACCACAGACTCCACATTAATGCCTTGTCACACAATTATTTCTTACAAGAAAAGCTGTACAAGCTTCAGGATTTAAACTACAGTAAGAAAATCAAAGGCTCTAGTCCCAGTTAAAGGCCTGTCCCACTCCTTGGGTAAGAACCACCACCTCCCTGTGCAAAGAGGCTCTAGTATTTCCCAACTATACCTGCAGGTTTTATTATTATAGGTGCAAGATGGTACACAAATGCCCAGACCTTTGTGGAAAACCACGAGCGAGCTAACCAGTCTTATCTGCTTGAACTGATAAACAACTTGAAATGCAGTGACCCTGGCTTACAATCACTGCAGTCTATCGCCACTGTTTATTTTCACTGATCACAGTTAGCGCTCAAGTTGAACGCACTTATCGATGTTTCAGCAGGAGCCCTTTGGGATATGCAGCTTATTGTTTTGAAGATGAGGAGTTTAATAGCTCAAACCAGAACCTGGAGTACTCACTTCCTTACCTGCTTAACAGAAGTAGTGGCAGGTTAATTGCATGGGCTATCCAGAACTGAAAACCTTAAAACTTGCTTCCCTTTCTCCACCCAGTATTCCTGGGTCACACATATTGTGGGTTATTTCTTCAAAGGAGTTTCATTCAGCAAAACCAAAGACCTACAGCATTTCAGAAGTTTTAAAAGAGAATAAAGTAGAAGTTCCAGTTAATTTGATATTGAAATCATCGCTCCCAACACCAGAGCAGGAGGAGAGGCAAAGACATGCTGCTTCATGACCAGGCTCCAACAGGCTGCCTTGCGAGATAGAAACTGGCCTGCACCGGACATTGGCTTGCAATCATAAACCACTAAAATGTGCTATGTAGGAGGTGAATCTCATCCCTGTGTTATCGAAGGAATAAACAAAAGACAGGAAAAAGTTGCTGTGCAAAAATAATTTGCCTCCATTTCGATCCCACTGATTAGACTTACTAAGCAACCGATGCTCATACAACTTTTCTGATTAGGGTAAATTATATAGGACATTTTCTGAGCAGCACATCCATAATTTATCTGATGCTTCAGAGGAAGCAACTGCATTAATAGTTCAGAGGAAACTGAACTTTCATGTCTATATGGATTTCTGCTTGAAAATGCATTTATAATAAAAAACTAGAGGCATTAATAATCAAGTCTTCAATCTCATTATGAATAATTTTTCATACCTTTGCTGTCCACTTAAACATTTCAGCTTAAACTCATCTTACTTGTCTAGCAAAAAGCAGATGAACTGGAAAGGTCTCAGCAATCCCAGGCAATTCAGAACTCATAAACAACCAGTGACTGTAGACAGTGCAACAGAAGAATCCATAGGTAGCACTTCGGACAAGAGGTGGTTGCAATATGGCAGCACAGTCCCAGTAAGCTGTTTCATGATACTCCTTGACCGACCTCTCAATTATAGCAGTTAAACTCACTGCAACCTTCCTGAGGGGAAACAAACCAAACAAAACATCATGCAGTTCATGTTCTTGATACTGGTAGAACTGCTTCAACAGACATGTTACCAGTTTTGTTAGGGATCTGGTATATCCACTCACGCTAACACGTAAGTAAGCCACAGAGCTGGTCAATAAACTGTATTCCACAGAAAAGCACCAGCTACATTGGCTGCAGTCACCAAATGTTATCCAGATAAGGACAGTGCTACTTTGTTCAGGTAATGGCTCACCACCGCACCTAGAAAAAGAACACTTTCACACATTAACAAAATGAGTGATAAGCACAGTCAAAACAGGCTTCCTTTTCCGCAATGAAGCTTAAAGCGCTTTAGCATCTTGATTATATGATGCTACTTCAGTGCACGTGTATCCCCTACAGAGAATGGCAGAAGTAGCACATGAAATAAACAGAGTTGCATTCTCATCTTCATTATCAGATAATTAAAGAACTCATTTTGCCCTGGGCATTTTTAATTATTTTTTAATCAAGTGACGAAAGTTGCCACTATCACCACAGAAGGAATTTGGAAGCCAACTGATGTTAGTTCTAAACACGGATCTGAATCTTGTCAGTCAGTACAGCAAAACCAAAGTCTGTCTGAAAAATGATTATAAAAGCCTTTCTCGGGAGAACTACGACACAGACTCAGTAATGCAGCTCAGCTCTTCAATGCACCTTGGGTGCACGGGTATTTGTAGATGATGCAGAGATATTTGTGCTAATTTTATGCAGAACTTTCACACACTCCAACCTTTGACTTCTTTAGAGAATTCCAAAGACAAGAGAACATTTTCACACTTAGGATTTTGCTTCGCTTAATATTCATTTAAACCAATAAATCTTAGAAATACTCCTGACAATGCTTAGAAAGCCAACAAACAAGAAAAAGGCATAGAATCTCCATAAAAATGTTTTTATTCCTTATCAGTGGAGACTGCATATGAAAAGAGGATCTACTGTGAGCTTTTCAACAGAGGAAACCGCAAAATAAAACCAGCCATCCTCCTAAGTAGCGGAGACACCAGGGTATCCTGTTCCAGGGCAGAAGACGGCTGTCCACTCCATCTCACTGCCCTCTTGCAACACAGCAAAGTTAGTTTTCAGCAAGAGGCTAAAGAAATTGTCACAAAATGCTACTCTGAATCAGCTGTCCAAGGGCCAATGTTCCTCCCTGTTCCTCATCAGTCTTCATCCTCGTCTTTCATTTTCTTCTTTTTCTTCTTCTTTTTCTCTGTATTCTGCAAACAAACAAATGTTGCTATGAACAAAGCATAATGAAAAAGCAAAGCAACACATGTAGCTAGGCAACAGAGCTCACACTCAAAGCATCATAGTAGCTGCCATACTCAGCAAAGCAGGACCCAAGAGATGTCCCCTTTCCTCTATTGCTACATGCACTTGATGTTTACAGCACAGTGGGGCCAGCGGTCAAGGGCAGCTGTGCTCTCTGCTACACTGCTGGCAGCTCAGCACCGCAGCCAGGCAGCATAGCTGTGCTAAACAAGGAGGAGAAAATTAAACCCCATGTTAAGAAGAGGATTTCAAAACTGAGCAACTGGTTTGGCTTGGCCCCATCCACTCTGCTGGTGCTAGAAGCCACCAAATGATGCTTCATGAATTCATCAAGTACAGCTGCTGCTCCCTGCAAGTCTTAAGCACCAGACAGATGCCTGTGGATCGGCACCAGGGGACACCCTCCCGAGGAGAAAAAGCGTAGAAAGAGAGCAGACTAAAGCTGGGGGCGAGGAAAGGAAAGGAGGGGAAACATGGAGGCATTAGTCACAAATTTCCCAGACCTTATTTCGTAACGCAAATCTTCAAGATGTTACAACGATGGATATCATGAAATAGTTACTAGATTAAAACTGTCCTTGCATACCATGGGTTATACAGATGAAAACATTTCTCCCCCCTCACTCTGTATGTTTTGGAGAGAATCCATTCCCATAAGGGATCAGGTAGCTGTGCAATTCTGCCTTACCTCAACCGTGGGGCTGGTGGGGTGCTCCTCATTCAGTACCTCCTCCTTTTCAGCTTGCTTCTCCTTATCCTTTTTCTTTTTCTTCTTTTTGACAGGTTCACCATCTTCTACTGTTCTCTCTTCTGTCCCCAGAAGGAAGAAAAATTAAAGGCAGGCTGTCAGTTATTAAGAGTGGTAAAAGGCAAAATGAAAAGGTTTCTATGAGATATGAGAGGATGCAGCGATGACAGTAAAGAGGCAAAATACTGAATACACACTGCCCCATCTTTACATCTCTATACAATTGCTTTCCCTCCTCTTTGCCCTTTCCTGCACGACCACTCCCTGCCATAATCAAAACATATAACTACCTAAGACACAAGTGACAATGTTCAGACAGCACCATTCACATCTCCTGATACAAACACCACTCCTGTACGCTGCTCTCAAAGTTTAAAACGAGCTTGCATCTTTTCATTTGTCTGTCACATTACACTTAGTGCTTTTTATCTGAAAAGAGATTGTCCACAGTTTGGCAAGTATTTTCACCAGCATCACAAGAGCAGCGAAAGGACTCAAAAACCCACATTAGAAGTACGTTCAGCCAGCAGTAGCTTGTTCACAACTTATTTCCCTATCTTGATGTTGGAAATGTGCTAAGAAGCAGAGCATTTTTCTTTACTGTTCAGAATGGCAAACGCAAAGATCTCTTAATGCTGAGCAAACATAAAGCATTTAATGCAAAAGCAGAAACTCTTTCCTGTCCCGGAAGACAGGAATTGAATTATTTATATAAGCCGAGAGGAACATTAACCCAAGGAAAGATTTACTAATGCACTCTTAATTTCCAGGACTATTCGTCTCCAGCTGGGCTATCTAACTACAGTGCTAAAGGCACAGTGATTTACCACTCATTTTCTAGAATACATACCACAATCTTAGGAATCTCTAGGTAAAGAAACCAAGCAGAAATGATTACCAAGCTGACAGCCTATGCAGTAGCCAGGCTGTTACTGGAGCATACCCAAGTTAAAGTTACATGCACAGCTGAGTCAGTGCTGGATACCAAGTTTCTCAGTATGTAGTACGCGTGAGTGAGTTCATGACGTAGCAACCGGTGTCCTTCAGTAGCTACAAAACCAAGATGCTGTGTTTGTGGTGTGTACCCCACAAGTAATTTTCTCACTGTACTCCCCCCAAAAAACTGAACCAAGTTAATTCTGAAGCACACTCACTCACCACTTACAAAAAGAACACAAACAAAGCCAGTGCCATTATACAAACCCCAAAACACACAACCTCCTAACATCTCGACTGTATTTTGTCACCAGTTGAGTTCCTTGAGGCAGCAGCAGGATTATATGAGTCAAAAAAAATACACTTCAATCTTTGCCTCTAACATAAACTTCAGACAAAACCAACTGGCTTCAGGATAAAAAATTTCCTAGACATGTCTGCAGGAAAATACAGCTAGCTAACACAGGCAGCTTTCTGACATTAAAAAACCTTGCCAGAAGCAAAACAGCAAAGGATTCCACATAAAGGAACTGGCAAATATAATTCTAAGTGGATTCTGCCATACACATTCACAGCGAACAGTCTGCAAGCAAAGGCATTCAAAACGCCTGTAGAAGAAAGTATCCTCACCTCCCTACGTATGACACAAGGAAATAAAACGTAGCTGAAAAATAAGTATAAACTACATTAAAGCCACACAATACCACACAAGCACACGCATCATACTCTGCTATGTCATACATTGCACTCAGATGGATTGGTAAGTTGTGCATTTTCAAGCAAAGTGCTGGGTGGTAACCTTGGAAAAATAACTTCTTGTTATAACTCTACATGTCATCAAGTCTGACACAGCAGGCAGTGGAACCTGTCACAATTTACAACCACAGATGATGCACTGTGCAGTCACTCATAGGCACTGTCACTTCTCACAGCCAGCAGCAGATGCCTTCCTGCAGATTTCAGTTGCTGCTTTCCAGCAAAGTTCATCACAAGGCTTCACGCGTTTGTACCTAGGCAGAATGAGGATAAAGGCTCCAGGGGTGCTGGTCTTTTCCCCCTGGGTGCAACAATTCTAAGTCACTCAGGCCCAGTGGGGTTTCTTTGTGATACACAGCAGCTGACAAGAAAGACAACAGCACTTCCTATCATGCACTGAGGCACAGACAGCAGCACCAAGAGAAGCAGTTTGAGTGATGGCCCTGTGCAGTGCTGGAGATCACCAGTGGGTTCCAGGCACCCATTTTCTGCCATTTCCTGTAAGCTTTTCCACACTAGCCTCATGTACCCTCCCCTCCTCTGGATGATGCTCTGCATGTACAGAATCAAATCACACTGCTTGTCAATAAAGATGCCATGTCATGATGTTGCTGTCATTTAAGGCTTTGCGGCTTTCAGGGTTCACTCTATTCATTTAAGATGATAATTCTCTTTTCAAGAGAGACCTTCCCAAGTGAATAGCTGCTACGATATCCTGATGCTTAAACGCAAGCTGAACACTTCACTGGGGGCACTGGCTAGCCATTTGGTGGCAGGCATTCTGTCTAACCACATTCAGCTTCAAAGACTGTAGTCACAAAAATACCTGTTTCTTTTCCCCCACCATCAAAACAGGTTTTAACAGACAGCTCCTTAAGTGGATTATAATTTGTTTCAGGCACTATCCTTCCACTCTGTTTCTTTTTAGGTGTAAAAAGCTAAAGTGGTTTGAAGTCATGCCTTACCATTTTCCTATCCAAAGCCCTGCCATACATGCACCCCAAACTGGGAGTAAAGAAAACGTTACACATCTCATCCTACAGTAACATCTACATTTCAGACTAGCACAATTCAAAATACTGCCCCCCTTTACAACAAATACTAAAGCAATAGTTTGACAAATCACTCTTCAGCTTCCCAGCTTACTCCTGTCCCTTACTTTCCTCTCGTAATACAAAGGGGATCAAAATTGACCTGCCTAAAGAATTCCTTTTTTTTCCTTCTTTCTGGACTGCTTTTCCACAACCCTCACTTATCACGCAGCTGCACAAACAACATGGGGTAGGAGAGAGCAGAGACTTCTTTCACAACATTATGTCTGGATGTGAAATCTCTGACCAGGGAAAAGCTTAATAGAGCACTGCACCAAAAAGTATAGAGCCAAGAACACAGAAATTAAAGGCTCATGCATATTCAAGTGACACGCAACACAAATCTTAATGCTGGGACTTCCTCTGCACTCTTCTGTGTATTATGGAACCTACTGAACCACTCAAACTTTTCAGACTACCACTACACCCCCTCCAGCACGCCGTGCAGTCACACAAGCTGTACTAGTAAAGAGCAAGGTCATGGTCTGTATAGCAGGTGAAATCCATGCACTTTGCTGGGTGGCCAAATACAAGAATTTGCAAACTTAGGGGCAGCGCTATTTTAAAGGGTACCGTAGGACAGGCTGAAGGGATTAGCTCTGCATACAGGGGACAGGAAATAAGTAAGGTCTCTGAAAATGCTTCCTCCATAGTCTGAAGCAACTGGCACAGTTCTAATGCCCAAGTATCCAAATAAAAGGACCCAGCTGATATGAACAGAGCCTACTGCTCAAGTAATTTTTGGTACCTCAAGGATACTTGCTAAGCTCCACCCAACCCCTAAACCAGGAGGGCTCAATAAAGCAAGAGAAGCAAGCACAAGCTGGTTGAAAAATAGATCTATAAACAAATATCCACCTCACTCTGTAAGAGATAGGAGGGTGATCAGTGTAATATTTCACCTGTGAGGAGCTCATGCCCATGAGATGTCAACACACTTGCTTTGATAATGCAATGGAAGCCCAAGGGGACAATTCTGAAACTATAGTAAGAGAAATTAGTTCAAAAGATTATCAAAAGCAGTGTCTTTGAGAACACCCACATTCTCCATAAAGCAAATGGGCAAAGTTCAAGCCTCCAAAGTACTTATATGTCACTGTCTCATTATGACAAGTACAAGAGAACAAACTGGGGCACAGATTTCAGCTTCATAGCACAAAGGACTTTCCCTCCAGTTTAATTATGAGCTAAATTCAGCTGATGATGAAGACATCATATACAGACACCATGGAACCAGAGTTTGGAAAGACCACACCTCAGCATCAGCTGAACATGAAGAGGTACAGAATCAGCTAACTACACTTTAATGTAGGCTCAATATAAGGAAGAAGTTCTTTACTGTGAGGGTGGTGAGGCACTGGAATGGGTTGCCCAAGGAAGCTGTCAATGCTCCATCCCTGGCAGTGCTCAAGGCCAGGTTGGATGGAGTCATGGGTGACATGGTTTAGCGTGAGGTGTCCCTGCCCATGGCAGGAGGGTAGGAACTTGATCTTAAGGTCCTTTTCCAACCCTAACTATTCTATGACACTCTAGAACACAGCAGCACAGAGAAGGGCAGAAAAGAGAGACTCCAAGAGCCCCCTACCTGCGGCAGACACAGGTAGTTGGGAGTAGCTCACCCCCAGATCCGGCTCAGGGTCTCACAGAAGTGATCTCCCGCCTCCCCTAAGTTACACACTGTGTACTCCACTATCATAGGAAGTATTAGGCCAGCCATTTAGAGGTGCTGAGTGCACTCTAGAGAGAAGAATGTTCCTTAAAATGAGCCGTGGTACAAAACCAGATTGTTTAAGTCACAGTCCAGAATCTTTCTCCATGCAGTAACTTACCATAGAAAGAAGGAACAACTGTGGCCATAGTTCAGTTTTAGCTCTCCAGAGAATAACAACTATTCATGTGCTATGTAAATTCAGATTGAAATTTCCAAGCATCATTTCACATCCAATTCTGACATTCAATGTTTGTATGTTGAAACATGCCAGAAGACATTTCTATACAGAATAAACCACTATTCTTTAAAGAAAATTGGGCAAGTTCTGCTTTTACAGAGAAGTGCGTGGGGTTTTTTAACTCAAAACTCTGAGGCCCACTAAACATGAACCTGCTGAGCAAGGAATTCTGCAAGAATGAGTTTTGGTTTCCAATGTACTTATATGCTTACACTGTTTAAAACCAGATATTTTAAGTAAAATGACTGCAGTAAGGTATCAGTCCACAAAGGATTACCATTTCCTTTTTTATATACTCATACTGAAGAATAACCAGACTGGCTGTAAATGTTAAGCCCCACTGCACCATACACACAGCAACATACCAGCAGCACAGACGGAGGAACTAACCTTTCATATCTGGTTTGAACTTCTTTGCTTTCACAGCAATCTCTGTGTCCTGCTCTTCTACCTCCTGAATTTTGCGTTTCTTTGAGACAGCAGGAAGTGTAGAGTCACCAGATGGGTCAAATACTTTAATTTCACTGTAATGAGAAAAAACAAGTTACAGTAACAAGAAGAGGAGCCAGACCCCAGGTGAGATCCTGCAGTTGCACATAAACTTTCTAACACCACTTCCTGAGAATACTACCAAACCAATCTTGCTCAGCTAACAAAAAGCAGCTACAGGTAGTGAGGCCATTTCTCCCAATACATCAATGGTTCACCAGTAATCATTACTAGAGGAGATACCCCATGAAGTACAACTGATCTGAAAAGAAGATACCTGTTAAGTAAGAGTTTGGCTCTGGCTTGTATCTGTTCAAGGTTCTACAGAGCACTTACCATTACCCAGTGGATTGATCTCCGCTGCTGAAAGTCTTTCTAATATAGCTGTATGGTCACAAGCACATAGGTCCCCCCCCAGTTTTTTAAGTCCATATAAGCATACCCTTAGGGTAATACACATACAGGATTAGAAACAGCTTTACTTTCGCATTTTTTGCTCTGAGTCTCCACCATTACATTCACACGGCACAATGCACAAGGCAGGGTGATGCTATGGCTCATCTCTGTATCCCTTGTATCACTGACTTTATAGGATATTCAAATATCTAATCTGTGTCTGAAACTGCCTCTTCTCAAATACTGCATGCTCCTTTGTTCTGTCCCAACTCTTCTAGAGGCTGCAAAGAACCAGCCACCCTGAAAGCCAGTGCTGGACCTTTTCAGGGACAACTGAATCATCTAACAGCTACGAAACACTTTTCTCATTCAGAACAGAATTCCTACTGAAGGAAAAATGAGTTTCACATCAGTAAGCCTGAACTATCCCCTCCCTAGCCACATACTGAGCATCTAAACTTCTCTGAAGTATGAATCTGAAGTAGCTACCTTGCACAGGTTACAAAAGCAACTGAGGCTGGTGACTAGACTGGGAAGCATGTAGTGATGCTAGCAGACAGTACCACAAATTCATCCCTTAAGCATCAGAAACTATTCTTATGCGTATTAACACTGAACACGGCTTTACAGATATTGATTACACAGCTTTTTGCAAAGTCTCTGTTTCAGTTTAAGCCAAGCAAGAGCCCCCTGGCTTCCTCATCATTGTAAAAATACTGCTGCTAATAAATAATTGAATAAAGGAAACCCCGGTGAATAAATATGCCAAAGATGGGTAAAATGCACTTTCTCAAATGTTTTTTGGAAAGCATACTGAAATGCTTCACTTGAAGCTCATTTCTCAAAACTACCTGGCAATTAACTTCTGAAATACTACTTTCAGTAGCTAATTCATACAGGATCCATAGCTCCAAACAAGACTAAGACATTCTTGCCAATCTCCTTAAAACACAGGTTTAGCTCTTCAAACAATCTCCATAAAGCAGCAGCACTGCCATTTTTGTACTACAAGGACAATTTGACAGGGATTGAGTTAGCTTCTCTTTCAGGCAGCCAGACTCAGCCAAACAGCCAGGAATTATCTTCAGTCTCTCCCCCAAGCCTAGACACATTTGCAAGGCACTTCTAACACTAGAAACATGTCCTGGCAGGAATTCATGACTCCTCATTTCAAGAGGTCAAAAACCAGCATGTATGTTGTCTCCTCAGCACCCTCCTCCCTAAGCTACTGCCTCTTCACACGCCCTGATGCTTCACTGACACTCTTTTCAAAAGCTGCTCCAGAAATCACAGCCATCGCTGCTTTGAAATGCCTAGCATATGGAAACTGAAGTTACAGCTGGCCATGAGAAAGAGGTTTAGGGACTGCAGATGGGTGCAACAGTGCTATTCTTTCAGAACTAGCACCTACTTCTGAAACTGGCCCTGGTTTTGGCAAGCACTTGCCTTCTCTACACCGAAGGTTCAGCAAAATAAGCAGGACAAGCTAAACAAGAAGCCTGAAACCAAATTAAGCAAAAACCCAGATGTCACAGCTCAGACTAATACTGCTCTGTTCAAATCCTTAGATGGTCATCTGTTCCAGGTGCAATTTACAGTATCACTTTGGGTACCAGAAACTGCTTTAACAGTGTCCAGGTACAGACCCTACCTATTGCTCAAGATACTTATTACAAACAAGACCTAAATAAGAAGGTGAAGCTTCACTCAAAACAAATGTCTTGTTATTTTTCTTTTTAAGAATAAGATGACTGTGTAGGTCTCTAGGGCAGCTTCCATGTCAAAAACTAATTCAAACTCTGAGTTGCTCAAATTCAATTTATTCAGACTTGCATAAAATCAAGCTGCTGCATATTAACTTTCCAAACTATTCGGCTTTTGGGGCTGATACTGACAGCATCTAAACACACTTGTTATCCGATGATGTCGGTAATTTACTACTAGAAAATCGTAACTGTTTCTCCAGTTCAATGGCTTTACCACAACTGCAAAACGTGGGAAAACAGAAATTCCCATTAGCAACGGGACTTGTCATCAGCGTTTAAAAGCACAGCAAATGCTTTCTGGATCTTAAGTCAACACAGCCCACAACCTAAAAGCTTCTCAGAAATAAAAACATGGAGTTATTTTTACACTGCCAAGCTGAAAGGAAAAACTATTCACCTCTTGTTCTGATACTTGTCTGTCCTGGCCAAGGCTTTTCCAGTGCCACTTATTCTTCTTATCTACAAGAAAAATTTACAAGTGAAAAACAAATTACTCATAATGAAAACAATTCCCAACACAAGTTCTACAGCTCTTGAAAGGAACTGAAAATCAAAGACAGACATATATAATTAGTCAGGCTCTTCCGGTACCTGTATGAGTCCTATACCTGGGAGCAGAATAGAGACAAGGAAGTAACTGGGGTGAGAAAGGCCTGTGCCTTTCTAATACTGCTCCTCAAGAGCCCAATTCAAGTAAAGAGCATCTAGTACTGGATAAAACATACCACAGGCACATGACCTACAACATCACACCTCTAAAAATTCCAAGATGAGCTTGGATTTGTGCACACTTCCTTTTTTCACAAGGATAACTGCATGCCAGGGCAGGTATCATAGAACCATAGAACAGTTAGGGTTGTGAAGGACCTTAAGATCATCTAGTTCCAACCCTCCTGCCATGGGCAGGGACACCTCCCACTAAACCATGCCATCCAAGGCTATGTCCGACCTGGCCTTGAACACCCCCAGCGATGGAGCATTCACAACTTCCCTGGGCAACCCATGCCAGGGCCTCACCACCCTTACAGTCAAGAACTTCTTCCTCATATCCAATCTTAACTTCCCCTGTTTAAGTTTGAACTCGTTACCCCTTGTCCCCTCACTACAATCCCTCATGAAGAGTCCCTCCCCAGCATCCCTATAGGGCCCCTTCAGATACTGGAAGGCTGCTATGAGGTCTCCACGCAGCCTTCTCTTCTGCAGGCTGAACAGCCTCAACTTTCTCAGCCTATCTTCATACAGGAGGTGCTCCAGTCCCCTGATCATCCTCGTGGCCCTCCTTTGGACTTGTTCCAACAATTCCATGTCCTTTTGATGTTGAGGACACCAGAACTGCACACAATACTCCAAGTGAGGTCTCACAAGAGCAGAGTAAAGGGGCAGGATCACCTCCCTCGACCTGCTGGTCACGCTCCTTTTGATGCAGCCCAGGATACGGTTGGCTTTCTGGGCTGCGGGCGCACACTGCCAGCTCATGTTCATTTTCTCATCGACCATCACCCCCAAGTCCTTCTCTGCAGGGCTGCTCTGAATCTCTTCTCTGCCCAACCTGTATCTGTGCCTGGGATTGCTCCAACCCAGGTGTAGGACCTTGCACTTGGCATGGTTAAACTTCATCAGGTTGGCATCAGCCCACCTCACAAACGTGTCAAGGTCCCTCTGGATAGCATTCCTTCCCTCCAATGTATCAACCGAACCACACAGCTTGGTGTCATCGGCAAACTTGCTGAGGACGCACTCAATCCCACTGTCCATGTCACCCACAAAGATGTTGAACAAGACCGGTCCCAACACCGATCCCTGGGGGACACCACTCGTTACTGGTCTCCAGCTGGACATTGAGCCATTGAGCACCACTCTTTGCATGTGGCCATCCAGCCAGTTCTGTATCCACCAAGTGGTCCACCTATCAAATTGATGTCTCTCCAACTTAGAAACATGGATGTCATGTGGGACAGTGTCACCCTATGCCTGGCATAAAGCCAACCTTAAAACCACAGTACAAGCCTCAAACTGTATTTGAACTAAAACTTGCGCTTTTCAGGTGATCAGTTTGTGTTTTGGTATTAACATGTCTCCGTGACTGTGCTTTGATGGGAAGTGTCACCTCCCATGAAATGTTCAAGGAGGAGCAGGAGGGTTTTTCTGGATTCTTTCTTGTTCTAGCAATGCCAGTAATACAGCGTTAGTATCAGGTCTTCTATCTTGGAAAGCTGAACCCAGGCATCATTTACAAGATGACACGCACCAGGCGTGCCACCTAAAAGATGAGAGTGAACCCTATGTTCTCCCAGCATGGTGTGTGAGTGGCAAGAGGTGGAGCAGCAGGTGTGCAGACAGGATATGCATTAGGTTATGGGAGGGCAATGTAGCAACATGCAGAATAACATCTTGCCTTAGTCTTAAGGAGCTCTGTCCTTAGCTAAGTATCACTAGCATTCAGATTTTATAGAACCATGGTGGAAAATGTGAGGGGGGAGAAAACCCAAATGTGCTTTCTTCTAAGGTGAAGGGAAGGAAGCTGTGAAGTAATGAAAGTATCTGTAGAGATGTAGCAGAATGTAAAGGTATGATCTTACTCATCTTGTTCAAAACCACGATTTTTCAACATAATGTAAATGAAAATAGGCATGTAAACAAGAAAAGCTGTTATACAAATAAATGGATGCAGCTGGTTTACAAGCCCTGCTGCTCCAGCCAAGGTTGGGAGAAGCTACTGCATAACAGTGACACTCAGATTACACAAGTGAGTGAAAGGAAAAGACTCGGAAAGCAGTGCGTTGGAAAATTCATACCATACAAGAATGTCAGTTTCATGCAGCCTTCCGCTAGACTTACCCCTCTCTCTTCCAAAAGCCTCATCCTCGTCTCTACTTTTAGTCTGTTCTCAGCTCCCATTTCAGCACTGGTATTCTCTCCCAAGGCATCATAACGAATAGTCAAGGCTGTCTTAGCTGCCAGCATTCGAGAAATCTGGAAAAGGCAAAAAGAACATTAAATGCTAACACTAAACATAAGGCAATGATTCACTCTGACCTGGAAACCATATCCACAAACAAAAGAACAAAGTAACCATTTACTAGCAGTGTTCAGTCCAAAAAACCAATCACCACATCATTCTTTCAAAACTGAAATGCTGCTAAAGTAACACCTTATTTTCTTGATAAACAGAGGGAAACATCTGAGACAGCAAGTTAGTTATACATATCCCACTTTATCCCAACCTTCAGATCAGGTTAGTCGGAGGTGTAATTTCCAGCTGGATAGCTTACTCCGCAATTCAAACACATATGCATCCACCTGCATTTTCCACATAACCATGAAGCAACACAGTAAAGCAAGCCATGAAAGAGCCTGTCTGAAGTTCAAGCCATCTCATCAACAGATACTCATGCTCTGGAAAAAGGCAAGCTGATGAACAATTCTGCAACTGACCTTTCCTTTGTTTTTGATATTGGTTTGTCCCACTAGGGAAGCATGATAGATAAGGCCAAATTTAGGTGTGTCCCGTTTAGTCTTCAGTGCTCTGAAGAGTGCCTTCTCAGCGCCCAGTAACTGAACTGTTGAAGCTGGATGTTTTGCCAGATTCAAAAGGGAACCTAGAAGGAGGCAACACAGCAATAGTAATTTATCAGACGAGCAGCGAGAGAAGCAGCATGCTAGATTCCTGCACAATTTAAAAGCAGGAAGCTTAGAGCCATCTATTTCTATAAAAGCTGCTTCACATTCATTTCCTGAAGGACATGTAAGCCATTTCAGTCTTTCATGCTTTAGCTAACTGTCTTGGTTTGATTTCAGCAACAGGAAAGAAGGCTGACTCAATAAAACATATTCCACTGGAGTAGTGCCTGACAGTCTAGCAGCAAGAACATATCATCAAGGAACTGTAGCATAGATAACTGAAATAAGGCTGCTACCTTGAGCCGGTCTGACTATAAAAGTCCAACGACAGTTTGTTGGCATTTTACCTCAGAAGTGACTGGACTATAAGCAGGAGGCTCAGTAAGTGTCTCAGAAGAGGTAGTGACTTAAGTTGCCCTCATATTCCAAAAAGAATTCAGGCAACTAAGAACTTTGTCATCACAGACCACTACTAAGCTCACGCTGGTATTCTCAGATTCCTCAAGAGCTATCTTCCCCACTCTACCATGAGACTGCATAATGCTTTTAGCTGACCAGCTCCTTGGTGAAAACCCCTGATAAAGTCATCTAAGCTTTACTTAATTTATTTATTAAGTGATCAGTGTAACCCACCTGCATGAGCAATGAGTCTTGCTCCAACCAGCTCACCCACCATCACGGTGAGATTAGGAGCAATGGCCATCATCCTGTTCTTCAGGTAGTCATATAGCTGTGTCCGATACTCAGAGATCTCAATCACCTGGCACAGACAGTCTGGTTACAGGAATCAGCATTAGCTGACCAACAAGTATCAATATAAATACATTGAAATGAGGAAGTGCTTGGAATTCCAACAGAGGAGACTATCAAAATGCAAATAGCAACCAAGAGCCAGAGGTATAGAAAGCTTTCTATAGGGCATACTCCCAGAGCAGAGTTCATCCACAGAGTATACTGGATCTGTATTGCTTATTCTCTTATGCAACTTATTTTCTCAGCAAAGCTCCTGATAAAGGAGCTGACAACATGCCAAAGACAGTGAAGCAGAACAAAAATACTTAGTAAGGACATTTTCTTTGGGACAAAACCCTGGAACATTCAGTTTTCACATAAATCTTTGCCACCATTCTCTTGAAATGGGATAAATGCTCTTTACTCGTTCCATACAAACACACACAATAAGAATGCACATAAAAAAAAGCAGCCTGGTCTAGACGAAGAACAGGAACTCCTAACCCTGCCACTCCCTGGTAAAGTCACAAAGGGATCTGACTGGCACAACTAAAGTCAAAGGGAGTTCACACAGAATCCAGATGAAAGCAGGACAGGGCTCTTAATTCTTCTTGAGGCCTCAGTGCTCCACTTTTAACCCAGGGTTCATCACCTGGCTTCAAAAGTGACAGATTAAAGAGAGGCTATACAGTACCATTATCTCAATGACTTAAAAGCACAATGATGACACAATTCCCCCCAAAAGCGAGACTGCCACTTTCAGAAGACTTTGTGCAGACATCAGCAGTCTGAGATGGCTCAGATGAGGTAGTGACTGTGCACCCTCATGTCTGTACATCAGGAAAGCAACAATATAAGAATCATCACTGCCATCACAAGTGTGTCAACAATGCCCTGGGAAAATCTCTGCTTGGTAGAGGAGGCTCTGATCTGGCTGAAGTGGAGTACCTATTGCTATTCACCCATTTGTATATACCTGATCACAGAGATGGATTATGTTGTTTATATCTTCTTCCGATACTTCTGTCCCCATGGAAATCTCAGCGGCAGCCTTCACGTCCTCTTCGATCTCCTCTGGTAGGATGTCAGAAACATCAGAGGAGGCAAAATTACTTCTGTCTCCTGTGGGGAACAGATGAAAGCACTTTTGTGCTGGGGGCAATATGAACTAGTAACAAAAAAAGCAGAGAGATGAAGATAAAAGGCCAAAATAAAAACAGGGAGTCAAGTCTCCCATCATCCTAGTCCAAACTCCCAAAACACATGTCAGTGTTCTGACTTTATGTTTATACCAGATGAGAATGCTTGGAAATATTAAACTTGAAGCTGGAAAAAAAAGCCCTTACTCTGTAACACTGCACTTCACCTTTTCAACAGCTGCTTGCTACAGGATTTTCAGTCACAAGTTTACAAAGGAAGAATTCTAGGAAGCAAGCAGTCATTTACCACTACCCAAACCTATGTAATTCTTCCTACAGTTGGAGAAAAAAGCTCCCTTAAAACCATAGGTCTCTCTCTGGACTGCAAGTTTCATTATTAAAGAAATACAGGGTCATGACTAGCTGGATGAATGAGTTGCTGGTCTACAAATCAGTGCTATTAATGCACTGCATACAAACATGCAACATTCTCCAGGCTCATGCCTCCTTATTACTCACCAACTTTCCGCACGCATTTACAATACGTTAGGTTATCCGTGATGATTTTGCCCAGTTCAGGGAAGTGCCAACCATACCATTCCCTACAGCGCATGATGTAGTTATTCAGTTCTTTGTCCAAGTCATCAAGAAGTGCTAAAAGAAAGAAGAATGTACTTTTTTGTCCTAATAATGTCATCTAAAAATGGAAAACTCTCACATTGACAAATTTAAATAGCATAAAGAGAGACAAAATGAAGTATTTTATCCCATAAAGATTGCAGTACATGAGAAGTCTTTACTTTTCAGAGAACTGCATAAGCCCAGGCACAATTATATAGAAATATTAGAATTCCCATGAGAGTGGACTGAGTGTTTCATCACTGGGACTGCCTTGGACAGACTCCTTTAACAGCTGCAAAGCACATTCCCCTGGAAGGGAATCAGCCAGTTATTCTTCTTCTCACTTAGCCGAAGATCTACACACAACACTGATGCAGAACTTAGCCATCTAATAAACTACGGAAAAATGCTTTAATGTTGAAAACCTGATATTGCATTCAATAACTTGATTTAAAAGATTGTATTAAGCCCTTTAGTTGACTTTCTAATATAAATATACCAAACACAAATCCAACAGGCTCACCATTTACCAGATATGACCAATTTGCAACGTTTAGAGTCCAACACCCACAGCATATATTGCTACAGAGCCCTGAGGCTAACGTATTTCCCACTAACGCAATACCAACATTCCCATCTGTTGTCTCAGTGGTAGTGACGAAGGAATTGAATTAAATCATTAATTTCAGCTTAACTATGTTCCATCATTGACTACAGCCTGGGAATTAATATTCCAAACAAGGATTCCTCACCACTGCTTCACAGCAAGCATGCCGATTACAATGTGGGTATCGTCAAGAAAAGATGAGGAATGAGCTTTCTTAGCTGCATTTACAATTTCAGTCTGTTTTCCATTAAGAAAGTAAGGAGATGGAATGCAGCATTACACACTGTGTTTTACATACCTAACATAAGAACCTATTTATACATCACCCTCTACACACGATACCACCAAAACGAAGGGTCAGAGAACCCTGTCCTGTGGGGCCATGCTCTCCCAGCACTACTCAGGAGGGAGGTATGTTGGGAAGTCAAGCCCTCAGAGGACCAAACCAGCATCACCTGTATTTCAGCTGATCTCTACGCTAAGAATAAGTGGTTGGCTGCTAGTTTACTGTATCACCCTAAAAATCTTCCTGCTTGCGGAAAACCATATTAACAAAACACATCAATACCCACTTTACTGAAACATGCTAGAAGGAAACTGATAGCTATACTTTTCTGTAACCAATGTAAGAAGTCAGGTATACGAAGCCAAATCCATTAATAATTTAAGCTCTAAATATACTTACAAATTGCCTGGATAATCATGGTATCTACTTTGTCTGGGCTGAATTTCAACTTGTATCGGGAAAGGCTGAGGAGACATAAATAAAGATTCATCAGCATCCTGACATCCTGCTGCAGTATATGTCCCACCTGTTCCTATTTTACATTAATATAGCTGTTTATACATTCATTCATACAGCTTGGTTTTATGCCACTGACTGCTCCCAGCTGTGGCCAGAAGCCACACTGACACATGTGTACATGCACGTTTCCCATGACCAGGGTGAAAGGGAAAGTTAAGGCCCTCTGTACCACGTGCAGCAGGCTGAACATGAGTGCTGTGGCAGGAAATTGGCTGTTGGCTTCTTTCTGCATGGTTCCCCACAAAAAGTATTTGTCAACAGCACTTCCAGTTCTGCAGCGGCTGGAGGCAATCCACAAAACTGTACCTACCCAGCACCGAATATCAAATACAGTAATATGAAGCAATAGAATCAACTTCTTCAAACAGATTCTGTCTGAGAAAGCCCATTACCATCTGTTTAATGTACATTTAAAATTTCTCAGTATGCAACAGTAAAAGACATTTGATTTCAATGAGGATTTGCATCTTCAAAGTCCTTTTTCAATATTAATGTCCATCTTCTAAGCAAACACATACCTATTTTTAAGGAATTAGCTATAGCAAAGTAGTTCTACAACTTGTCCATGCCTCATGGACAGGACGAGCTCAGGTCACAGTACAAACAAGATTTCAGATACAAATGTGTCCTGACTTAGAGTATGAGACCATGTCACATACCCAGAGCCACTTCAAGCAATACAGCATAGCCAAGGTCACAGGAGCAGGGCAGGCAGTGAAATAGAGCTGTTCTAGAAACTCACCTGTGTGCCAGGCCGAGGCACATAGCTGCCATCTCTCGAGAAGGGAGGCCTGTAATAAGCCCTTCAATCTGTGAACGAATGCCTCTCATCAGCTCTGTAACCATTGGGCTGTGTATACAGCTCAAATTCAACTTGTCCTAGAGGATGGAAATCAACGGTTCAAAGTCAGGCACAACACTGAAATTACTCTAAAGCCCTTCTTCCAGAAGCCTTCTCTCATTATACCTGATTTTCCCACTCCAATCCTGTGATCACACAACAGTTTGTCATCTTTGATGCTCAAGGTAGCGATACCTCCAGTTTCCCACACAGTAACAATTCCAGTTTGAAGAAGAGATTTATAAACAATGTTCTATGTAGACTGGAACTGAAGAGTCAAGATATTGCAATTTACTAGAAACAGTTTGGCCAGAGAGAGAAAATTCAGAGGTAGAAGGTTGGGGGCTTTGGGTCTTTTTCAGAGAATAAAACTAAATAATTAGTTCAGAGTCCTTGGTATTATTCACTTGAACATTAAATCCTCTCCCCCTCTTTTTCAGGATGGGATCATCAGAGAAATTAATGTTTTAATCTGCTGGGTTTCTAACCAATATTTAAGAGAAATCAAGCAAACCTGAACACCCAGTGCACTTCCACTGTATCATTCACTTGTGTACTCAAGATGACATCTTCTCAGTATACATGCAGTACACATTTGATCACAAGAATGAGGTATCTTCTGCTAACACAGCATTGGCAGCATAACCCATTGCTAATAACTGCAAAATCTCTGTAACCTGACTATAAGATTTCAGTAGCACAAGACTCAAGAAAGAATGGCAAAATCAGTTATCACCTTTATGACACCTCCAAGTTTGGCATCTGCTACAGCCAACTGTTCATGGGCATCTTTTGCCACTATCTTCTTGAGGATTTTCTTCAAGTTCTTGCTGAGCTTGCCTTCTACAAGAGCTGTGGATGCTGTATGAAACAAAAAGACCAAAGATGCAGTTTCTATTCCCTCCTAAAACCTGTAAAAATAGTACTCCTTACTTGGTATTTTTATTATAACTGCCTGCAGTAGCTCTAGTCTGAGCTGCAATATTGCTTCAGCACGCAATGGCTAAAATTGAAGAAAATTACATACTTGCTCCTTTGGAGGCCCAAATCAAAAACCCTTCTCCTAGTTGCCTCTCCTTTCTCCGTGTGGTTTCAGTTCTATTTCTGTCAATTTTGTTTAAGGATCTCTACTAACAGTATGCCATATGCTTTAGATACATGTTTAACATTTTCAAAGGCAAGGTTATATGGGAACATTTTATGTATCATTTAATTAACCAACCATTTTCCAGGTCCCTTAGCCAGCAACCACAATATCCTAAATTGAGGAATGGCTTATTTGCATCTGATGATGACTACAGTGTACTATCTAAAGCCCAACAAAGAATGATGCCAAACACAGACTGGGCAGTCAGTAGGCACTCACCCTTTTAACAGAGCATGTAGAGTGAAGAATTTTAAAAGGACCTTCTTCATTCTCAAGTATTAATAGACCTGTAAAAGCTTTACAATCCCACACAATATATTTTAAACTCTCTTTGTGGGTCAGCTCTCTGCTTCACTGAACTTCTGTGATTGATGCAACATCTTCATCACAGAGCAGAAGCCAGAGATTTTTTATTTCCAGAACCTTAATGAAATGTAAGGTTAAAATCAAAGTGCTGTGCCAAGTTCCCTTTCAATCCTCCTACGATGAAGACACGTTTCCACCTTTCAAGCTGGCCAGTAGCTCCTAACCCACTTAAGACAACCACATACACAGTCATCCCTTCAAAATAAATGTGACATAGGTAGTCTGTATAATCTTTCCCATTTCACAGATAAGTAAACATGAAGCAAAGTAGTAGCAGCTTTTATTGGGGGTTTTGTTCTTTTGGTTTTATTTCTATTATTTATTGGGGGGAAGATTTTTTTTATTGTTGTTCGGATGTGGGTTTGGTGGGGTTTTGTGGTAGTTGTGTGGTTGGGGTTTCTTGGATATGTGTGTGTTTTGTTTTGTTTTAAATCGGCTGAACCATGTGTGATCTGAATCCAAACCTATGCGCAAGTAACATAATCCAAAAAATATGCCATGCCAAAGAAAGAATATAAAGCAGCTTCAATCTCAGTTGTTTCACTCGCATCTTATGTATGATGGTACTGTCTCCTGACTAAGAAGAATATGAAGGATCCATTTATCAGTTGTAAATGTGACCTGGAACATCCACTTACCACTTTCATACAGCACATTCAGCAGTCACACCATTTCTGAATTATCAGCTAGAACTAATAATTTCTGTTCAAACTAGTCCACAGCATTAAGCATTTAAGGGTTGAATTAGTAAAATTACTGAATATAAGGTTATTTTGTTTAAACTTCTGAATTTCTTTAAAGTATAATACAGGTATGTTTTTTAGGCTGAAAAACACAGGCATAATATGTGTCCATAAAACAAGGGCAGTTGTAACAATATATGTACCCTGATATGCATCTGTTGTCTCAGTGGTAGTGACGAAATGTTGACTCAAATCAGTTATATTCATCTTCAACAAGAATCCATCATTGACAACAGGCTACATATATCAACCAAAACCTTCTACGTGGTGCTTATTAGTGAGCTGCTTGGGAAATAAGCATGGTAGGAAAAAATTAAGACTTCATTACATCTCTACTGTACCGTAGACTGGATGGATGACCTCGTGAAACAACAAAACAGACTGAAAAATCTGTAATTCAAAAACTAAGCACGGAAACAGAGCAGAGACAGAGGTAAGTAATGAGTGGACTAAGGCACAACAGGGATTACTTCTTTTTATTTTTAAGAATGGTGCTATTCACTTACCAGCAAGTGCTTCTGTTGTGTCCTGAAATTTCTCAAAGTGTTTCAGCTTCACTCTGCAGAAGAAAAATCACACACAAGTGTGTGAACAAGCATACATAAACTAGATGTTAGAACCATTTTACTCTGATATTACAGTTCTTCTCTTCTTCCGAAGACTGCAAGAGAGCAGAGATCAATATCCCTATCCTCAAAAAGAAGGAAGAGCACTAAACCTGCTGGTTAAGTTTGAGCCTGATGCGCATTTTTAGCTGGGTCCCACAAATTTTACTTAGAAGAGAAAAAATAATTTTGATCTAATACTTCTAGGACCAACACAATCAGCAAACCTCATCCCTGTCTGCTTTGTAGTTCATATTTGAAGACAGACATCAACCATTTAAATTTCAACACTGCACCCTGATTAACTAGGTGTCACTGCTGACTGACTGATGATAGCATCTTCCCACTCATCTTCAAAAGGAAACCTTCTGCCTCTGTGGAATGCATAGCCTGCACGGCTCAGATTTAACATGCATCTTCAAAGACTTTAAAACTGAACCGATGAATCCTCAAATACTCCCCTATAATTAGATGTTAGAATACAAGTTCTGAGAGCTTAAAACAAACAACAAAAATTCTTCCATGCCCTAACTGCTGACCAGAGCCAAAAATGATATGGACAGTGTTTTAACCACACTGTTGGATCTTTGTGCCCAGCTTCCCTCTCCCCCGCACATAGTCTGTGGTGTTGATATCTAGAATTACAGTTAAGAAGCTATCTCAATCCAGTAAATTCCTTGTCAGGGACAGGCATTTGACTAATCCAGTTCTGATTAACCGCCGCTCTTTGCGAGTCAAGTATCTGCAAAAGAAGCAAGGTCACAAATAAAGCTAAATGCTTGAGTTAAGTACTCAGAGAGCCCAACAGAAGCTCCAGGCTTACACAGAGCCTTTTCAGAAAGGCAGAAGAAATTTATTAGTTTGATCAGAGCAGAGATCCATTAAGAGCCACATCCTGTCTAGCAAGTGGCCAAGATGATGTTTCCAAGACAAGATTAACAACGCTACAAACAGGTAGATGTGGGTATTCTGGCCTCTTCTCTAAATACTGTTAGAGAACAGGATAAATCCAAATCAAAAGGCATAGCTTGTTCAAAGGTATCCATTATAACCAAAGCTGGTTACAAACCTTCCAGTATAAACACCCTAGACAGACTTGGAAAGAATCCACAGTTGTACCCAGCTTTAGGGCCATTTGCTAGAAAGGCCAGCTTAGCCAGTGGACACTGCAATCCCTGTGCAGTTAGGCATTGATGCTAACACTCAATGATGGCACATGCACAGCACTAACTCCAACTCTCAGTGATTCACATGCTATTGGTTTCAAATGGATTAAACTTCTTTTTAAGGATTTCCTGTAAGCACAAAACCCTGTTATTTCTGCCAGTTCCAGCATTACTTGGATGTTCTTGTCAAAGCATCCAGGTCTCCTTAAAATATTGTTCAATTTCTTGCTTCAGTGACACATGATAATGACTTCTGCAGCTTAATTACACTGCAATGAATAAAGGAATTATTTTTTTCACTTTTGATATTTCTTTTTAAGCTTCTCTGAACATTATCACTGTTCACAGCTTTTAGGTTCAACAATACTGAAAAATAAAATCAATACTTCTTCCTGAACCTCAAACATGCATAACTACGGGCATCCATGTCCTTCTGAAAGCCAGGCTGTTATTCCCACATAAAGCTGCTTACATTTTGTTAGCTTTTTCAGGAGTTTCAAATTCTTTCCATAAGCTGTCAACTTCTTGAAGCTTCTTCTCATTCAGAACCTGTAGAAGGAAAAAAAGTTTACATTTAAATCAGCCTTCAGCCCTGCATTCTAGCAGAGAAGACCTCATCTACAGTGTATCAAACCACAGGAAGATAACACTGAACAAGTCGTCAAACCCTGTTTTGGTGATCCCTAGTCTCATTCTTTTCTCACAGCAGCTTTATCCTACTAATATACCCACTGTATTACAGTGTTTTTACTTTCAACTGAATTACAGAAGTTGCTCAATAATGGCTGGGTCTTTCTGAACCTGCATATGAAGACAAAACCCTCTCCTTGTTTATCAAAACCAGACTTGCTTCACCTCCTCTAAAGGACTCATTCACAACCCCAGTGACCCAAAACCAATCCTGCTACTACTTTGGGAAAACACAAACATGTCTGGGACACCTAATAAGAAAGAGTGATCCCACAAGTTATTTTCATTAATCTGAGTTAACCCAAGGAAGAAAGAGAACATCTCTACAAAGACTTCTCACTGCAGCTTGCTCTTCAACTGAGCCAAGAATTACCTAAGAAGCAGCAACGGCTTAATCCCATTTCTGCACCCAGGGGATCCCCCTCTGTTTTTAAACACTACAAGATTAACAACTACAGCCCTAGAGCCCACATACACTTAATAAAAACCCCACAGAGTGTACTGCAAATTCCTAGGAAAGCACTCAGGGGACAGTACAGTTGAGATCTCTGTAACATCGTGTTCTTTACACTTCACTCAAAGGCCTTGTGGTTTTGTCCACACAATGCAAATGCAACACAATTGCAATCTGACTCGCTGCAATGCAGAACTCCTTCTTGGGACTGTGAGATTTTTGCTCCCTTGCAGATGTTTGAACTCCAGTCAAAGGAGGCCGTCCTTTTTAAACTCAATCAGTAGCTGAGCAAATAAACATTGTAACTCATTTCCCACAGGACTCAGACACATAAAAACCTTGGGGCAACTCTTCCTTTCCTCAGCCTGTTGAGGCTTTCCTCCAAATTCATCTTTTCTAGCCCAAGGCTTACAGAATTTTCAGTCTCTATGAACAGACACAGGTACACAGAGAAAAACAAAGGCACAGAAGCTGCTAAATCAAGGTAGTATACAGAAATTCCACACCTATGGGTATTCTGCACCCTGCAAGATTGCAAGACTCATTGGAGAAGTGTTTTCCAAGATCTAGAACTTAGCTATGCCCCATTTGCCCTCACTATTTAGACTGTTAGCTCCTCTGCTGGGAGCAACACTTAAAAGGGAATACCCGAGAGCTACAGAGCTTGCAGAGGACAACAGCTCTTGATCACAAAGGCATAGAGTACAGTTGTGATGGCAATGAATATCTGTAGGCACTGCTGAATAGGGAAATAGGTGACCATGACTGTCTCCAAAAATTCAGAAGCACAGATTCTGCCCGATCCTCATCTAAAAAACAACCAAACAATAAAACCAACCAGCCCTCCCTGCCCCCCAGAAGAACCAGCAGGGATAATCTGCAGAGATTGCTTTGAAAGGAAAAAAAAAATCGCTAAACTCTGCAGAGACTATTTTGACCCAGAATGAACATACAACTGCAACAACGACATCAGCTTGCAGCTGAACAGCTCCTATGTCTAGGAAAGGAAGGCAATGTGACTGAGAGCCTTGCCCTGCAGATGTGAGCTGTGGCTTGCCACATCTGGCTTCGGCAGCTGCAAACAGGAGCATGGAAAAACAACGTTTGCCTCAAAACATACTTTAATAACATACTACACTTCTGCTCTGCCCCAGCTGACAGCTTTCACCTCTCTCCCACTCCAGCCAGGCACCATTTGCAGTCAGTCCCCTATCTTTCGGAAGGTGGAGGTGCTTAGAGCCAGCCTCTAACACAGCTCCTTGGTGGCTGGTGCCCCCTAGCCGCTCTGCGCACCCATCACAGCCAGACCCACGCCCCAGCCCGCGGCATCTCCAGAGGAGCGGGGAAGCGCAGATACAGCCACAGCGCCTCAGCTCTCTTCACGCCCCTCCTACCTTTGCTTTATGCCTACCTCGCTTTCAGAAAGCAAAACATGGCTTATTTTCAGCCTCTCCTGGCTCCTCTGAAAGGTTAAATGGCCTTGGCTCACTGCAGAGGTTTCAGCCTATTCAAGAGGGGCTTTGTTTGGTGTTTAGCAACTTGGAAGGTGCAGGATATTAGCCAGCGTGAACATGCAGTGAACAAAATCAAGGAGACTGCTGTATGTGTTAGTTCCCCAGATACTGGGTAGGAAGAGAGGACAGAACAAGAGCTATCTGCTTCTAGAATCATTTCTGTCTTCTCCCCTGTGGCTTACATCTTGAAATCCTCCCTGCCTGAACTGTGCTGCTGCACTCCAATGAGGATGAAAGGTTTCAGGGCAGATGAAGTAAATACTGTGCTCTGTAGAGCAGCCAGGGAGTAGTTCTGCAGCAGGCTAGGGCAAAAGAAACCAGCCATGCTCCTTGCACCTGCACTTACACTCACACAAGCTAAACCCAGAAAAAAAAGACTAAGCTGGTGGGGAGAAATACAAGTGTTATGATCAGACTCTATGAAGAAGACAGTGGAACTGTACAAGCATCAACACTCAAGCAAGCAAGAAAGAGAACAGGCCAGAGGGGAGCACGGCACTGCAGCCACTCTAGTTTAGACTTGTTCAAACCACCGTCAAAGCGCAGCCTTTGAGCCGCCAAATCAGGAGGCCGTCAGAGCCCCATGATATGGTCCATTCCTCCCGGCTGGGCAAGGGAAGTCACACCACAGACCATACCTGCACACACACTAGGCCAGCCGACGAGACCAGCTTTTGGAAACGTATTCAAGCCGAAGACACCTCCACGCCTGTTTGGAAACGCGCCGCCTGTCTCCCACACGTCCCTTCCTGCATCCCATAGTTTCTACTACAGCAACAGCCATGTAGACACAGCTAGGCAGAAACAGCGCTGCATCCATGCCCTAACCGGCATGCCACCGGACTCCCAAAGGGGCACGAGTGCACAGTCGTCTGTACCCAACCCACCCCTACGGGTGTAAGGCAACGAGGGCCATAGGTGATGCTTGGCACAAGCACTAAGAGCAAGAGAGCAAACCCTCCTTTCCTTCCTCCCCACAAGCACCTTCAGGCCCCAGCACAGCCCCTTCCCCACACCCCTCCCACAATGCGGCCTCCTTGCTCCTCCTCGGCCCCAGAAGTAGCACACGAGGCCGCCGAGCGGGGAAGCTCCCTGAGGAGCGGCGGGGCGCTGTGGCACCCACCCCGACAGCGCTTCCCCCGCGAGTACCGCACGTTCCCCGCTACACCCTCACTCCAACTTCACAGCTGCCCCCCCCGCCCCGCGCTGAGGCCCAGGGCCGGGCGAGAGGCACGGCACCGAGCCTGCCCTCCGCGCCTCACCTTGAAGATGGCGTAGCCAGCAGCAGTCTCGAACAGCACCAACATAGCGGCGGCAACCGGGCTCGGGGGGGTGGGAGGCGGCGGGGGGGAAGTAACGCAGCCACGTGCGCCCGGGGACGAGACCCTCGCTCAAGCGCGCGCGCGCGCGCGCGCCGGAAGGGGAAGTGAGCGCCAGCGGAAATGAGCGGGGGGGACGGGACGGAGGGGCCGCCTTTCCTGCGCGTTCTTGCGAGCCACGTGGCGGGCGCCAGGACCGCGCGGCGGTTGTGGTGGGGTCGTTATACTGCCGTTAGCGCCAGGCCCAGGGACTGTGTTGCGGCCGTTCAGTGTCGTTATTGGCCGCGATGGTGAAGGTGCGAGTGTCCTGATGTATAAAGCATCCCCATAAGCGTTCTGGAGGCTGCCCGGTGTGTGGGGGCTCCGGATTATCCTGCCCCTGTGAGGTGCCAGCCCGGCCGTTGAGTACTGAGTCTACTTGCAGCAGCCCTTCATCAGCTCCTGCGTCCTCAGCAGCAGCCGGCTCTGCCCGGTGCCTATCGAGCATTGCCGGTTCAGTAGCCGCTGCCTGGGATGGCTGCTGCGGTAGAAAAGGGCCTGTGACCTAGGGCTCGGGTGCCCATAGCGATAGATTGGGTTTCCTGAGTGAACCCTGCAGCAGGCTTGGGCTGGGGACCCGGAGCTGCGCTGGGGTGCTGCATCCAGCCTGCTGCAGTGCCGGGGTTCAGCCGGCACTCCTGGCTCTCTCCACGCACCGGGGGGTCCCCTTTTGCCTGCTCTGCTCTTGCCCTTCAGGCTTGGTCCCAGGGCCTTGTCTGCAGTTCTTTATACAGATACAACTTTTTTCCATGAATAATTTATTGCGTGTGAATACAGTTGTGTGCATTTGAAAGCCTTGCTTCTTTAAGAGAAGTGCCAAGTTACATGCATTTAAACAATAAATTTTAAAGGCTGCTTATTTTCCTCCAAATATTTCCTTATTTGCTTCAGTGTCCCACAATAGAGACATTGCTGTGTGGGGAAGGCAGAAGCCAGGGGTGTCCAAAGCCATCCATTTGTGCCATCTACTGGCTTTGCGAAGAGCATCTTTGTGCGTGCTGCTGCCTCTGACCCACTTCTGTGCCTGGATGTGGGCCCTACTAAATAGCTGAAAAAGCTGCATGTTAGCAGGGTTCAGGTGAAAAGCCTTTGCCATTATAAGTTCCCACTTCACATTGAAGGTTACCTGCACTGAAAATAGAGTTTTTCCTGCTCTCATTGAGAAGCTCTGAGCAATGCTTGAGCTAGATTTATATCAGACATTCATTGCTGCATTTTATGCAACCATTCATATGAGTCAGCATGCCTTCATTTCCTCTCCTGCTTCTCGTGAAAGGAACAAGCCAATAGAGAAATCTGGGCATTCACATCATTCTTAAGATATTTTTTTTTAAAGGGAAAGACTTTGGTGCTTTAGATAATATAACCATTTTTTTTTCAGTTCTAAAATCAGTAATATTGCCTAATAAATGATGTTCAGCTAGGAAGAGAACTTCCAGGTTCCCCCTTGCTTTAAAGTACCAATTCTGCTGTCTTAAGGGAGGTACTGCTACTGTGAGGAGCACATTTTAAATCTTTGTTACTATCTGACTTAGAACACTGTAGTCATCATGTTTGCCAGCAGTATGTGGTCTCAAGCTGATATGCTTAGATTATGAGACTACAAATTGTTCTTAAAATCCAGTTTTATAAGAAATTTGGTTTTGATGGATTAAAGTGGTTTGTGCACAGACTACATGAGGCAGTAGTTTTAAGAAAACTAACAGCTCTTAGCTCCTAAACCATACATGCAGCTAGCTGCAATTTGAAGGAGCAGAGGTGAACTTAATTGGCTTCAGGTCACTGAGATTAGTTGCAGATGAGGAAATTAGAGAAGTTATAAAATACCTTAGAATTACAATTGGGGCAAGTAGTCTTGATGGTGACTGCAGCAGCAAGGGTGACTTTGGGCAAAAAAGCATGTGAAAGGTATGTTTAGTCTTGTTAAAACAGCATTATTTTTATTGTGTTTTAGATATTAAGTATGCTGCGTGTTGAGGTTTGGGTTGTCAAAGACAAGAAGTGGGAGGGTTTTTTTTTTTATGTACCCCCATAGCTTTTGTGGGCTGGATGGAACCCAGCTTTGTAGATGCTGTACAAATGTAGCTTGTATCTTGAGAAGGTAATGCAGCCACAACTAATAGTTTAAGAAAGGAGTGAAGAGAGGTGGTGATGCTGTTACTTGGTGTGTATGCTGATGTATAGGTGTAGGTAACTGCATTCCAATCTATGTGTTGGTTTACAAAAACTGGTAAAACAAAGAATTACGCTAGGATTTTGTGCTGGAGTGATGCTTCAGGGTTATTGCTATACAGCTATTCTCTGCTCTTAAAACTGCTTTCTTTTATGAATAGCAGTGATGGTTAAGACAGAGTAAGTATTTGTTACTTTCTGTTCTTTAGCATCATGTGTTGCTGCATAACCTTTGAATGGCTTATTTTGGTGCTTTTTGTAGTGTTATTAAGCTCATAATGAGCTGTTATTGTGAACTTGGCATGGTATGAAGGTATTTGGCTTTCCTGCCTCCTAGGACTTGCCTGAGAAAGACTGTCTTAATATTCTGCAGCTCTGCATAGCGTCTGTTTTGGTTCTCTTCAAATTTTGTTGCCTTTTTTTCCCTTTCCTTGTTAATTCTGAATTGTTTTAACAGCTTTGATTGAAACTGATTCCTATGAGTTTAGGTACTGCGCAGTTTCATTGTACATCCATTGGTGTAACTGTGTAACACGCCATTCAGGTAGTGAAATGCAACAATACAGGCAGAGAGCTCAGCTGCTTTGGTGTTAAGTGTTGTTGCAAAGGAGCATAGCACACACTGTTAGATGCTCTGTAGGGGTAGATATGCTCTGCCTAGACAGGTTTCTTACCTTTCCCCAAAGGCAGCTGGTAAGGTAAAAAACTTATCTGGTAGCATCCAGGTAAGAATCTCCTCTTTCAGTGGGGCTTTTGTTGATCCATATATTTTACAGTAATATTGTTATTTTATGATTCTCACGAGTGTTTTTTCTATTTCTGAGCCACTTTAAACATGCACTTAATCCAGCAGTGATGCCATGCAGGAGTTACCTTAGCTGTAGCAGAGGGTGTTACACACTGCAGTCCAAACATCTTTAGGTCTAAATGTAATCTTTTTAAGGTGGAGGTGTTGTTTCTTGTGCAAACCTTTTGTTGTGGTTTAGCCTGGACATCTCTACATAGCTGTACTGTGCCAATTAAAGTAGGACCCGCTTTAATAGTGGTGTATCGCTAGAGGTTTGTGCAACTGCCTCTACGTATATTCGCTTAATACCATGTGGCTCTTACTACTTCCATCGCTGCAGTGATTAGAAAAACAAAAAAAGTAAAACGCGTGCATAAACAGAAAAGTGAGGTTTGTTGTTCAATATATCCTTTAGTAAAAACCTTAATAAGCCATTACTGGCAGGTGTAATGACACTGGCTTTTGCTGCGGCTCTGCTCCCTGCTTTCGTCGCCAAGCTTATGTGACTGGGCTTCTCCAGGGCAGGACAGAGCGGCCGTGCAGACCCGTATTTCCACTCGTTCGACCGGCTGTAACTAGCGGGGCTTACAAAAACACCTATTTTTTTCCTTTAGGGCAGGCCATTCGGTGCTTTTCCGCGGCCGGGTCCTTGCAGGGCGCCTGCGCTCGCACGCGCCGGGCCTGGACGCGGGTCCCGAGGGGAGCCGCGGTCCCTCCGGCTGCGTTTCCTCACCTCCGCCCGGGTAAGAGGCAGCTCCGGGTCCCGATGCGGAAGCTCCGTGTGGGCCACCCCGTCTCGCTGTGCAGGGCGGAGCGGGCGAGCCGTGCCGCACAGGAAGGGAAGTGAGCTCAGGCTCACCGGAAATCCCGCCCGCGCCGCGGCCTGTGTTTGCGCTGCGGGCAGAGAAAGGAGCAGAGCGCTTGCCGTGGCCCAGCCGAGCCTGCCGCGCGTAACGGGGCCGAGCCATGTCGGACCAGGTACGAGTGCTGCTGGCCCCCGCCAACCGATCGCCGGGGTCCTGGGGTAGCTGCTGCTGGGCCCGGGGAGGTGGCGCGGCGGCAGGCGCCGCAGATTCGGGGGTGCGGGAGGAGCTGCCTGCGCTTCCCCCGTCACCTTCCCCAGCTACAGCGGAGCAGCCCCGGCCCGGCCCCGCGCTGTGAGGGACGCCCTGAGGCGAGCGGAGCCGGGGGCGCCGGGAGGAATGTTGCCCTCGGGGAGTGTGTGTGTGTGTAGGGGGGTGCCGATCTCCGCCCTCGGCCAAACTCTGCCTGCAGCCCGCCACCCCTCCCCCCCTTTGCTTTAGTCCTTCTTTTCCCTTCGTTCGGGATGTTTCGTTAGGAGCACGGGGCGGGCTCCGAGAAGGGGATGCTCGGGGCCGGGGATGGCGGGCGGTTTCGCGGGGCTCTGGGCCGGGATCGCCGCCAGGGCAGCCCCGGCCCTTTAAACCCGGGAGCGCAGCGAGGGGTGAGCTGTGTTGCCCAACATTTGTTTTCTTTCATTTTCCATTCGCCAGCTGCGTGGTAGGATGCTCTTGCCCCGGAGCAGACTTTGTGCGGGTTAAGCGGGACCTCCAGGTTCTCTGTTTGCCCTAGGAGTGCAAAAGGAAGGGGGGAAACCCCAGACGTTCTTAACTGAGCGTTGCTTCCCTGCATTAAATATGCTGCCCTTCACCAAGATTCTGTCCTGCCTTCAATCCTTGTATATCGTTATGTTCCTGTCAGTTCTGACTTCTCAACAGGGACTTAAATAGTTCCTTGTACTGCAAGTTCCTGGCTTGTTTGGCATGGCATGTGTACAGTCCTTTGCTTACAAGTATTGCTGTAGTCTATGTGACCTGCTAGTGGGAAATGAAAGCATCACTGCGTTTTTAATTTGTGTTCTGTTTTGCTTTATTTTTATATTGCCTTCATGTGGCAGTGTTTTCTAACTTTGTAATGACAGTTTGACTTTAGAAAAAATAATGTCAGTATCTACAAATCTTTCCTGTAGTGCTGTGAAGTCAAGAATAGTACCGTTACCAGCCAGGAAATGAAAAGTATGAAGAGACAAGGCTAAGCTTAGTATGTAGTGTCTGCTTTGAGGAATAGCCGTGATACATTATGACCGGCAAACAGAAACAATTGCTGTATGTGCTGGTGGTCTTTCTCCCCGCCCCCCGCTTTCAAGTACAATGCAACTGGTGAGGATGGTGCTGCTGCCTATGTCTGCCTGTGAGAGTGCAGCGAGGAGCACAGCTGCTGCCTGCGCCCATTAGGACACGTTTCCAGTTAGTAAAATCGGTGAAAATAGCTGCATAAAAAGAGAAAGCAAAGTCTGAACTAGATTTTGTAGACTGATCTTCATGTGACCCGTTCTGTAGCTGTTTGCATTTGTGAACTAAGGCATGTTTTAACACATAGCAACTTTCATTAGGTAATTCCTTCTCCAGGCAAGTTCAAAACTCGTACAGATATACTTGTTCTTTGGGACTGCTTGAAGCATGTAAAATTCAGTGTGTGTGATAACCTTTTTGGATACAGATCTTCAAGCGATTTTAGTAAGGACCCTGATATTTTTACTCTTCTAATAGAGAAGCTAAATGTTGTTATGTCTTATCATTCACTTCAGGGGGACTGTACAAGAGCTAAACAGGTGCTCAAGTAATAGCATAACATAGGGTAACGTTGAATCTCATTCCTGTGTTTGTCAATCCCATGGGAATAATTTGATTGCCAAAAATTGTGGAATGCTCACAGGGATGTCTTTTTGGCCCTGGAATAAGAGGACACAATTTGACACCAGTTATTACAATTTTTGGCTTGCCTTTTCAGTATAAATAAGGAAGTATGCTTGATTTAGTTACCTGGTTTCTGATAGGAAATTAACTTTTATGATAAGGAAAAATACTTGCAAGAAGGGCAGACTTAAAAAAACCACAACAACAAAAACCTGTGTTCTTGGTGGGATCTTAGTAGCGACAAAAAGAATAGTTTTTCCCCTCCTTTCAAGGGTCTGTAGCTGGTTTTGATTTAATTGAATCTAGATGATGGTATTTTTATCTGTCAATGTACTACTAATAAACAATGCTGTAGTTTGTATGCACTTTTCCACTCCTATAAGAAATGTAACAGTATATTTACTGTGTTAAGTGTGTTGCAGTCCTGTTCCTCTACTAATTTTGGTTTTGTTGTTTATTTTTTTAAGCTTATCTAAAGTGTGCTGAGTACAGGGTGGGGTTTTTTTCAAGTTTGGACATTATAGTTTGAGCACTTTAGAAAAGTGGAGGGGGGAATTCGCAGTATGCTACCTTACAGCATTTGTTTTGTGGCTTCATTACTTGCAACAGCAATACCAATGTGTTTCATCCAAGATGTGCTTTTTAGGGTCATGAATTTAATGTTGATATATAAATATGAGAGTACTAGGAGCCTCATTTTGTGCTATTTAGGAAAACTGTGGAATATGGAGCCTTTAAAACTTTAAGCATCTAATGAAAAGTTAGAACTTGGAGTGCTGTGGTATTCCTGTTCTATTTGTAAGGTAGTCCTTTTTCTTATATACTGTTTCATGTGATACCCTAAACACCAGTTTTTTTTCACCAGTTCTTTTCACAGTGCAAGTCAGTCTGGAGGCTTTGCTAGCGGATTGCTGATCCAGGATTTTGTTAGTGAATGCTTGTAGTTTAGTAACTCTACAATCTCCTCGCTTTCTTTGTTCTTAAGTAGTTTTGTGCTGGCATTACCATTTGGCATTGAATGGCGCAGTATAGCTCACTGACAAAACGTAGGGAGCTGTTTCAGACTTGCTGGGTCTTGTTGTATTCCAATTTCAAATATTTTGGCTTTTTTTAAGTTTCAGTTATTGGGATTGTCAATATTGATTTGATCTTGCTTCTCTTGAAATTACAGCTCTGTTTGCTCCTATTTCATGGGTGAGAGGTTGCTGGAGCATTAAACAAGCAACTTTATGGTGTTACGTTTCAAAACTCCAGATCCCTTTGCTTTTTTCTGCTGTTTGCTGCTTCCCCCATGCATGTTTAGTACTAGAGCCCTCCTTCCCTGCGGGTAGGAATCAAACGTCTTGTGAGTCATGGCTTTCCACTCATGCTGGCCAGAGGCACTGTCATAGCAGCTATGATGATTTGTAATACCTTGTACAAGATGATTTATTTTGGAAAGCTCAGTAGGTAGATCTGTTACAATGGACAGAACTCTATCAACTGCTACAAATGCCTCTACTCATGAGATAATATGGTGCTATGCAACTTGGTTTTTATACAGAGTAAACTAAGACAGTGACTGATCTGAAATGTCATGTAAAGGGACAGGATGTTCTTACAAATTCTTTCAGTTATAGCAAAGCAGGAGATAGTTTTGAAGTTACAGACTTCAGATCTATAGATATTTGAATCTCCCCAGTTCCTAGGTGTTGCCAATCCTGCATATAAAAGTTGAAACTGCTGTTTGTGCAAGATATAAGAACAAGTTGCGGATTCTTGGTTTTGTTTCTCTTTTTAGTCAGGAGTGGAAACTAGTGTATATTTTATTCCTGCAAATAAGCCCAGGAGCTTAGAGTTTAGATATGTTAGAAAGGGAAAACTTTGGTGGGGAGCACAGCTGCTGTGCTGTGGAAGACTCCTTTCACACTTCAAAAGTGACTTGCTTGGAGACCTGAGAGTGTTTGGTTTCTTGAAAGCTTGAGATCAGTTTTTGGATTTGAGCTTAAAGGGTGATGAATCAGTCCCAGCAGTCTACGTTGTGCCAGGGTAGGTATTTAGAAAAAACAATAGTATTGAAACCAGGGTTATCCATATAGAGCCTCTGGGTCATCTTTTTTGTCATTGCAGAAACTGAATGGATCTGGCTTGAGGCAGCAAGTCAAACTGCTACAAATAGCAGGTTCCTTTCTCCTTTTCTCCTGGTGGTTACTGGTACAGATAAGGAAGGTGTTTGCAGGCTTTGCTCCCTGCTATTCCCTGAACTTTTTTTAACATTCGAAGGATGTTTAACTTCTTCAAGGGGGAAAGGGAATCTTGAAAAGACCTGTCTGCCTTTTCAATACAGAGATAGAGACATATATGGATGGACTTAATACAGAAGACTACCATGTGGTTTTGGTGCTTGATCCTAAAGTTCAACCAAACAAAGGATATTTCTGTATACTCAGCAAAAAGCCCCTTTAGGGCTGGGAAAACTTACGTGTGTTTTGCTTGTTTTGTCTACTGTGTTAAGCAGGAAGATATACAGGAAGATCTGAAACATGATCAGCAGGGTATCCTTGTTTCTGATTACTTCACAAGATTTCATCAAGCACCATCTGGACCTGAGGCAGTGTCTGTGTAAAATTCCTTTGTGCTGCAGTGGAACATAACTGAGGCCTGATCCAGAATATGTAGTGACAGGCAAGGGATGGGGTTAGTAGTGCCTGATCTCTCACTTGTCTTATCTATCAGCAGCTGACACAAAAACTTTGATGTCCTTGGTTCATGTCTTGCGGAACAAACACTTAAACCATTTTGCTGGGCTGTAGTGCTCAGTGAAGCAAGTGAATCAAACTTGTCTGTACTATTAATTTTTATCCTGAAAAGATATCAAAACACTATAGTTCTTAGAACTGCAACTTCTAAGAATTGTGTTCTTAAAACAAACATGCTGGAAGGAAGCTGTTACTTAATGTTGGTGACGGACCATCCTTTTGAAAATAGTGGCTGCTGTTGATGTGATAGACTGAAAAATGTTTGTTTGGTTCACTCTCTTTACACTGACAGGATGTCACAACTACTTAGTCTCCTTGTGGTGTTCTTTTATCTGTCAAATATCTGACCTTCTTGGTACACTTCCTGTATTTCTTTTTTGCAGCCTGCTTGTTGACTAGGAGTTAGTGTTGCATCTTTTATGTTCTTCACAGTGTTTCTCTTCCGTTGTTAACTAAACTTCATAGACAGGTAGCGTTTTCATAATACTATGATGCTATCATTTTCACACAGAGAAAGAAAGGTGCCTTCCATAGTCTGAGTAGTAAAGAGGATGACAGCTGTCATACTGTCCAATGAAAATAACAAAGTGTTGGACCGATTTTTTTTTTTTAATGTTTTTCTTTCAGGAAGCAAAACCTTCAGCTGAGGACTTAGGAGATAAGAAAGAAGGGGAATACATTAAACTCAAAGTCATTGGGCAGGTGAGTTTTTACGTAATTACTTGTTGACATTTGTTGGAGGTATGAGGTTTTGTATTATAGAAACTGACAAATGAAAGTTGATATTTTCAGTTCTTCAGTGTGGATCCTCCACTGCCATAAACTACTGATCAATTGCCAGTAAGGTGTGTTAGTATACTCTCTGATAGTTTGGTTGTTTTGTGTGTTTTTTGTTGTTTTGTTGGGGTTTTGTTGTTTTGTTTGTTTGGGTTTGTGATGTTTTGTTTTCTTAAAGCTTGAGGAATTTATCCTTATGACTCAGGATTTGGTCAGTGTGATCCCAGTCTTACACAACAAGGGGACCTGGTACATTGAGGGATTAATTTATCTAAGGGTATGAATGAAACATGTTGCAAAATTGATAAATTAAGGTCTTCAGAGTTCATGGAGTACACTAAGCATGAGGTCAGCTTTCTTGGACAGGGATAGGAAGGGGATTCTGTTCGTTGTTGGCAGATGCTAATGGTGGATTATAAATCTGAATTCATGTTGTGTTGGAATGTGAATGCCGAGATCCTTCGTGGACAGAAGTCCTTCTGTGCAAAGAACCCTTATAGCTCATATGGCTTAACTCAGTATTGTTTATTGGGTATTAGCATGATTGCTGTGCTATTTTTACTGAAGAGAGATGACTTAAAGTAGGACTAACTCAAACTAGCTTACCTGTTGCTGCTTTAATCAGCAATGATAACACATTCTAAAGCTGAGTGTGACCCACATGCTTTTTGCACAGAAAGTCTTGCAGAGTGTTTTATCTGTAGCCATTTTCACAGTTGTAGTTATTCATGTCTTATAGCTGGCAGGAAGGACTACAGAACGAGACCTGAGATTTCTCCTTAGGTTAGTGGTGTGTTGCCAAGTCTCCCTCCGTCCTAACTTTTTCATAATTACTCTTAATTGAATGAGGTTTTGTATGTTTTTTCAAGTGCAAGCTTTAACTTGTCTATTTTGGAATCTTCGAGCAGAAGTCCCCTGCATATGTATGTTTGTGTTTCATAAGTACATCAGCTGGGTAAAGATGGAAGCACAGACTGAACCATAAATGTTTTCTGTACTTGTAAATCAAAAACCTCCACAGTGAGCCTAAGGCTATACTATGCCATCTGTTTTAAAATGGAGCTTTCTGGGGAAGTGTATGATGAATTTAGTGACTGATAAATCATCCTGGAGGCTCATGTTATGATGTACCGAGTTATACATGATGATAGTTAAACTGCATTCTATGTTAATTTTACATGAGTGTTTCTTAATGGAAGTCTTGAAATCAGCATCGATAAAATAAGCAATTATTACAAAGAGAGTAACTTTTCTTTCCTGTTCTTAGGACAGCAGTGAAATTCACTTCAAGGTGAAAATGACAACACACCTCAAGAAACTCAAAGAATCATACTGTCAAAGACAGGTTTGTAAAACAATGACACTGTCTTTAAAAGAGAATTAATAAGCCAAGCACTTTAGCTTTACTTTTCTTACTGTTCTTTCAAATAAAGACATCTGTTGAGACAGTCAAGCTATTGTCTAGTTACCAGAAAAAAAAAAAAAGATATCTGACAGTGCAAATACAATGGGTCTCCTCATTACTTCTGACAAGTAAAGGTATTTCTGTTTAAGGTAGTTGTGAATTTTGTAGTAAGTTACTGTTTGAAAACATGTGGTGACTGCTCAGAAGATGCAGAAGTTACATTTTAAAGTGCCTGGGCATGCATTTATATTTCCTGTAAAATCTCCCATCTCCATGTGAAATTCCCCTAAAGCTGTAGAATACTGCAGTTGAGGATGATAGCTGCTTTAGGCATTGTTACAGCCATTGATACAGTAATTGATTAACACTAGCTGTTATGCCCAGAAAGAAATCTGCAACATTAATTGTGAATGTTGATAAATAGTAACTACTGTTATGGAACAAAATTAGATCTCCAGATTCAGTGGAGATATTGTGGATTCACTGCTGCTATTTCCCGGAGCCCTGGCCTAGTTTACCTCCAGCTTTGGGGATAGGTGCCTTGTGTGGCTTCAAAACTAATATTTTGGGAGTTCTCTTAATACCTTAAGACAAGTTGAACTTTTCAATTGAAGTCTTTTGTAGACTGGGTTGTTTATTCTATGCTCTTGAAATAGGAGGAAAGAAAAGATTAAACACCAAGTATCTTTGTAGCCGAATCTAAATGATTAAAATTGTGATTAACTTGAAAACTTGAAGTACGTTCTTGGAAATAATGCAGCAGTCTCGCTGTCTGATGAATATGCATATATGTGGAATTCTTTTTTAAGAAAGGAATAATTGTTTGAATGAGCACAAGTATATCTATCTCTGGTCTGAGTTCTGGAGAGTCTGTGATTTCCTTCATGAGTAGGCAGTATGATTTTTGGTGTCAAGTAGCCTTTCTCTGGTAAAGGAACCATGAACATGGCCAGAGGGGGTTGCTGGAACAGTGTGAAGAGCTGTTCTTCCCTGTGAATTTTTCTGCCTAGTTATTTGCAAGCCGTGCTTCTGAGGTCTAATTGATGCACAAGACTGGTCATAGTCCACTTGCATTTGTTTTGCTCACAACCCAAAAGAGAAGAAAAAGATTATGTGTTTGCCTCATCTGTTGAGATGAAGTATGATGCTGTGCCGTAACACAGGCACACTGTACCACAGACATGCCACAAGTTGATTTACCGCTGGGATGCTCCTTTCTGCTTGTTTGAATCTCATTCCTTTTTTTCTCCCTCAGCTCTGCTCTTTCTTGTTCCCAGCGTAAAGCTTTTGCAGAACTGATAATGGCAGAGGTTTCTGTTTCTTTCTGTGGTGATAAAAGATTGGGAATGCAAGGATAGGAGATCATGAAGTAAACATCATGTTCCTCCTCTTGTCTTAGCATCTGTAATAAGGCTGATGTGCAGTTCAGAAAAGACAGGGCCTTCATGCGTAATGTCTTGAAAGGGAGGGTATAGTCAGTAATTATAAATAAAGATGGTGGAGGAAAGCTAAGTAAAATTCCAAGTTGTTGAGCTAGAACTCCAGTGAGACTTTGTAATAAACACGTATGTTAGCACTGTCATGCTCTTTGAGTCACTTTGTAGTTTACGTAGTTGCAACAGAATAGCTGAGCTCTCTGTGTAACAGAAACTAACACTTTCTTTTTTGACTTTCACATGTGTTGCTTTTATTAAAAACATTTTTCTTGTAAATCCATACAAGTTTCAGTAAGTTGTTTTTTTTTCTTGCTTGTACATCTGTTCCTTTTTTTAGGGTGTTCCAATGAATTCACTCAGGTTCCTTTTCGAGGGTCAGAGAATTACTGATAATCATACCCCCAAGGAGGTAAGTTTCTTTCTAGAAAAAGTGCTCCATAGTTCACTGGAGAAGCTAAATACCAGATTGGTTAGTTGCTATGTTCTGCTAGACTGTTAACCAGAATTAAAGTGTTTCTTAAAATGTAGTCAACTTTGTTGACTATATTTAGTCAAATATACTCTGACTATATTTGTCTATAGTCTATATTTGTCTAACCTAGGATCTTTAATAAGGCCAGTATGCAGTTGAGAAAGATTGGTTGGACCTTCATGTGTAATCTTGTCTCAGAAGGGAGGGTATAGTCGCTGCTTACCAGAGAGAAAGGAAGAAAAACTTAAGGGTATTCCCCAGTTGTTGAGCTGGAACTTCAGTGTGACTTTGGAATAAGCATGTATTTAATTCACATTTATTAGATCAAAGTGGAAATAAACAGAAAACTGATTACTTCTGCTGTCTAGTGACTGCTACCAATTATTATGACAAAGCAGGAAGAAACGCTTGTAGTAATGACCTTCTGAAAAATCAAACTTGTATACCATGAAATCAAACAAGTTACCTTCTTCAAGAGAGCAGTTGTAACCAGGCTTTGAGTTGCAAACTGTAGGTCTTAGCTGTTTTGTTGAGCTAGTGGTGTGCTATATATAATTCACGTGGCTGTACAGCTCATGCATTCACTAGATGATGGTTACGTTCCTGTGCATCTGTTGCCTGAGAAGAAGGGGTTTAGGGAAAGGTAAAGCTAGCTGCTTCCAGGCTGATGTGTACTGCTCCACAAGTGTTTTTCGACTTCATTATAAGGGTTTTTCTTTGAGATTTATAAGGCTGAAGGAAAAGGACTAAAATCATGAGTGTTGGCTAGTGAGATGGCAACTGAAATTTTTTTCACCCGTTTGATGAATTATGATGGAACAGAGGAACAAACCATTGTATAACTTGTCTAGGACCTGCTCTGAATTCAGTACACCAGATTTATAACAATTATATGCTGTTTCTTTCTGTTCTTACAGCTGGGGATGGAGGAGGAAGATGTGATTGAAGTTTATCAGGAACAGACGGGGGGTCACTCAACAATTTAGATCCTTCTGTTTGTTTTCTCCCCCTTAATCCTTTTTTATTTTTAAATAATAGTTCTTTTGTAATGTGGTGTTCAACACTGAATTGAAACTGGCACCCCATCTCTGGGAGTTTATTTTCAAGCGTCTGGTATTTTGAATTCTCGTGCTCATTATACACTATTGTTTCTGTTTTCATTGTGCTGAACTTCTGTGATCCAGCTGCAGCCTTGCTCCCCTCTTCCCTTCTGCCCCCCCCCCCCCCTTTAGAAATACATGTACACACATGCATTTGTATGTTCACTAGGTTCGTGCATTTCCAGCACGAAGGCTGTAAGATCTGCCAGGTGGGCGAGTGTTCTTAATGACTTCCATATCTGCCCTGAAGTTTTGATGTGTGACTGTTTCACTCCTGGACTATAACTTTCAGTGCGAGATGAAGTTTTTCAGAGAACTAAACTGTGGAGAAATTGTGTATCCATAACTCAGAGCTATTTTGCTTAAATTGTGCTGATGGCCCAATGAAGATTACCAAGTTGGAAATGGAAAAGCTAGAACTGTTGTCATCTGTACCTTGCTCCGGAGATGGCTTTGCTGAAGACATAAAATTGAAAACCCTAACGATTCTTAAATCTTGCCAGAAGAGCCCAGAAGCATTTTAACTTCATATAGCAATTAGTACACGCAGGTATTCGTGCAAGAATGGTCACAGCAGACAACTGGTGTTACTTTGACACTCTTGTTTGTACCTTTTGGCCTGGGACGTGGGTTTTGAATGGACATTGTCTGTACCAGCTTCATTTAAAATAAACAAGAAAAACAATTTTATAAACAACTTGTATTTTCTTTTCAAATGTTTGGAAATAAGCCAAATGATAGGAAGCTATAATTAGGGCATGCTTTTCAAGTAATTATATGCTGAAGCCAGGGAAAAAAATGTGCCCTTTAAATATACCTCATTAAAAAAAACCCTAGCAACCCAACAACTTTTTTCTGCTTGCCCCAGTGAAATACTTGATCTGCTTGGTTTGCAGGTGACTATTTGAGACTACTATCTGTGTGTTTTTCTTGTTAGAGAATATTCACATACAGCTACATAGAACTTCATGCACAAAAGTTAAACTGAAAATGCAGCTTGGAAGGAAATACAAAGATGCTTTTTAATGTCTACCTTTCATGTGATCATGGTACTATTAATCTCTCTGTGTCTATGATGGATGACAAGGAAGAGTTACAGTTCATCAGGCATCATGAGGGTCCATTTCATGTTCTGGCTAGTTGCAGGTTCTAAATGGTCAGTTTGAGAACATGTTACTGGTTATGAAAGCTGAGGTGGGAGGTTGTGGGCAGGGTAGTGTGAGGAGAAGACTTTTGCACTGCCCCTGCTTCAGCTTTTCTGCATATAAATAGGATGTGTTTATGGCTTGGTAAACCAAGTTCACTATGAATGCCAACTTCATTTAAAGATGCATTTTAGTGCTGGCATACTTGGAAGAAATTGCATATTTTGAATGATTACCTTTTGCTGTAAAGCTAGAAATGCTTTTTCTTTCATGCTGGTCGTTTGTGTCCTGTTTCTGATTTAGTAATACTTTTGTACATATAGTTGCACTAAGCAATTTTTTTAAAGATTAAAATTTTTGTTTACAAAATATCAGAATATGGGGTTTTATTGAAGTATTTGATGTAATTAAATTCTTAGGGGGAAGAGGGATTTCTACTGGGATGTAGAACAACATGGCTTCTTTGCCCTTTTTTCCAGTATTTTAGAATAGTAAATACATCTGCTTCAGAATACCAGAAATAAGTCAGCCTTGTGATTACTATCAGTTCATCTTCTAATTTTAATTTACATAATGCTGTTGGTAAACAAATTCCCATTATTGCCCTTCGGCAAATTAGGATCTGAGGCTCAGGAGATGGTAGTTTACTTGGGTCACTCTGGAAGCTGAAGGTGGAGCTGAGAACTGAGTCAGATCCCATGGGTGTGATGCTTGTACTCTGGTTCCTGCAATGACTTTCTTTGCTTCTTACTGTTCACTTTCCTGTTCAAAATCTGTTTTAATATGCTCATTTATATCTACTTTCTAGTTGAAGCACTGCACTTGGTTCTCTTGAGACTATGGAGGAGGGCTTCTTGCAGAGATTGAAGCTCAAGGCAAAAAATTCTTTGTAACCTTGTCCTAAAATACATGTCTTTATGGAGTGGATAAGGTACCAGTGACAAACTGATTTGACCTCTTTCTCAGGCTTGTGAAGCCTCAGACATGAAGCTAGTGCCTCAACAGAGCTGCTGGTCTAAAGTAGTGTCTGCATTGTTATAACTTGATGGAACACTAATAACAGGAAAGCTCTGCTCTGCCTCAAAGATTCGTATTGAGAGTTTCATGTAAAATGAGAAGATACGTGTGCTACACAGATGCACTAGTACCTTTCTTAAGGAATATCATTCTTGGAAGTTGTACATTTAAACCTGAGGTTTGAACTTGAGGATTAGGCAGACTTGAATTTTGTTCATTTCTCTGGAAGAACTACTTTTTGAAGAACTTCTTTCTGAGAAGAGTAGAATATCTAAATCACTCTTAGCTTTGAAGCATGTGTGCAAGTCAGGTTGGCCTTCATATGCTGGAGAAAACCAGAAAAGATTCTTTTTCTCCTGTAATTTGTTTACCTGCTTGCCTGTATATTGGAGGAACTGAGCTCAGCTGTTCATGGCTGGTTTTGTTTAAGAAAAATGGTGGGAGAATGAAACCATCTTCACTGAGTCAGTTATGCGGTGGAAGGTGGAAGCTAGTATTTTAGTTCTAATTTTGAAATTGGTATTTTTAGTATTCAGTACAGTGGCATATAAAAGCTGTATTGATAAGTGCTTTACAAAATTATCAGTCTCCACAGATTTTCTTAAAGCTGCTACATTTGAAGGATTATTATACTCTTTTAAGTATAAATATGTCTACATGATCATCAACTAAATAAGATTTTGAAATTAAATGTGTGAATTGGCAGGATTTGAACTTCAGTTAGAGTGTCAGTAATGCTAAAACTCAAGTCTGCCACAAATTTTTACTCCCCATGTATTGTTTCAGAAGCACCACAGCTGTATGCTACTTTTTAGCTTTTCCTCCTTTAAATTGAAGCTAGTTTTAAGAATACAATACCAAAGTATCTGTCCTGACCTGTACATCTTTTGTATGTACTTCTGAATTTTTAGTATTTGGGTAAATTTTCTTAAATGAGAAAATCAACTTCTGAGAGTAATCAATACAGAGAACTGTAGGAATTGTGCAAGTTGGAAGTAGTGTAAACCGGTTTTGGTTTTGCTTTTAGAATCAGTACTGAATGCATACTTAATTTAATGAAGTTCAGCTTCAATTTAGAGACTGCAAAAATTGATTTCGCCACAGGAGACTCTCTACAGGAACTGCAATATGAACTGAATCTACAAATGTTACACTTTCTTATGTTAGATAACATTAGAGAAACAGAAAATAAACCTACTTTGCAAGAAAGAAAATTTCCTATCTTGCTGTAGTTTCTCTGTTGTCTTATTGTTGAATCTGAAATCTAGCCTTTTACTTAAACAGTGGCACATTTATTGTAATTTCTTGGTTTGGAGGATTCCTCCAAAAGTCAGCACTGAGGTCTTCATATCTCTTTTAAACTGATAGATGCCTTATTTTCTCTCAGCACAAAATAGACCAAAGAATCTGTACTGTGGCACCTAGGGGTCTGTCTAGATTTACTTCTTCTGGCTCATAAAACATGAATGCTTGCTTTTACTTGTGTTCGATAGGATGTATGCACAGACTACTGGTGAAGTCTGGGGAAAACAGCTTTCTGAATGAGAATAGCACCTATCCTGAAAAGGAATGTTGTTCCTCTCTAGAATCCAGTTGGAATCTTGAGTTAGTCTGCAATTGAAAGAGTTCACTGCAATGACCCATTCTAGGCATTCATTTATTCTTTTGTACAGTTTTCAGGCCTAGCTTTTCAAGCAGCTGAAAATAAGAAACCACACATGGTAGGTGAAGAGTGTCTTGTGTGTTCTACTCTGGTAGCTTCCATTAGTAGGGCTAGTTGGAACTGCAGAGGTTGTTCCTGGTCTGTTCTTTGCCTGTAAACGATGTTAAAGCAGATTGCAGACACAGGACAGACTTCCTCCTTGGTTTAGAAAGCTGGTGCTTTGATTTGAAACCTACACACTCAGTGGTCTCATCACTGGTTCCCCCCTAGTTTCTTTGACTTTGCCACAATGTATGTATACAGTGCCTTCTGAGGCAGGGAGGCTGGACTTCCCCCCGGGAGTTGGCTTTAAGCGGTGTTTGGAATGGGCTGGAGAAGATGATGTCAGCTTATGCATTTGGGGCAGTTTGTTCTGTCATAACAGCACGCAGGAGATAGTTGCTAGTGCTCAGCTGTAGGTACTACATATCTGCTTATCCCTGGTAGTGCTTTGTGGCTCACAAATTGATCTAGGCTTCCTTTAAGAAGGTCTGTTATGCTCTTTGCAATCTTTTAGTGTGTGGTATGCAGACTCCTGGGTCCTGTGTTCTGAGGTGCTGGTTAGGAGTGAGTCCTGGAGGCAGGCTATGCTGGAATCTGTTCTGATGGTGTGAAAGTAATCATAGTTTCAGGTATGCGGGGAAATCTAGTTGGGCTTCTTTCTGTAGTGTAAATGGATGTCAAAAACTAAAGTAATTAAAAAATACAGATAGGATATATGTGAATTGCTGATGGAATTTGGAGAAACATTGGAAAACTGGTTAAATAGCAGAAGGAACTGCATTATGTCTTGAGGTTTGAATCGAAGGCAACTTAACTAACTCCTGAGGTACCAGTGCTACTCTTCAATGTTAACTGCACTGATAGAACTCCTGACTACAGAGTCTTTTGTATAGGCAGGCACTGGGTGTTAAACATATATTATTACTGAGAAAAAAATAACTTCACTCTGATTAATAGCTACATACCTGATTAAAACCCGTGCTTCTTGTTTGGCTTCCTCTAGAGTTAGTCCAGCATCTTCCTCTTTCTTTATTTGCTCCTCAGCCTCGTATCTTGTCTTCTCCTGGTTTCTTCTTTCATACTGCAGGCATTCTTCTTTCTGTGTTTTTCTGCCTCTTAGAAACAGATTACCAACAACTATTAGTTGCTCATATACTTCCTATTTAGGAAATGTTTTTTTTCATCAATTACCAATAGAAAGAAAATACTGTTGTAATACTGGTGTTACAAGTATTGTCTCAAATACATGAGTTTATCTTAAATTGTAATTGGATTTTTTTAAAAATCTGTTTAGCATTTAGGTTTTCAAGTCTCTTTGTGCAACTGTTTGTTAGAAGTACAGTATCTTCTCTCCCTCCTCCCCCCCCCCCCCCAACTGTGTAGCTACTGGGACTTGGGTTTTCAGAAAAGGTATGTAATGAAAACATAAAGAAATGAACAGATGTAGCATGGATGTTATTGCTAGCATCTTGCACAGTTGCATCATAGCTAGGCTGTTGAATTTCTCTTCCTCAGGTTGCAGAGTCTCTGGAAAAGGGGACTGTTACCATATCTATTGAATAAAGGAGATGCAACTGAGGTACTACAAGTTTGGGAGTTGATGTCACAGGAATTCCAAGGCAGACACACAGTCTATTTCTTTACCAGAAATCATCCATTCACATGAATTATCTGCAGCTAAAATAAGCTTTAGCCTTTCTTTAGACTACCTGCTCCTTGTTCCTTTAGCTGTCTCTTCTGGAACTGCAGAAGCTTTCCTGTTACAATCCTCTGCTGCTGCCAAATACATTCCTGTGCTGCTTTCTCTAATTGTGACTGCTGCCTCCTCTTGCTGGCACCTCCACTCTTGCTCTAGTTTCTGTAAACTAAAACAAATTATTATTAATTGCTATAGCAACCTTGGGTTTGCTGAACATTCTTGCTAGAAGAAGAGCAGGTTCTAGCCCAAAGAGCTAAGCAGATTACCAAAGAAAGGAGAGAGAAATTTGACTAAAGAGAGAGCAGGTGCTGGTTAGTGATACTTCACATGTGTATGGTTGGTTCTGCAAGTTACTATTAAAAAAACCTAGCCCCCAACTGTCTACTTTCCTTCACATTGTCTGTAAGGGGTTGAAAAACTGAATTATAATTTTTACATGCATGTTTTTGAGAAGGACATGAGGACTGTGGGGATACAGGTAGGTGGTTTATGTGAAACAGGGATGTGGAGGCAGAGGATGGAGAAAAGCAGAGTCAGCTAGGAAAGTTCTGAGAACAAGAGCTGGAAGAAAAAAATCAGAATGCATCTTTGTGGAACAAGAACACAAACCCAGGACAAGAACCCAGGGTACAACAAGGAAGGAGGCAGTGGAAAAGCCTTGGCTGAGATTTAGATGTAAACAGAATGGAGGTCAAAATGGGCTATTTTTGCTGGAGGGTTCACACTAAGATTAAGGAACATGAAAGAAAGTCTAGGAGGTTCATGAAGCAGAGGAATATTCTCCTTATTTTGGGAACTGGAAGTTATGGAAAGTCAAACTGAAGGTCTTCTGCTCCACAAAGTGCTGTTTAAGGTAATTTCCAAACTAGAACTCAGGGTTCCCAGCCCAGCAGTTTGACTTGAATGCCTACTTGCTTTTCATGAAATCAAATTAAGCAGGGCATGGTACTAATCTCAAAAAAATATGTAAGTCAGATTTATCTTTTCTTTCAATCATCTGATTAAAGCATGCCACTTCTACAGATGACTGAACTAAAAACTGTTCGGTCATTTCTAGGTAGGCTGCAGCTCTTAAATCGCCGAAGGAGGTCGCTGTTCTTCCCGGTAAATACAATTCTTGATGAAAAAGTATAGAAGCAAAGCGATGAAATAATGTCAGAATGTGTTGTTTTGTGTAAGCAAAACATTTCAAAAGGTGAATAGAAATGTGATAATTATGTTACACCAGAGCTTGTTTCTGATACTGGTGAGTTTCCCAGAACTGCCTGAAGTGTTTAGTGGTGATTTTTTTTCCCTAAAGCTATGTCAGCAGAGGTAAAGAGCAAAAGTGCTCTTACTGCATTTTTTTGCAGTATAAAATTCTTATATCATTAAGGAATAACATACATCACTATGAGGTGTCTTTATAACTATGTAGTTGTTACCATGCTGAGGTTTTAGTCAGGGAAAATGCTCAGTAGTGGTTTTGGTGCTGTATGGAAAAAGTGGAATGTTGTCTGCATGAACTTGCTACAAGCTAGATACTGTTGGTTGAAAAACTGAATTTGTTTAATGACTTTATTGTCAACACTGAGTTTTCATTAATAACTTGAAAATTGTAATTTTAGGGCAGTCTCAGAATTCAGAGTAATGATAAATGGGTGAAAGTTTTAAAAATAAGTTATTTTAGTAGACATACATGCAACATTAAAGTTAGGAAAAATCTAATGTGCTGCTGAAAGATAGAACTTTATGTATGCACATGTTTCAGATGAAAAGGTCTGTGATGTTATCCTCTAGTTTGGAATTTGCCTGAGGGTACTGGATCAGTTTGCTGGCTCCTTCATACTCTTATGCTTTACTAGTCTTCTATTATATTAGAAAAGGCTTTGTGTTATATCTGTTTCTTCATGCTGGAACATTGATGTGTTTGGATGCATATGGGTGGCTGACAAAAAGCAAAACAAGGATTACAGTAGTTCTGTGTCATGATTCCATTCAAATGTTCCTGTCTAAAATGAAAACATTATCCTCACTAACCACATCTCCACAGTGCTTCTCTGTTCCTTTTCCAGATCAGCCTTCACTTTTTCCATTTGTTCCTGCTGCTCTTTATTTCTGTTCTTGTTCTTTCCTCTTGTAGACATCACCCTTCTGCCTTTTCTGCTCTTAGTTTTTCCTGTGCAGATTTATCTTCTTGCCATTTTCCAGGACGAATCTGAACAAGAATATAATTAATAATGCACTCAGAGTTTACATTCTGTGAATGATAATTTACCTGCTATTATCTGAGGTTTAAAATTCTTGAAAGAGATACGCCTTATGTGCTTATTAAAGTAGATTTGACTTATGTGGGATTTTTCCTGTCACTTTGACCTATAGTGCCTGTTTTCTCTATATGGTAAATGTTTTACTATTTTTTTCCCAGTAGGTATTCACCTTTGTGATATCTGGTGATTCTTAAGTTAACTTCCTAGTGTTTAGTGTCCCAATATGTTGCTACCTAAGCTATATTCTCCAAACCTCTGCCAGCTTCATATTTTCTCCTATGTTTTTCCTAAGTATTTTGAAGTTGTAGCACATGAAGGGGCAGGCACAGGGGTTGTCATCTAGTCCCAAAAAGTGATCGCTTTGAGGAAATAGGTAAAGTCTAAAAAAGCCTAAAAGTCTAGTAGCTGGTCGGTCAGCTAGAGGATCACTATGGTGAAATGGGGAGGCTATACACCATCCGTATTTCTCTATTTTTAAACTATAACTGAGGAATAGTTTTCCAGGATCTGCGGGGATTTAAGATGCCGGCCTGGTGCATATTAAATGCCAGACCTTTTTACCTTGGTCTCTGCTGTCCCTTTATAGGAAGGCATCAGGGAGCGCTCTATGCTCCAGGTTTCCTCTGGTACTGCACTAGGAGGTTGACGCTCTGGGAATGGCGGCTTTGCGGGCCTTGCCGCTGGCGGGCTGGGGCTCAGCCCCCACTTCGACGTTTGCCTCACTGCGCCTCCGTGTGTGGCTGCCGCTTTCTTTGTCCCCGGGGGTATCTCCCATCTAATGGAGGCAGGTGAGAACAACCACGGATCCGCTGTGTGAGCAAAAGCCTCCTTAACAAGGGACTGGAAAAGGTGAAGTAGAGACGGTGTGTATGGGAGCCTGCCTGGGCTCCATGTCTGCTGGCGCTTCCTGTGAAGAGGAAGCTCCAGTTAATGGTAGGTAGGAAGGACGCCTTTGAGTCTGCCTGGCCTGAGGAGGAGGTTGGTTCCTCACCTCATGTGGGTGAGAAACCAGCATGTGGAAGACATGCCCTTGGGGAGGATCTGAGAGAGTGGGCTGGTTGTGTGTTGGAGAGGGGGCCAGCTTGGGCCCGCCTCCTGCTCTTGTCACTCTCAGCCATGCACTGCTCTGGCCTGCTGCAACATAGCAGGTGGGAGCAGCTCCTCTCTTCTCCTGTCAGGTTGACTTGCCAGAAAGCCTCCAAGAGTGACGGCTTCATCTGAAACCTGCCGAAGTGGATGATGCTCAGGTAAATAAAAACAAAACAAAACCAAGCCTGTTACTAGTGATGATGAATTAATGTGGGGGTGACCTGAGCTCAGCTACACCTGTGCTTGGGGTGGAAAATGACCTCGGGCTGCTGAGGAGATGTGTCTGGTGTGGGGCAGCCGAAGGGGCCAGACCTCATGTGGGGAGGTGCCTCCTGTGAGGCTGTAGGACCAGCAGAGTGAGAGCTGGGGATAGGAGCCTCAGTGTCCCGTGCCCTGGAAAGGAACCTCTTGTGCTCCCATCTGAGGTAAGCCTCTGGTGATGGAGTGTGCTGGGGGGTATGTGGGGCTGGGGAAGCACCTGTGAGGAGAGGGGCCTGGCTCTCCCTCAGCGAGAAGCACAGATGCCTGAGGTGGCAGCCATCTTGTGGAGGAGGAGGCTTGTAGCAGGGCTGCCTTGCTGCAGTGTCAAGTAAGGACATGCTGGGTAGGTCTTCGTTCTCATTTTTGTGTCCCCATTACATGGGATTTCCTTCAGCGCATATCCCTGCCCACACCCACAAGCACCATTTCTCACCTCCACAGCCCCACTGCTCCCTACCGCCTGCTGCTCTGTGGGTGCTGCTTACTGGAGTGACCATTGAAGGCAAGTGGCCTGAGCCAGGGGAAGGCCACAGTTGTCTGCATGGGGCTGGTTGTCAGGGGGAGCTGCTTCTTTCCTGTGAGGAGAGCAGGTGGGATGGCTGCTGCCATTTGCCTTATCAGCTGCCCTCTTTTCCTGTTGGCTTCTGGTTGCCTTGCTCTGCCTTGTGCCTTCTTTGCATAGGTCCTTTTATTCCTGTGGGGCTCTTCTTGTTCTCCTGGAAAAAAACAAAGCTTTCCAAACTGAACATGGCCAAATAACTGTCAAAATAATACATTGTTGATGTGGGTGATCTACTTTTGGATGCTGTGGATACTGTGGTGGTTGTTCATTCAGAGTACAAATGTTTCAGTCTAGAGGAAAATCTGTTCTTTCTGTTAATGTGTTTGGTTTTGAATTTATGTAATTTTTGTGGTGGGGGAAGTGTCAGAACAAATCATAAATAGAATCAAAGTGTTGTGTTTTCATCTAAATCTTATTCTAGGTAAGAAAATTTCTTCTGTGATGCAGTTTATTGGCTCTTAAAACTTATTCTTGGTCTTTCTGCCTCTATTGTGTTTCCTGCTCCACCTGAGCTAATTGAACACACCAAGAATCTAATTTTGAATCTTCATTGTTATGGTCAAAAAGGTGCAACAAATGCATCAGCAGGACTGTAGTGAACTGCAGATAGAAAACGAGAGGGAAAATGTTAAGACTTTGACGCATACAGCTAGTTAACCTATAATAAATCATCTTGTCCTTAGCAATGTACTGCTGCTCTGACTGCTCTCTTCAAGGCTGACACTCTTGAGTACCTGCCTGGACTAAATGCTCACACTTAATAGTCTCTTCTGTGGATAAACGGTAAAAGGCCATGATATCCACCAGAGGGAAGCTGCAATGTAAGACATGACTTGTGAGCTTTGTGCTGCTTCTGGCCTGCTGGTGAACTTCACACAAGTTTTTTTCTGTCTCAGAGTCTGCTGCCTACAGTGTAAGGCCCAACAAAATCCACCCAAACAAGGGTGGTTTTGAGGTACCACCCTAATGCAGAAAGACATGCCTAAATAACCTCAAACCACATTTACTGTGAGTCCATGCTCTAGTAGATGTACTTGGGGATTTTCTGCTTTACAGGTGCAGTCTAGAGAGCAAAAGAATCTAGCTACCACATCTGCTTGTTAATTTGATTTGTAATCCTTGAATTCTGATGCAGATTAAAAACAAACAAAAAACTTTACACTTACTCTAAGTGTAGTTGACATGTTTCTGTTAGTGGTGCTTGGTATGTCTTGTTTGAGACTTAGTAATGATGAAATTAGTTTTAATAACAGTTGAAGATTACACCTCACAAAAACTACAAAATAAACCCCAAATATAAGGCCTTTCCCTGGTCTTTGATCCTGCAAGCAACTACCAGGCAAAAGCACAAAAATAAAGTTGTCTGGACACTCTTTTATGGTCTTTTGAAGAAATTGTCTGCAACATGCTAGTCCTTTATATACCCTTCCTAGATCTTCCACTGAATTAACTAGAAAAGTGCACGTAATAATGTATAGAATTATGCCAAAAGATCTGCTTTTTGTTGTTAACCTTACCTATAGTCTATTCTACCTTGTGGTGTTACCAGTCTTTATTTTCTGTTCTTTTTCTGCATTTTTGGTTGCTGGATCCACCTTTGATAACTTCAGTCTGATGTTTTTCATTTATTTTAGTGTCTGCAGCTCCCACACCCTAGAAAAATAGCAGCGAAGTGTACATGCTTATGACATACAGTGATAAATGGTGTCAGTTCATCTTGTAACAAACAGCAAATGTTGTGGAATTGTGCCAGTTTGTTAATTACTTCACAAGAGCTGCTGATTACAGAATATTGATGTCTCTTCAGGATTTGCATGCTAGGACTTCACCATAACTGCTGCATCCACTGTTGCATGAACACCCCAAATGAAATGTATTCTTATAGAATCATAGAATAGTAAGGGTTGGAAAGGACCTCAAGATCATCGAGTTCCACCCCCCACGCCATGGGCAGGGACACCTCCCACTAAACCATGCCATCCAAGGCTATGTCCAACCCCACCTTGAACGCCGCCAGGGATGAAGCATTCACAACCTCCCTGGGCAACCCATGCCAGGGCCTCACCACCCTTACAGTAAAGAATTTCTTCCTCATATCCAATCTAAACTTCCCCTGTTTAAGTTTAAACCCATTACCCCTTGTCCTCTCACCACAGTCCCTAATGAAGAGTCCCTCCCCAGCATCCCTATAGGCCCCCTTCAGGTATTGGAAGGCTGCTATGAGGTCTCCACGCAGCCTTCTCTTCTGCAGGCTGAACAGCCCCAATTTTCTCAGCCTATCTTCATATGAGAGGTGCTCCAGTCCCCTGATCATCTTCGTGGCCCTCCTCTGCACTTACTCCAACAGTTCCATGTCCTTTTTATGTTGAGGACACCAGAACTGCACACAATACTCCAAGTGAGGTCTCACGAGAGCAGAGTAGAGGGGCAGGAGCACCTCCCTCGACCTGCTGGTCACACTCCTTTTGATGCAGCCCAGAATACGGTTGGCCTTCTGGGCTGCAAGCGCACACTGCCGGCTCATGTTCATTTTTTCATCAACCCACACCCCCAAGTCCTTCTCTGCAGGGCTGCTCTCAATCTCCTCCCCGCCCAATCTGTAGCTGTGCCTGGCATTGCTCCGACCCAGGTGGAGGACTTTGCATTTAGCATGGTTAAACTTCATCAGGTTGGCACCAGCCGACCTCACAAGCGTATCAAGGTCCCTCTGCATGGCATTCCTTCCCTCCAATGTATCAACCAAACCACACAGCTTGGTGTCATCGGCAAACTTGCTGAGGGTGCACTCAATCCCACTGTCCATGTCACCCACAAAGATGTTGAACAAGACCGGTCCCAACACTGATCCCTGGGGGACACCACTCGTTACTGGTCTCCAGCTGGACACTGAGCCACTGAGCACTACTCTTTGCGTGCGGCCATCCAGCCAGTTCTTTATCCACCGAGTGGTCCACCTATCAAATTGATGTCTCTCCAACTTAGAGAGAAGGATGTCATGTGAGACAGTGTCAAAGGCTTTACACAAGTCCAGGTAGATGACATCAACTGCTCTGCCCCTGTCCATCAGTTCCGTAGCCCCTTCATAGAAGGTCACCAGATTGGATTCTTGTGCTACTGGATCTAAATACTCTGCATTAAACCCTCTCTGAGACATGAAGACAACTTCAAGTTGCTGTGCGTACTCACTGATGGTGAATAGCTGAGGAGAAGATAAAGGAAACTATTTTCCTCTATAAATTACAGCTTAGGATTTGTGCGAAAATCTTAACCAGTATCTATTGATTGCATGAAGAATTGCCATTTGCTCTATGGGTATTGTTGGGTTTTTGTTTTGTCTATTATCTGTTGTTGATGTAACTGCTCCTATAGTTTTAATACTAAATTGGCTGTCTACTATGTACTGGAACCCTCCTATTTCACTTTATACTAAGACCAGTTGTTGGACCAGTGAAGGAAAATAGACCTAATCTCAGGACATACTTTGAGCTGGAACTTGTCCTCTGCTACTCCAGCTGTATTTTTTCAGTGCTGTTGACCCTATGGAGGTATTATAAGGGGTTATAAGTAAGAATGGTGTTTTAGCATTAATCAGTAGTGTCTGTACTTATATGTACATACATGTCACTTAGCAGCTGGCTATATACAAGTTCATCTGCAAATGAATTATTGTTTTGCCACCTTAACTTTATCCTGATGGTACGAAGCAGACAGAATCTGTACCGCAAGCCAGACAGTGCTTACTGCGTTGCATTTGGTGTCTGAATCATGATTGAAACCAGTCTTTAAATATATAGTCAAAGACATTCCAGGCGAAGGGGGCAGGAAGTTTTGCCTGCCATAGGGCTTACAATATCAAAGCTGCTGCCAACTCTTTTGTTTTGGGCTTTTGTTCTTCCCCCCCCCCCCCCCCCCCCCCCCGTTTGTTGTAAAGTCTCTTCTCTGCATGCTGCTTCTCAGAGTTACTTGGTTTTACTCCACATGTCTCCTCCTGCATTTCCTGATGACTGGGAGATCTCAAAACGCTTGATCCAGATACAAGCTCTATATCCTGTCTTTTAAGAATTGTGAGATGGGAGAGAACAACAGTAAATTTCAGGATCAAATTTTATATTTGATTCCAGTAAGAAAAAAAACAACAACAAAAAAAACAACAAAAAACAAACCACCAAACAAAAAACCACAACAAAAAAACTATATAATGAACAGCTTGCAAGGCTGTAATGACCCTAGCTGGTAGCTGCCACTCTCCCTGGAGATCACTCATCTCATTCTTACTGAGGAAAGTGAGTCCCATTCTCATGCTGCAGTGAAGATCCAAAGACTCATTTGCAGCTACCTTGCATATTTAATAATGGTGAATGTTTTATTAATTAAAGTTTAATTTCTGTAACACTTGTCATTTAAAGATCCTGAGGTATTTTAGAAACTTGTGCTCTGATTTTTATTTTAGGAGTCATGTGAATCCATAGCTTCCAGTGACTTATGTTGTGGTTTAAGCCCAGCCGTAAATCAAACACACAATTGTTAGCTCACTCTCCCCCTTCCTCCCCCCTCTCCCTGAGGGATGGGGAAGAGAGTCAAAAGAATGTAACTCAACACAGGTTGAGATAAGAACAGTCCAGTAACTAAGGTATAACACAAACCACTGCTGCTACCACCAATAATAATAATGGTAAGGGAAATGACAAGGGAAGAGAATACAACCGCTCACCACCCGCCGACTGATACCCAGCCCGATCGAGCAGTGATCTAACCCTTCTGGGTAACTGCCCTCAGTTTATATAGTGGGCATGATGTGCTGTGGTATGGAATACCTCTTTGGACAGTCTGGGTTAGGTGTCCTGTCTCTGCTTCTTCCCGGCTTCCCCTCCTTCCTGGCAGAGCATGAGACTCAGAAAGTCCTTGGTCAGAGTAAACATTACTGAGCAGCAACTGAAACCATCGGTGTTTTCAGCGCTGTTGCCAGGCTGAAAGTCAAAACCACAACACTGCACCAGCTAGTAAGAAGGAGAAAAATGACTGCTACTGCTGAACCCAGGATAGCAGCAAGTGCTCAGTTTCTCTGAATATCAGGCTAACAATATTGACATTTTGCATTTTAATAAGTTCTGTATGAATGTTCTGTGAAGTCTTGTTCGGATTGTATTTTCTGAATATGACTTTAAAAGCTACATTTGTAAATCAACAGCATAATTAAATTAAAACCAAGAGGCTTCATTTTGCTTCTTGGTGTAGATTGGTCTAGAGCAGGAAGTTGATTGAGAGGTGGGGTCTGAATTGTAAGGATTTTGTATAAAAGTGAGCACTATCGTGGCATGTAGATGTGGCATTTAGGGACATAGTTTTGTGGTGGACTTAGTTGTTAGCTTAATGGTTGGACTCGATCTTCAAGGTCTTTTCCAACCTAAGTGATTCTGTGGCTCTATGGTGAATTGCTGTTGCCACAATATCAGAGTAATGGGGGATGAGGGGAAAAGACAAATGTTCATTCTGAGCATGGAAAGTAATAACTATTACATTTGGCTGAACACAGGTTCGGTATAAAACAACTTATCTTAGGTGAAATAGAAGGCAAAAGAAAAAAAATCCTAATTGGGTATTTTAGGTTCATTTTCATTTTGGCTTAAAAACTGATTCTGCTTTGAGGCCATTAGGCATAAATTCCACTGAAGACCCTCTGCATGGGCACCTACTGTAAATAAATGCTGAAAGATTTTTCCAGGCCAGTATAGGGAGTTGTAGAGAACAATCAGTGTTTAAGTATGTTTTCTGATTTGGAGAAATCTCCAGGAACTTGCCAACAAAGTTTAAGTTAACAAGCAGGTAATTCTTTATTGCACCTCCTGGAGACACGAGGGATAGCTCCTCCTAGCGTGTCTCGTCGGAGCATCAACCAGGCAGTGATTATATTGTCCTTATGCATATTCATTAGATTATATGCATGTTCATTGAGCTACTTATACATTACATCATACTTATAGAATTCCTCCTGCATGCACACTAGAATATGGTAGTGGGCTTTGAGACCATTGGTGGTTATTTCTTCATCATCTTCCTCTTTATCACTTCATTTTAGGATCGTTTTCATGTCAGTAACCACCAGGCCTGTTCTGGCCAGTTCTTATTTTAGCCATTTCTTTATCTCTGTAGTTGCTAACAAAGCCTGACTTCCTTGAAGTTACTAATTTACAATCCCATTCTTCAATCTACCCTATTCTTCATTTCTCCGCTTGTTTCCAGCATCTCTGGTACTTAGCATCACCTCACTACACAGAGAGGTCATAACCCTGGTTTAACTGGCTGTTTGAGACTAATTTATAGTTGTCTCCTGTCATTCAAGTAGCAGGAAGCCTGTGGAACTTCACCTGATTAAGTTTCCTGCAGTGTCACCATCCAGCTTGTTTCTGGCATACGATTTTCTATTTGACTTGTTAGTTTTCCTCTAGAGCCTGTGAAAACTGGAGAACATGGTTATGTGTTTAATTTGAATGAATTGATTTACACCTCAGCAGTGAACTTTGTGTAGCCTTTTATTTTTATTCAGTCTTAGTTTTAAGAGGTCTCATCAAAATACCCTAAAAGCTGCTGTTGCAGTCAAAGGTCTTAATCTGAGGACTCTGACAAGGGATCTGTTTCTTACTGTACAAATAGGATGCAATAACTGTCCTTTCATGCTATGAATATGGCTCGTAGATGCATCTATTGTTGGGGTATGATTGCTGAGAAATTCCACTCTGATGCTTCACTCTGTTAGACAATGTGATAGACAATAACACAATTAAGACGCCTGACTAAAATAGAAAGGAAGTGGAAACCTAGTCTGAGTCTCTCAGAAATTAAAGCTAAAATTTAAAAACCTGCTGTTTCTGTGTAAACTTACTTACATCTCTTTACTAAGCTTCGTTGTATGGTCAAGGCAGGTTTCCATTTATGCAATACTGCGTTCAGGTTTTCCATCCATTTGCTTGTCTGGATCTGTAAAAGTGAAGATCAACTCTTGGTCAGGTTAAGCCAGGCTCAGATTTGTGCACAGTAGTTTTCCTTGCTGAACATCTGTGCTGCAGCTGTTCAGTGTTCAGCTGTGCAGTGACATTGGTCTCAGTAAATAAGTGGCCAAAGCATAGGATGAGAGAACAGCTTTAGTTCTAAATTTGATGCAGGGGGTGGGGGGCAGGAAGTGATTATGTTTAACTTCTTTACTCCAAGAGAAATTTGGAACTTGATGCTGCAGTTTCTTCTGGCTTGAGTGATGGATTTCTGATAGTCCTATCAAGTGTATTCTTTCTCAACATATAGGGTGGTAAAAAAGAATAATTTAATATGTCTTAATAAGGATTAAATAAGAACTAGTGGTTACATGCTCCAGTTAGTTGGGAATTGAGGGACAAAGCAAAACCCAAAATAACTCTCCAAACAGGTTAAGTTTAAAGACTTTCTAAAGGCAAAAATGTGGGTATTCAGTGCTTTTCTGTGGGATAGGATGTTAAGGCACCAGTAGAGAGAGCCATTGTTTCAAAGATGTGTGAAAAGCCATCTGGATGGTACGATTTGCTGTCAGGGCACAACACTGATGTGTGTTACTGTAAAAGCTCTCAGAAATTTTTAAGCCGATAAAAGAAATCTTGTAGAGAAGGATCTTCCTCTCCTAAAGCTGCCCTTCCTCCCTCCCAACTCCCCTCAAAACTGGGCAGAGTTGCATAAGGATCACCTAACAGTCAATGTTTCTGCTTTTCATGCTTCCTTCAGTGTATAGCCTTTAATGACTTACCTAGGGTATGTGCAGAGCTTGTCTCAAAAGAGCTTATAGAGTGGGGGCAATCTCATGTGCCGTGAGATGTTGGTCAGGAAAGGGCTGAGAGAGGTGGGAATCCCACCTTAATACGTAATCACAAGTCTCGGACCTTACATCAAATGTGTTGGGGATCAAATTCAATGTAACAGCATGAACTGTTCTTGAAGTTTTCAGTTGCTGTTGAGACTTACAGTATTGTCAGCACTGTTGAAAATGATGCATCCTTCATGTGGGGGAGTTGCTGTCATCTTGTTCTGAGCTTATTTCTGAGAGTATGCACCAGTCTGACTATAAGACCGATACTGCAAGCCCAAGAAGGAACATGGCATTCCCAGCTGTAAAATGGTCTGTTACCCTGACCATTTGCAAAGCTGAAATGGGTCTATTTACTTTTGTTGGGGCATATGTAGTTGCTTGGCAGCTTCTTGGCCCATGAGCAAAACCCTGTAGGACTTCAGAGCCTGAACAAATCTCAACGTAAGACTTTACTGAAGTTACAGCTTCTCCCCTTGTTGTGTGCTGGAAACTTCGGGAATTCTTGATGTGTCCTTAATTAGAGGAGGATCTCTTACCTTGCCAAACCTTTCCAGTGTGAGGGTAATGAAATCTGAAACCAGGCAAATTTTCTGTGGTTCTGAATTTCATCACAAATCATATCTCGCACTTCTCATTTCTTGCCTGGGGTAGAAAAGCTCCAGTATCTTTCTGTCTCCAGAAAGGAGGCAACGCCTGCATAGTTCCCCCATGCTGGCTGATTATACTGACTTAATCATAATTGGGGAAGGAGTTAGCTATCAGCTTGTACGTGATGCTGGCATGTAGAGCCCTGTACAACCTCAGGCCAGACCTGATGAGACAGCAAGAGGGAAGCAGCAATGGCAGCAAGAAAAGAATTTTGCTGATGTATCTCACAATTGTCACAGAAAGTTGAAGTACAGGTAGAAGAGCAACAAAACCACCTTCTGCCAGACAGATTCCTTCTTTTAGTACGAAATGCTGAATTTAGGAGATCTACTGTCGGTATCCACAGTCAGCAGTATATACTAAGAAAAGCCAAACCTATATGATGCAGGCTATGTAATAAAAATATCAAAATGGAGGAGTCTTTAAATATCTTTTTTCCAATGGCAACTCAAAAAAAGGAAACATCCTGAGACTGTTGTTCTTTTCGTTTTCTTTTTTTGTTTTCTCTTTTTTCCTTTCTGTTTGATCCTTCAGAAGCTCTTAAGCCTTGTGTGAATTCTCACTACTGTTTCTTACAGGCTTATTTCTTACTATTTCATATTGTGGTAAGTTTAAATTACTATATGTCGCAGAATAATAATTAAAGAATGCATACTTGCTACTCTCCATGTTTAGCTCTTACTAGTCTTAGTGGCGATGTTATTTCTGCTGCCTTGCTGCTCCCTTCTCCCTCACCAGAAAAATGCAGTTAAAAAAAAAAATCTCTTTTTCTGACTATAAAGCCATCACTTCCTAGTATGTACTTCCTAGTTCCACCAGTCCACGCTGCTGCTTCTGTGATCTAATGCTATTGCCCATTATGTCTTCACAGAGAAGATTGTGGTAATACTAAGCATGATTCCAACGCTAGCCCTAATTTTGCTTTAAGGTAGTGGGGGGCATATACTATAAAGTTAACTGAAGTCTTCCTTCTCTTCTCTGACAGCTGCACTAATGTCAAGAGTGCTAGTACTGAGAAAGCTGCCAGGGCTCAGCTGGCAAAAAGCATACTTGGGAGAGAAAAAGACTCTGCAGTTGTCTTGTGCTGTTCCTGCAACAATGAATGATAGTGGGAAGCACTTGTGGAATTACAGTAACAGGAGGTTTATCTCAAGTTATGGTAGATAAGTGGGTTTCTGAAGTATCCTACAAAACCAGTATGGCCTATAATGAAACCCATTTGTTTACGTTACTGTTATCCTGCAATTTTTTTTGGTATGGTTGGATGCAGCTTATCTTTCTCACCTCCTTTTCAGTCCTTTAAATGCTTTTCACCTTTGTATGACCTTAATGATTTGAGATTTCAAACCTTCAGCAACTTCAGCTTCTTACCACAGTGTCTGCACTGCAGGAAGTACTACTTTGCCTTGAAAGATCTAGGGGCTTTTTGGAAGGTTGTTGTAAGGAGAAGAAAAGGAAAAGAAACTAACATAAAAATGAGTTCTGTGGAAACAGCTCTAGAGGGAGTTTTCAGAGCTGGGATGTACAGTCGTTACTGGCTTACTAACAAGAAATTCCTTGTGTGTAGAGCTCAAAAAAGAGAAATCAACTATGAGATGAAACCCGTGCTGTGTGAAAAGGTGTGCTTTAGGAACTTCCCTGGTGTGAGCAATAGGTAGCCAGGAGAGTTAAGAGGTTTAGCTAACAAATGCTGGTGAATAACAGATAAGAGAATGAAACTCCCTCACTAATGCACTGCACTGTTTTCTTTAGTGTTAAAAACAGCAGGAGAGAACTGGTATTGCTCAGTGTTAGCAGTTTTGGCCTGAATTCACACATGAAGATTTTGTACATGTAAAGTACAAAAGGGAACATGTGGTCCTTTTCCATCAGTTTCCTTTGTTGAACTTCACTCTAATCTGTTCCTTCCCTCTTCTCTTGGACTTCTGTATGCCTGACGTTAGTTCTGAGTTAGCAAATGCTGCCTCCGCGCCACTGTGGCTTTCTGTGCATGATCTGGGGTGATGGCTCATGGAGACTGACACTGCAGGGGCCAAGCATTTGCAACTGGCCTACAAGGATGTTATGTTTTACCCCATATCTTCGCTTAAATGAATTGAGTGACAAGGCTGATGGGAACAGCAGTGTGACATGGAGGTCAATGTTGTATAAGTTTAAGCATTTGAGCTGCATTTCCTTGTGATCCATGTGATGCTGGGCTGTACTAAGTCATTTGCTTGGAATAGTAAGCACAGCAGTAAAAGCTGCTTAAGAGAAAGTACTTGGATCTTGCCACAAAGCTCTGAAAAACAGGTAACTGATCCTCTGTGGCATGATACCTGGCAAGAGCAACGGTGAATGAACTCAGTTAAGGGTCTGATCAGAAGTACCAAAATTAGGTGGCGTGTGGGACAGTAGCTGAAGAGTTAATAAAGCATTTCTTGTAGCAGTTCTTAGCAAGAAGTGCCTTTGTATATTCATTGTCTTCGCTTAAGACTGTTAAAGGTGGTGTCTTCGGCTTGCTCTTATTTAAGCAGTGGGGAGTTACTTTCTGTGTGACACTTAAACCCAACAACAAAGCTTTTGTAAGACTAGTCCAGGAAAACATGCAAAGTATGATAATAGGGTGACTAGCTTTATGGACTGTTCTATAAGACCAGGAGGACTTCTGTTCAGAAAAGTCAAGGTGCATGTAGCTCTTTTTTTTAAGTATCTGAATTTCAGCTTTTGAGCTGATCTGTAAAAATGAATGTTGTGTTTTTCCTCAGAAATTCCTGAATTGAAAAACCAAGGAAAGGAAAATAAAAAACCAACCAAACAAACAAAAAAAAAAAAAGGGGGGGGGGTAAACTTGCCCTGACTTAAGTCTTGAGAACTAAATTGAGCATTAAAATAGATTTGTACCATCAGTCTCCTTAGACTGAACATTGCTAGGCTTAATGAGAAAGTACTGAAGCAGAATGACAGTTTCTTATTAACTCAACAAGACTTGTCTAGCTGTTTCCACACTGCTTTCGCTTGCTCATTAATGACCTTCTGCACTATAAAAAGAACAACCCAAACACTCTAAGCCCCTGGGAAGACCTTTTTATATGGTCTATCAGATGTTAAATGGCCTGCAAGCAGCAAAGAAATAACCCTGTGAAATGCTGATCAGCATTTTTGTCTTTTTCTTGTGCCTAGACAAAAAAAGTATAATTGATTAAATTGTCTGCTCCAAGATAACAAAGGCAGGTGACACACTAAGCCTGAGTCACTGATGTCTGCACTTCATTCCAACCAAATCCAAGCTGACTTCAAAGTAATGGAGTCACAGCTGTAAGTAGCTGAGAAAGAAGATAAAGATGTCAAACTTTCCATGACCACCACTGTACGTGAGTGAACTGCCTAGAAGGAAAATATTTGTCATTGACCCATCATTCTAAAAAAGCAGAAAGTGTAGCAAGAAGGAAGTTAAAATAGCATGGATGTAAGTGATTGTTTTCTTCATGTGCTGGCTGGGTACCTCAAGGGGGGAAACACATTCCTGTGTCAGAATCTGAGCAGCTTCTTGAAGATAGAGCTAACAAGCAAATGCTGGCCAGGTCTGCTTTGTCAGCCTAGGGCTCACCTCTACAGTCACTTCCTCGCAGCTCCACAGGATTGCAAATAATTCCTAGTAGTGCCTAGCTATGTGTAGCCAGGTTACCTGAAACAGGAAGTTTCCTGTGATTGGGAAATTGATATATTGGCTTGTGAACTTCTAGCAGTGAGTTAACTTAATCTCTAGTGGTGTTTCACTGAGTTCAGTAGACTCTGCTCAAGCCTTGTCTGTCAGTATGGGAGGTTGCTGCAGTGGTTGGTTGGAGCAGCTCAAAATAACTTGAGGATCAAAGCTATGTGAACTCAGTGCAGTGGAGCTTTCAAACATGCACCATTTTCTGCTCTGAAGAGTCCATTATGATTATAAAGCTTGGGAAACTAGAACTGAAGACTGTGTTAATAATTTTCAAACTTCTTAGTTCCAAAGAAATCTTAATGTGGATCAGCTTTTAAAATTATATTAAATTTGAATTTGGAGTTTTGTTTTGAGTTTGAGTTGAGAATTGGAAGTTGAGGGGGGAATTATTTCACTAGGCATCAGTGCAAGTCTGTTGAATGCAGCAGTATCTGGGTACCTATATAAAATCAAAATAAATGCCTGCACAATCCCCTTTGGACTGAGATTAGTGATTTGGCTTGATATGAAATCCCTGTACTCTAACCTGGAAAACTTGCAGCTGTAAAAGAAATGGTATTTAATAATAGACCAAGACTTGATTTCAATGGAAGTATTGTCTGAGTAGGGACATCAGAGCTTGGTTCCAGAGCACCAATAAAAAAAAAAAAATAAAATAACCTTTTTATTTATTGGGCACTCAGACTTGAAGACTCCCAGGTGCCTATTAGTCTAAGGGCTTGTCTGTACAGGAAAGTTAGTGTGCAATATGTTGGAATATGAATTTACAACGCACCAAATACTCTGTGCTCCCCCTGCGTTTGGATATTTTTAGCGCCCGGTAATAGTGCCTTTCTCTGTGGCAGTTCATTCAGCTTTGAAAGTGAAGTAAATCACATTCTGCTTAATGCCTGTGTGATGAGTGAATGCCAGATAGCCAATGCCCTCTAAACTTGTACCCAGACTTCCTCCTCTTGACTACTGCAAATGGTGATGTTTAGTAGGATTCTGCCTTTGTCCATGGAGGTGACAACAATGATTCCGCTTACTTTTTTAGAAGGGAGGAAAAGAGTATATTTTCAAAAGTCCCTGGATTTCAGTTCTCAATACAGCTTTAGGTATGTAGAAAGTTTCAGTATAACTCTGCTTTGAGAGCTATTTCATTAATATTTTACAGCTGACACTTACTAAAATACTATGTACTTGAGCCTGGCCAGAAGGCTTGTATGATTTTTCAGTGAGTTGTATTGAGATTTACTGACCTTCTCTTTTTTGACTTGGTTAGTTTTAAATGCAAATCCATTCAAACAAATGCTTTTGCTGGCATATATGGAAGAGGCAATGTAGCATCACAGTGAGAACAAGGAGAAACAATTAAGGAGGGAGGGCAGGTAGGAATTGCTCTGGTTTTGTTTGGGTTTTTTTGTGGCTCTTCTGCCATTTGCCATGTTTTGAAACTGTGAACTGAAAGGGGAAGGTACTGGGACAACCCTCAGTTTGCTTAGAATTTTTGTCAAGAAAAATTGGATAGAGAAACCTGACTGTTGGAGAAGCTTTGGAAGCTGGGTTGTTGTTTTGTTGTTTATTTGGTTTTTTCTTAACCTGAAAAGTGCAGCTAATATCTGGGAGGAAAAGGGCGATAGGGAACAAAAGTCTTTCAAATTCAGTCTAATCCATACTTGATCTATTCATCTTACTAAGAAAATTCTTTCACCCCTATTGTCCTGAAAATGTTCCAGCTTGCATATAAATGGTAGGAACTGATTGTGAGTCTTACACCTTTCACGGACTTGATGTTACCTTGCTGTTCTGCTTCAGGTATCCATGGTATGTCATAGGAATGCAGCAGAGAACCAAAGTCCAATTGAAGTCTGTTTATCCTGCATAATCTGAAGCTTCCAGAGAGAGAGACAATCCTGACGTTGTGTCTCTGAATTCAGCAACACTGCTCCTGTTTCCTAGGATAAAATGAGGGAGAAATTAGCTGTAGGTCCATGCACCCAGAAACTGGTGCCACAGGAATTAGACTAAATTTCACATAACTTACTTTTAAGTAGCTCATTTCCTGAGAACTATCTGCTTTGTTTGGCTCTGCTCTTCTGTGTAATAAAAAGGAAAAGAAGCATAAACATATTAATGCTAAAGTGAATTACTGTATTTTTCCAGACTCTGTTGTTAAGCAAATGAAAACTATTCTATCCAGTTGGAGAACTAAAGCAGGCTGAAAGAAGCATGGCTGCTCTGTCTGTCCTGTGTGCAGATAAGATGTAGCAACCTGGTGGGAAGGCTGGGGCTCTCATGGAGGACTGCACCTGGAATCCACAAACATTGTTCATTGCAGAGCCCCACTCTGTGGGAATTCCTCCTTAATTCCAATGCCATGAGACTGAAGGAGATGAAATGTGACCGGATATTGACCATGGTGACTTGCCTTAATGGGATGACTGTGGTGAACCAGTCAGCTCTAGTTATTGCTGGGGACCGCTTTGTGTGATGTTTGCAAACACACGAGTTTGCAGCTAGAGCAGATCAGGGAAAAACACATGTTCTTTATTTCAGTCATGCTGTGAGTAGGCTCTCATCCAAGTCAAATTTTGCCTTGACCAGCTGATGTAGTGTACACAGCTTGTCCCTGCCTTTGGTGTTTGTAAAGCCATGCTATGCACTGATGTGATCACAAAATATTTGAGCTCCAGCGCTGCAACGGTGATGAGGATAAGCCCTTCACACAAGGACGCTGTAACTATATACAAGTTGGAGCATCAATGTTAGTGGGGTAGCCCTTCCTTCTGTCCAAGGAATAGACATCCAACTGAACTTTTGGCTGTGGGAAGGCAAAAAAGTAGTTGACCTTAAATGACTTGCACAAAGACCAAGAAGAAGACTGTCAGGCTAGCTCTTCCAAACAGCCTGGCTCCCAATCCTCTGTTTAAGTCACTACACCAAATGTGTGTGTCTCCATTCATGCTGAATGAATTCTCAGACTGTGCTGCATTTCCTCCCTTGAATAATAATCTTTAATGAAAAGGAAAATGAGAAAACGAGGTAATGACAGATAACACAGAGAAAACATTGGAAAGTGAAGAAAGAAATGTCTGGGAGTAATGGCAATGCTGATATTCCCATGTTAATGATTCAAGAGCTTTCTGACTGCTGTAGAAGCAAAAATTATAGTTGCTGCAGTCTACAGAGGTCTGGGCAATGCAGGGAAAATTTTAAAACTCAACAGTAGTGGTCCCCATGTTTGTTCTCAAACGATACCTGCTACTCCCTCCTGCAAGGTGGTCTCTGAGATGCAAAATGCCCCTTGCAGGTTTATGCCTGTAGTTAATTAATGTGAAATCCTCCCTCTCTGGCCTGACTGGTGAAGAGAACTTAATGAATTACTGAGACACTGATCTCAAAGAAAACAGGCAAAACTACCAATTATATCATCAGGTTTATCTATGCCATGATTGCATGAATGTGCCCTCAATATCTACCTTAGTTCCACATCTACTCTTCTTTTCACCCATGCACAAATACCTGTGATTCTAGTAGCTCTCAAATCACTCATTCCTTTAGATCGTCTTTTGTTGTAACTACATTCACCTCCCCTGCTCCCTCCTGTTTTGAGGCCAGTCAGCTGCGACAGATACTATGTTCTATCTGGTATGTGCAACTAACCACTTCTGATTTTGGAGAACATGGTTTTAATTAGCTCTCTTCCTCTTCCCTGGTTGCTGAACAGAGCTGGCCTCAGGTGGAATTTTTTAATTGCGCTGTTGGTGTCTGTTACACAAGCTAGAGTTCTGTTCCATACAGGAAACTTGAGACTAATATGGTTTTTTTCCTTTTTTTTTTTTTTTTTTTTTTTTTTTTTTTTTGGTAGAAGAATTCACAAAACTGGTCAAAACTTTTTAAAGTCACATGAACAGTTGTTTTTCACATGTGTATAGTAATGAGCACAGTCAGGGAGATACTTCGCTTCCTCTCCAGGTTTATCTGACTTCACCACTCTTTTTATTACTTAGCGAGTTATTTTCTGAGATGTTTGCATGTGGCTGTGCAGTGATGGTGCTAGAGTTGCCCATTTTTGCTGCCTCTTTAGGAACTGGCTTCCCAAGAGGTTCAGGGGGAGCCACATGCTTTCCTTTCTCCCTTTTCTCGCTGGCATCAATTCTCATGTTTGAATGACCTTTGACTGAGTGATCCAGTTTGCTGCTTTGTCAAAAGAGTTTTTATTTGTGGTTTCTGGGCTAGTTTGCAATTGGGTGAACAAGCTTATGGACTAGGCAGAGAGCGTGTGGTAGTTTGGGGAAAGATAGTCATGTGGGATACCTGGGATACCTTGGCATTTTCAGCTCTTTGGTCTTGCTCACTGAACTGCACTTGAGGTTTGCAAAGGGGTAAGCTGTCTCCTACATCTGTAGGCCAGGGAGAAACTACAAGGACACTGAAGAATTATTCTCACCTTAGAAACAAAGCGAGGAGCATGAGACAGCAGTGGCTGAAAGACCTGACTGCTGATTTCTTTTACTATGACAGGCCTGGGAGAACACCAGCCTCTAGACTAGCACAGGAGAGAGCAACTCTCCACAACTTTTTCCTGAGTATGTCACTTTAGTGGTTTGTTTGTTTGTTTGTTTGTTTTTACCTAAGACCTTGCTCTAAACTATTTAAACACCCTGGAAAAAGCTATCTCTAGTTTGAATATACCAGCCTCTTATCTATACAACCCCCAGAATCTCCTATCTCCAAGACAGTGGTTTGCAAGATTTGGCTGGGTTTCTGTGAAGATAAATCACATCAGAGGCATGACCTTTATCGTTGGTGCTATTTAAATAGCTTAAATATCTATTGACTTCATGCCTTGTGATTTCAGTTGCTGAAAAGTGAACACTAAAGAAAGGAAGAGTTGACCTACAGTGTATCAGATTGGTGATATCTTCTTTTATAGAGCTCCGCAAACACAGATGGCATTTTTCCAACAAATTCTCCCCCCAGCGCTACTACATTGTGCCTGGATACTTCTGAGACAGAATCTGTGCATCCATGTGGAACCTAGCAAAAGAAAAGTGACTAGTGTCTATTGTAAAAGCTAAAGTTGTTGAGGGAAAGATAAAGATATAGCGAAACAACTGGGAGCCTTCTTTGTCTGCAAATAAATGTTCCCCAGTGGTTCTTCAGAACAATCTTAAAATCATTTGTTTACATAATTCTGCATCTTTGTGGGGATTTTCTGTTGGAAGACAGGATAGAGCTCAAGTCAGGAAGGTGTAATCCAGAGCACAATAGTCAGTATGTTTAATAAAGAAATGTATTTGCATTTGACGCTTAAGGGGCAGAGGATTCAACATATCACAGGAAACTAAAGTGAAGGGACTCCATATCTTCTCTATTTACAAAATGGATCCACTTCCATGGAACTCTACTCCGGAGTAATCTAACCAAAACAAAGCCCTGTTTTTATATTTTAAAGAGCTGTGGAAAACATATTTAATGTAGGTCATTGTGACGAAATACCTACTCAGATTTGGAGACAGCGTGAAACGATAACCAAAGAAATTATTAACTTACCAACACTGTGTTAACTCTAGCCTATATCCTAAACTGTTCAAAGATCAGAAACACCAAGAACAGTGCTAACAGGTAAATGCAAGGAATTCAGAAAATGTGTTCATCAATTTGGACTTTGTTTCCCTACAGGAATATTAACCATGTGTTTAGACTACATAAACTGGGTTTTGTATTGTTCTTTACATTCTGAAAGTGCCAAGTATTGCTGTTCAGCTGGCAGCTGCAACTCTGCAACTGCATGATAGTGTTATGTATTTGTGGGAGGACACAGTGCAGGCAGAGGACTTAAGTTGACTTTCCCAGTTCTCTAAACTTGTATCAAACTGTGTTTTTGAAGATTTCTGACTGTCATCTCCAACACTGCTTCTACAGTAAGATCTGTGAGAGTAGACTTCTGCTTATGGAAGTTTTATGGTGTCCTCAAACTATAAAATCCCTTGCATAAGGTCTTTAGTTATGTTCCTCTGCCTAGGGTAGACTGTTGGTTTTAAACAAACAAAAGGTAAATTTCTGGCATTTCTAATATGCCTGAAGCTAGCAAAACTTTAGTTTGGAAACAAAGCATTGAGGTATTACCTCTTTCCAACTTTGGTATGTTTATCTATCATTGTTCTACATCTTTATCTGAGTGTTCGGATAAACCGGATAAAGCTTCACAGCTGTCTGTGAAGGAACTGATTTCTGTCTGGCTGTAAGTGCTACTGTCTGATCAGGACATGGGCAATGAACAGAAGGTTTGTACAGTTTCTTAAGTATAACCTCTTATGTCATGAGAGCTGTTTTATCCTAGTTGCTCTGGTAGTTGGAAATGTGTTATCCAGCCCACTAGTTACTGGAAAAAAATAACCATCTGTGCTGCATGTGTGTTGGTTTTGCTATTTGGTCATTAGAACCAAAAGCTTCCCTTTTCTTCAGTTGGCAAGTTCAGTTGGTCATAAAGGTCTATGACAGCATAGTAAGTAACACACCCAAATGGCACATGCAAAAACCAACCACACTGTCTCTGTGTTTCTAAAGTTCTGAGGATCTCCTTTTTTGTGGACAGCTGCCTCCAAAGACTGTAGAGTTTTCTGTGAAGATGACCAGAAGAATTTCAGAGCCATGATCTACAATGAATGCTACTTAATATCTGAAATATTTTCAGAAATAGTTCTCATAACTGCAAATATTAGAAGCTAACTCCTGAATGTGGCCCAATTGCCCGTTCTTTTCCTGTCTTTGGATGGTGTTGTAACGTTGCTGTGAACCATTAGCTGTAATTTTGCAGGGCAGAGGCAGCTGCCTTTTGCTAGTGAGGTGATCCCTTCTATAATTTGCTTTTATAGCTCAGGGTTTGTTTTTGTTAATGTTTATAAAGTGCTTTGAATTAAATGGCACAGAAATTTTTATTATTGTGATATTTGTTCCTCCCTGAGAGCTTGTGTAACCTGGAGGAGCTGTACAACTGTAAACTAGCAACATAGCTTTGCATCCCTGTGAAACAGTAAAGAATTGAAAATAGGTTGGTTGTGTTTCTGTGGTTCCACACTACTGTTTGCATTATGGCTCCACTTTTACATCAGCAGGAAAGGCCTCTACGCATTCTGGCAGTCTCCGGAAGCAGTAGGTTTTGGACAGTGTTGAAAGGTCCATGGTGACCATGGTGATCCAGTTGTAGTTGAAAGCAAGTATTCAGTTGGCACGCTAAGCCTCTGTCATGTGGACAAGGACATGAAAAAAGTTTCAGGCTTTCTGCCATCTCTTACCCTATGCAAAGCCTATCCTTTTGATATTTATCCATTGTACTGCTTCTTGATCCTGCTTTGCTTTATGAAACTTTTCCAAGATGTGCTTTCTTACCGCAGTTATTTCTATAAATTCCCTTTCCAAGTTGTTATCTTGGGTTAATGCAAACTCTCCTGACTTAAAACTATAATGTCTCTATTTTGTATTTTAGAAAGTGCTGTGTACATTTGTAGTACTATAAAACAATTAGCCTGAATAACACAAGAGCTCTTTTGGGTTATAGATTTTGAAGTGTTCTGATCAGATCGCGATGGGATGAGTAGCAGCTTGCAGACTGCAGAGAGTACCTATTGGCCAGCTGTTTCTTACATACAACAATCCTCACTATTTATCATGATGATTTGAGAGAAGCTTAATAGTGAATCACCACATGGTTTGGATGTGTAGTTTGTTCAGACTGACTTCAGGCAGCCTTTGTGTAAAACAGGCCCAGAGCTGGAGGAGCAAAATTGTTGCAGATCAGGACTGAGCTGGATTGGCACTGAGGCCTGGGAAGCTCATTTAATGCAAGTTGTAGCTGGTGGTATCAGTGCTTCACTTTCATGAGCATGGAGCTTAACTTTGCTGCCAGCCTGGCAACTTCCCACTGGGATAATGTAATGCAGCTGCAAGATTGTTTTGGCTCTGTGCTAACTCCTTCCCCTACCTTTTTTAATAGTCTGTCTCCTGCCTTTCCCCATCCAGTCATAAAACCTTTCCTAACATTTGCTCTACTTTTAAGAGCTAGTAAGCGCATGGCAGTTGATAACAGAGCCAACACCCTTCCATGAAAATGCACTTTTCAGCAGTGAAGTATGCTGCCTTTTTGGGAATTTCAGGAGTTGATTCTGAGCTATTAAGTTCTGGTTTGGTTTGTTTTGTTCTCTTTCTCAGGTAGAGAAAGAGAATCCCTCATATCGCAAGGCTGGCTAATGCGCAGTTTGTGTATTTCTGTGACTATTTAAAAATAGGTCTGAGACTTTTGGGATGTAGTAAGAATCCAGCTTGTGTGAGTTTTGACCTATTTAAAGGGCTATGAAAAGACCTGAGATCCACAATTGGAAGACAAGGCTACTTCAGGTTCTTGGTCCTGCCTTCTTGAAGTCAGGATTGAGTTTGGCTCTCTAGAGATTAGATGTGTAGTCATGGGTGCTCAGTTTGACCTGGTCGTCACAATTATTTCCTAACAAAAGTAGTTGTTGATGTTGTAATTCCTGTATGGGTTATGGTAGAATGAGATTTGTTTTACAGATCAATTTGTGTATCATCCAGCTTTCCAGTTCTTGACTAACAATAATCAAATAATTTGAGAATATTATAGTAAGCTTCTTCCTTCTTTCATAGCTTCAAACCCAGAAAGACTAATACAGCTTTTAAAAGTAAGATAAAGCCTTCATTCAGGGCAATGTCAAAACTATCAAAAAGAGGGTAAGCAAAGGTAGCTAATTACACTGCCTTTAACTGCAACCCTCTGGCTTGGAACCTCTGACAAAAGGCCTCCCAACCCATCCTTCCTCCAGTGATTATTTTCTTCTGGAATTTGACCTTTAAATGAAAATTTGAATATTTCTTGTTTCCTGCAGGGAAACCACAAATATGGAAGAGTGTAAACTGTAGCAGTGCAAATGTTAGTGTCTGCCGGGGCTGAGACAATTGGCCGGGGTTGTGAAAACTGCACTCTCCTCCTGCTTAATTGGTTCCTTACTTCTGAATGGCACATGAGCCAAGGTACAAGTTTATAAGAACCCGAACTGACCTCTGGGGGAAAGGAGAGAGACTGTTTTTGTGTGGCTAATTCCCCTTTTTCTTAGTAAGTCAGTGATGATTTCAGCTGCAGTTAGTAAGATCCATTCCCCTCTACAGCCAAGTGGTAAATTGTTCCTGTTTCTTTTCTAATGTTCTTCCTGTCCTCGCCCTGACAGACCATTCTCGTTAAGGGAGATCGCTTTCTGCCACTTTTGTTGGTGCCATTGTGTTACAGATTGGTTGGGGAGCCTGTGCAAGACCCGCAATTAAGACCTGCAAAAGATCTGGGGACTTTCTTTGTCTAGGATTTTTCCTAAATCATGCTCGGGGCCCTCAGGCAGGTCCTGTTCCTCCCCTTGTGCCTTCCGGCGCTAGCCAGTGGGAGGGTTGGAAAAAGGCAGGGGTCAGACTTGGAGGCCCCCCGGTAAGAGTTAAATAAACCCTGAATAGACAGAAATTACATTTCTAAATAATTGTTTCGGTTTTCAAACAAAAACCGCTGGGTGTCTTGTTGTTAGGAGCAAGCTCATGTCCTTAGGGACTGACTGAATATCAGGAAATTCAGCTTATGGTTGGTATTTTTTCAAAAGAGCTTGTCCCTGTTGTCTTGACAGCATGGAGTGGGAAAACAGCAAGAGGTTACCAAATAATGTGTATTAGAAATACCCGGTCAGTGTCTGGAGAGTGCCAGGGTGCAGCCACCAGCATGTAAAGGCAGACATCGGTAGGATGCTTTGGGTTCCTGAGATATTTTTATGAATGAAAGGTGCTTAGAACAGGAATGCATGCTGAAATAGGCAGTTCTAATGGAGAGTCTCCACAATCTCCTTATCTTCTCCAGTAAATCTGCCCCTGAAGATAAATGTTTAATAACATACCTATTTGGTTGTACTTGTTAAAAGTGGTTGAACTAATGACCCATAATCCAATAGATCCATTTATAGTGAATAGCACTAAGATTCAATCCTATGTTGCTGATTTGGCAAGATGTCTGCTTAATTTACTGCTTTTCACTGTTGCAGCTCTTGCTCACTGCTCGAACCAAACGATTTCTCTGGCTCTGAATGCAGTCCACCTTTCAGCTGCAAAACAGCAAATTGTCTGTGTGTGCATAAACATTAACAAAAATCTCATGCTCTCAGGAACCAGTAAGTGTGTGTGTGAGACACAGAAATTTGAGTTGTTGCTTCACTATGATTTGGTCAGGTAACTAATGTGTGTGGTAGTAGCTGCATACACGAACTGCTGGTGCTAGTACCTGTGAACTGAAGGCTGAAATTTGCTTTAGTCAGTAATACTTGGGCACTCAAATAGCTTTTTTCCTGCAAACATTAAAGTAAGGTGGAAAAGTGGCCAAAGTAAATTTGTATCACACTTCAAGCAAATACCTGTGGAATTCTTTCTGTTTGGCAAATGAAGCACTCCTAATCACTTCAGTGGGAATCTGTCTGGTTTAAGGAATGCAGTATCCTGACCTAAGACCCCTGCTAACACTTATGTAACGAGACCCACTGAACCATGTGGGACTACTTATGCACATGAGTAATTTTATGGACAACTTTGTGCAATATGCAAGTCCAGGATAGTGGTTACGACTGCAGTCACTGATTTTTGATGGCAAATTAGCAGACTTATGCATTAAGCTGGAGTGACAGTGACCCCAGCCATGTTTCCCTGCTGCTGCACTGGGGATGGTCTCCTCTTCATTGTTATCTAACTCTTGTAGAGGACAGTTGTTTTCATAAATCCTGAAAACTCTTTCAGTGGCTATTTATGCACCAGTTTTGTTAGATGGAAGCGACTGCCTGGCCTACATTCCAGGAACTTCCTGTAATAAAAAATAAATACATAAATAAATAAGCCTCCCACCCTTCTGCTGTAACTCAGTTATTTGCTTTGTTAGAAAGTTCTGCAGTTCAGAGTAATGATAGTTGAAGCGAGTGAACTGTGTGGGGAGAGAAATCACTACTTTTATGAGATACTGTTCTTGAAACTTCTTTCTTTTTCAAGCATTGCTCCCAAGTCTGAGGTGTTTTATTGTCAACTCGGATATGAGGCTTTCTTGTTTGTATCTCTTTATACAAGACAAGTGTTGAGGCAACTGATACTGGCATTCCAGGTTATGCTCTCAGGTTTTGCAGTCTTGCCAGTAGCACCTTACTGAGGACCTGGACTGAACAACAGCTGATAGGAATAATCTTGCCACTGTTACTAGTCAGACTGTTGCCTTTAATTTAGTAAATCAAGAGATTGAGTGGGGCCCCAGGGAAGGACACAGTGAAACAATGAGAGCAGAAAGGTCCCCTTCACAGCCTGAGAATTCTGTCCTATGCTTAGCATGATAATATCAGAAGGTTTGCAGCAAATGGGGTGTTTCGTGTGCTTGATTTCAAAAGCTTCATTATATTTCTTTTTTTTTTTTTTTTTTTTTTTTTTTTTTTTTTTTTTTAAATTGCAAGTGTATAAAGCAAGCCCAAGGCAAGGAAGGGAAGTAGCCTATATGGAGACTGTTGACGCTCTGTCCCCTTTTTTATCCTCCACTGTAAATTAGGCAGGTTTCCATCTTCTAACTCATGTGTAAGATCATGAACTATTTCCAGTGCAAGCATTCCTGTTTAAACCTCTACTTAACCTCTGTTTTCCTGCCCAGTATCCTTCATTTCTCTCTCTGTTTAATCTGGCTAGGTGCTGATCCACAAATTTTATTAGAAAAAACCCTGCTTCCCCAGATGAGGCTCAGTGGCCATTGTATCCCGTGTCTTCAGGACTGCCCATTATTGCAAGTTGACTGAAAATTTCATTTTCTCCTCAATGTGACAAGGAAGGGCATGATCTAGATATCTCAACAACCACAAAGAGTTGTATGTGGGAGGAATGACCAGAGCATTCTAGAAAAAAAACAGGTCCAAGTTTCTGCAAGGGAAAATTTGTAGGAAGAAGCAGTTTCTCTTATTAGACTGACTGACATAACTGGGTGGAGGGGGGATAGATAAGGTTTGGGGCCTGCAAGCCCTTCTACAGGTCTGCTAATTACCTACCCACTTAATGCAATTTATGCTTATGTTTTCCCATAAAAGTTACATGTATTGCTTCATACTGAATTTTATAAGAAGATATGACTTGTACCTTATTACTAATTTCTTCAGTCAAAGAGGTTTCATGTGAATATCTGTGAGAATATGTTCTGGTTTCAAAAGGGAGTTCAAATTTTCCTGCAGTGAAATTGAGAGCATCTTGATAGGGGTTGATATAGTTTTGTCTATGTCTCTGCCTATAGAGTAAGCTTTAATAGCACTATTATTTAAAACAAAACCCCAAAACTCCAAATGGAACAAGCAAGCAAGCTAGACTAACAGCCCCAGAAACAGAACATCTGTTTTCTCTTTTCTAGATAGGGGACAGCATAAGTAGTGCCAGTTCCCAGGTACACAAACCTAATCATATGGGAATAATACCCAAGCACAGGATAGGGCCCACATAGATCTTATGCTGCTTTAATGAAGTAGAGACAGTTATATGGTGGTAGGCTCAAGTATGAGGCTGGGCAGGGTCCAGCTATCTTCACACTGGCGAAACAGAAACAGCGTATTGGAACTCTGTGGAAGGTCTGCACCCTCCCTCCTGTGCATGCAGATGATGTGGGGATAGGGTGCATCTTCTGTTTTTTATCTTTGGGGAGACTCAGCTGGGAGATTTGGCTATCAGCTGATGGAAAGCAGCTGTTTCCAGCTGCCTGAGTGTACTTAGAGAGGTAGTGTCCATAGTTAAAGTACCAGCTGCAATAAGAGCAGGGTCACAGTCACAAACTCCTGTAGAAATTACTTAGAACTCTAGATGGCCAGTTTTAATTTGACAGTTCACAAAACAGAGTTTGCCCTTACCCCTTTAATCTGACACCTCCTCACTTCTCAAAGTCTTGCATAACCTCATTTGATGCATGTTGTGTGATAATCTTCAAGTGCTGCTGTGAAACTTGGGAATAACTTGTGAATTTTGTGTGTGGTTTTGCCTGCTTACCACTGAATAGCTCACCATGGCCAAAAAGACTTTCAAAAAGGAGGCAGTGTAGCTTTCTTGCTCTAAATAGGATGATGTAGGTTGTTTCTTTATAGTACAGAATTAAAATAACATCAGTTATAGTTTTGTATCTTTTTCAAGTATCTATATCTTTTCTGCAATCTGCTAACATGAATAAGAAATGCAAAATGATCATATAAGAAGTCTGTTCTAATTATAAGCATATTTTTATCCATATAAAGGACTGTTCCAGTCACCTTGAAATTTCCCTCCAGAGAATGACTGCTAAAAATTTCATGTGCTTTTGCTCTGAAATACTAGAAGACCCTGTAGCTGATTGTCCTGTAACAATAAAGACCTTGCCTTATATGTAGTACAATGAGGAAATTCTTGATATTCTTGTAGACCAGTAGCATTTACATTTTTTGCAATAAGAGGGCAACTTGGTATCTGTGACCTGATGACTCTTCCTTGTTTTTAAGAAAATCTTCATGAATCCCTTGTGAATCTCTTGGTTAGAACGGAAAAAACCTTCCACTGTTCTTCAGTGGGGTCTGTTTCTGAATGCTTAAAATAAAAAGCAAAATTACCAAGGCTTTCTTATTCTAGCTTGGAAGAAAATCTTTATTCAGACTGTTACTAATCAGCAAGCCAGTTGTTTTAAACTATTGACTCTAGCTTAGTCTGTGATTCCTGATAAAAACATTAGGATTTCTCCCCCCATGTGGAATACTGACATAAATGTTAACAGTCAACATCACTGTATTTGATGTAATTTGACATGAAAGTCAGATTACTTCCTGCCTTCACATCTATAAACTATAAGCACTTCATTTCAAGCATTAAATCATTGTCTTGGGGATGGGTGTCATCCTAAAAAGATAACAGGTGTAGTACCTGAAGGCAGGAAGTACTATCTATCTACTCTCCTTAACTTCTGGGGTGTGTCAGTGAAGACCCTTCAATGTTGGGACCATCACAAGAAAGGCTTTTATTTTTTAAGGCGTTTTTCCACTAATGGACATGTTCTTGCTTTTGCAGGTGTCTTTGAATCCTGAGTGGTTTCTTGCTTCCAAATAGAGTGTGGCAAGCCACTTCCCTACCCTGAAGACTCACCTTCCATGCAGTACTGAACAGCTAACCTTGGTGCAATGTGGCTGAGATCTGTGGACAAACAGAAAGGTAAACTGTGATGATTGGCCTGTCTCACCTCTGGGGACTAGGGAAACTATGATGGTATATGGATAGTGAGAGAACTCTTCTCTAAAATGTAGGTAAAATAGGAGAGAGATCATGTAAGAGCAGGCACTTGTTTGCAGGGAAAATCTGCTTAGATGAAGCAAGAGCTCTGAGAAACAAATGTGTCACAGATGTGTAGTGTCATTCTAGGGTGTTTGGGTGGTAGACTCTAATATGGCCATCAGGGTAGTCTGAAGGGAGTATGTGCAATATGATTGCTAACACATGGCTGTTGAGAGGACTAACTCTCCAAAAACAGGCATAACAGCTAAACTATTTCACTTCCACAAAGGGGTGAGTGTTGGCTGGGGTAAATGTTGCTCAAGAAAAGTGCATTTCAAAGAGGAGCTAGTGCAGAGGTAACTGGCTTCAACAGGTCTTCCATGGGCTACTCGAGAACTCTTTGCCTTCCTGCACCAGTGGAGTTCTACCATTGAGTTCACTGAGGCCAGCATTTTGCCCTAGGAGTTAAAGTTAGTGAAATGAATGTACTGGTGAACAATCTCACAGCAGAGCTTAATGGTTTTTCATGGTCTTTGGTTGCAGTGCCTATGGTAACTTGGAATGAAAGATGTGTGTCAAGTTAGTGATAACTGCTGGAAGGAAAATAATTTTCAGTCTTCTCTTGCTCTCCAAACATAATTGCTATCACTTAGATTTAAAGAATAAATAGTCTGATGAAAAAATAAGAATTTAAATGCTGCCTAATCTCTTTTTAGCTGTTCCTGAGCTTGTAATGTGTAACTTCTCTGCTTCTGGTGAAAATACTTTTAGGTTTTTTATAACTGTGCTTAAAAGGATTGCAGGAGTAAGATAATTTGAACAGCATGTGAAATTTGCAACCTGGAAACAAGCATTGTGGAAGGAAAAAATGTAATTAATGGTAATTTTTTTATAGTAGAGTTCAAGGGAAGATGCACTGGAGACTGTCTTATTCTTATATATTCTCAGTTTTCATTAATTACTGGGGTTTAAGATATGGTTTAATTGACAGTATAATAAGCATTAATTTTCTCTCTCAGAACAAAGACTGCTTTCTAGAAGAATCTGATAATGAAGGAGAAAATGTGCGAGCTATACACAGCTCTTAAAGTATTCCAGTCAGTTATTTTGTAGTATCACATCTTTACGTCATTCAATATTCACCTGAAAGTTCTGGATTTTAATTTATTATGGGAATGCGGTTTTCCATCTTTGTTATTTATTGATATTCCTCGGGTAGTTTTGGGGAAAGAGCTGAAATGTAACTTCTAACATTTAAAAACATAAGTTAGCAAATAAAAAGCATACCAAAATTATTTCTTTATTTGTGTTTTGAGTTCTTGAAAGCTTGATATGCCTGGAGGGGTTTTTGGCTGCGATAGAACTTAAAGGAATAGTGTTTGTAACTGATAACTGGAAATAAGTAGAACATTGTGTTTAGTGGCTTATAATTTTTTCAGTGCCTAAAACTGGTTCTGTGACAGTAAACATAGAGAAAAATTTAGAATAGATTCTTACAAAGCTGAAATGCGTTCATGGTTTGGCATAGATCCTTAATGTTTTTTGATGGATAAGGACCTGTTCCTCTGAAAAGTGCCTCAAATTTAGTTGTTAAAAGCCTTTGAGAAATTTATATTTCCATATTGCAGTGATGTCTGTAAAGGACAGTCGGAGAAAATCCATGAATACTGCTGACCTATCTCTTTGTCTTAATGTTTTCCTCAGGATTGCTTCTCCTTCTCTTGGAAGGATGCTTCACCTGGCCCACTGTCACTGTATGTGTGCATAAGACTTGAAAATGCTCAAGTTACAGTTTCATGTAGTTATTAAAGATGTTTTTAACAGGTGATCAGAGAAGATGCATTGCTTTTTATTCTTGCTTTTCAGAGCATCAAGGGTCTAACCTTCTGCAGTCCAGAGTAGGTTTTCTACTTGGGATTACATCCCAGTAGCTCAATAATGTACACCCTGTTATAGTTCATTGCTATGGTTTAAAAATATTTCAGTGCTTGTAGGAAATCTGGATTTCTGTGACCAAAGATCTGTTTCTTTTTTGGTAGTCCCAGTCAACATCCTGCAGCACTAATGCTGTCTGCAAAATAGCATTAATCCTTAATAATTTCAACAAAGGCCAGGCGTCTTCAGTTTCAGTGATGGTTCAAAATTATTTAAATGCTAGCAGAGCTATTACTTGGCAAATAACTATCCCTGAAGCTTTATTTTCAGAAGAAATACCTAATGCAGTTTACATTCACATGTTTTTAAAGCATTGTGCATGTGATGTTTCTTTCCAAAGGGGACACCTTTAACACTGTGCTAGAGTTGTTTTCCCTGTTTGCTTAAGAGAATTGTTTGAACCTTTGCATAGTCTCTTCCTAAAATAAATGGTTTTCACAGGTGTTCTACTAAATAAGTATTGCTGGGAGGTTTCTTGATTTTTTATTGCTGTTTCTAGGCTACCTTAATAAAGCTTGGTCTTTTTGGTAATGCAGTTTTTACTTGGAACATAACATTTAACAACAAAATGCATATATTTTTATCTGAACAGGAATTCTTTCCCCTAAATACAATTGCAGCATATGTTCTCATCCAGTGCAACCTAGAGGAGGGCTGACTGTGTGCTAATAAGTTTAGCTACCACTGTGTTTCCCAGTCATGTGCTTGACTTTATCTATGCAACAGGAATGAGCTGAGATGCTTTCTCATGCTTAGGGTGAAGAGAGCATGACAGCTTTTACTCTGAACTCCTTTCCTTTAAAGGAATCTGAAGGCTTTAAAGGATGCTTCATTGTATCAAGAAAAGTGCCCTGTGTTTAACTGAGTTGCTAGTTTGTAGCTCATAGGAGGCCCTGGTATCAAATACTGGAGGTGTACCGTTATTCTTTGCTTCTGAAACCATTGGAAGAGGCTCTAGAAGAGCAATTCTTCATGAGGATACCTTTTTCTCTGGAGATTAAGGTTAAATTCTCTTCAGCAGACCACAAGGAAGGCAGTATTCATTCTCTTAACCCCACTTCTTCACTGTATGTAGAGTCAGGCATCTAAAACGAGATTGACTGAGGCAGAAGCATTTCCCTTCTATATGGAGCATTAAAAGCTGAGCAAAGTTGATCATTCACATGCGTATATACCCAGGCAATATAGAAGAATGTACAAAAATTATGTGTGAGTTGTGGATACATTGACTTTCACTGATTGTAGAGTTTAGTTTGAGTCAGTGCAAAATTAGTAAATGGTTGTGTAAGAAACTTACTTAACATAGACTTTCTGACTGCCAGCTTTGCACGTTGCCCAAGAAAGTAACAAAGAACAGCTTGTTACACTATGCTGTTTCCCCTACCCCCACTGAGTTTTTGCCCTCTATCATTTGGAGGGGGGGGGGTATGAACTCTGTGGTATGGCATGGGTGTCATTGGAGGCATGATTTGACCTTTGCTACTGCAAGTGAGGCAAGACAAATGAACATGACAGTTGATGTTCAGGTACCAGATCAAGTACCACATCAAGTTTGAAAAATGTACGGTTAGAGAAAACATACCATTTGCTGGCAGCTGGCTGTGCTGTGACTTGCCCTGGCTTGGGCTGTTACAACTCAGAGCAAACCTTTTTGCCAATAAAAAGAGGCAGCACAGAGAATGTGTCAGTGCGGTAACAGGGTAGCGCAAAATATCGGGAAAGTAAAGAAATGAGAGAATATTTTTTTAGCTTCTTTTTTTTTTTTTTTTTTTTTTTTTTTTTGTCGTCCCCCAATTGTCTTTATATATTGATGAGGAGTTGATTGATACCCTCCAGGGCAGGGCTGCCTCACTTCTGCCTGCTTGCCTGCAGCTTCCCAGGGTAGAGCTGCAGTGCAGCAGCAGTTTGAACATGCCCTGGCTTTTGCAAAGGGCATTAAGAGACTGAGGAGTGATTGAAGTGCTGAGGAGTTTACTGGCTTGTGCTGTCTCTGTGCTCTAGGGAAAATCCAGAATGCCCACAGGCACATGAACTGCAGTTTACATGGGCTGTCCTAGCTGAAGTGGAGTTTGGTCACCTGATCTGGTGCACATGTCTAGTGATGCAGCCACACACTTCTGCAGTAATCTGCCTCTTAGAGCTTCCCCAAACCAAACTGCGTTGACTACATTACTGCATCAGTAATCACTGGCTGTATTGCACGTCATTGAATCCTAACATGCTTCCTTCCCACTTACTTCTTACAGCAAAAAAGTTCTTGCATATGCAAGTTCTATTTGTTTTGTTGTTTGCAATTGTTACTCTTGGACATTGTTTTGTGTATGTGATGACCCTTACCACAAACAAGACCTACTCCTTTCCCATAAAGCAACTCTTTTTTGGAGACGGTATAACTTGCCTGTCAGAAGATGGTTTGCACTGGCTAGCTGAAGCGCATAGCAGAAATACCTGAGCAGATTACAAACTAGCTATCTCTTCCTTTTTTGAGTCTTTCTGCAAGGGAAAGGAGCCCATGGTTTGCAGTTGGCAAATTCCAGTGCAACTTTAACACTCATTAGCATACAACATCCCCAAGCCCTCCATGGCCATGCTGTGATCTTTCCTGCTGTCTGGGACAAGTGAGCTTGCTGGGCAGACGTTAGCAGAAGAGTCTGAACGAGCAGAAGGATCTCTGTCTTAGTGAGAAAAATGTTGGCTGGGTGCTGTTCTTCAGTTTTTCATGACTCTCTGAAATTTGAGAACTACCTTTGTAAAATGAAAAGTAATCTTCGGGTTGTCTGTGTTCACGTTCATCTGGATTGAAACCGAATGGCACAGGAGCATCCAAATTATAGACAGACTCCGATAATGACGAAGTACTTCATCAGAAATGATGATGCAGCTGCCTAGCGAAGTGCTGTTATAACGCTCTTGAAAACCTAAAACAAACATTGTAAGTGATCTGTATCATCAAAGGAGAAACTTTTTAGTGAAAGGATTCTCACATTCTTAGAGACACTTAAAATAATGGTTTACATTGTCACCTGGTAAATCAGATAATGATGAGGCTGAAAAGGGCTGGGTGATCTGTAGCATGAAAGTAAATTGAGTTTGATGGGTGATTTCAAATGTAGTTGTTGTTTTCTGTTACTGTTGGCATTTGGTCTTTTTAGCAAAGACAGCCAGAATGCATCTCTGCATCACAATTTGGGTGCTCAGTTCCAAAGCTCATGTACAAGGGTATTTTCATCCATGATGCATAGGCATGCAACTCCTGAAAATACACAAATGAAAGTGGTCTACAAAATAGAATCCTTTATTTGTTTTTTCCATGCCTTTCTGCCACTTCTCTAAACTTTCTGAGTGGAGTATATTTCTTTTCTCTGTCTCTGGTACGTGTAGCTTCTGTGGTGGATACTAGCTGACCATTGTTTTTGCGGGTAAGCCTGGCCTGGAATCCAAAGCTGCTAACTGACAAGAGCATGTATTTTGCAGGGAAACACCTGCCCTGCTGCACTGAATGTGGTGACTTTGCTGCCTGTAATTTTCTTATGGAAAATCTTTGGAGTTTAGTTTTACTACTGATCTTTCTTTTTCTGTTGCTTTTCCTCAGTGAGTTATTAACTTTCTTGCCAAGATTTGCCAAGCCCTGCACATTGAGCTTTGGAAGTGCAGTCGACTCTGTGCCGGAGTTCTACATGGTTTGCAGTAAACGTGGCAGCTTTCACCAGCCCTACTTTCACCCATTATGTGGATGAAAGCCTTGCTGGCTTCCAGGTTTCCTGCTTCTCACTCAATACTTATGCTTCCATGCCAGAAGTGCCAGGTGCTTTACCTGCACACGATGGCCTGTAGCTATGGGCCTGTTCGTGGGCTCACTCTGTGCAAAATGCAGTGTGATCTGTCCATCAGGCAGGTCTGGTGCATTTGGGTTTGCATAGGGAGGGCTCCAGCACAGAGCTGAAGCTGGGGGCTGTGATATCCTTCCCTTGTAAAGAGGGAGAAACCCAAACCCATGCCTTTATTGTCTTACTACTTCTGTGCTGAAGGGAATATTGGAATATATAAAGATGTGTATATATAAGGTATATAAAGGAGGTCTATTCCTCCTGATTTTCCAGCTTTTTCATTAGCATCTGACACATGCAAACTTAGAGAAAGAAATCCCCAACCCCCTTTCTCTCTGCACACAAATAAGAAATAAAAAAGGTTCCTAGAATTCCCAGGACTCCTACTGAAAATATCACATTAGTCTCCATGGCTTAAACAAAAGCAGTAATTATAGATTCCTTTTGCAGAACAAACACACAGCAGTGATATACCTTCTTGCTCTTCCAGGAGGGCACTGTGTGCAGTCCCTACAGGGTTAGTCTTGGAAGTGCTGTCTGGAAGGACATTGCTGCTGCTGCGAGCTTTAGCACTGGCCCTGTTCTCCTGACACACCAGACGTTTACATCTACAGGTGACAGGAGACCTAATGCTGGGCTGTTGTTTTGGGTACAAAGCTCACCATCTTCAGCAGAAGAGGCGTAACAGGGAAAACAATGAAATGCTGCATAAAATAGGTATGCAACTAAACAGGAAAAACAAAAGCCAGTAATCCAAAGAAAGCCTTTAGAAATAAACAAGTATGTAGGGTAGCACATGATTTCCACGCTGGTAATATTTACTCTTAGCAATCTAATTAATCTTTATTTTTGCATGCATATTCAGGTGTTGGTTTTCTACAATTATCACTCTGAAAAGATGAGCAATTGTAGTAATTTAAAAGAAGTTAAATTAGTGTTTCTTAAACAGAAGCATAAATTGTAGGATTCTGCTGCAAAATTGAAGTAATGGATCTTCTACTGGATTTATAGGGGCATGTAGAAAGGCATTTTTATAGTATCCTTTTGAGAAATGATAATAGACACCATGTTTTTCCTTTGGTCTTAGAAATATCTGTTCTGTCTTATATTCCACTGGGTAACTGTGTGCGCTGTTGAGTACTGAATTTTTAATGTTGATCACCAGCTTACAGAAAACAATTTCTGCCTTACTGTCCCTCATACTTGGGAAGTATTAGGTGCACAACCACGCCTTCTGTTCTTATATGGATATTCTGGTTAAAGCTTTGTTTCCAGAAACAACTTATTTCCTATAGAAAAAGTTTTAATTATGATGTATTAATGAATAGGCTTCATCCCTTAATTTGAAAACCTTTTTCTAGAAATTCTGTGTGCATTTCAGTCACATAAATAGCTGCACAGCAGCACAAATGCACTTGAGATAGCCTTGAATGACTTAACTTGAATGCTGTAAATAGTTTTGCTTGTAATTTATCTTTCCTTAAAGCTATAAATTGTGTGTAGTTGTGATGCTGAGGGATGCTATGCCATTTGATAGAGCACATACAGACCATTAGGAGAGAGAGCTCTTGCTCTTCTGGCTGAGTTCCTGCTCAGTTTGCACATTTTTGCTACTGAAACTTTTTTCAGTTAAAAAAATGGAAAGATTTTGGTAGAGTACAGTGTTAAAAGCATGTGCAATGTCTTCCGCATCTCATCACAAATGGCCACAGTTCAACAAATATTTGAGAGCATTACAATTATATATACATTTCTTGAGCCTTTTAAAATGATCGTATTAACTAATGCTGCAGCAGAGAGAGAACTCTGCAGAGAACTTTGCTGTCATCTGAACGGTGCAAAATTGTAGATGTAAAACACAGTTCAGGTATATTTCAATCAGAAGTTATTTTGGGCTCTCTGGTGTGCTTGCAATCAGGTGCCATTTGCTGAGGCGTGAGATTAACTGTGAGTAGCTACGAACTTGTTAGTTTTATAACTGAAATGAAGTTGTAACATCAAGCAAAGGCAGTCTTTTCTGATGCAGGCTGAGTGGCCTTTCTTGTAGAGACCCTTCATGCTGGCATTCACCCTTCTTGCTTCTACCTTCCTCTCCTCCAGAGCAAACTCTTGATTGCCTGTTGGGGATTGGGTGAAGCTACCTTGATGTATGTCTGGATAGCCTCCAATGGCCATCTGGTGCTGCTTAGCTGTACTTTCTGGCCCAGAGATGAGATCATACAGGGAAGGAGCCAGCAAGTTCTCATGGCTGCTGGTCTCTGGCTTGGATGTGTAACAAAGAGCTCCTGGAGTAAGGAAGGTAAATGAAATGAAGATAGTGGTCAGTGTTTTTGTAACTCATTCTCTTCGTCAGGTTCTTGGAAAAAACAATTTCCCAAGTGTTCCTGTTGTTCTTTTGTGTTTATTTTGAAGAGACTGAATTTGTCAAAGTCAGAATGCACTATAACTCTTGAGTGGCATCTTTACGTTTTTGTTGATACCGGGAACCTGACAAATACAACTTAATTTCTGACCCTTGAGCAATGCTGAACTGGCAACTGCCAACTTGGATAGCCTACCAGGCTAGAGCCAAATTAGGAGCACCTGCTAATGTTTGCTTTAGCATTTCTAATCTTAGAAACTGTGGAGAAAATTGCATGTGTTTACTATGTGACATAGATGTGACTATTCTGATTTCATTGCATGGTGGGTTTCTCCACAAGATTTTTCCTTTTCTCTCAACTATTAATCAAAATCCTTAAGTAGTAATAGACATTTTACTCAAATTGGAGGCATCTGTTAATGGGACTGAAGTTTTTCATAGCAGTAAATCAATGCAACTCATAGGATGTTGATCGGGAATTATATATACAGCCCTAAAGTAGTAAGGATAGTGCCTCTAATTTTTATTCTAGATGTATATCTGACTCTTGCAGTTATTGAGGGGTGATGAGAAGTTCTTTGCTGTGAGGGTGTTAAGGCACTGGTACAAGTTGCCCAGAGAAGTGGTAAATGCTCCATCCCTGGCAGTGATTGAGGCCGGATTGGAGGGGGCCTTGAGCGACATGGTCTAGTGTGAGGTGTCCCTGCGCATAGCAGGGAGGCTGGAACTTGATGATCTTGAGGTCCTTTCCAACACAAACCATTCTGTGGTCACCTGTGTAATAATTTTTTTCTGCTAGATTTCTTAAGTGACATGATAAATTCATTGACTATGCTGTTGATGGTGATAACCTGTGTTATACTACACTATTTTTATCATGTTTTCTGGACCTTCCTTTTCTCCTAATATGTCAGAATGTTTAAGAAAGCAGCTGTGAATTTTCCATTTGTTGATCTGGTACACTTTTTCTAGGAGTGGATGTCATCAGCCAAATCAGAAATATTCCTCTCAGGTGACAAGCCTGCCTGAGCAGATAGGCATGTGAGGATGACAGTCATGATACAGAGAAGGAAAAGTGGAAACTAAAACTTTTAGCATCAATCACTAGCCTGTGTTACAGATGCAGGCAGAGCAACTGGCTCCTAATGCTCCCTTCTAGTTGTAGAACTCTGAAAGCTCAAGCAAAAGTGGGGAGACTGAGGAGGGCAGGAGATGAACTAAAGGGAAAGGTAGAACTGTAGCATACATGCAAAACCTCTCTTGTACTGTATCAGTTTGCAAACTCCCGATTTTGTGGTGTTTTTTGTATGACATCTGTGGTTCAAGAGTCCCATTAATGCCAGGTATACTGGGGAAAGTCTTTACATTTTCAGCAAGCGACAAGAGGAATATTTTCCAAATTTTGCATTTTAAAGGGAAAAACATTTAAGCATTAAATGCTGAGAAACAGCTTTAAGCTGAACTTTCCCCAGGTATTTCTATTTTCTTCTTCGCAAAGCAAGTAAAAAGCCCTATGCCATCCCAGGTAATGTAACCCCAGATCTGTCATTCTATCAATATAGAATGTAATTTAACTCTTAAAAGATTTGTTTTTAAAAAACAACAACAAAAAAACAAGCCCCAAACATAATACTGCTCGTTATTGACCTGGAGTCATGGGCCTGTTTGCTTGGAGAAGCAGGAGCTGAGATGCATGTATGACCCAGAGGACCGGCCACATAGTCTCCAGTGTTCTGGATTGGTGATTTTAAACTCTTTGTTGTGAAAGGAGGAGATGACCAGATGGCTATTGAAATTTGGTTTGGTTTTTGGGGGAGCAAAGGTATTTCTCCACCCTAATTTTTGTTCTGTGTCAATGCTGATTGCAATGAAATACATGGCTGTTGCTTTGTTAATATGTGGAGGGGGGGAAACGGATAAGTGTGCAATGAACCTGCTGGCAGACCTGCTTATCTAAGGTGTTTTCTTCCTCTGCTTAGCCTGAACTGAGAAATCTGTCTTTGTAATATTTTCAGTCTTTGTTGCCTTGGCAGCCCAGTTTCCAAATCTGATCTCTCTTCTGGCAGCGTGTGATGTTGCAAACTAACCGTGGGAGGGCCACATGCAATCTGCAGAGTTCTGTGATGTGCCCTGTGGCCTTCTGTCTTTTTATAAAGAGATACGGCCCTCAGAGACTACGGGTCCCAGCAAGCAGTGCTCCATTTTCATCTGATAAGCAAATGCTCAAATCTAGATGTGTATTGCATGTCAGGGCGCGCTAGCTACATGAGCCGCACCTCACCGTTTGAGATAAAGGTGGCTGCACACTGCTCCAACCAATGCAAAGGAAATGCAGCTCTGGCCACAGACTGGATTTTTTTTTTTCCCTCTGTTCCTCAGTTTAAGGAATTGTGTTTCTGTTTCCTATCCAGTATTTCAGTGGAATTCTGGTGTATAGCATAAGAGCTCATAATTTTAAGTAACTCTGCTTTCAGTTTCTAGGTTCTCCCAGATGCTCCTTTTACCTACTCTAAGATGGCTACCCTCATATGTGGTGCAGGAATGGGTAAAACTTTTGGAAGTGGCTGATTGCTTCAAGAGAGTGTGTAGCAAGACATCCAAGCCCAGTTTTTACTTGCCGAAGAGTCCTGGCTCATTCAGACAAGCTTTGGCTAAGCAGTCTGAAGTTGGGGTGGTTTATCTGATATGATTTTTTTAAAGTTTGTCCAAGGTAGGGAGAATCTCAACCCTACTTTGACATGGACAGCTGAGGAAGGAGCTTTGACACACCTTTCAACATGAGCAATTTAAGGCACCTGCTCTGAAATGCCTTCAGATGTAGAGTGCAAAAGCTGACGCTGCTTGGATGCAGTTCAGGGTAGGAACAATCCCTTTCTCCCAGTCATAAGCTAGATACCTCTCAAGATGGTTTGCATGTAGTTTACTTCTCTATAGAAGTACCTTTCTGAGTCCTGGTCTTCAACTGGTTCAACAACTGAATAAGTGAAGGCATAACCAGGAGGTCCTTTGAGGTTTCACTGCATCTCAGATGTTTCTTAGGGAGTGTGTAAACCTGGGGTGGCTCTTCTGAGATTGTAGATAACTTCAGTGTTTCTGGTATATGTTCTAAAATAGAAATCCAAGATGTCAAGTGCCCTGAACAATCTGTCATCTTTATTTCTTGCTTTGTAGACTTATTCAAAGAAAGTTCAGTACAGCAAAGAGCTTTTTTTATTGTATGCTTTTAAAATCCAGGTAAATATCGCTTAGCACGATAGTAGTGGCAGTATTGGGTTGACCAAGAGGCCACTTTGGCCTGGAATTCAATCTCAGTCCATGGTCAGTCATGGACTTGTAGGGAAAGAGTAGAAATTATATTTTATGTGAAAAAACAGTTTCACATTGGAGTGCTTTCCTGCATAGGAGCTTGGTGCTTTCCAAGTTATCAGTTGCTTCTGGATCACGACTATGCTTCAGCTCCTGCTGACATATTCTCTGTCATCCTGCATTCCTGCATCCTATATATGCACTTTTGCACTTTTAACCGTAAAGAAAAGACTACTTGGATTTAATTCTTTGTGTAGCTCTATAAGTATGCATTTTGTATCAGGGCAAATCAGTTGTTACTCCTTCCTGCTTGATGTTTTGTATGTTTTGAAACTTGGAGATGATTCTCAAGGCTGCATTTTGGTCATGTATTAGCTCTATTTATAATTCTTATTGAACCCTGAGATCTGGCTTTAATCTCAACCTGATAAATAATGGAACCTTTGGCTATTTGAGTGAGGATAAATACATAAATAAAAAAGGACAGTTAATGAATAGCTGGTCAACAGAGATGACAGTGAATAAAGATGACTTTATTCACTGTCAAACCCTTGGCACCATAAAACTAAGCATGTTTGGCCTGATCCAACATCTGAAGGATTTCTACTGATTCCAAAGGGGTGCCTTGTTAGGTGATATATCACAAATGCTTATCTTTGTATGTTTCTTCTTTTTTCTTTCTTTTTCCCTTTTCTTTTTTCCTTTTTAAGCACAGCTATATTATTTGATTTGTCTCCCTTCTGCAGCACTGTTTGCTGTAGAAACAGCTTCCTGAAGAGGCATGGCACCATGGTATACTGGGAACAGCCTTTTGGGTAAAGGCAAGATAAAATGGATGATCCAGTGCTTTTACAGGAGTAGCCAGCTATCAAAGCATGGGTTTGTGGAGAGGAATACTATAGTAAGAAAAGTCAAAAAGTCTCTGATACAGACTTCAGGAAGTCTCATCACTCCTCTGTTCTTATAAGGCATACTTCTTTTGCTTCCACTGCAAGGCGTAGTGTTTGGTTGATTTTTAACCAGAGCAAGTTTTAATGAGTTTATGTTTGCAAGTAAACTCATCAAACTGCTGCACTGACAAACCTATCACGGGATTTCTATCCAAACCCTATTTTATTCTGACATTCTGTCAGACATGAGTCGTTTCCCCTCAGGCACTTCAACTGTGCTGTCTTTTCTACTCCCGGATATTCTCTTGCTCTCTGACTCCACCTCAAATATGTCTGCATCTTAGGACCTGGTTATCCTACTGTTGTCCCCTGATGCAAATACAGCATGATTAAAATATGCAGTATGGCTGGGACCTTGATCATGTTCTAACAAGAATATATCCTTAGACATACAGCCCAGTTACAGCACTGTAACGATGTCATGGAACAACCCTGCCCATCTTCACAGCACGGGGTGGGGCTTTAAGTGCTTTTCCTTGGCATATTTCTAGTCACACCACTTGCTACTGTTGTATTTCAAACGTCATTATCCCAGGTGCCTAGATCAGCCCTAGTTATGGACTTACAAATACTCCTACACAGCCTTTCCAGCATTTTCCTGCCGTCTGCAGCAATAAAGTAATAGTAGTATGTACTTTTTCTTTCTCCTTGTTTTCAAAACATGAAGTACTTGCAGAGCTGCAACTCTTTAAAAAAAAAAAAAAAAAAAAGAACTCATCTACTTTTTTGTTATATATTTTAATTCTGGGAGCCTCTGAGGTCAGAGGCCAATCTTGAACTGATGGTTTTCAAGACCGACTTTTTCCTCGAGGACAGGCAGTCCACTAACTAAGCACTGATAATTTCTTTATTTGTTCACTTTTGGGCCCCTTTCTGGGAAGTGTCCAATGCTATCCACTGTCAGAGAGGAGATCCTATACCAGATGTAAAACTGGTTTGTCTCGGTTGTGCACGTTTCCTGTGTCACACTTCAGCTATGAAACCATCTTATAAGCTATTCTTAACTACAAAAGCATTAAAAAAAAGACCCAAATCCCCAAAAAACCAAACATACACAAATCCAAAACCCCCTGACCTTTCTATTTTCCTCCATTATCACATCTTGTTCTGAGTCTGTGGCAGATGCAGGAGCAAAGCTATTTTCATGAAGTCCTTTTGTGTCAACATCCTGGCTTTTAGCATACCCTTGTTTAGCTATGAAAGAATGGGAGATGGCATAAAGAATGGCAAATAAAACCAGGTCAGTGCTTCCAATGGGGAAACTTATCCTGCCACTGAATATATCATGGAAAAAAGGCACTGCCCTCCAGATGTGTCTGTGGAGGGAGGAATGTTTCCTCATGATGCATGTAATTATGTTACATTGCAACAGTGCTTCCTTCCTTTGGAGCATTGCCACACAGAGGCATAACAATTCATAACCATTAGGTCATGTATGCTTGAGAGATCCCCTGAGCTCTGTTGTCACAGCTAACAGTGACAGCAGTGGCCATCAAATCAATGTTTCTTTGTATGCTACATGTTTATAAGCCTTGTCATTCTTCAGGAATCTATCAATTTCAGGACAAATATGCCTGCTATGTGGCATGGAAAATGATACATTTTTCTTAAAATTATAGGGTTTGTTTCTTTCAGGGAAATAATTTCCATAGGAGATAGAATGGGTTTTCTCACTCAGAAGATGAGATGTTGGTAGTAATGTTCCTAACAAAGCCCTCTAAGAGTTTGTTTAGAGTTTCAATGTCCCTTGGATTTTCTATGTAGTTCTGCTCATTCCTGTGCTTGTGCTCTGTCATAGCAGTCTTTGTGACCCGAACACCTTTCAGCTATGTGCTCTAAGAGAGAAGACAAGGAGAACTCTTGGAGGAGCCGTGGTCAGAACTGTGTGTGATTTGCTGTTCCATCCCTTCTGAGGCTGATTTCCATGTTTTCTTTGAATTTCTGTCATTTGACTTGAAGGTACTCTTCAGTTTTTTACAAACCTGAAATGTTCTGCAGAAAGCAGACACTCTCAGGAAGTTGTTTATTCCAAAACCCAGTTTCCAATCAAAATGATATTTTACATAAGGATATATGTATAATTCTTATTTTTTAAGTACAGGTTCTAGCACGTTTATTTCTTGGCTTGGATGTTTTTCTGCTGGTTTAGTGAGCTGAATCAGCTCTTCCAGGAATCAAATGACAATCACAGCAGGCACAAAGGGAGTAAGACTGTATGGCTACAGGAGGAAAGAGAGGTTTTCTATTCTTCGCTTCTACCTAGAGTGCTTGGTTTCCATAGTTTTCTACAAGCTTTTTTTCGATCCTCAGGGTCCTTTAGAGATAAATAACTATGTCCTATAAGAAAGAAGGCTGTGGGGTCTGAAGCAGAAGTGCAGCATCTGTGGGAGATCAGAGCAAGTCATAGTTTTTAGGTTGAAATGTAGTGGGTACATCCCTATCCAGCACTGGCAGCTATGCTGCCTCGTAAGATGAGAGGCTGTAGATTCAGCTGCAGGAATCTCTGTCTATCCCTGTGCATCCAGTGACAACTGAATTATACTGCTTTATGAATTCATTAAGAAGTTGGTAGAACTCGGCTTCAGCAGTCTGCGGCTAAGGACAGCAATTGAGGTTTGATTCTTGAGCAGTGCATGGAAAGCTCCTTGTTTACTCTCTTGATGTGCATGGGCACAGGTTAAGTTATAATCTAATTAGGAATTCATGCTGTAGTCCAGGAAATGGTGTTTTGCTTCAGCAATTTTGTTTTTCTTTAAGGTGTTGACCAGTACTTTGGAATTTAAAACTATGTATCCTGAAGAAGGCATAGAAACATAATTTGAATGCAAACTGTATTAAGCGTTCACATCCTGTATCCTAGCAGGAATTTCACCAAACAGGGGAGGTATTCATTGAACTAGGAGCAAAGCAATGTCAACTTGAGAAGGAAATTACTATGGAAATGAGTTTTAAAAGCCTGAGGCAGATGTAGGGAGAGGCACATTGTACCAGGAATTTTCCTCACACTTTAGTTTATATGGCCTTTCCATTACTTCAACGGCAGCATATAAGAAATCCTTGGCTTGGAATGGCCTCTGAATTTGAGCAGTTTTGTGCTGTTGCTGCAGGTCAGCTTCCCTGTTCAGAGAAATGAAACCTAGCCTCAGCTAGGACTAGGGCATCTGCTTGGGTAGGAATGGCCTTGCTTAGGGCAGACCAGAGGTCCTTTCCGCCCAGCAGTTTGTCTCTCTGTGGTCAGTAATGGATGCTTAGGAGGGAATGAGAGATTGAGAGAAATATATTAACTGCTTTCCTACTATATTCTTCCAGTGCTTGGCAAGGAGCAGCTGAGCAGGTCTGTAGGTTTAATAGTCCTTCATTAAGGTTTTGTTTTTTCTTCCATAGATCTGTCAATTATTTCTTTTAAGCATGCATTTCAAGGATCTGTATGTTGTAGCAATGAGTTCCACAGCTAACCTGCACAGTGTGAAGAAATGTCTCACATCTGCCTAATGATAATGTATAATGTCCCCAACATTTTCATGTGTTAGAGAAGTGGCAAATAAACTGCCTGTTCATTTCCTCCATGCCCTTTATGATTTTATAAATTTAGATCATGTTTTCTGTTTGAAGGTTTTTGAGCAATACGTAAGTGGATTTTTTTGGCTTAGTTCGTTGCAGAAAGATAGTGGTGCAAGCAGAAAAAGATATTTTTCAGGAACAGCATACAGGTCCTGTAATGTCTTCCCATAAGTTCTGGAATATTCGTGAGGCAGTAGTGGGTTCCTGATACGCTGTGGAATGGGTAGATTGCAAGTAAGGAGATGTATGTCTTAGGCAGAACAGAAAATGATAATCAAGTTAGCAATAGTTGATGAGAAATTATTGTGTGGGAGAGGAGAACAAGTTGTTTGTGTATAAATAAGTGTATGTGTTTACAGGTTGCTGGGGGACAAATGGAACACTGAAGAGCTCAGTCTATTCCAGTCCCTCAGACTTTGAAAGGGAATAAACTGTAATCCCCCCACTTTTTCATTTTTCAGTTTGTTGCTAAAAATATGAAAGGAAGAAAAAGAAAAAAAGAATCTCAGTAGACTGAACAACAGGATTTTGTTAAACAATATGAAAAAGTGAAAATACTTAATACAGCTCTTTAGTTTTCATTCAAAATGCTTTAAAACTATTCTAATCACTCACAGTAACAGCAAAAATGTGAGTATCTGTTGCAAAGTTGTTCATGCTCTGCTGTGTCACTGGAGTTGAAATTACATAAATACGTACATATTGAACAGCTTAACAAAAACTGGTTTAGATACTGAACTGGGGAAAATGATTGCGAGGTTTAAGCCCAGCTGGCAATCCAGAACCATGCAGCCCTTAGCTCACTCCCCCCTTCTTCCACTCCCCTCTCCAGGAGGGATGGGGAGGAGAATCAGAAGAATGTAACTCCCACGGGTTGAGATAAGAACAGTCCAGTAACTAAGGTATAGCACAAACCACTGCTGCTACCACCAATAATAATAATGATAAGGGAAATAACAAGGGAAGAGAATACAACCGCTCACCACCCACCGACCGATACCCAGACCGATCAAGCAGTGATCTAACCTTTCCGGGTAACTGCCCCCAGTTTATATAGTGGGCATGATGTGCTGTGGTATGGAATACCTCTTTGGTCAGTTTGGGTCAGGTGTTCTGTCTCTGCTTCCTCCTGGCTTCCCCTCCTCCCTGGCAGGGCATGAGACTCAGAAAGTCCTTGGTCTGGGTAAACATTGCTGAGCAGCAACTGAAATCATCGGTGTTATCAGTGCTGTTGCCAGGCTGAAAGTCAAAAACACAGCACTGCACCAGCTACTAAGGAGGAGAAAAATGACTGCTACTACTGAACCCAGGGCAATGATACAAAGGGAAATTCCAGTTGGAGGCTGTCTCCAAACAAAATAATGTTTCTGAATAGCCTGGAAGTTTACCTCTTTGTTATATACCCAGGTTTTGTGACAATCTGCTATAGCTTCGGTGTGCTAAATTGATATGCTAAATAATGAGAACACATATTTGTTCAGAACACAAACTCTTCTGTATTAATGTGTCTTCATTGAGTAAGTTTGAAGAGCATGGAAGCTTATGAATTGGAAAGTCCTGAATTCGTGACCCTTTCCTGTATCACATGCAGTAAAATTATTAACTTACCAGGCTCAATTATGCAGCACTATCACTTTATATATTGATATTGGGGCTGTTCAGCCTGGAGAAGAGAAGGCTACATGGAGACCTCATAGCAGCCTTCCAATACCTGAAGGGGGCCTATAGGGATGCTGGGGAGGGACTCTTCATGAGGGACTGTAGTGAGAGGACAAGGGGTAATGGGTTCAAACTTAAACATGGGAAGTTTAGATTGGATATGAGGAAGAAATTCTTTACTGTAAAGGTGGTGAGGCACTGGAATGGGTTGCCCAGGGAAGCTGTGAATGCTCCATTGCTGGGGGTGTTCAAGGCAGGGTTGGACATAGCCTTGGATGGCATGGTTTAGTGTGAGGTGTCCCTGCCCATGGCAGGGGGGTTGGAACTAGATGATCTTAAGGTCCTTTCCAGCCCTAGCTCTTCTATGATTCTATCATTCTATGATATTAAGAATAAACTGAGGTCTGGCTAAACTCCTGTCTGCTGGTATCTATCTATTCACTGATTTGAATGGAAGGTGGTTTGGACTCCAGATCCTGTGAATCTTCTACCTGAGAAGAATGTTTACTCTATTTTCCTACTATTCAGCGAGGAAAGAACTTGGGCATGAGTGCTTATTTTTCTCTTCTAACTTCCTCTATATAATGCAATAGATCTTTTTTTTTTTTTTTCCAACACTCCCCCCATACCCCCTTAATAACTTCAGAAGCATCTGCATTATTCTTGAGTGTATATATATATAATAAATCTTAAGGTAGTTTTAATTATATTTTAATTTATTTTTAAATGCCACTGACCTGCACAGTGCAGCCTGTCCATTATGCCAGATTCAAGAGAGTCTTAAGAGGATACTGTTGGACAAATAGCCTGGGCAAATCTGTTGATTAACCTGGTTATCAGGTTTGTTTAGGAAATGAGGATATGGATGCTGTACCTCCCTTTTGTGTTCCTTTGTGAGCCTTCCACAGCAGAAATACATGTGGAGTACTTCAGTGGCAGTGCCTGTCCCATCTTTCTGCTACTGATGGGTTAACAGGTTCTAATCAACAACTCAGAACGTGCTTATGAATATGCCTACAGGTAAGCAGTAAGAATTTGATAACTATGATCAGGGTCAGTTACCTTTTCAGTCTATTCTGATTTAGCCACCTCCTCTGTTTTTGGGCCTCATCCCAGGCTCCGCCTCTACGCAGTGTGTTGCTAATGATCTGAGCAAGTCACAGTGCTGTGCAGTGTAAGAACTGAAAATAAGTTAATGAGGTCTTGCTGCTTTATCTCAAGTACCCTGCAATGTATCATACTTGTTCTCTGATTAGGGTGTATGTCTTTCCTGTCACTCCTGTGGCTCCTGAAGGACTAACCTTGCAAGACCTGTTGCTTTTCATGGGCTGGAAAGACCTGGGGTCCCCTACATCCCAGTGAGCAAGCATGTAAAGAACTGAAAGGGCATAAATGAAGAGTCAGATGCTCTCCTAGAAGAGAAATAAATGAAGTGTAGGAATAACAGCTCTAAACAGTAGTTATCTCCATAAACTGCAATTCTATAAAACTATAATTGTGTCTGCCACTTAGTCATCTTCTAGTTTGTGTAGATTCATGGAATATGTTTATTGGCAGTTCTCAAAAAAGGCCACCCTGTACTTGCCCAAGTGCTTCACAGTACAGGGGGCATGTTGAAGCCTGTCCATTTTCCTTTGCACTGCAGCCAATTACTGCATTTAATTATTCTTTGCCTACATCTCTGTATATATTTCTTCTCAGCATTCAACCAATTCTTCTAGCAAGAGCCATTGCAAACAACAGGTAGATACCATGCAGTAGAAAATTTGCATTGACATCAATGACGTTTATTGCTTTTGAGCCTCTCCAGCCCTGAGAGCCCTCTTAAAATGTGCAAGACTTGCCTTTAAGGTACTGGGTGTTCTCAGCTCAAGCTGGAGTCAGTCAGCATATCTTTGCTAACAAATGTGCCTGCATGTGAGAATATTGGGAAACCTAAACTTACGTTAAAAAAGACTTCTAAAGACTCATTAGAACTCTTTCCTTCTGCATGGATCCACAGCCAGCTGCAGATACTGAAGCAGTGCAGGAGGGCCTATAATGAAGTTGTAAAGAGGTTATGGGAGAGATGGCTTGATGGAGCACCAGAGCTTGTGGTGTCCAAGTAGAGGCAAGAGCCAGGGCAGGTACCCGAGAGTTAGTGGGCTGTGCTAGCCAGCAGGGTCAGCCCTTTTGGTTTATTTTGGTGAAAATCCTTTTCAAATATTAATTTCTCAGGTTACCTCAGGGTATCTTGCTGCAGATTTGAGAATATAGGACTAAGTTCAACTGACCCATTTTCAAGATAAAAAGTAGTTAAAAAAATGAGCTCTTCTACAGTTTTTGTGTGTCTAACATAACACCCCAAAATGCTTGACCTTGTTTTTATCTGTGAGCCCAATATTATTAAAATCTAGGAATTTTATCCTACAGTTTGTACAATTTTTCACATGCTCTGGTGCTCTGAAGAGTTTTCCATTCTCCTTTATCCACCCAGAATCAGTAAATGTCCAATTTGTCTTCCTCTAGTAATCTGCGTTTTACATAAGGACAAGATGCGTCCTAACAAATACAGCCTATTGGCGCTCTGCAAAGATGTATTGAGATAGTCACTAGACACTGGGGGACTAGAGCAGCTGACTTCCTTGGGGACCCCAAGCCTGCAGCCTTTGAGCAGTTCGCCTTGCTGCCAAATGAGAACCCTAACACAGATCTTCCTTCTTGCTCAAAACCCAGAGAATTAAGCTCATATTCCCTGCTCTGTGATCTCTCTGTATAACAGACTTGTTTTTACATCCTGATCAGAAGGTGAGAATTCAGGAAAATGCCTATCTTTTATGAAGAGAATGCTTGCAGCTTCTTCACCATAGCAGCCTGTTGTTACGGCTGAGGACAGCAGGATGGGTTAATCGTGGCCCCATTTCCTGAGGTCTCCTGCAGTCATGATTTGTGAATGCCTGAGAATACCCCTGCTGAATTCTAATTGTTTGTGGCAGTCGGCACATGATTTCAAGTGTTTGGTCACAGCAGTGTTCGTTTTCTGCTCTTTTAATCTTTGATGGATGTTGCCTGGCTTCACTGATGTGGTTCACAACACAGTAGGCAGTGATTTCCTATAAGATGTTTTGTCTCGACTGCAGAGGTGTGGAGTCCCTGTACGATGGCCAATATTTATTAATGACATCCCAAGGTTCCTAAAGAGAAAGCTCTGCCGTAGACCATTAGAACCTAATCTATTCCAAAATGTCAGATGCGGTTAAGCAAGAGCGATCTCAATTGCAGTAAGATCTTCCTCATTATTTCAGACTCTGATTAGAAGACTGATTAGAGTCTGTCTTTGTAAAGGTTCACTCTTTATCTCTGCAGATATCGTTACTATGTAAGACATGATAGAGCTAGCTCAAGGCTCACACAAATGCTAGAACTGAAAAGCATTTGTGTGTATGTGTGTGCGAGGTCATTCATGCCCATGCAGGGCACATGCCAGCTTGTTAAAATGCCCTTAATTAGTAATATGAAAAATATTGATTTATGAATATGAATAGCATTGAGTTTTATTGCACCTTTCAAACAATTCAGCTGCTGTTATTAGCATGCACTTGTATGAAAGGTCAAATTTTCATATCATATGTAAAGCTGTAGGATTAAGATTTTAACAGCAATTTGAGGGTTGCGGGGAAACAAAGTATTTTGTGCAGAATATTTGGTATCTGAGATCATTACAACTGGCCAAATTGCTTCCTGTGATTTAAACATTGCTCTTGCTGTTCACACTAAGCTACGTGGTTGTGGTAGTGCTGAAATAGTCTAGGCTTCTAATGTTTTACCTACAACTAGCATTAAGCTTTGGCATATGCCTTTGCATTTTTCATGATTGCAATTTCATGTATAAACTCTTAGAAGACAGGATTGTTGATTGATTATGTGTTTGTACAGTGCTTTACACAATAGGGGTGAGGTCTTTGGATATTTCTGGAGCTTAGATAATAAGCTGGCGTTATCAAGAAGTAAGAACATCTGTGAGGCAACCATCAAAGCTTTCAAATGATTTTGCAGGATGTAGTTCCTAAAAAAAAAAAAAATTAAAAAAAAAAACAAATGGAGCTTTCCACTTTTATTCTTGAGTATTTTGTAGTCAACTGCTTTGTGCATGACTCATTTTACAAACACCTTGTAGGCTACTGAGAAATAAACCCGAAGACAGCTTTAAAAAACAGTATGCAAGTCAGTAGTCTCAAAAGTGCTGCTTCGAGTCTTGTCACATTAATAATAACTAAACACTGCTGCCAGTTCATGGCTTGGGTACGCATGTGAGAGAGAGAGCATAATATCAAGTGATCATATTGGTCCAGTTACCACTGAACAGATAGATTGTTTAATTATTGACAAACTTCAGCAGGGAGGCCATGCTCTTGAGGACAATAACCACTCATACTGCTTCTGAAGTTAGTTTTAGACCTTGGGGGACCATTTACCCTTTGTGTGCCAAAGTCAACCTCAATCTTGTTCAACAATTAAAAACTAATAATAATCTGTTTCATCATGGATTTGATGAATTCTGAAAAACCTTTTGGGCTGATCCTTTTTGGGGTAAGGTTACCAGGGTTGCCAAAGATGGTAGCAGAGCTGCTTCTTGTGGGCTGTCACAGTGACAGCATGTTATAGGATTAAGACAAAGCCAGATCCTTCTACTGCAAAGTTGTCTGCTGACTAACTTCTAATTAGCTTTGCCAGATTTGTCACAGACTTGCTGTTTGCTGTCAGATCTCCTGCACAAGTGATGCAGTTGTTTGTCAAAGACTTGCTTTCTCTGTGTTTCAGTGGTGGTGACCATTTAGTTAAACCCAAGTTTTCTGAGTGCCAGCCCAGTGTTTTTATGCCCTGCTCTGTGTGACTTTCAATAAATCAGTTAATTTCAGCTAACGTATAGAAGAGCAAGAAAAAATCTCAGTTCTCCACCCGTACAGCCTATACACACACACATATATATGCAGGCACACAGCTTACAAATGCTATGAACTGTTTTCCTCTTCCAGAATCTCGAGACTATGTTTACTCTTTTTGAACGAAACAGAATAAATAATAGTGTGGATAGAGAGCTGACCAAGTAAGAGTGCCTTGAGGGCTGTGACCACAGGTTGTTAAGATGCTGTGCCATGGACTTGAGGGAAAATAGTTATGTTGTAATTAATTTCCCAATTTAAAGTTGAATTCCTCCTTCCAGTGCTGTTTTCAGGAAACATCTCTGTGTGGAGAGAGGGTTTTTCTTCAGAGCACCTGCAGCTGCTGATGACTAGCTGGGCTTGAGAGTGGTTCTGAACATCAGGTCTGGCAGTCTCAGATTGATGGTAGGTCTGTCAGCTTCTACTAGTGGCAGACTCTGCAAGACAGTATCTCTGCTTTTTCCTCCGTGCCTTCCTAGACCTACAGGGTGCACTTTCAGAATGTATTTGGAAAGTGCCAACTCACATCTCATTTAAATCTTAAGACCAACCTACTGCAATTTTATATCCAGAGATTCTTCAACAGCAAATGTTGACTCTAACAAATCATTGTGAAGCAGATCCTTGCCCCTATTCTGCTGCTTTTAACTTAATGCAGGAATAAGAAATTACAGGTCTAGTTAAATCCATCCTATTACGTAGTCTCCAGGGTTGGTAAATTCCTAAGGGATACTTTCTGTGTTTGGAAACCCCAGAGTGAAGTGCTGTAAAGTCAAGGTAGGAGCTGTCTAGTTTCCTTCCCAAATAATAAGAGATTTAGTTAGGGATGTTAAGACACTGCCAAAATCCTGAGCTGCCTTAACTATTGTGAGACTGCTAGGCAGCAGCAAAGTTAGTTGTGCTGGGGATGATTAAGTCTCTTAATTCCAGGATCAAGGAACTACAAAGGCAGCATCAAGTCATATTTGTGCATGACCCTTTCTGTCGTGAGAAACCGGGCACAGTTTGCTGTGAAGCCTGATGCAGTACTCATAAGCTATATAATCTCCATCAACCCATGTCAGTGCTCTCACTCTGGTCTTTACCTATGAAGAAGAGTGCAGATGATGAGAAAAAATTTTTGTGGTTGTTATGTCCTGTAGGCACTGTTAGCACAGCATAGCCTGGTGTCAAATCTTTGTATCTGCCCTTTAGAGTGGAGACAAAGTCATAGGAAAGCGAAATGAACAACTACTAATACATGGTTGGTAGAAAATCCAACCTGTGGTTGGTTTTTAAACTGTCTGGTCAGCTCTGACTCGTAAAGCAAGAAGTATTTAAGCATTTGTCAGAGTATGAAAATATATGGTGCTGGATAAGGATCCTTGCTACCTGATATTCATCTGAACTTACTAATATCCTGTGTCATCAGGAAAGTGGCACAGCATGGGCTTGCTTAATATGAAAATTTACTGTCATAGACATCTGTGAATGTATCACTGGGTGTATATATAACACAGATCAAGATGTAGGATGTTTGAAAAAAATCTTGCCACAATTTTGGAATGAGCTCATTACATCACTGATGGTGGAGCCAAGAATGAGTTAAGCAGTCTTCCCAGACAAATGTCAGTAGCAGCTCTACAATATCTCACACCATCAGAGATTGCTGGATAAGTCTCATCCTCTTAAAAAACCTCATTGTGCTTTTTAGCTTTTGTTTTTAGAAGTGGAGTTGCTGCACTGCAGAAAAAAATCATGTCATTGGCATGGGTGTAGCTTATTAGTTTTAATAGCAATGAGTTATGCAGAATACAAAATGCTATTATGTAATTGCTTTGAATATTATACCATTACTTGAGAAATATGGGAGCCAGTATGATAAGTATCATGTTAGGATGGCTGACACTTTCCTTTCCAGTCCAAGGGGAAAAAAACCCTCGGCTAGTTAGCATGAAAACTTTTTCCACTTCAGTTGAAGTAGAGAAGGTTTGTTCCTTGTCAGGGTTCATAGAAACAAAATCCGCACATGAACTGGCTCTATTGATGCTCATGGCAAAATTCCAGTAGACTTTATGAGAGCCAAAATCTGTCTCCATGCAGGCTTCAAAGAGAGCAACTCTCCATACAGCAATGTGTTTGAGAAATAAGTCCCCCTTTGTGAAAGCACAGAGACCATGTTGGCACCATTTAAAACCTCAAGAACAGGTACGAATTTAATCATGACAAATAAACTATAGTTGATAACTTCCAAAGGAAAGGTGGGAAGATGATTCTAAAGAATATGTTGGAGTATAAGGTTTATTAGCAGCTTGTTAACATCAGTGAACGGCAGCAGTCTTTTTGAGGTTTTGGGGGTGTTAGTGTGGCTCTAGAGCAACAGAGCCAGGGGCCTTGTGTAATCTGTTGGTTCCTAGCTGCTATCTTCCATATGCCAAAATGGCTCTTGTCAAGTCTTGGAGGGCTTGCAACTTGATCTGTGGTTTTCCTCTATGTTTGTGGCCCTGCAGGCCCATTCTGCCTCCCTTTTTCCATGAAAGTTCAGCTAGATTCTCAGAATACAGAATAAGTGCACCCATTCTTGCAGTGTAGGTTTCTGGAAGAGGCAGACCCAAGCAGTCCTTCATGATGTGCTTTGCATTTGAAGTTTTGCTAAAATGGGAGTAACTTTCATGAGTCTTCCAGTTAAAATAATCCCTAGACAGAGATGGAAAAAAGTAGGGTAGACATTGGAGGGGAAAAAGCAAATCAAAACCCTTAATCAGTTTGGAGTTTGTCAATTTGTGGCTTATTAACTACACAGAAAATTATTCTATCCTTACATGCTTTCACCATTGTGGCTTTATCTGCTGTCATCAGCAAATCTATCAGATGAAGTTCTGTTGTCTGTGCCTAAGAATTGCTGTACAGCACAGCTAGGACCTGAGCCATGGTATTCTCCAATAGACCACCTACAACAGGAAGTTCAGGATGTGCATCCACATGCATGCAGAGGTTAGGGAAATGTCTGCCCTAGAAAGGGTGTAGATAAAATAGAGGCTTTGAGACTGTTTTCTATTAGTGTGCCTTGAATGAGGTGAGTGAGAAGGACCCTGATAGATCAGTTGTCCTCAGCCACTTGGGAGAAAACTGTAATAGAAACATACAGTATTTCTCTAGGAAAACTCTGCTTTCTTGAATGCAACTAATAAAGAAGTGGTTTCCAAATGATCTTTGTAATTGAGATGTTCATAAACTTTCTTTGATACAAAGTTAGGATGTCATATTCTGGATCTCAGTGACCGAAAGTTACATTTTTAGAATAACTGTTCCTATAGCAATGCATAACAGGGTGAACCATCATGATTCTTATGGGAGGTACAGCAGAGATTCAAAATCCACCTCAAGGCAGGATGAAAAATACACAAAGCTGATGCTTTCTTCCTAGCCTCTCTGACTCCAGTGGAACTGCAGTGCTGAACCTGGGAAGGGAAGTTTTGATCTGCATTCTGCAGGCTTCAGTTTTTCTCTGTAGCTGAATCAAAATAAGATCAGGTTAGGGCCGCTGTGCAGAGTGCCGCTGTTGTGAACTCACAGGAAAAAGCTCTGTCTTTGACTGTGGCTCTAATGTATTCCCTTTTCATCACAAAGCTGCAGTGCATTGTATAAATGAGTGTGTTCTTTTCGCAGCTGTGAAACTCTGATGGAATGTGCTATTCAAACAAAGCATTATTTTAAATCAGTATAATAGATGTGGCTTAAAAAAGCCATACACAATTCCTAGAACTAGCAGGTTTACCAATTCATCTGACATTCAACAGCACAGATACAATGATCTTTCCCTTCAGAATTCCATTCTTTTTAGTGTGTTTTGGCTTCCCAAACAATAATGTTAAGATGCTCCAGTTTTAGCTACAGCAGTATCTTTCTTGTAATGTTAGACCATTCATTATCACATTTTGATTTTCATTGCAAAGAAGATACTGTAAAATAGTTGTCATTAAAAAGGTTATTTCAACATTAGTTAACATTCTGAAATGGAAAATATTTAACCCCTAAGAGCTTCTGAGGTAACTGCAAAGGAAGGTAAAGAGTCTCAGCCTCTCAGTTGTGTTCCCACCTCCTGTGATGGAGTTCTTGTTCTTTAACCCCCATGCCGGCACTGGGATGGCAGGACCTATTCAGATATTTATTTCCTTCAGTGCTCAGGTGTGCATTTCTTCACCCTTTTCATGCTTCATTCAAAGGAACAAGTGTCTCTTTAATTTTCTCACTAAGCTACTCAACTTGCTTTGGGAATGTTTAGTAGGAACAATCGGGGCAGGGAGCTGTTCAGTGCAAACATGCTCTGCTTTCAAAGCGCGATGTGAACACACTGAGCACTTCTGCCTGGCCTTCAAACTAGGATAGTCTGTCAACTGCGGTTCAGCATCATCTTGTGGAAGTGCCCCCTGCTGCCATGTACAAAGACGTACAACATACTACAGCACTACAACTTTTAACTTTATTTTATACAGTGCCTTTCATTCTATGTGTGCTCAAAGTGCTTTACAATATACAAACAGCAATAGAAAATGTACAAAACAAATATGTCTTCAAGCAGAGAAGATGCTTTCTTCATTTGGCAAAAATGACACTTTCCACAACAGAATAGCAATAGAAATGAGCCTGTACTGGCAGAACCATTCTAAATTCTCCCCAGCTTAGGATAAATTTCATCTGAGTATGATTGCTCTTTATGACTTTATAATGAATTGAACCAAACATAAATTAAGAAAATAGAGGTTTAGCTGAGAATACCAATCTAAATTTACTTCCAAAGCCTGTCACTGATTCTCTGCTTTGCATTTCTTTAGCAATTCTTCTCCAACACTGTGCCACATAGTTATTAAGCAGTGCTTAATTACATTTCATTAATGTTGTAAGAAGGGGCTACAACAACAATTGCTTTTAATGATCGTCGGTTTTATAAGTGAGTACTTGTCGTGCTTTAAGCCCGGCCTGTCACTCAGGAACCATGTTCACTCACCCCCGACCTTTCCTCCCCCCGGCTCCAGGAAGGATGGGGAGGAGAACTGAAGGAATGTAACTCCCACGGGTTGAGATAAGAACAGTCCAATAACTAAGGTATAACACAAACCACTGCTGCTACCACCAATAATAGTAATGACAAGGGAAGTAACAAGGGAAGAGAATACAACCGCTCACCACCTGCTGACTGATACCCAGCCCAACCGAGCAGTGATCTAACCCTTCTGGGTCCCTGCCCCCAGTTTATATAGTGGGCATGACGTGCTGTGGTATGGAATACTTCTTTGGTCAGTTTGGGTCAGGAGTCCTGTCTCTGCTTCCTCCCAGCTTTCCCTCCTCCCTGGCAGAGCATGAGGCTCAGAAAGTGCTTGGTCTGGGTAAACATTACTGAGCGGCAACTGAAATCATCGGTGTTTTCAGCACTGTTGCCAGGCTGAAAGTCAAAACCACAGCACTGCACCAGCTAGTAAGAAGCAGAAAATGACTGCTACTGCTGAATCATAGAATCAGAGAATAGTAAGGGTTGGAAAGGACCTCAAGATCATCGAGTTCCAACCCCCCTGCCATGGGCAGGGCCACCTCCCACTAAACCATGCCATCCAAGGCTATGTCCAACCCCATCTTGAACGCCGCCAGGGATGAAGCATTCACAACCTCCCTGGGCAACCCATTCCAGGGCCCCACCACCCTCACAGTAAAGAATTTCTTCCTCATATCGAATCTAAACTTCCCCTGTTTAAGTTTAAACCCATTACCCCTTGTCCTCTCACCACAGTCCCTAATGAAGAGTCCCTCCCCAGCATCCCTATAGGCCCCCTTCAGATATTGGAAGGCTGCAATGAGGTCTCCACGCAGCCTTCTCTTCTCCAGGCTGAACAGCCCCAGTTTTCATCCTGCTACACAGAATTTCACTCTGATCCTGCTACGTGAGGGACTTTTCAATACAGACAGTGATTTAGCTCATCTGCACAGAATAGCATAGTGTAGCAGGCAAGAGCATTCCCCTGTAGCACAACAGGCAGCACTTTGGAATCTTACATAGCACAAAATATATATAGTTATTGCTCATTTGTCTGTGGAAAATCTCAACTAAAACAACATCTGGCCACGTTTCTGGACTTGATTCAACTTCTATTTTACCTTTGGAGTTCAAAGAAGATTCACCTTTCAAATTCTAGGTTTTTTTCTCACTTTTAAAATGGACACAAAAGTACTTCTCATGAAAGGTAAGAACTGAAGTACAGAGTGAACGTGCACAGCAGTGCAACATCCAAGTCCTTAGTTTTGCTGCCTGCATCTACCAGAATACTGGTGAACACTTGGACTGCAAAGGGTTTGGTAAACATTTTTTCAGAGAAATCAGTTCAACAAGTAGTAATGAAAGTCTGGCGATAAGTGGTTAATCCAAGTCTTTCCTGGGTCTTTCCCTGTTTTGTGTTCAGCTGTCTGGGAGTCATTCAGATTCTCCTCAATAAATTCCTGCCTTGCCTTCTCTAACAGAGATGATGTTCTTGACTCCCTCTCCCCGTCTACTTAAAGCATCTCTGGTGAGTGACATATGTCAATAACCATGCCACCTGCTCAGACCACTGCATCCTTACTGTGCAGGAGGCTTTTGCACTTTATCCTCAACAATCCTGTGTCAATGAGGTTTTAAAGTCAATAAATTGATGAATTTCTCTGCAAGTGGAATAGGGACTTCCATGAATCCAGGACAGTACTGTTATTTTATATCTTAGAAGGGTATGCATTTTACAGCTTAAAATCTAGCATTTGTGCTGCATCAGATCTGTTTCAAATGCTACTAAAACAAATGTGTGTAAATTCAGAATAGTGTATAATTGAAATTAATAAATCTGTAGGTATGGAACAGCTATGGAAAACATGCATTTTCAGTGAGTATCAGAGTATTTTGAGGCAGTGATTGTAATGAGAGGTTTGCTTGGGAAAAAAATAACAAGGTAACTCAAAGTAGGACCAGATGCTGACCTGAATGTAAGTGGGACTGAGAGCAAAGGAGGAAACAATTTGAGCAAGGGAAACAAGAGTAGGGTCTGAGAAAGGAAATGGAAAATCTATTGCCAGTGCCAAGGGGAGGAAGAGGACACAAGGAGTGTTGGGGAGGCTGGGCATGGAGGAAAAGGAAGGACTGGGAAATGAGTGGGGACAAAACTGAAGAGGACATGGGTTGCAGAGGAGTGCGAGGATGGACTTGCAGAGGTTGGTCAGAGGGTTCTGGAGCTGGTGCAGAGCCTGAGGATTGAGCACAGGGACTCTGTGGCATATCTGGGGACAGAGTACAGTTGTCGGGGCAGCATTCTGCTCCCTCAGTCCAGGAAGCTCTCATTTCTTTTCCCCCTGTCTTCTGTATCACTAGCTGTGCATCTTCTGCTTGCTGCAACAAATGGTGTTTCAGTGTCCTACAGGCCACTGTCACTTTTATCCTGGAGCAGGTATAATCTTTGCACTGAGGCTTTGAGGCATGGATCCTTGGTGTGGGGAGAACAGGAATTATGTCAACTGAGAGTTTATATCTTGATGCATATGGAAAGGAGGGAAATACGTTTTAGAAATGCGGTAATTACATCTTGCACTTCATATTTCTTGAAGGCTCCAGTCTGTAAATTCAATTAAGTTCCTCTAACAAAGCAGCATGAGTGTGAGTGCATGTAAGGAATACATATGCCTGGGGGTGATTGTCTTTGGCAAGGAGCTGAGCAACACATTGCAGGAGGGGGACAGCAATAGCCAGTGTTAAATATTACTCTTCAGGATGGTCAACTTCAGTACTTCTGCAGGTATTTGTAGTGCAGAGACTGGATTATTAGCCTGTGTAACAGTGCCATCTTGTACTGCAGTTCTGTTTGCTCTTGCAAACTGAGCAGGACCACATCTGCGAGAGATCTTTGACAGGAGTTCCACAGAGGTCACTGACATGCCACAGATTCATGTTTGTTCAGTAAGCGACACTTTCATCCTGATGTCCTTCTAAGCCAGCACACCAGAATGTCTTCCTTTGCCACTGTGCAGTATCTAGCTGTGTGTATGTTTTAGGCTCAAAATACAAAGTGCAGACACTGACTGGTTTTGATTGTTAAGAGATTTTGTATGGAGCTGGTTAGAAAACTGGGCTGTTAGCCCTCATGCATTGCCAAAGTTGTGTTTAGATAACTCTGCACTGCCTGTAGAAATCTCTTCCAGCTCTTCACTTATTCGTTACTAACCTAAGCTGAGCTCCAGTGTTGGTTTTCCCTGTTTATGGGGGTTACGCAAGAATTTTTGTAAAGAGGCATTTGTGTCTTGCCTGAGACAGGGGCTCTGCAATGGGAACAACTGCAATAAGCCTGGCTTGCGTATCTGCAGATTAAACCCAGAAGTTAAATTATAAGCAGGCAGGCAGCCCCTCTTCACAGCAACACAGCAGGCCCCTGGACCCTCAAGTAAATCACTGTAGAATCTAGGGAGACAGAAGGGCTCTGTGTGAGTGTGTGGTACCTTTTTCAGCACTGTAGTTTGCTCTGTGTGTGTGTTCTGCCAGTCCTCAGCTATGCAATACAGCCATGGAATAGCTGTTATCTGGGACTCCAAGAGGCTCTGGGGGGGAAGAATGGTGTCATCTTGACAGTGAGATACTGTGTCTGTTGGGATGGCCAGTGAGCACTCAGGAACCCATTTCTCCATCATCAGCAAGCTGGGCAGGAATTGGCACAGGAGTTCATGTGAAAATTTTAAATCAGCTTTTCACTATACCCACTTTTACCAAACGCCTAGAATAAATTTGAGGGGCCCAAGGTTTATTGTCCCTTATGTTCAGATTGTTAGGACTCACACTGGGACTTTATGGCCACTTAAGCATTATAATGATATTGCTATGTCCTTTCCCCCCAGGCCTTCTGCACTGTGAGAGAGGCATAAAAAGGCAGGAGTACACTGAACCCCAACTCGTAGCTCAATAGATGGCTGGCATTACCACAGGATATAAAAAGACTGAAATGGAGAGTGACAGGGGGAGTTCAGGATAATATTGCCAGCAGCATGTTACTTGCTCAACCCTGTTACCAACTCTGTGGAATCAAAGCACAGCGCTGGCTACACAGGAATGGAGGGGCTTTCACTCAGGCTATGGAGTAGGAACAGCTTTTTGTACTTAGGAACCTGTGCTGGGTTTGAACTGGAAGCCCGAAGATGAAAATGTTTGGGACTAGTCATTGTCCTGCAAGAATTACCCAGGCTTCCATACGTTACAGCTTCAAAATGGAGTAGGCGGGCTCTTGCGTTCAAAAAAAGTTTTGGTTACAGCCCCTTGTTAGTTTAATTTTAGTTCTTATGAATTGACATATGGCAGGCATGATTTTTAATTAGAGCTTTAGCTGTGTTTTACTGGTAGGGTTGCAGAGCACTGTGGAATTTACATTAGGGAAAAAATGCTCTGTCGGTGGAGTACAAGGCTGTTTAGTAATCAGAGTGGAAAGTTAACTTTGAAACAAATTGGCAACTGATCAGATAAAATTCAAATCGGTAACATTTGTGTTGGAAACCAGCTCAGATCTGGGAAAAATGGAATCTAAGCTATTCTGTTCCTCTTGCCGAGGAACTGACCGATGAACACATTGTGCACATCAAACTTCGTGTGTAACACCCCCTAAAAACAAGCTCAATACTTTTATAGGGTTATCTGAGCACTTATCTGATTCCTTTTCACATTAGTGTAAAACTGTTACTTTGAAGAGAAGTTTCCTTACATACTTTGCAAAACAAACAAGCCTCCTTTGTCAGTCAAAAACTAAAGGTCAAAAGTTCCCTCCCAGTTTGTTTTTCTTTTGGATCAACAGAGTGTAATAGAGAGATATTGGGAGATATTTTGCTCCTCTGTGTTTGTATCAGATTCCCATCTTCCCCATTCTTTGTGTAAACTCTTTTGAGTACTGAAAGAGTTAATGGTGTGTTCAGGCCTCAACCAGCAAATGCATTTAGAGCTCAGTCCAGCACTCACATGGTTTGTATTCTTGCTCTGCTGGAGTGGTGTGTTCATGGCATCTGGTTCCCTGGCAACAGCTTTCATTGGCTCAATCAAAGCCTTTTCTTCTTAAGAAAGCTCCCACTGTGACACCCTACCACCACCACTAATCACCATCTTAACTGAGTGTTTAAGATGCAGCTGGTATGAAAAATAGCGCTTGTGCATGTGAGAAGATTAAGAGGCTACCTTGCATAGTACACCTGCCCTGAAGAGTGCTCTCACTCAGTGGTGTTGGGCACACTGGGGGCTGTCTGCTTTCCTCCTAGAAGGGATGAGGCATTGGTACATGAAGAGTCTGCTTAGAAATAATCTTTTGTTAGGCAGAAATCCATAAACCTTTGTGTCTTGTGAATAGTCATTTCCTCTTTGCAGCTGAGATGGCATTTGGGCCTCTGTGCTATTGACAAGGGGCAGAAGTGGGATGTAGGGGGTGTACAATAAAATCCATATTGTTGAAGCTGTCTCCCCTGACAAGGAGGAAGCAGGAAGAAGTCTCCCAACATGTGAACAGGAGAACAATGGGAGCAAAGAATTCACGTTAAGCCTCCTCAAGGGTTACATATGTTGGGATTTCTGGAGGTTCAGAGTTTGCAAAAAAGTTGAGAAAGCCTCTAGCAATCATGTCTGCCTGCATCTGGCAGAATTTGGGGTACAGATCAGTAACCTTGGGCATTAGCATACCCTGCATCATGCTTCTGCTGTTAGAAATGTTATCCTTTTGAATTACTGAAGCCCTCATTAATTCAGTAGCTGACAGAAATTCTTCCCTTATTTTGCTAGGTTTAGAGACTATCTTGGAGGATGCTCTGTAGCCATCAGAGACTGTTGCACTCCACAGGAATGATGCAGCTAGAGCAGAGATGTAGGTGAGCGTAAGCACAATTAGAGACAGCGTGTATGTGCATTGTAATCTCTGTGCCACGCTGGTACTTGTTTACCAGGCAAAGCACACAGGCCAGACAACCCCCTCCTTTGCTTATCTCTGTGCTGTTAGGCAGGAGAGGGAACATGGATTTAAGAATGTGGGCTGGAGAGTATGTAACATTTTCAGCAGCATGGCTGTAGTCATGAAATACCCTGCCAGAGACTGAATTTGTGCCTGCTTTGGTTAGGTTTTAAGGTAAACTGTAGCTCCCTCATAGAGCTCTTCCCTGAGATATTCCTTGTTTTAAAACAGTGAGTGAACATATCCCTTTGAAGCTGGGGAGAGGGGAGAAGGAAACCTTGTCTTGCAAGACACTATGCTGTATTTGGCATAGACACTGAGGCAATATGTGTCTGAGAAAGAAGACAGGGAGGACGGTCTTGTGGTTAAGCTACTATATTGAGACTTGGAATTTGGGTGTAGCCTCCACCTCTGTGTGGCCTTGGGAAGGTTTGGATATAGGCAAAATAGGCAATTATCAAGGGCAGCCAAACCAGAAGTGAAGCTGTGGTGGCTCCTTCGGCTGTGGCAGAGCCCCGGGAAGCTGCCTTGGTAGCTGCTGCTGCCAGGGCAGAGCAGAGTAAGCAGGGTAGAGCCCAGCTGCCATTGATCCGTTGTCTTTTCAAGGCAGCTGGGGCAGCAAGTGCAATTTAGCAAGGCTCAGGATCCAGCTCTTGTTTTCTGCCCTGGCCTTTCCTTGGGGCTGAAATGTCCTGACATAACTCAATGGTGTAAGGGCAGAGCTACAGTGATTTGCATCAAAAGGGTGACACGCCTAAGCCTATAGTCAGTCTCTAACAGTGGCTAATAGAAAATGCCAAGGAGCAATAGGAGAGGGGCAAACCTGGGGTGAATCTTCCCCAAAATTCACTCCGCACCTCTAACAACTAGCTCGGTGGGTTCCTGAGCCTGCACTGGGTCTTTGTACTAACAGACTTCCTGAGATTGTTTTCTGTGATTGTTTCTAGGTGCTTTGTGAGCTCAGCATTAGGCTGGCACTAGCCCCTTTTGCTAGGTCAGCAAAACTAAGTTTTTTCCAAACAGAGGAGAAGCCCAGCTTCTTAACTTGCAAGTGTCTAATTCACTGTCTCAGGAACTTTGTTTGGGCTGCAGCATTTGCTGCCTGCGTCAACACTGCTGCAACCCTGAGCATCCTGGTTCTCCCAGATACCACAGGAATACAGGCAAGGGACTGGAATGTAGTGACATCGTACAGGCACAGCTGTGAGACCATTAGGGTTCAATAGCTGCACAACTTGCCAAGTGGGAATAAGTCTTCTTTCATTCAGAAGGCTCTTACAAAAATAAATCCTTAATATATGAGAGATGCTTAGTAGCTGCATGGCGAAAAGCCACCCTGAAAGGCCTATGCATATTTTTAAAACATAAAGCATATTTTAAATGAAGAAATTCGAAAGCTGAAATTAGAAATGACAGCAACAAAGAGTGGCATTCTGAATATGGTAGGTGTGTTTTCTTCAGTCACTTGTAATTGTTCATTAAATTTATTTAAATTTATTAATACCCATTCAGAAAAAAAAGGAGACCATGGCAGGTACTAGAACTATAAAACCAACCTGTTTTCAGCATTAAATATCTGATTTGGTAAATTTGCTTCGGAGGCTGGGAGGTGGGGTGGGTGTTGTTGCTTCCCTTGCTCCTGGAATGTTTCAAAAGACCAGGGAAGTGCATGTGCATGCATGTGTTTGAGGAGTTACACTTTTTCTGCTGCGCTGCAATCTTGACCTTTGGACTGATTGATGAGCCTCAGAGCAGGCAATGAAAATGTGTCTTTAGCAGGGAGATTGGAAGATGTCACTGCTCCAGTGAATCTCATATCTGCTTTGGTTTAATTACAATTTTGGAAAGCATTCTTTATTTGCCTGCTGCTTTGCCGTGAACTGTGGAACAATGGAGTTCTGGAAATCACCTGTGGACTACAGGGGCAGGGAACTTCCACTGCTTAAGGGCTTTCACAAGCTTCACTGACCACGCAGATGGATAGATGAAAATACATAAGCTTGGCAAAGTGCAGAAGGAATGAGACCCGTATGCTATATCAGTCCTCTCTTTCACATAACTGAGCAGGTACCTCTGTGAAAAAATCTGAGGTCTTTCTTTCACTTGGCAAGACATTCATTTAAATAAGATAAAAGGTTCTTGATTTGCAGGTCAAAGGTATTCAAGTGTACAGAACACACTCCTGCTACACAGACGATGGCTGAAAGGCGGAGATTATTTTGTTCCTTAATTAGTTGAGTAAAAGGACTTTTAATGTAGAGTTTGTGTTATTATTTAACTTGCTACTTTTTAGATTACCAAAGAGCTTTCAAAAAGCCAGTGTAACCTTTATTCTGCCCCTTCTAATCATAGTCTGTACGCATGTGCCTCTGATCATATGATCACTTGTGTCTAGTGGATCAGCAGCACGGCTTCTTTCTTTCCAGAGAAGGATCAGAGGGTAAGCGTGAGGCACACACAGAACTGCAAACCTTTGAGAAAAGATGTAAATTCTGGCCCTCTGCACAGGACTGAATTTCACCCTGAGTAAACCTACAGCAGGGTCATATAATATATCGGTCTCGAGTCACAGGAGTAGATTTATCTTATGTCAGTGAATGGGGCTGTCTCTGGCACTGCTGCCTAACCTCTAGCAGAAGTTCTGTGGTGTGAATAAAGGCCAGAGGCCTGTTGTAAAAATGATGATTTAGGTGGTTGATTGGGACTCCAGAGATCTGGTTGCTTTTCCTGCTTCTTTTTGATTTTTCTTTAGAAAGTAAGTCAATCTTGCTCTCTAAATTAGGGATAATATTTCCTCACCTCACAGAGACGTTTTGGGAATAGATGTGTTAACTAATGCAAAGCTTTTGGGGTTCTGGAGCTGAAGAGCAAAGAAAAACCAGCACAGAATGGAAAAGTGTCACTGTTCATGTAGAGTTGCGACAGTTTGTAGTAGATGAAGCCGGTGCCCCACGCTGAAGAGCGGAGATTAAAAAGAATATTGAAGAGCTGCTTTGTATGCAGAGCACTGTCGGTCCTGTGCCTGGAGTGAAGCAGGGGCTCTTGCCAAAAAAATGAATGTGGGGGCAGTACCTGGTCAGAGGCTGAAACAGTATACTATACCACACAACCCGGAGGCCGAAGGAAGGTTACACTAGGCAAACTTTGCTTTGCTGCTTCGTGATATTTGAGAGCTTTGCTTTTCAGCCTTTGATTGTTTTGTTTTAAACAACATAGTTTTTAGCATGGAACTGATGATATAGATATCACAGTGCACCTGGAGCTTTACAGGAAAGTGTGCAGATAAGGTCTCAGCCCCTTAGATCTTACAAACTGGTCCCTTTTTCTTTCCTCATGGACCTCGTTAGATTAAGTAATGTAAGGAATTCTGGTCTTACAGCAATGACCCATAGTTCAGCATTGGGTTAGGCATAAATCTGTAATACGCTTCCATGGAGTTTCAAATTGAAGAAATGCCTTTTATGTTTGTTTGTTTGTTTTGCTTGGTTTTTGGGGGGGGTAGGAAGTTTTTTGGCTTCTTTGCATGCCTTAGTCCTGTACTACCTTTTATCCAGCAGGAATTCTATGACCTTTTTACTGACTGGCACCCAACAAATTATGGGTCAGCAGAAGCAGGATTAACCAGCCCCCCTTTTGAAACCGTTAATATGTGTCTTTGTAGGCTCAGTGACCTTTCTACACTGTATCCTGATAATGAAGCAAAATCAATTTCCTCCCTGTCCTTGGGCAAAGATTGGTGAATTAAATTTAGCGATAGAAAAAATGTTTTGATTTTTTAAGAAAGGTTTTCTATTATCTAAAACCTCTTCCCTTTTAGACACTCTTGGTGTCTGATTTTTATTTTTCTTTTAAAAACCTTTCCTTTCCTGAATACCCAGCCTGCTGGAAAGGAAACAGATTTCAGTTCCACCAATATTATTTATGAGCACATCATCAGCTTTGCATAGGAATACTTAATAAGCCCACCAGCACTCGAGAATCGCTAGGTCCTGCCTCAGTGCTCAGTGGTATACAGACAAGACAGGAGAAACGATAGGGCTGAAGCAGGCTAGATCACAGATGGGAGGCTGCAGTGGGGAATGGACTCAGTGCCCTCTGGAATTGGACATTATGCTGGAACTTTTCCACCCAGCATTTAGCAAACAGCAGGAATCAATGCCTTCACACTAGGAATCAATTAAAGAAACCCAAATTATTGCCATTTGAATAAACAATTATTTCTTTTTCACCCTCACAGAAGCTTGTTAGGTGAACTAAAAGCCAGCACTAATTAAATGATCTGATAGCACAAATCAGATCAGAAATGTTTCATCTAGTTTAATTAATTCTTGCCAGAAATCGCTGTTACTCTTAGCATATGCCGAATGATATTTCAACTGATTCTTTTTAACAGTTTCCATTTATATCTCTTTCTAGTCCTGCTGGGATTCTCACTCTCTGCAGATAAAGTGGGAGTGTTTACAGAAGCTCTTACTGCCAGGGAGAGTTTTAACCCCGGAGACAGACAGTATGGCAAATACCTTGTAGGTCAAGAGAAGGGACATTTACACCTGAATCTAAGAGGATTTTTTTTAACTGCATGAGGAGACAAATAAGAAACATGTTCTTCCCTCTTAATTTGCTGGTGACAAATGCTCTGATGAAAATGCAGCGGTTATCACTAGGAAGGACAGCTCTAGAACTCAACACTGGGCAGTCTTCACTAGCCTTTTTTCTCTTATACATGAAATGCACACAGGTTATGTTGGTTATCGTTAGCCAGCTCTACCGTAGGGCATTTCTTTGTCAAGCAGAACAGGCCTTAGCCTGATTTCCTGAGCCAGTTGACTGAGTTTTGCACCCAGAACTTGGGATTGCGTATAGGGTCTGCAGCTCACCCCTAAGTCAGGAAAGTATTTCTAAGGGGCATGAGGATGCTGTTGTCAGCTTGCTGTAGGACAGCTTCTGCATTTTGGCTCTTTGTATATGGCAATGGAAAATTTCTCCCCCTTATGAGATAAACTGGGAAAGCCCGAACTGTAGGAATGTGCCTGTTTTCAGAGACTGAATTCTGGGCCTCAGGGACTGGAGGAGGTTTGGATTCAAAACTCAGTGTTGCGGTCCACCTCTTGATCTCACACTAGTGTACCGTGACACAGTAGTACATACTGTGTCCATACGAAGGTAGGAACAGCCATAAATACAGTGTTTAGCTTTGTAGTCTTCAATGTCTGTGTTTATCTCTCACTTGAGACTGCATTCATTGCTCAGCAAAAACTCCAAATCAAGGGGTGTAAGCGATCACAGAACAAGCCTTCACATGCTACAGATGTGTTGTAATTGTAATACTAGGATTTGCCTTTCAGTCATAGTCACAGGACAGTGCTGCGCAGACTGGCTACAGATATTCTTACCAACAGGAGGACAGAGGCTTGCTGTAGGGACTGCTACTTTGGAAGTGAAGACCAGAAAAATAAGAGAATAGCATTATTTTCCATCTGACTTTCCTGGGGACAAGTGACAGGCTTTAAAGTTTAAAATAGCACTATTAAAGCGGTATAAAAATGTACATATTCAAGACATGTCAGTAAGGTGGGACATTGTCACAGAATAATGGGTGCTAGCTACTCAGCATTCAAAGTAGGACAAAAAAGAGGGAGATGCTAATGGGATTCTCAGTTTCCTAGGGAGCAGAGAATGAGAAATAAATGGAGAAGAGGGACAGTACAACACTTCTGAGTATACCTCTGCCATGGTAAAGAGTGTTTGAGCAGGGTTCTCTATGGCCACACATTTCAGGGCAGCGCTTGTGCCAGCAGAGATTGCACACTCTCTCCTCTTCTACCCCTGCCTTAACTGACACAGCAGCAAAGTTGTCTGTTAGCATCTTACACCTTTCCATCTTGGCAAATGTGGTAAGCCACAAACCTTTTCAAAAGCAAGGCCTAAATAACCCTTCCCATGCCCTCACCAGGGTGGCTTGTGCCGGTCAGCTATGGGAGCTGTTCTGCTCCAGCTGGAGAAGCGTGAGTACTTGGCTGCTTTGTGGCTGTGATACAAGAAAACTGCTGGGCATGAGAAAGGCTTTGTCCTTCTGGAAGATGGCTTGCCTCTTTCCCTGCCTCCTCTGTTCATGGGGGTGCTTCAGTGTCAGTAGTGTGGCTCCTTTTGGTGTTGACTTTGTGAATTGTGATAATAGCAGCACCTAGAGCTCTTCCTCCCCAGGGCATTACCAGAAATGCACAATGGTGCTGGCAGGATGGTGAGTGGGCTCAGTGCTGGAGCGATATCCTGGGGTGTTCTGGGAGGACAAGGGTGGTAGAGTGACTATGTGTTAGTCCTAAGGAAGAGAGCAGCTGTCTCTTGGACAAAGTGGGCGTCAGCCCACCACTGCCCCCAGTCCTTGGCAGCCTCCCCACAGACCAGTTTCCCTTGCAAAGGGAAGGCTTCAGACTGTCCTGTGTTCATGTGACCTCTTCCCCAAACGTTTGCACTCTGCCTTTGAGATAGCACAGGCTCAGTGTGTTATGGCCATATTGGGGCATTGCTCAAACAGCACAGTTAAGGTTGTGTTTGCTCATACCTTAACTCTTTGTTTACTGGTTTCCAAGGGAATAGTTAGGACTGACATTCTAGAAAGGCACTCCATGCTCCCGGCAACCTTCATGGATTTCTTTGTCAGCAAAATTCGTACTTCTGAAAGTTTATGGGAGGAATATAGTATGTGATCACGTTGATCACAGCAGTTTACAGTCAGCATAGATTGGAGATGCTACTGCAGCTATGTATGACTAAGTGCTACTTTGCAGCGTGAGCACTTCACAGCACTTACTGGGTGACAGAGGCAGTACTTTGATATGTATGTCCTGTTAATAACGCAGTGTGAGGGATCCCAGAGTAACACCTGCCTGGACGGGGGCAAGCATTCATGCATTCACCTTGCACAGGCCCTAGGATGCACAGCCCAGTCTACAAGCCAGCCCATGGCATTAGCCAGCAGGCAGGCACAGTTAGCATGAGCGCTGGGCTGAGCAGGCACTGAAGCATGCCTTTGCACTGGAGTTGATTTCCTTCTGGCCAGACTGAAACCTAAGAAAGGCAAATGTATGTGTAGCTGTGGCTATGCCCATATGCCTCGTCTGTCTTGGTCTCAGTTATTTTTATTGCTCCTTTCTTCTCTTCACAAACACTTTTCCCTCTATACCATTTCTAATCTTACTAAGCAAAACATTCTATCTGCTGCCTTATTTCCTTTGTTACCAGGTCTGCATGGTGCAGGTGAGGTAGGTTAGACTTTCTCAGTGATATGAGGCAAGCTGTAGGCCAAACTGACTTTTGCATCTCTCTTAAACTGCCTGTGGTTCCAAAAGCTCAGCTTCCTGCCTTCACCTGTCACTCTTAGCCTTGGTCCATCCCTTAGTCTGCCCTTTAATTCCAGCTGAACCTTATAAGGTTGCTTAATGTTTTTCACTCTTTTTGGGTGCATTTCAAATTCAAACTTAGAGTTGCTTCATTTAAGAAGCATTTAAACAAAATATTCAGACTTTTCCCCTTTTGTTGTTTTTCTTCAATTGAAGCAGTTCAGAGTAAACTGGAAAATTATTTTGCCTAATTCAAATCCATGTTTTGGAGGTGTGGGGGAAGTAGTGGGCTTCCTCCTTGCTCTGCTGCCTAATTATTTAATTACTTCAATAGTGATCATTTAATGAAATACCCAGCCAGTGACTTCTGGGGGCGGGGGTTGGTTCTTTTCATTCCAGATAAATATTTTCCTTTTATGAACAAGATAGTTTCCTCAGTGTCTGGTTTTCATTTTTAGGGAATAGTCAGCCAACTAACAATCCGACTGGCCAGCACTGATCTCACTCAGCTGGAGATACTTTGCAGTATGTGCTATCACACAGACCCCACATGGCAACACTTTGTACAACAACCAAAAAAAGACAGGCAGAAGAGGGCATGTGGCACTAAATCCCATCATCTGAAGAGTCCACAGAGACTCTTCAGAGACGGGAACATTCCTTACGCATGTTACACAAAAGCCCAAAAGGTGATGAGTGACACTTCCCACTTTCATTTCTTTGGGAAGATTCGGTGTCATCACACGTCTCTCCTTTGCTGGTAGTGTTTGACTATTTTCCAACAGAAAGTAAAGGGCCAGCTCACTCTTTACCATTCTCTGCCTCTTAATGATCAATTATTTTTAATTGGAACCTCTTGCATTGTGCCAAATCTTGAGAGGCCCCCATCAAGATCTTGGCTCCAGCAAGATGGGAACAGTACCACCACATATGTGGGGATAATAGAGACATTTTTTGTCACAAAAAAAGCACGATCCTATTTAGAGAAGGGCCGAAAAAGAAATGGAGGTAAGGATGATTGGGGGGATTTGCAGACCACGGGCAAATTTGGGAACAGTATGACAGTCTCCTGACCCCTAGTCAGCCCTATCTGAGTCAGAGCTCTCTCTGCTGGCACACACTGTTTCTCATTTACTACTAAAAATGTCGTTGTCTGTGAAGAATTACATTTTAGGATAAATAAAATAGGCTGGTATTGCTACAAAGAACTTCACCAGCGAAATAAGATGCAGCCAGGGGTGATGCTGAGGGGTGGAGCTTGTGAAAATAAGGGTCATCATGACACAGTCCTTCACTGGCTTGTTTCTATGTATGTAACTCCTTTAAAGTCTGTGCTCAAGTGATGTATTATGTTTGAGGGCAGTGGTGGCATGCTGACCAGAGGACATGTTGTTGATAAAGTTAGATTTAATGACGATTGATAGCAAAATGGAGGAGTCATTCACGTGAAATTGCTGTGTCTCTTGAGATTGTTTTCTGAGAAACATTTACTTTCAGATCTCATGCTTAGAGGTTTTGATTAAGATTTGATTCAGAATTCTGTGCTGTAAGATCTTTACTTGAGGAAAATGCAAGACATGGAGTTAAAGTGTTAGCACTGTTAGTTGATGTTGACTCTGTTAATCAAATGGCAAAAGCCTGAAGGAATCTCAAAGGCAGAAAGAGAGATCCCTGTCTGTGGGCAGTGATACAAAGCTCTGTGCCTTCACAACGAAGCAAAACGATTCACCAATTAATTAATCTTTGCAGATAAGGGATTTCTTACCAGAAAAGACAGCTTCTGTCTTACAGCAACTATAAAGCACAATCTCTGGCATCTCCGAACATGCAGATCCAGGGCTTCGGTTTAGCCTACCATAAAAGCAGAAGGTTACTGTGGGATTTGGCCTGGGCTCTGGAAACCCAGCCCACCTCTTATCCATGCCTTAGAAGAGGAATACATTTCAGGCACAGGCACTGTTTAGCCCCTGGGGACGTGGGTGCAGTTCGGTCTCTTCCCCTGGTTCCTATGAGCTGCTCTAGAGAGGCCAGATCTTTGCCTTCATCTACTTTGTGCCTAAATTCTTTAGCCATCATGAGAGTTGTTTCTGCAAATCCGATAGCTGATTTACTATCTTCAACGAGCAGAATGTGTAAAGAAAAACAGTGTGAGTAAATCCTCTCTCTAGAAGGGCTTTCTATCCACTCACATAATCCCGCTCTCTCCGTTCCAGCCTGGTATGCATAGTTGTGTAAGGGTGTCGAATGACATCCCTTTTACTGGCTGTTGGCCCTAATGGAATGCTGCCTTGCACATCTCATAAAGGAAGGACGGGAAATGCTGCCTGAAACTTTTACATTTCGACCTTAATTAAAGGTAAAATAAGATAACCTAAAAATTGAGAGGCAGGAGCATTGCAAATAAGAAATGCTCTTTTCATCATGGAATAAATAAAAAAAGATTCCATCTTTACATTTCTTCTTTGACCCTTTTTAAAGACTGACTTTTGCTTTAGATAATCAAAGCTGGCTTTGAACTAGCACACACACAAAAAATCTTTTATTTAAAAATAGCCCTATAGATATATATACATATCACAGCCTTTCATTCCTTTTATAGACGGTTTCATTTTCTGAGGGAATGTGAAAATTCTGAGCGATCCAGAGCTCGTGCAGGCACCACAACAAACACAGGGAACAGGGTCCAGGCATATTACTGCAATTAACACCAGTGTTTAATTAGCAGAGAGTTGCACTGGGCAAGGGCCTTTTGATTTTCTCTCTTCACTTGGTTTTTGATGAGAGATTTACCTATAGTTGTAACTTGTAGCTGTTACACTAGCGTGCACTCATGCTACATGCGCACACACGTATACACATATGGAATATTTGTGGAAGAAGGCCATGTCAGGCAACTGATCTGATTTGTGCTTTAGGTAAATATTTTTGGAAGTAGCTCCTTTGGACTGTCTTCCATAAGTTACAATTTTGTTTTTTGGGGGGGCTGCTATAACTTAGAGCATGCTTTGATGCATTTAGGAATTCTTTTTGGTTTGTTGGTTTACTTCATTTAGCAATGAAAACCTGATGTGTAGTGAAGGTGAACGGGTGCAGAAGTCTCCCACAGGAAAGGCTGGCAACATACAAACGATTGCCCCAGTCAGCTTAGATGCCTCCATATTTCACTGGTGAAAGAAGTATAGTAGTCTCATGCTGTTCCCTGTTGTTGAAGCAGGAAAATGTCCAAACAGCCAACAAATCCTTCTATTTGGCTACCTTTAGTGAAGAGAAAAATGTTGTTGGAGGTCATGGTAACAGAAAAATACTGTTGAAAAACTAAGAGATGAAGTGAAAACATAGCAGGGAAGGTGGCTTTTCACTGCTAAGGGCTTGGATGAAACCTTGGATAACTGCCTTAGGCCTACTATTATAATTTAGATCCTGCTTGCAGCAAGCTCAAGTGAACTGAAATGATTTAAAGAGGGTCAGCAGAGGTGTCATGGAGCCTGTTGATAATGACCATGTTTATAACATATAGAAAATGAGAGACTGAGTAGCACTGCAAGAGCTAAGCACACTATAGCACCAGCATAAATGGTTCCAACTCCTTATCTCTGCTGTACCTAAGCACCAATATAACACAAGACCATTCTGTTTGACTGAAGTTGACAGCTGCTGATTTTCATGCATGCCCAGTTCAGTATAATTTTCTAATTACTTAACTTGTGTCTTTATACCCTCTCACACTTTAGATTTGAGCCCTGACTAGAGTGATACTTCTGTGAAAGCATGTGCTAAGGTCTGCCTGGCTTTAGATAAGCTATTGGAAAACATACAAATAATTTATTCTAGCTGGTGTTCTTAATGTGGCTTTCTCCAGAATGGGACCTACTTGCAAAACAGCATCATAGAATCATAGAATGGTTTGGGTTGGAAGGAACCTTAAGATCATCTAGTTCCAACCCCCTGCCATGGGCAGGGAGCCCCCTAACACACTATGGAACAAAGATCTGACAGAGATATTGGTACAAACCCTATTATTGTTGTATTTACTTTCTTCTGAGTTAGAGAGTATTTATTCTCACAACATTCCTATAATATAGGGAAGTGCCACTGTTCCAATTTTATTGACAAGGACTTAGAGACAGAGATGGTATTTTCTAGTCAATTATCAGGGCATGCATCTGGGAATTTAAGCACTTATGAAAGTTCTTTCCATGTACCTGCCTGCATTTGAATACTGCTGAAAGTCTGGATGTAAGTGATCTGTCCACCATCTGCAACAGTGCAGGTAATCAAGCACTTGTCTTCCAAATCCTAGATTAGTGTCTACTTGCTAGAACACCCTTTTGTGTCCGTCTGAGACAGATAACATATTTTTCTCCTGCTACAACTCCTGACAGAATTCCCCATCCACCACAAGTTTGTTCTCCAGCCCCTCGTTGTATTAGCCTGAGGAAAAGAGCAACATGCTGGGAATAATCTTACTTCTTGCCTGCCCTGAGAATGGCATTGCCTTCCTGCAGATTGGTTTGAGAACAGTGCTCGAATTCTCAATGCCTCCAGTAAAGCTGGAGGTAGGGGAGAACTGGGCCTCTTTTTTTTTTTTGTCTTTCTAGTTGTCATCCTGGCCTTTGAGATCCTACTGCTAATAGCAAGGTTATGGCTACCTTGGTGGCCACATGATGGGGTTAATTTCCAAGACCTGTGCAGCCAAAGCCTACTTGTATAGACTACTCCTCTGGGTGGCACACACTGATTTCCCCTGTGTATTTGTAACAGGAACATGCTTAAGCAAAGGGTTGCGTATAACCAACCCCAGTTGTGGCACAGCTAGGGAAGCCAAAATGGGCAAGTTGTTGCTAGCAGGATTTCCTGACTAATATGGTTAAGTGATCCCCCAATTTACAATTGTTATTTAAAAATGTGCTCTAGGCCCTGCTTATTTCTGCTTTTTATCCATATTCTCATTTATCCCAGTCCCATAGTTTCCTGGCAATGTAGAGGAGTATGCACTTATGACCCTGTTTGGGCCAGTCCTCATTGTACATCATTCAATCAAATCCTATCTGGCTGCTGCTGTGGTAAAGCTGTGCTTGAACCCAGTCTTTACCTGGATTAGGAGAAAGTGCTGTGCTTTACTTCCACTGATCTAGTTTTGAGACAAGCAGTGCCCAGCCACCTGAGCCAGGCAACCTTCTACCTTGGGTTTAAAAAGCATCAAATCCCTCCCCACATTGTCGTCTCACAGTGGTGCAGACTGGTTGTCTGAGCAGTGTTAAACTCTGATGGACATACTACAGTTTTATGTTTGGGCATCATTTTACTCAAAATGTGTTGGTTCTAAGTGGGGCATTTGGGAACTTGCCATGTGCTATATTTATTCTCCCAATCCTATATTTTCCTGTGCAATGTTGTAGCTGCCAAAACCACAAGCTCATGTTGGCATGAAACAATTACCCGGGTTTATATAGAACAGGCTTGGCAATAGTCTATGTCAGTGAATAGTCATCAACAATGCTGAAGATTCAGAGATGTCTTTTCCTCTCCAAGCAACAGACTACATTTCTTTCAGCTGGATTCATGGCTTTAAAAATCAACAGGAGTAGAAAGCACATATGGAGAGCTGGGTGTACGCACAGTACCTGTAAGGCCTGGAAGGAAGTGAGAATGAGATGCAGAAAAAAAAGACTATTTAAGATCCAAGCTAGCAATTTGGTTTCTAAACCCATGTGAAATTATAAGTAATGTTTACTGTTGCCAGCTGGTGAACACAGAGATGTGTGGTTTTTACTTGCATGCAAAGCTATTGGTTGTGGGTGAAGTACGTAGGCAAAAACATTCAATCGCTGGTGTGAGTATTCCACCAAAAATAAACCCAAACAAACACTGATGTATTATAAAAGCACTTCTTTCTGCGGAGGCAAACCTTCAGTTGCTGCTGTTGGTGAACTCTAGAACTGTTAAAGCTTCCTGTTTAGCTTGCCTGAAATAATATTACTTTCTACTAGAAAGTAATGTAAATGGCTCTGAAACTGAAGAACCAGTGTCTGCGTATTTCTCCTGAAAATGTAGTATATGGTGTAAACATAGAAAGATCTTGACGAATGATAACTATTACTTGCCAGTAACCTGTAAACTAAAAATGCTGCACAGACAAGAGCCGAAGGTGAAGGGTAGGAAACTTTTCTTAAACTTAAAAAACTGTTAACTGAAAGTGGACTTAAACATTAGTGAGAACAACATTGTTTTGCAGCGGTTAGCAAAGGTTAGTACAGGCTCATTTTCCCTCCTTTTTCTCCAGCCAGCTTCACAAAGAGATGTATTCAGTTGTACTCCATTCTGAGAGTTAGCTACTACTTTGTTATCGTAATGGTAACAGAGATTTTTATTCCAGAAGGCCAGACGCTATCACTACTTGAAATTCTCCAAATTGTTTCCACTGTGAGCAAATTCAATGCAAGTCACATCTGCTTAAAAGTGAGTAGCAGTTGCTTCTACTTCACAGCAGCAGCATCCTCAAATTTCACCTCCAATCTCAAATTTTAAAACCCAACTCAAATCCCAGGGTTTTGATAGTTTTGCATAAGTGACTTGAAATCCAGAAATACTGAAATAAAAGCATTCAGCTTTAGTTGTTTCTGGTGGAAACAGAGACATTTCCTTTCAGATATGAATGTCTCATTTAATTTTTTCCACATATGGACAAAAGAGTAGTGATCACACCTAAATGCAACTTCTCATCCAGCTAGCAGGGATGGGTGCTGAGTGGAGAGAAGAGCAGCAGGACAGGCTGCTTGCATGAACTGTGGGCTTAGCTGTCCATGATGTATTAAGGATTAATTGCATGTTTAATGATGCAGGTGTGGCTGCCCAGTACAGGGGCGTCAGTCACATCGGTGCTCCCATTGGTTCTCGGTCCTTCAAAGCGCGAGCTGTTCCAGCCGTTCCATTGCTCCAGCCAGCACTGATGGATTAATGGGAGGAAATGTTTATAGAAAGGTTCAGGTTTCCTCAGTGAGTGGAATGAAGCCCCCCATAGCAATGATCAGCATGCGCATGTCATGGAGCAGTTTGAAGCAGCCTGACTTGCAGGAAATCGAAGGCCTTTTCAGAAAGGAAACTTGACCAGCGAGCAATTCTGGGGAACAACTAGAGGTGTTTTCAAATAAAAGATGTGGCTTTTCTAGAGTAAGCATGAATGGTGCTAGCTCTGAAAAGAACTTGAATCAGTAGCTCATGTGCTCTAAATTTGAAAGGTTGAGTTTGACAGCAGTGTCCAAATAAAATAGTGCCCTGGAAGTGCAACTATTGCACAGTGTTCAGTAAATGAGACAATATTGCAGTGCAATCACAGCTACCACAATGGCATTTAGCTAAGGCATCTTACGTCTCTGTTCTGTAACTTAAATTTTAGTATAGGCATAGTTTAAGACAAAGGAAGGGTGATGAACCCAATAACTAGGCTGAAATCATTGTGAGAGAAAAGCTGGAAACTGCCATCATTTAATACGTGTAAAATTGTGTTTTCTGGGGCACTTTCCATGATTGTAGCAACACAGCTTGAGATCTAAACATTAATATGAGTTTAAAAAAAATGAAGTAAAATAGACCATTCCATTGCAGCTATCAGCTTTCAGATGACTGTGATAAGAAAGAATGTAGGCTTCGGGGTAGGTACTAATAAGATTAAAGTAAAGTTCACCTGAACAAAATTTGAGATAGCAAAGGTGCTGGGGGAGAAAACAGCCAGTTCAAAACCCTACCATTTGAAAGCTATTGAAAAAGACCTACTCCTTAGTGTTTCCCTAAAATATCCCACCCATCAAAATGAGGATTTAATTTACAGCGCTTACAGCACCCTGTGGTTCTCACTCTCAAAGTCCTTTTGGAATGGGAAGAGAACATTATCCTTCTTTTGCAGATAAGGAAACTGGTTTATCAGCTCACCCTCAGTGAGAGGTAGAGCCTGGAAGGAAAACTTGGTGAGGATGCAAGTATCTCAAGCAAGGGCACGCATTTGAAATGGTCCAAAAATGTGATCTCCTATTGTGAGGGGCCAGTTTCAAATCATAGCTGAGTTTCTGCTCAGTGTATTTCACCCAAAAGTCTCTTGCATCTCCCACAACAAAGCAGGAGGGGAGACACCCCTCACAGAGCTGCCCTCCCTCCCCCCCTTCTATAACCTGCTGATGGAAAGAACTTCATCAGAGCCCTTGTATTAAAAATTATTTATTTAGTGATCTGTACACGGGATGAAGCAGGGCCTCATACAGACCTTCAAAAAAAAAAATCAAGTAAAAACATAAATACATATTTTCTTACAAAAATGAGATTTACAAAATATACATACTGCACTTGTCTTACACACTTGTTTTTCTTCCATGTGCACATGATAAAGACAAAACCCCGAGCTCTGCAAGTCTGAAATCAGATCTACCAAAGGATTTGGCTGATGGGCCCACTCTTCATGCCCAGATTACTGGTATGCCCTCAGAGAGCAGCAGTCTGCCCCTCACCCTGAACAGGCTTTCTCTTTTAAATTTCATTCCAGACACCTTTCCCCCCCAAAAAAGTGAAGAGCAGCTATAGGGCAGAGACTTGCTAAAAATCCAGAATGTCCTATTTTGTCCTTAGGCAAGAATACACACACACAAACATACACTTATAAAAACAACCCTTCAGTGAATATAAAGGTGAAAGGAATATGCAAAAATTAAAATAGCAACAAGGCAACATAAAAATTTCAGAACAGAAAAATCTGTCACATTTCAAACAGAAAACGAAGCATCCGATGGTTGATTTTTGAATGTCTTTCCTTCCGAGAGGTGATCACTGGAAACTGAACCAGCTGTATTTCAGCTGAAATTAGAAGGCTCCTCACTCGCAGCAACTGCTTGTTTCTAAACCTCAGCCCCTTCCTGTGCCAGGAGTCACAGCTACGCAGCTCAGGGAACCTGAGGTGTAGTCACAGGGTCCATCGTGAGCCAGAACTGTTCCTCCCGTCGCCAGAAGCCAGCTGTGTGTTGACTTTACATGCAGCGAGCCCGCTGCAAACCGGGAGAGAAAGCAGGTTTATGTGAAGGAAAGAGCAAACTAGTATCTTTATGTTACATATTTTAATGGCTCTTGTTTTGGCAGGTGTTCTTGGTTACACTCTTCTTGCCCTCTAAGTCTTGTGTTTCCTTCAGCTTAGAAAAGCGACCCACATTGAACGGCAGGAAAACATCCTGCCGCCTCCTTTTTTCATAAAAGGAATGTTTATTTCTGTGAGCTTCTCACATCCAAGGGTGAACCTCAACGACTTCTTTTTGTTAGTTTGCCCATAAAAACCGATCCCATGCTTATGCCTTTCTACATAGAAAACACTTTTGTTTCCCCCTTTGTCTCCTAGAACAAAGGCAAGGGGGAAAAGCCTTCTGCTGAAAAGCAACAAGTCATTTCTTTTCAGGGTGTGCAATAGCAACCCCCTCCTTCCCCACAGCAGCAAGAACAACGGACCGAGGGCCGAATTTTCACTTTAAATCAATTACAAGAGGTATAACTGAGGTAAAAAGGAACTGACAGAGCAGAGGCACCTCACCGGGCCGTAGCAGGCTGTGCGGTACTCACGTGGTGGCTCCGCCGAGCTGGAAGGAGCCAAGCAGGCAGCAAGCTCAGGCTCGGGCCAGGGTTACCCGGCCCACACCGCAGTTTGACCCCAGCAATTCAGAGAGGGTTTGGCTACTTCTCGGCAGGGCAGCTCAACAAATCTGGCTTCCCCTCCCGCATGTCCAAGTATGGTTTAAGTAAGGTTGGGTTTTTAACTCTGCACAGGGGTAGCACAGGAGTGACTTCAGGGGACTTCTTGAGCACGAAGGACTCTCCCATCCTACCAGTGGCCTCTTTTTCTGTGCTCTTCCACTTAGCTGGGCATAAGCACCACTGGACACAGTCCATCTGAGCCTTTCTGCAAAGATTTTTGTTTTGTTTTGTTTTTTTTTTTTTTTTCCAAACCCTGTGGGAGGAAGAAAAAGTTTGGACAAGCCTCTCTTCCTTCTTCTTCAGGGAGCCATTGCCGCCCCCTCTGAGTGTGTGCATGCGTGCGTGAGGGGACTGGGGGGGTCTCATACTGCTGTCTCGCCTTTGCTGCCAGTGCTGAGTCTGTGGTAGAAGCGCCGCCAGGACTGAAGGGTTTTGCCAGACCAGATCCAGAAGCCAGTCGTGATCCCAACAATCATGGTCATGAGATACTTGATCATGAAGACTGTGAAGTCTGGGCTCATAGGGGCAAAATGGCTGGGACAGGGCACGGCATAGCTTTTGCAGGTCTGGAGGAGCCATGTCTTCTCCCAGGTGCCACGGAAAGCCTGCTCATAAAAGTAACATGCCAGGACAATGGTGGCAGGCACAGTGTACAGGACACTGAAGACACCAATGCGCACCATCAGCTTCTCCAGTTTCTCTGTCTTGGTGCCATCGTGCTTCATGATGGTGCGGATGCGAAACAAGGACACAAAGCCAGCAAGCAAGAAGGAAGTGCCAATGAAGAGGTACACAAACAGGGGCGCCAGCACAAAGCCCCGCAGGGAGTCCACACTGTAGATACCTACGTAACACACTCCACTGAGTACATCCCCATCCACCTGTCCCATAGCCAAGATGGTGATGGTTTTGACAGCAGGCACAGCCCAGGCAGCCAGATGGAAATACTGGGAGTTGGCCTCAATGGCCTCGTGGCCCCATTTCATGCCAGCAGCCAGGAACCAGGTGAGAGACAGGATGACCCACCAGATAGAGCTGGCCATGCCAAAGAAGTAGAGGATCATGAAGAGGATGGTGCAGCCTTCTTTCTTGGTGCCTTGGGCCACAGTGCGGTAGCCGTCCTCAGAGAAGCGCTCCAGACACACCACCCGCTCCTCCAGCAAGAAGCCTGCCGCATAGGCCACCGCTACCATGAAGTAGCAGCCTGAGAGGAAGATGATGGGCCGCTCCGGGTAGCTGAAACGGCGCATGTCCACCAGGTAGGTGAGCACGGTGAAGAGGGTGGAGGCACAGCAGAGCACAGACCACACACCCACCCACAGTCGGGCAAATCGCACTTCTGCCTCCTTGAAGTACATGAGCCCGTTGGGCCGGGCCGGCTCGCAGGGGGCCCCGCAGTCCCGCTCCCCCAGGAACCGGTAGCCCAAGTAAGAGGGCACTTTGAGCTGCCGTGGGCAGGAGAAGGAGAAGCCGGAGTGGGGCTGTGGCGGGGTGAGGAAGTCGGGAAGGTAGCCAGCCGTGGGGTGGGCAGTGGCCCCCCGGCCCGCCGCACCGCCAGACCCCGGCGGCGCGTCCGACGTGTTCTGCCCCACGCAGATCTCACCCGCGCCGTGGACGGGGAAGTTCTCGCAACGGAGCCGCTCTGGCCACTGGAAGCCGAACTTGTTCATGAGGGCCTCGCACCCCTGGCGGGCCCGCTCGCAGAGAGAGCGGCAGGGCGGGATGGCCTGTTCCAGCACGGTGCACACCGGCGCGTACATGGAGCAGAGGAAAAACTTGAGCTCGGCCGAGCACTGCACCTTGACCAGCGGGTAGAACTGGTGCACCTCCAACCCCGCGTCCTCCTGGTTGGTGTGGCCCAGCAGGTTGGGCAGGATGGTCTGGTTGTAGGCGATATCCGTGCAGAGCGGGATGGAGATGGGTTGGCAGAAGCCGTGGTCAGGCACCGAGATGCCCTTCTCTCCGTGGTACTGTTGCGCCGCCGCGCTTGCAGTGGTCCACAGCAGGGCGGCCAGCAGCGCGGCCAGCCCCAGCAAAGGGCAGCCGGCGGCTGCCGCTCCGCCGCCTCCTCCAGTCCTCATCGCCGGGGCGGCCGATGGCCAGGGGAACCACGGAGAGTCTTTCAGAGCCGGACGACACGGCACCCCACGCGCATCAGCGCCCGGAGGGCGGCGGTGGGGCCCCTTCCGCGGGGCGGGAGCGCGGCGGCTCCGCAGCAGGGAGAGGAGCGCGGCTCCGCGCCGCACCTCCGCGACTTTGTTGCTGCGCTCCGGCGGGTCGACTCTCGCAGCGCGGCGGAGCGTCCCTAGGCGAAAGTTTCCAGAGCTGCTCCCGCTGAAGGAGGCGACTGGGAAACGCGCGTTAAGCCCGGCGACGGCTTTGACCAGCTCCACGCAGGGTCCCGCGGTGACGGCGGCGAGGCTGAGGCGCTGCTCCCCGGTCGGCTTTGCGGCCCCGGCGCCGAGGATTTAGATTACGGCTAACCGGATTATTACCGCGCCAGGCTGAGCCGTGTATTTTCCTCCGGGGCTTAAGTAACTTTTAAAATCCAATTACTGCGCGATCCTCCCCGCGGCTCGGCTGGGCTCCGCTCCCGATGGGTGCCGCTGCGGGCTGTAGCGTCCGGGCCGGCCGTGCTGCCTCCCGCCTGGCTCCGCTCGACTCCGCCCGCACCGCAGCTCCCGGCCCGCGGCCGCGCCGGCACAAAAAAAGACACATATACGTGCGGGCGCGCCGCGGGGCCCCGCCCCTGCCCCCGGCCCCATTCACAAACCATGCCGGGGGCGGGGCCTCCCCGTGCCCACCCGCCAATCGCAGCGCAGGGGGCGGGGCGAGCGTGGGGGGAAGGTTAGGGAGGAGGAGCCCGAGCCTTGGAAGGGAGGAAAAGTTGTTCCCAACTTTTTCCCATTCCCGGCGAGGCGGGGCGGGGGAGGGAGGAGGAGCTGCCCCGGGGCCCCTCGGGCCCCCATTCAACCCCCCCTCCCCGTGCTGCAGGGCTGAGCCGGGAAGGGAAGGGAGGGGAGGGGGTACCCAGCCAGCTCGCTCAGGGTGGCCCGAGCAAACTAAAATTAACTGGCTGCTTTCTGAGCGGGCTTTGAAAACGCAAACAGCTGCCTGTGCCCGCGGTTATTGAAAAAGAACGGCGAAAAAATAAAAGGGGAAATAAAAAAAGCCCCAGCGCCCGGGTGCGTTTGCAGAAGGAGCTGATTTCGCTGTCGGGATTGCGTTGCGTGCCTGCGCGCCATCACCTCCCCAGCGTGGGGGGTTTGATTTGTTATCGCAGCATGACCGTTGCTTTCTGCTGGCAGAATAAACGCTTTATTCATGCAGATCTAAGCTTCAGCTGGGGGAAGGCAGCTTTTTTTGAAACGTCCAGTGTTACCTAAGCAGAGAGGAGAAATTTTAAATCTCCGTCTGCACTGCTGCAACCCATTAATACACTCCAAAAAGACTGTAAAAAAGCAGCAGTTCCCCTGCGGAAGCGCCCAGCCTGCCTACAAGAGAGAAAATGGCATAGGTTGGGAGAGGGCTGCTACCAACTGCTGGGTGATGCTGAGCAGATCTAGGCCAGTGTACATTTGCTTAAGGACAGAAGTGTGGGTTTTGCAGCATAGCTGTGTTTTGAGGTGCACCACTGAAATAAGGGTTGCTGGAGCCATCCAGCTTCTGGAACATGCACAGAGAAAGGATGCGCTCAATAAAAGCCCTGCAACAAGGCCTGCTATTCCTTCACGTTGGCCTACCAGAGCCTGTGGTCAAAGAAAGGCATGGGCCAAGTATTATTCAATATACCCCATCCCTCCCTTTGAGGGTAAACATCCCCTGAACCATACGATTCAGATTCTTAGTTTTGCTCCTTGGGACTGTGCTCCTATTAGCAGCTAAGCAAATATACCAGTCTGTACGTCCTCCAGGGCAGTTCAAGAGAGCAGGGCTCGGCTTAGGGAACCACAACAGCAGTTGTTGGACAAATGTTTCCCATATCCTCTCCTGCTCATGAACAATGTGTCTTCATGCCAGTTAGACCATGGAGCTGCAGCTTTTGTTACATTTGTTGAGAGAAGCTGACAGTTAGAAGCGAGCTTACTGAAATAAATGTACTCCTCTAAAAGCAGACATGTTTTTAAAAATAATACTGTGCTCTCCAAAATATATACGAGCAGGACTAGTTGCTCATGGCTGCAGCAGTTGCTTCTGGAACAAAAACCTAAGTCTTGTCTTCATTCTCAGTTATAGCTATTTGAGTGTGCCTTAGAGGAACTTCAGGTTTTTTGTTTGTTAAGGCTTGTTATCTAAATTCTGTACTTTTCTGCACCTAGTGACTAAGCAGGTTTTTGTGATACTGTTCACCTAAATAACCTCCCATGGTAAAAAATTACACAAACTTGTCTACTCCGTTGTTTGTTCCTTGGCTGTTAGTAACCTTCAAAAAATATATTCTTTCCAGTCATTTCTTTTCTTTTTTCTCCTTTCCATACCATCTTTCTGTAACACTCTGTGAGCTGTTGAATTGCCTATCTGTTATAATCACCTTAAAGCCTCTATTTTTCACTTTGGCTTATATGGCTGACTTCATCTGCAAGGCATTTTGTGATATTCACTATGAAAAGCACTGGATGAAAGGAGATGTTTCACTGGCAGGCAATGACAATGCAGAGAAAGTAGAGCAACTGCAAACTTTCTGCCCCATGCATCACTAGTTCTGCTTTCTGCATGTAAAGAGACAAGTTCAGAGGTAATAAAATTGTACTGCAAGAAACTATCAGCAATAGGGAGACAGTGGCAGAAACTATTCAGAGTAAGGAATGTCAAATCAAGTCGCAAGACTTTGACTGGGTATTTATTTACAAGACAAGGCAGATGGCGTCAGTGGTTCTCCCTGTTTCCTACTGGTCCCATTTGTTAGAGTCATTCATCCAAACCACGGTACAAACAGAGATGACTGGGAGCTCTGGTATGTGCTATAAAAACTCTGTGACTCCATTACACTTATCATGAACATAATGTATAACTGGAGTGAAGCAAAAGGAAAAACAAAAGAAGTGGAAGATTAGGCAGAAAGCAAGAAGAGCTGTATCCTAGATTGTTTCTTAAGGAGATGAGAAGAGAGTAAACATCACATGTAATGGTGCTGCTAGGCCGTCCCAGATGGCAGGAATGTGCAACAGGATTTACTAAGATGGAGAAAGAAAGTCTCTTGGGCATGTTACCAAATACCAGAAGGGTTTTTTTTCCTATTTAGACCCACTGGGAGGTGTGATACAATCACCAAGAGAGGCAGTGGCAGGCTCAAAACAGCAGATTGTCACCTAAGACAATCCCAGGCTCCTAAATCAGTCTAGGACATCCTGACAGCTTTCAGGGGGTAATTACAAAGAATCTAAAAATGCCAGGTATCCTGAAGCATCCAGAATCTCCATAAGCTCCATCAGCCAACGCTTCAGAAGGCAGCAAACTTGTGCTGTCTCCTGTTTTTACCTCAATCTGAATTCACAAGCGTTAGCCTGCAAAATTACTTGAATTTCCCCGCAGCAGGAGGGGTTCTCATCAGGCACCGTTAGCCAGGTTATCAGCCACCCAGAACAAACGTGCTGCGCAGGAGTTGGCAGCATCTGAGAAATTGTCTATTGCAACAGCACAGCAGTTCAAAAGGTTTTCTCTAAAAGTCTCCTAACCGCCAGTGTTCTAAGCATCTGCATGGTTTGTCAGCAAGAAACCTTCGCAAGCAAAGTCCTGGCTTCCTAGGGAGGAATTATTAGGAACAAACAATTACCTGTCTTTATACACATTTAAAAATAAATCCAGTTCAACTTCCAAACTAAGTCAGAGTGAGGAGCAGCATTTTTACATGATGTCTTTTCCTGCTATTTAAAAGCCTCCTTAAACTGGGCCAATATATTTTTCCTTGTTTCCCATCCCATCTGATAGAAAACTCTTCCCATGGGGGGATGGAAATCAAAACAAAACACCCCCTCCCCACCCCACCACTTATTTTGGGTGCCGGAGGGTGAGCATTTTCAGATTGCCTATTGCAAGGCTTCCAGTCCTCTTTTCCCTCAGAATAATGAAGACCATGGCTTCCCCCTTCTCCTTCCACCAGAAACTTGATGGGCCTCACTAGCTGCCCTGCTAACCAGCCATGTCAGTAGTGCCTCAGTGCCACCGCCTCATCTGTGAGGTTTGTCCCAGTTATATTTGGTGAATAACTTCCATGACACTTTTAACCTCATCATTTTGAAGCATACTTACATATAGACTTACATGATCAGGCAGGCTATTGAGCTAAGAACATCAAAATTTGCACTCCCTAAAGCTTAGCGGGGAAGTGCCAGGAGCCTGGGGGGAAATGATGCATTTGCCTGTTTTACATAACGATTTGCATAATTAGAAATAAAGTAAGTTCACAATATTATATCTGCTTGCATTTCTATCAGTCTAATAGATTAACTTGTGTCTCGTCTGAGCTCACTAAAGAAATCTAGTCTTTCTGTAATGAGGAATGGGAGCCTGGTATTTCACAGGCAGGGAGTGGGGACGGCAAGCCCCTGCCCCCCACCATGGAGCCATAATTTGAAATTAGATTGAGGACATAAGAAACTGATTGAAAAGAGCAGGTGGAGAGGGCACAGGTGACAAAAGGAAGGGGATACTGCTGGAGGGGATGTGGTTTCCCACAGTGAAAGAGGTAAAAGCTGGTTGCATCATGGATTTGTAAGATAATTATTAGCTTATGGAGTAGTATCCCAAAGGATACAGGGAAGCAGCACTGCCTTCCACATTTATGATCAAATTGGGGAAAACATTAGGAAACATTCACAAAGATGAGCTATCAGGCTGATGATTGCTTTCATCTCCCAGGTCCATGAATAAGAAAACAAAACCTGGAGTTGATCTGCTCATTCCTACTCAGCAGTTCAGTGAGGACATCAGTTACATTTTAACCCTTGCATGGCACTTTGAATTCCCCTGTTTCTTAAAGTGAGTTCAGTCTGCTTTCTCACATCTTTAGGGTTGCAGAGGCCATTGGTTTAAAATGCAGGCAGTTCCTCCCTATTACATTTCCTTAGGCTAGGTGGGTTTTTTAACAAGACAGATTCTCTGCTGGCAGCAGTGTTATCAGCCAGGCCCTGTCATCATTCTGTCTGGGTGCTTGGAATCTTCCAGGACTGCTGTAGCTGATCTTGGCCAATTCCATGTACAGCTGGATATGTGATGGATCAGTCTGGGCAGCACCACAAGGAGAACTGTTTGGGATGGAGCTGCCCCAGACTCTCTGGGCTGACCACCTTCTCTTAGACGCTGCAGGAGTCTCAGCCTCATAGGTGCCCCAACTTATCCTGAGCTTCTCCAAGTGTCTGTGAAAATGACTCGTAAGACTGCAAAGGTCTCTAGCAGAGATAACAACAACAACAACAATAATAATGCTTTATAAGCCTAAAAGTATTACAGATCCAAGCAGAAATCAATATAGCTTTCTCTGCTTGCTCTCATCATTGTGGAATGTTTTTCAGGAATTTGGCTAGTGTCTTTTTGTGGTCCAAACTCACCTTCTCAGACCTGTAGTCCTCCAGCCTCTCTTCTGCACCATGGATCCCTGACCTCATCTAGACTCTCAGACATATCTTTTACTCCAGATCTCAATGATTCTGTTCCTTCTGTGTGATTCCCCTTTCCATAAACCTCCCTTGAGTTTCTGAGGTCAATGACAAGTGCTAACACCTGATCTCTAGGTCTTTCCTGAAGGAACTGTACAATTACAAAGCCCAGCTGTCTGCAGAAAAGCCAGAGGAAACTAGTTCTCCTTCCTTCAGCCAGCCAACTTGATATAACTGTCCCATTTGTGTAGCTGCCGTTAGTGTGCCTTCAATCTCTTCTCCTGGAGCATTTCTGCATGCAGCTCTACCAGTGTAAGGCTGACTGAGGTGTGTAACAATTTAATAAAAACCAGCCAGGTTTCTCAAGTTTGTGCATAAATTTCCCATCTTATTGCAGATGGAACCACTATACTTATGAATGAATATACTTTTGTTTTGCTTCCAGCACCAGGGTGGGTGTGGACATAGTGAGCGGTTGCTCTGATCACTCTCCCGTTGATGCCCTGTGATTGTGAGGGATGCAGTGGTGAAATGCATTGTGCTATGTCTTTTGTCATTTATGCCCAACCTTGTTTTAATTTTTTCTATAGACTCATCTATTCGAGATAGTATTTTAAATCCTCCTTAATGAACAGACTGAAGGCTTGCACTTGTCCTGTTTGAGTTGATGGGTAAGGTTTCACTTGTTTCAGGGGAAACAGAGCAGGATACTCATCAAAGCCTCAAGCTCCGTTTATGTAGGAAGAAGAACCAGATTTGGCCCAAAATAAGAGATGGGAAAGACTCGCTATATCATCAAGTCCCTGCTATTACATATGCTAGTGGTGTAATTAATCTAATTTAGAATGCCTTGAATAATGGGACTATTGCCATCTCTCTTAGGACATGGTTTTGCCATTTAACAATCATATTGGCAGGAAGCCACTGCCTGATGTTCGAACAAATGGTTTGTCTTTGCTTGATTAAGACTCACTAAAGATGAGTGTAGCCTCCAGAAATATGTTGTTTCCAAAGCTTTGAAAAGAAGGGAAAAAGAGCTGTTATTCAATACAGAATCTGCCAGATGTCTAAAGAGGCTAAGGAATTCCTAAGCCTCTGTTTACAAAATCCTCTCTCCTCCTCCCATGAATACTTAAATTACCAATCACTTCTACCATCCTATGTTTAGGGTGAAATTTCCTTAACCAACTTCACTTCCAAAATTGGATTGGAAAGAGAAACAAACATTTTAATTACTTTTATTTTCCCTCTTCCTGACGGGCTTGCACAAATTAACCCTTGTCCTCCACAATTACAATTTAACTCTTCAACAGAATTGTTTCTTCCTTCGGACCGATCATTCCCTGGAGATGCTGAAGTGGTTCCCTGCTTGAGGCCATGTGAAGGTTTGCTGTGCAGAGCTACTGCCTGCTGCATCCCTGCAAGCCCTGGAGACAGCTGATGCTGCTGCATGGAGAATTTCCCTTTCCAGGACAGCCCCCAGGCAGCAGTGATCCAAAGTGCATTCCAATAAAGCAGTACTGTTAAGGAAAAGGGGCAGAAACCTAATGCCAGTGCCTACAGACAGCTCTCCTGAGAAACTGAGTTCATGGAGTTTGTGGACCAGCATCACATGCTCCCTTCTACCTTTATTTAACCAGTTCTTTCTAAACTATGATCTACATCAGTGTCAGTCTGCATTGACTGGACTCTCTTGGAGCTGGTACTCTGTGTGGCGCTGGAGATATTAAGCCGATTTCCTTCCATGGAGGGAGGGGAACCAGAAAGCAGCACTTCAAATAAGCTCCCTCCTCATGGAGTCTCTGAAGGGCATGAGAGCCCATTTTCTTAATTACATGTTCATTAGTATGTTTAGTGCTCTCCTCCCTCTCTTCCCCCAGCCCTGCCACCTGGGAGTTCCTACTATGTTACTGGAAAGCCACAGAGGTTTATTTAAATACCACATAGTCAGATTGGAATGAAAAGCTATGAAGCTTCCCCTCTTTAATACTTTTTGAAATTATTTATGGGCTATGCTTCTTGCCTATGTAGAAGGTGCCTTCTGAGATTCCTGCAAGTCAATGCAGAAATAGCTGTTTGAATTGAGCAATAATTAGAAGCATATGGAGCAAAGCAAAGCATCAGAGAGATCCTATTCTGCTAAAGAAACACTGCTGTCTGAAATAGATTTCCGCTGCATGTAACGTTCTCTCATATGGGCTGAAAAGAAATAACATCATATGTCTGGTTTGCACCTACCAAAGCTGGGAAATTCAAAGTAATGTCTGTAATTCTGCTCTGCATTCAGTCTAATACTGCATGGCGTTTGCAGCCTCTACGTCTGCCTGGGCCACAGTTACAATTTTTCTTTGCTAGACCTCAGAACAGCTTCTTTTAGTGAATATGTGTGTATTTGTATCTAATTCTTTTTATTTTTAAGGGTTTAAAATGCTGAGGAAATGTTTGTGACTTCAGACATGGTTATGATCTTTTGTAATCCGCAGGCTCAGTCTGGGGAAGGTACTCAGAGCTCTCAAATCCCAATTTGCTGCCAAATTCTTATGTGCTTGATGTGGTAGATTGTTTCACTCCTGACTTCTAAAAATAGCAGGTCCTACTCTCCTTGCTCCCACAGATCATCCCTTTGAGTTTAGAGATAACTGAAAACTCTCAGCACCTCAAGGGGAGACATACAGTACCCAAGCTCAAATTTTAACTCTCATTGCTCTGCTTACACAAGTGCAACTGGACGCAGTTTGCTGTAGGGCTTTTGTTGAACCATGTTGTTGGTGTGAGATGATTACAACTTATTGACCTGATAGCTAGTCATAAAGCCATATTTTTGTCAGCTGCTACATGCGTAGAATGAATCCATGCTTTTAGTGATGAACTTTCTCATGATCATACTCCAATGTAATGGAGTATCCACCAGCCAATTTAAAAAGCAACAGTGTTTTATAATTACAACAATACAAAACATCTCTGAAAAGATAAATATTGCAGGACTCCAAAGTGTTCAAATCTTGTGCTACTCCAGAGTGTTTACAAACAGGTTTGAGTATTTTGCCTGGAGCAGAACTCACTCCTAGACAAAAAGCCTGATTTTGAAGGAAATCATAAACGTTGGCAGGACGCTGTTCTCTCCCTGAGGTCAGCGAGCAGCCTGCGCTGGGCTCAGTGAGGCTGTGGCATGCTCAGGGGAGTTGTACAAGGCAGGCAGGGGCTGGTCTCACCGGTGCGGTGAGCATCACAGCCAGACCTGCGGTATAGGAAGTGATGCTGGGAATGCAATAGGTGGCATTCCTCTGTTTGACCCTGCCTCCCAGCCCCGTGCTGCTGTAGGTGCAGGGTTTTGCCTGGGGTGTGAAAACTGAAATCCCAGCTGCTGACAGCTATTAAAGTGCAATTGCACAAGTAGAGATGTTAATGCTGGTGTCTTTGCCGAGCTCCTAGTGGTTTATTTTCATACAGGCTGTTGCAGTGCGGGGGGGATAATACAGGAAAATGATCTAATTAAAACAATGACTTTCTGGGCAGAAAACCCCCCAGGTACTCCAGTAGCATCTTAGAAACTGCACCACATGATATATTTGCAATGGTGGAGGAGTGGTGATCCTGGAAACTGCAAATGGACATTGATAGTGTTATTTTAAGGTCAGTGATCCGCGGGCATCTGTAAGGTGCTTTAAATTGGTTTTACCTGAATTTGAATTGCAGCCTCATCATTGGGTGAAGCCAGCATCATGCCAGTGGCCCCTGGTTAGGGAGGCAATAAGCCTCTGAAAATGTGTTGTTATTGTTATGAACCAAGTGCAGTGTGGTCCTTGGTGCTTTCCTAGACACAGCAGTACAGGCATTTTCTGCCCAGTGAGGTCTTATTCATGCAGATTCTCATTGTGATAGAGAAGGGTGTTGACTCATGAAACAGCCTGTGGGAAGTGGGACAGCTGAAGTGGTGAATGTCCCCAGCTCATTCCCCTGCCCTGTGCCAGGGATGGCTGTCTCCAGGGCAAGGACATCTGGACTCCGAGCTATCTTAGCGCTGCTGTTGTGTCGCCCACTATGTTAGAGCAGTTCAAACTAGGCCCTGGCTTACTTCCCCTCTTTGGGCTCCAAACAGGTGATTCCTGGAGCCTCTTTACTTTTGGCCCAGAGATCCTTATGTGAGGGGCAGCTGCTTGTGGGAGAGGAGCAGGGCAGGGCAAGGCTGTGGGAGCTGCCGCAGCCGTCTGATTTTCATCTGTGTCTGTGACTCAATACTGTCCCTGACCACAAGGGTCAGCTCTTTGTGAGTAAAGTCTATAGGCGTTGGTCCCTAGATGTTATACAGATATGGTGAATTTGGGCTCTCTGAAGCAACCTGAGCAGCTGTGTAATGGCTACTCACCAGCTTCCAAATTTGCTCAACAATTTTGCAAAGAAAGGTTCTATTTTCAAGTATTTCTAAGGCAGCTGTGCTTAAAACATTGAAAAATCTAAAAAAAAAAGCATATCTTAAAGCTGTTTGTTTCAGGTTTTGTGCGGTTTTTCCTGCTGTTTTTTTAAAGTGAGACTGCCTCTCTCCCTTTAAGATGCTCTCAGACTCTGGGTGCCCACCACGAGAGCCATGGGTGGGGAGGAGACCCGAGAACCCAAGCTGCTTCTGAGTTTCTTCAGAGGTCCACCCCAAAGAAGATGCTCATGAGCTGCAACTGAAGCCAGGCAGCTGGGAGCCAGCACAAGTAGTATTTTGCTAGATGAATTCCCTAGGGTCTGAGGGCTTGTTTCCTAACAGGGCCAGCTTTTGTCCATCTTTAAAAATAGTGATCTCAAAGTATGCATTTTTTCCACTATCAAAATCCCTCTTGAAAAGAATTGTTTGTTGAAAACACCAAGAAAATTCAATTTACTGGTAGGATTTGAAGTAATCTCTTTTTCAAACATGATGGAAAAAATGACAATTGGGATAGGAGCTCATGTGGAAGCATCATGGGGGAAAACCCAAAATGTACATCATCCCAATATTTTTTTTTCCTGAAAAACACTTGAAAAAAGACACTTTCATGAATAGGAGGAGAGGATGTGACACTCTCTTCTTATTCATGAGCATACAGTTAAAAGAAAAATCAGGTCCATTTTTAATGCAAAAATGCCAAGTGTTTCTCTCTATAAACAGAAGCAAACCCAAAAGCCAGGTAAACCCAAATTGTATAGCTGCCTCCAAGCCCAAGCACCCCCTTGATTGGGGGAGGAATTAGTGGCTTGCATAATCAAGCCTAGGGAGCTCATTTTGTCGTGCTCAAAGGGCCACAGTGGTGCAACAGTAGGGGTGGAGGGATCAGCAAACACCAACAATGAATTCCCTTCATTTTTCCAACTTAAGGCCTGAGTAGAGGAAGTGCAAAGCTCTTATTTTTTGCTCTCTTTTTCTTTTTTCCTCCTTTTCTTAAAGGCAGATGAAAAGACCGAGGCAGTAAAGGAGCCAGGTTGACACCTGTATCTGTGACAGCTCAGGCAAGGGAAATAGTGGGAAAGGATCCGCTGGCAGCAATTTGAAACTGTCCCCTTCCTGACTTGGAGGCTTTGACTGATGGCGCAGCTTTGTGCAGCCATATGGTCGAACATCTTGAAGGGCCAGCAAAGGGGTGCTGGTGCCAGCACTGGGAAGGGGAACCAAGTCATTATTGGAAACCAGATCTCTGAGAGACTGAAGTCATTAGTAGAGAGTCCTGCTTCATGCTTCACTGTCCTCTGCGCACAGGCCTCGGCATGGCACCAGGGGAAGGCAAGACATAGCCTGGCCCTGGCCGTTGGGGAGCCATGGTTAGAAGGAAGGGCTTTTTCCTCAGTGCTTAGTGCACAGTGTGGTCTCTTTACCACACTGTGCACTAAGCATTTCCTTACTCTTTACACACACTCGGACACACTCCCTGGTTTTATTCACCCAAACCTTAATTTGGCTTTGTTATAAACTACCACTTTGATTCTTTCTGCAAAAGAGCCACTGCAGCGCCAGGAGGACGGGGTTTGTTCAGTCTAGGATGCAGCTGAGACCAGAGTAGAGCAGAGCTCCCCAGCCATTAACGTAAAGCAGGAGCAGGGCCAGCAAGATAAGAGTTGTAATGACCACTGTGGGTTCCTGCTTTCGCTTTTATTACTTGGTACATTACATTTGTTTCCAGCAGAGAAGAGTTTATGTGTGTGTGGCTGCATTGGTTGTGTTGGACCAAGCTCCCTACACGGTTATGTGGATGGACTCCAGGGACAGAGCTGCACTTCCCCTTAATAAGCTCCTCGCACCACATTAAAGATAAAAGGAGAAGGGAAATATTTATATTCTGACAAAGCAGCTCTTCCCTTCAGGCTCTTGTTTTATTTATTAGCTTGCTCTGTCCCTCTTTTGCAGTTTTTTCTCTCTGTTTCAGTGCTGTGCTCTCTTTTTCTCCTTTATTCACTAATTTCGTCCCTGGGAGACAGTGACAGCAAAAACTTACGAATTGGTGCCCAAGACATCAGATTCAAATTGTGTACTTCCCAGTTGATAACTACAACTCTCCCCACATCTGTGTTTTTAACACAAAGTAATGATTTATAGTGCTTAAACAATTGAATATATTACATCTGATTTACTCCAGTTACTTGGGATGAAACTGTATGTCGTGGTTTAACTGCTGGACCCAGGACACTGTGGAAGTAGGGCAAGTTGGCTTTTTCATGGTTGTTGTTGGTTGTTTTTTATACTGTGCAACACAGATGCTGAATGTCCTCCCTTGTTTGTGTAAGCAGTGAAAGCCACTATCGTTCTTGTCTGGAGAAGCCCTTACCGAGGCATGACACAGCTACACTGAGACCTTTCTAACCTCATTCATCAAACACTTCCTTTCCTCTGAGGCCTTATCCCGGGGGACCATTCATTTCCTTCAACTAATATGCCACACGAAAGGAATCTTGGGTAAATTCCTGTGTCTGGGTCTAACTCGGAATTTGCGTAGAGGCTCAAGAAGGCAGAGGAGTGATACAAGTACAGGCAATATGTGGTATTCTTGTCCATTCTGCTTCTCTTGCTCTTGCTCAGACATCACAGAAAATCATGTGCTGTCTTACAATGTCAAGGGACAACAGCGTCCATATTACAGCTATTCTTAGAGCTGTATTTTTCTTGCCACAATCAAGCAGCTTTCTCCTGAGAGTGAAGTATCAAATTAAAGAGAGTTGGTGCCCAGAAACTTCACCTCACTGACACTGTTATGTTTCTGCCTGTTGTCACAGAATTGCAAAATATCTGCAAAGCACAGCCTTTACACCACCATGGTGAAGTGGTGTAAGCTGCACACTGCTCAGTGGATGAGTTGCAGTGGGCTGGGGGAGCAGGCTGGATTTTACCATTCACAATCACCCTCCAAAAAGCACCACATCTCTGTTTCCAGACTGATCAGGAAGACAAAGGAATTTGTTAATTGATTTTTCTCCCTCCCATATCAATTAATGAAGCCCATCAAGGGAGATGTGTGCTCTTCTCTCTTAGTTAATTAATCCTTCTCCTTTATCTTCACAAATAATGGCAATAAAGCAATTAGCAAAGGATTTACAGTGTGTGGAGTAGTGAGAGATTCCTCCAGCCCCTCTGCAGCTCAAGCTGTTCAGCGCTGCTGCAATTCGGTCTCCCTCTGAAGGGATTTGTCCCCCACCCTTTGCGGTGTGGCTGCTGAAAGCCCGGCCTCCTCAAGATGTGAACCCCCCAGCTTGCTTTACTCTAACGGTTAACAATTTCGCTGCCAGTCCTTAGCAAAGGCCCCTCCAGGACAATGGCACCAGCCTTCAAAAGTGACAGGCACTGGCTGCCTGTGGCAACACCATCCCCATAGCCCCTGAGCCTGTGGCTCCCTGGGAGGGTGCAACCCCAGCGCCACAATGCTGCTAGAACAGCAGTCCTACTGCCTCCATCTTCTCTCCCAGCCCTGCCCTCCCATCCCAGCCCGTACACATGCTCTCCCTCCCAGAAAGCCCTCAGTGAGCAGTTTAGGTCTCTCAGCCAGTAGAAAAGGAACCTACCTAAGCTGTAAACCCTGCAGGAGAGGAGCTACAGGAGGAGGGAGCTATCCTCTCCGCTTTGTAACAGTGAAGTGTTGAATGGCTTTTGCCATTCTCCCCAGATGTTAGGACTCACCTGAACAGCTGTCTCCAAACTCCCTGACACAACTGCCCTGATGGTGGATGCCTTTTGTGGAAAGGAGCACAGCTGCACAGTGAGGAATGTGCTGGGATACAGAGCAGTATGTGGGTATGGGATATTCACACCCTGACAAGGCGTCTGTCCCTGTGCTCAGCTGCCCAAGTTGCCCTTTTTCAGCATCTCTCCTAGGTGGCTCCCTTTTCCTGGAGCGCGCAAGTGTGTCCTGGCACTTTGTCCATGGCAGCAGGAAAGACCAGATTCCAGCCTCGAACAAGGGCATTACTGATAATTTATGTTTTGAAATGTTCATGTGTTGAGTGGTTAAAGTAAGGCAGGACTCAAGGATTTCAGGTATTTTTTAGGCAAGCTTGGGAAGCCAGTGTGGCGTGACCTGCTTATGCCTACTTCCACTCACACCTCTGCACAGGGCTTGGCATGGAGGGGGTCAAAGTTGGCTGCACAACAGGGAGCACAACGCACTTGACTGGTTTTGATCATTTAATGGTTCTGAATCATTATTTCTTATAATTTGCCTTCAGATGTTATTATCAAAGCGTAAGTTTGTTGATAATGTCCCATTTAAGGGAAGCTTTATAGAGTATTCTTTTTTTCCTGTGGCTTAAGGAGATTACTAGCATGTAAGAGTAAGTGGCAGATCCTGAAATGCTGCAGCAAGAACCACCGGTGTGTTCAACCTCCTTTCTGCCCGCAGCTCCCCTTCTGCCTTCCCATTAGCAGCAATGGTGTATTGTTGGAAGGCCCATCTTCACTCTCCTTCTGGAGGCACAAAGAGCTGGAGATGAAAATCTCCCCCTTCTGAGCTCCTGGCTGTGAAAAGTGGGAGGCCTTCTGGTTCCCTGAGTGACACAGTCACCTGGGAAGGGCAGGTGGATCCCAGCAGCCCTGTATAGAGTGCTCAGGAAAGTGGTGCCTTCTGCACTGGTGGAGTCCTGAGGGAATGACCACTGGGCCCTGAGTACCCCCACCCCCTGTTGGCCCTCAGGCTTTCAAGAGGAAAGAGGTCTCATGTTAATGTGCCAATTATCAACAATGGTAGCTCTGCAGCCGTACTGTCAGCCAGCGTCCACTTGCAGGGATTAGGATGGATGCTGCAAAATGACTGCAAGAACCTAAGGAGATTCTCTGTATGCAAAGGAATGTATCCAGCTGTCCTTCAGCCAAGGTGTTTTACCCCAGTGAAAAGGGGTGACACATGTTTGGTTGCCCCTCAGCCTGCTGTGACCATCCCAGCCAGGCTGATCAGCCCTGTATTGTTGTTGTGTGTCCCACAGGCTTTGTGAGCTGCCCAAAACCCATGAAGAGAAGAGCTGGTGAGCAATCCTAAGAGTGTCTTCTGCTCTGGACTGCTTCATCAGACCAAATTCCTACCTCCCAACTCAGGCTCCACAAAAATAACTTTTTGATGTAAAGTATGTAATTTCACTACACAGCCACTAGCTATGTCTGGTTGGGTCAATCCTTTTGTCATTGTGGGGAAGTGTCTTGTGGGGAAGTGTCTTCGGTTTTTCCTTTGTTTATCACATCACTTGCTCACCGCTGCCATGCCTATCTCTATTTTCAAATGTAAACTTGGTGTGCCACTATGTAGTGACAGTGAAGAGATGTGGATGTTCTGTGTGACAGCATGTATATAGTAGATGCATATTTGTCCTTAAGGCTAGATGCAATGTTTCATCCCAAGGGAAAGAAGAATGACCTTTAGCCTGTCTGGGTATTTTACAATCTGTCCTTCCTTTTCTGTTTCCTGTGAGGTTAAAGACCTGCTGGTGATGATTAAAAGTATAGCAGTTCCTTCTCTCTTTAAATAGTTTTTTTTGAGTTATTTCAAAAGCAAAGGGCTAGAAAGGTTTAGTTGCATCTTCCTTTTCATCCTGATGTCCACCAGAAATCAGATTCTGCTGCATTTTACTTTCTATCTGCTGCATTTTACTTTCTAACAAAAGTAAAACTTAGTAACTTTCTGTTCATATCCAGCAGCTGAATATCCCCTACCCCTCCCAAACAGATTCCCGGAAGGATATATTTTGCAGCCTTCATACCAACAGCTTGCTTGCATAGTGCCAGCATGGGATCTTTAGATTGCAGCTCCTAGTACTTCTGGGTCCGCATAGATTAGCATCTTAGCTGTGGGGAGGCAAGTTCAGCAATTTACTCCTAATTAAAACAGAAATGGTGGTCAGGGTTCATATCAGATCTGTTTCTTTGGGCTCCTTTTCTAGTCCATAGCTGCAATATGTTTTTCTGCAGAATGCTGGCAAAGATATTGTTGAGAGAAAACACAATAAGGTGATGCCAGAAGATCATCTGCATTGCACAGATGGTCTACATGTGCACCACAAATCCAGTGCTTTGGGAAATGTTGAATTTACTCTGCCATGGCTTCACAGCTGATTCCAACATGCACCACAAGCCCCTCTGACACTTCTGGGAAGTGTTGGGCTTGCTGCAAACTCCCTGCAGCTGATCTGTGCAGATGCAGTGGAAATGCCTGGGGGTTCTGGACACTGAGTAATCTAGGGGTTGCTATTGCTTGGTACTTCCAGCTGGGCCACTGGACTCCCAGAAATCCCCCCCAAAGGTAAAGAAAGTCCTCAGATTCTCCCTTCCTTCCAGAAAAAATCTGTGGGCAGAAGAGGGCATGTCCAATTAAACCCAGACGTGTTAGCCTTGCTCTGATATGTCTGCTGGATGTCTGCAAGATGCAGAGCAATCAGGCAGATGATGAATGGTGTGGCAGTCTAAAACCACGCTTTGTTGTGAGTAATGTTAGCATATTGATGCAGCCTTTCATTCTCAGCATTTGTCAAAAGTAATTGGAATCATAGAATCATAGAATAGTTAGGGTTGAAAAGGACCTCAAGATCATCAAGTTCCAATCCCCCTGCCATGGGCAGGGACACCTCACACTAAACCATGCCACCCAAGGCTATGTCCAACCTGGACTTGAACACTGCCAGGGATGGAGCATTCACAACTTCCCTGGGCAACCCATTCCAGTGCCTCACCACCCTTACAGTAAAGAATTTCTTCCTCATATCCAATCTAAACTTCCCCTGTGTAAGTTTGAACCCATTACCCCTTGTCCTATCACTACAGTCCCTAATGAAGAGTTCCTCCCCAGCATCCCTATAGCCCCCCTTCAGATACTTGAAGGCTGCTATGAGGTCTCCACGCAGCCTTCTCTTCTCCAGGCTGAACAACCTCAACTTTCTCAGCCTATTTTCATACGGGAGATGCTCCAGTCCCCTGATCATCCTCGTGGCCCTCCTCTGCACTTGTTCTAACAGTTCCATGTCCTTTTTATGTTGAGGACACCAGAACTGCACACAATACTCCAAGTGAGGTCTCAGGAGAGCAGAGTAGAGGGGCAGGATCACCTCCCTCGACCTGCTGGTCACGCTCCTTTTGATGCAGCCCAGCACATGGTTAGCTTTCTGGGCTGGGAGTGCACACTGCCGGCTCATGTTCATTTTCTCATCAACCCACACCCCCAAGTCCTTCTCCGCAGGGCTGCTCTGAATCTCTTCTCTGCCCAGCCTGGAGCTGTGCCTGAGATTGTTCTGACCCAGGTGTAGGACCTTGCACTTGGCATGGTTAAACTTCATCAGGTTGGCATCAGCCCACCTCACAAGCGTGTCAAGGTCCCTCTGGATGGCATTCCTTCCCTCCAGCGTATCAACCAAACCACACAGCTTGGTGTCATCGGCAAACTGGCTGAGGGCACACTCAATCCCACTGTCCATGTCACCGATGAAGATGTTGAACAAGACCGGTCCCAGCACCAGTCCCTGAGGGACACCACTCGTTACTGGTCTCCAGCTGGACACTGAGCCATTGAGCACTACTCTTTGCGTGCGGCCATCCAGCCAGTTCTTTATCCACCGAGTGGTCCACCTATCAAATTGATGTCTCTCCAACTTAGAAACAAGGATGTCATGTGAGACAGTGTCGAACGCTTTGCACAAGTCCAGGTAGATGACATCAACTGCTCTGCCCCTGTCCATCAGTTCTGTAGCCCCACCATAGAACGCCACCAGATTGGTCAGGCAGGATTTCCCCTTAGTGAAGCCATGCTGGCTGTCACCAAGCACCTTGTTGGTTTTCATGTGCCTCAGCATGCCTTCCAGGAGAATCCGCTCCAAGATTTTGCCAGGCACAGAGGTGATGCTGACTGGTCTGTAGTCCCCGGCTCATCCATTTTCCCCTTCTTAAAAATGGGGGTTATATTTCCCTTTTTCCAGTCATCGGGAACTTCACCTGACTGCCATGATTTTTCAAACATGATGGACAGTGGCTTAGCAACTTCATTTGCCAGCTCCTTCAGGACCCTTGGATGGATTTCATCAGGTCCCATGGACTTGTATACATTCAGGTTCCTAATATGGTCTCAGACCAGATCGTCTCCTACAGTGGGCCCAGGGTCTTCATTCTCACTGTCCCTGCGTCTGCCTTCCAAGACTTGGGTGGTGTGGTCAGAGCATTTGCCAGTGAAGACTGAGGCAAAGAAGTCATTAAGAACCTCAGCCTTCTCCAAACCCAGGGTAGCCAGTTCTCCCGATAGCTTCTGGAGAGGGCCCACATTGTCCCTAACCTGTCTTTTATTTGCAGTGTACCTATAGAATCCCTTCCTGTTATCCTTAACATCCCTAGCCAAGTTTAATTCTAAGTGGGCCTTAGCTTTCCTAACCTGGTCCCTAGCTTCCTGGACAACATCCCTGTATTCTTCCCAGGCCGCCTGTCCTTGCTTCCACCTTTTATAAGCCTCTTTTTTCCTTCGAATTTTGCTCATCAGCTCCTTATCCATCCAAGGAGGTCTCCTGGCCCTCCTGCTGAACTTCCTTCTAGTTGGGATGCTTCACTCCTGAGCTTGCAAGTAGGTGAGCCTTGAATATCAACCAACAGTCTTGGGCCCTCCTGCCCTCTAGGGCTGTATCCCATGGAACCTTACTGAGCAGGTTCCTGAAGAGGCCAAAGTCTGCTCTCTTGAAGTCCAGGGCAGTGAGCTTGCTGTACGCTCTTCTCACTGTCCTGAGGATCTCAAATTCAACCATCTCATGATCGCTGCAATCAAGGCTGCCCTGGAGCGTCACATTTCCAACCAGCCCTTCCCTGTTGGTGAGGACGAGGTCAAGCATGGCACCTCTCCTTGTCGGCTCCTCTATTACTTGCAGAAGGAAGTTGTCTTCCACACAATCGAGGAACCTCCTGGATTGCTTGTGCCGGGCCGTACCATCCCTCCAACAGATATCAGGGTGGTTGAAGTCCCCCGTGAGAACAAGGGCCTGCAAACGTGAGGCTATTCCTATCTGTCTATAGCGTGCTTCATCCACAGAGTCCTCTTGGTCAGGCGGTCTGTAACAGATCCCCACAATAATGTCCCCCATCGCTGTTCTCCCTTTAACCCTGACCCACAAACTCTCTATTGGCTGCTCACCTGTCCCCAGACAGAGTTCCATACTCTCCAGCCTATCCCTAACATAAATAGCAACTCCCCCTCCCCGTCTGCCGGGCCTGTCTTTCCTAAAGAGCCTGTAACCTCCTATTCCAACATACCATTCATAGGAGCCATCCCACCATGTTTCTGTGATGCCTATGGTACCATACCCCCGTAGACGTGCACACATCTCTAATTCCTCTAGTTTGTTCCCCGTGCTAGGGGCATTTGTATAGAGGCATCTGAGCTGAGCTCCAAATGAAGCCAGCTCATTGGCTGGAGTGGCTGGAATATCTCTACATTGCTCCAAGCATTTATTGTGAATTCCTCTGGAGGATCAATGTTTGAAATGTTTCCCAAATAAGAAGGGTGCAAAAACCAAAAAGCTGTCACTTGTCCTTGGCTCCAGGTTTGGGCTGGTGGCCTCTCAGTCAGAAGGCACTGAAGGAGATCAGACTGTGCTACAGAGCTGCTGAAATTGCAGATTGAACAAAAGAAAACAAAACCCCCAACATTACCAGTTAATTCTCTTTCTGTAGGCAGCCTGGAGCCCCACACAAACAACTTGGCTGCCTGGAGACAGAGCATTAATACAGGTTCCCCAAACCCTACCTGCTAACCAGAAGGGGTAAATACCTTCCATGGGCTGGAATGCTATACTCATGGTTTGTCTCCCCTCAGATAAGCGGTGACTACAAACTCACACAGATTAAAAAACTACCAAGAAATATGCCAAAGAATAATTTCCTGTTTTAAAAGGCTGTGGAAGTCACTACTCTGCCACATTAGAAATACAGATTGCAGTTGGGTCTATGAATAAACACAGTAACTTCAATTGAGTATCTAGGGGTTTGCCATCCAGGAAAGGAGGGCCTGGCTTTGTGGCTACTGCCCAGAGCTGGGGTGAGGAGAGCTGGGGTGTCCTGGATCCCCCCTTCCAGAGTGCTGCAAAAGGGGCCTCTGACCTGGATGCCTCCAATGTCAACATGGCGCAGAGACGTGCAATGCCTTAGTCACTCAAAGACAGGCAAAAATCATACTTCAAGACATAGTTAATGACCTGGCTGGAAAAGGATTCTGCCGTTATGTCACTTCCCCTCCCTGTGCAGCTCTGTTCAGGTGTAAACATTACTTTCTGTTGGAATTTTGGCTGGCCTCATTCTGTACCTGGCTCATGCACTCACCCTCTGTCTTTCTTCCCTGGCAGATGACTCGTCTTGAATCATGAACCTGTTACTCAGTAATTGCATGAAGACAATGGAAATAGGGTCTTTTGTTTCTCAGCTTTTCTCGTCTGTGAGCAGGGTGGAGGTAGCTGTGGGCAGGCAGAGATGGAAGAGCAGTTCACTGCAGATTGCCTTCCAATCAGACAATCAAAGTGCTTAGCTAGATTCCCACCCTCTTATAGAAGCATATGGAATTGGAACATGGCAAGACCAAAATTCCTCTTTCATCTTTGTGTAAAATTCATATTAAGAACTTCCCTGCTTTAACTGCATTTTGTGGGGAGGGTAGTCCCTGGTGTAAAAGTCACAATATGGTCCCCAGAAGTTCATTTTCACATAGTCTTGCTTGTCACTGGGGGAGCCCACTACGTGCAAAGCCTCTGCTGTGCTTGTGGAAATCAGCTGGACATATAGCTTTCCTGCACCAAAGAGGAACAGGCTCTTGAGTACCTAGACATACAGTCTCACATAAATGAAGTAACTGTATGGAGCTTAATAGGACCATGTTCCTCACTCTCTGAAACTGAGAGAAAAAGGAGGGTTATTTTTTTGTCCTTCAAGTAATGCGCTTTTAACAGGACTCTTCCTGGCTGCCATTGTATTGCCCTCTGTCACTGAAATTCAGCTGCTGAAATCTATAATATAAATATGTACATACCTCTGCCTATAGCATGCAGTGTTCCAGCTTTCTAAAAGCAACATGCTGTATAATAATGAAGTAAATATAGGTCATCTTCTGTAGAATTCAGCTTTTAGCAAGTGGAACAATCCCATACATAAAATAGGAAAGAAAATTCCCAGTGTGGGCATCAGCTCTGTTTACATGATGTGAACGTATATGCTTGAACTGTATAAACACACAAAATAGCAAGTGTATGATGAAAAGCTGCATATTAGCTGAAGAAATGTTTGCAGTAGTTTGTATTAGATGCTACCGATATCTGAAGCTATCAGAATTTTCCAGGATGTCTTTATTAACCCATATATGTAATAGTAATTGGAGGAAAGTTCTCTGGCTTCTAGAACAGTTCTGTCTCTGGTGCAGAGGGCTTCACTTTTCATCTGTAAAGCCTGGCATTGACAAGTCACTTTTTTAAGTCTGAATTGTGAAAGGGAGGAAGAACAACTGCTTTGTCTGATCATAGACTTGAAATGAACTAATCTGGTGTCTGAATTATTTCTGATGGCACAACACCAGCACCCATCAAAGAGTTCTCTGTGGGTAATTCTGAAATCACCTTTTGAAAATACTTTGAATTTCACTTTTTCTTCTTATTCTGTGGCAAGATGATAATGTTCAACTATCAATCAAAAAGAAAATACACAAGGAAACTTTAATTTTAATAGCATCATTCAGGCTTAGCTAAGCACGAAAAGCCGCTAAGAATGCATTAGCTGTTGTCATAATATGACCAGAATCTTGTGGGTTTAAGTGAAAACTTGTATTGCATCTGTTCTTTGTTCAGTGTATGGCTTTGAAATTAATCTCTAATGAGTGCCTAGTCTGCTGCACTTTTCCCTGTGACTTGGCATAAACATTGATTTATTTGGTATAGTTTGGCTGTAATAATTTACTATGAGCTGGAATCACAGCTCTGCAGCTCTTCATTAGGGGATAGTAAACACTTGGCATCCTTTAAGTCAGTTAGGCCACGTCTAAAGTAATTTACTACAGCATGAATGGATCAGTACATTGAGGCTACTTGGTGCCAAGACCCCTACATCTAACCTGTTGGAGGTTTGGGAGTTCTACTTTGGACTAGGTGGTCTGGTTGCTTGAACCAAATGTTCCCGCCAAGGATGTGTTTTGAAACTTCCCAAAGGACCACACTTTGACTCAGACTCTCAGGTCTCCATTATGGACTGGAGCTCATTAGATTGCATTAAAATCAGTTCTTGCTTAGCATCTTCTAGGAGCAATTGAGCTGATGCACATCAAAACCACTCTGCAAAGCAAACCAATTCTCACTCAGTGGGCATGCTGAGGAGATTTGCATTTGCTTCAAGACTTCACTGCTGTTCAGGACCCACATACTAACATAGACACACACACTGGAACACAAATAAAATAAATTTAGGGATGCTGGTGGGTTTTTTGACAAACCATTGCAGGTTTTATATTTCTGAAAACAGTTCCTCAGTGGCAGGGTTTTCTAGTCATATTGAAGATGAAAGTTCATTCACTCTCATGGCCAGGTTCACAAAAAAGCTTGAGGCCTAATTTTTAAGGAGTCAACAATTCTAGCTAGATTCAGATACCCAACCATTCAGATTCTGTTTAGAGCCATGTGCCCAAGACCGCCCTGTTGTGTTCAGTGCACTGAGCTTTTTCACCTCACTGCAGCTCACACTCCATACTAGTGTATAGCTTGACAAGGACCTTATCTGGCCACAAATCCCATGTAAACGTGTATTCTTGTGTGTATGTTAGTAAGAGTTCGGTCTGCTTTGATGGTGGTCTGTAAGAGATTTTTCCACCACCAAAGACTTTGAATCAGATTGCCATGCCTTAGTTCATGTGCCTGCCTGATTTATCAGCTTGCTCAGGTCAGGTTGGGTTAACCTAATCTCATTTTCCTGGCTAGAGGTCCACCATCATCTGTCAGGATGGGTTTGGTATCCTGCTTGAGCTACACTGTTTATGATTACATATGAAGTCCTAAACAGTGGTCTGTTATCTCTGTCTCATCTTTTGAGTCTCAATTCTTTGTTGGTGACAATTCTTGCAGAGCACACAGCTTTTTTCACCTGGAAGGAGCTTTCCATGGCAGCACCCTCTTTCCCAGAAAGAGTCATGTACTTGGAGGCAGTCTGAACACACAACAGATGACAGCATTCCTGGGAATTCATTTAAGGTTTCTAAGGTTTCTGTTCTGAACAAGCACAAGGATTGAAGAGAGACGTCTTTCTCCCAAGGCTTCTTTCATGCGTGATCACCAAAGTCATCATCCTTTCCCATCAGAGGGAGTTTTCCTTTGTATCCAAGAAGCGTGTGATGGAAGATAAAAGCTGCAGCTCTTGTTGACAGAGCTGTGGCAGAAGTCAGCCTCCCCAGCCCTGCGTTCAGGGATTTGGCTCTTCCTCTCTCATTTTTAGCAGTGGACAATTCTTGCTTCTTCAAACTCAGCTCATTTATTTGATTCGGTCAAATGTTCTCCTAATTGTGATATTTTCAGAAATACTGATATAAGGTGAGATTTCTTCCCAGAATTTGTTGTATTGGGCTGAAGTTGTCATGGAAGGATCATTACTTCCCCAGGAAAAGTGGGGAAATCCTTGTTTCTGTGTAAGAACAAGACAGATACTTGACAAACCTAAAAAAGGTTTGTGGCAGATGCCAATACACAGACACTACAGAGTAGTTTCTTTTGTTCATGCAAGCAGCTGGCTCACTGTTACACCTGAAGAGGTAATTAGAAAGATAAGTTGGAACACTAATTTGCAACATTCAGGCCTTCCCTGGGAAGGTATTGCCATAACAAAAGGAAATAAAGGAACTCACAGTCAAGAACAGGGGCACTATCCACCATTTTTCACTCTTACTGGCAGCTCTATGTAACCTTTAACCTCTTCCCACCAGCCTCCTCAAAGAAGCTACAAGATGCAGCAGAGTAAAGGAAAAGGCTCCGGTCTCCTCACACAAAATGCCCTGTGCATTTATACTTTGAACAAACGTCTTTTATTCTATTCCCTCTGCTCTGTTACTCTCAGGTACTCCAACAGCTAAGAAGGAAAAGCAACAAAACCTGAAAATGCCACACAAACCAAGAGTAAGTTTCTTTATAAGAACATTAATGGCCACATTTGAAATCAATTTTATAGATTACCGGCCATTGGGATTATTTTATTTGCTTAGTTTATTACCATGGGTAGCACAGTGCTTGGCTCTGAATCCACTTTACATCCACTTGTGGTGCTGTACAGTGAACTTCACAGCACAAAGTGCAAACGGGGCTTGCAAGGAGAGCTACAACTCACACAAATACGGACGTGACAAGTTGTGTGCTCAACTTTAGAGCCTGCTGTTGAAATTGCCTCCTATTACGAAGTGGGACTCTTCTGCCAATCATCTGATTTCTGTGATCGAAGCAAGCCTGGCGAGTGAAGCTCGCAGACCCTGTACTGCTGGTGCTGAAGCTGATCACTTCAGCGAGAAGACAACTGGACCTTAGGAAAGGAAGCTGTATCAGTAACCTGGGATCAACCTGTATAAAACTTCTCCTTATCTGAACTCTATTCTTGGGAGAAATATTATCAGTAGCTGTGTGTTAATTGGCAGGAAATTGCTTGCCTTGGGCTTCTCTGACAGAGGCCTCCCCCTTCCCTCTCCTCTCCCTGAGCTCTGCTTTCTCATACTGCACCTCGCTTGACGTTTGACGGCGCTGAAGGGAGAGATGAATTCCGTGAACAGCAGAAAAACAACTTTCCGCTCCATCGCAAGGAGCCAGATGACGGATACTATTTTCAAAGACTTCTTTGTCCATAAGATGGCGTTTGAATTAGGAACTTGTTTAGCCAGATTCTCCTGTTACAATTTACTGATTCATTGTGGCAGGGTGTGGGAGGGCAGGATGACAGAGCCAGACAGCTTCAATTAATGATTTTTTTAAGAAAGGATCTCATTCAAACACAAATGCATCTTAAAAATATATCCAGAATTGGACAGCAGGAGGAATTATCCATTTTAACCTACTTGTGCCTTTAAATGGTCTGCTGAGGTGAAATAAGCTGGTTTATCTACCACTTCGCAGAGAAAAATTAAGTAACAGACAAAATCTGTGGTGTTTTTCTGAAGAACCAGAGGTAGTGGAGAAAGGGTTTTTTTGGGAAAAAGAATGATCTCCAAATCTCTCCTGCTCTCTCAATGAGACCATAACAGAAGTATCATTAGGGTTAGTAACATGGAAAAGGATTTCTGTTTCAGCAATAGAGGAAACAAAAAGAAGGATCAAATTCAGGTCTCCCACCTGTTCTGACAGATGTAATTCTTTTGACAGTTATCTCCGGATTGCATCAGAATGAAAAGATTTGGAATTAGATCCAAGGAGATACTTGCGCCTTGTCCCCCCATCTTCAATTTTCCCCGGCCTGACCCAAACCCATTTGGCAGCAGGGCCCACCTGTACGGAGAGAGTGCCTGGGACCTGACAGCACCAGTGCTGCCCCTCTTCTTTCTCTGTCCTCCTTCAGCCAGGCCTGAGCTGTTCATACCCTGCCTCTGTGAAATTCTGGGGTCCTCTGTGCTGCTGAGCAGTAGCCATTTTCAGAGCTTCTACTTTAATTTGAAAAGCTCCTTGGAAATCTCCCCTGGTGTCTAAGCTTGCAGTTGTGGGAAGGGGAAAGGTCTGGACTGGCCTTGTGTGACCTCAGCCATTTAATTTCTCTGTCATTACTTCATGGGTATAGGTTACCAATAATGTAATTCTCAACTTTCTTACTCACAAAAAGGAGCAATGGTCTAAGCTTTCTTTTCTGTTTTTCACTGACAAAAGAAAAATTACTGTCTGTGGCAAACTCTCTTATTCTCTGCAGGTCACTTTGCCTCTGTACACAGCACACTCACGTATGTGTGCATGTGGTCATTAGAAACATCACGCATGCACAAACCCAACTTTTCCCAGAGTTTAGGTAGCAAGAAATATTGAACCCAGAAGGCTGTGTTGATGATATAAATAATACATACTTTTAATGAAGTCCATTTTCACATCACAGGTTTCTTTAGATAAATTTTTCAACTTTCAAATTCCCTTCTTTTTTTTTTTCCCCTATTTGCTCCTCTCAAGGCAGCATTCAGAATAAGTATTTGAGAGTGGGGAAGGAAGACTTCTGAATGAACTTTAGCCTATTTAATAAAACTAGAACAAATCAATAAGCCACCCAGGCATCTAATGCTTTCAGTATTCCCACTCACAGTTCCACAACATCAAACAGTATGGGAAACATTTCCAAGGTAAGTCCTCTGTATTCTGAAAGAGGTCCCTAAAGGCAGAGAGATGGAGGTTTTCTTGGCCTACCTGTTTAAAATGGGTCACGCTCTGCATTCACAATCATCTCAGAATCCGGTGCAGTTCTTCAAAGCAAGAGCTTCAGCAAAGCATGCTCTGCTCAGTCTGGGTGCATGCTGCAGCCAAGGTCAGGGAGATGGTGTGAGGGGCACAATACCCTCTTCTCCACAGCCATGTTCAGAAACTACCTTTCTTCTTAGCCTTGGCTGGTGTGGTGATAAAACCTACTCTTATATCCCCACAATGCCTACTCATGCTTCATGCCATCCTTAAACCAAATCCTAACCTTACTTCTGTGGTTTCAGCAAGAAACTCAGGGCCTCATCATTTGCTTTATCTGCACTACTAGAGCAGCTTTGCTAACCGAGCAGTGGAAATGAAGCTTCTCATGGTAGCAGATATCCTGTGCCAATGTGACATGTTTCGGTTCCCAGGGAACAGATGCTATACAAGCAGAACTACTTCTGTTGGTACAACTACCTCATGGTTTTATCTCTGTAAAAGTGCAAACCCAAAATGTTTCCTCTGGTGAAACTTTCTAGATGGATTTTGATGAGGGATTGAAAGAGGGATATTGCACTAGTGCTGGGCCTTTGGGGCAGGGACAGCTGCCACAGGTGAAACTGGTCATTTCTCTCTTCTCTCCCTCCTTCCTTCCCCCATCTCTCCCTCTCCCAGGTGCAACTGGCTGTACTGATCCATTTAACTGCACTTAGTCTAAGGACATCTGTCAAAACAGTGAGGCTGATATGTGGTCACAGATCATCTAGCCCCATCCTGACCCCAGGCTCTGCCAGCAGCTCATGGCAGAGCTAACCTGGCTTTCAGAGCATAACGGTTTTTGCTGTCTGTGGGAGGTGGGCCCCTACGCTGGCCATGCTCTTTGCCGTTTTTGGTCCACTGATGCTCTTTTGTTCTGTGGAGGTTAAGAAGAAAATGTGACAGTCAGGTTGATGCTGTCTTGGCATCCAGTTGTGGTCTCAGTCATGTACATGATCAACTTGGATCAACATTTTCAAGTGTATGAGCACACAAGGCTCATTTTGTCTGCGAGGTCCCAGGACTCCCCATGTATGCTGCTCTGGTGCTCCGTCAGTCAGTGCAGTTGTGTCAGCTGAAGCATGGTAGTGCCAGCACAGTTTGTTTCACTTAGCACAGGAGACAATGCCACATGGCAGTTCTTTCAGGTGCCCCCTCAGCTACTTTGCTCCTACCTTGCTATTATAGGTTCATGACTATGAACACAAATTGTTGTCAAAGAGGTTTATCAGCTCCTCTCCAAACCCACTTCTGGTGTTACAAATGGAGGTGTACCACAGCTCTTTCAATCTCTTATCAGGAAGGATTTGCTGAATAATATCTGACTTTGCCAAATGAGCTGGTATATTTCTCCAGTGATTGCGCAGAAATTAAGGAGTCCCTGATTATCCTCACAGGAAAGGCTTTGGACCCTTCACTATAATTTTCAGAAATCACCCCTGTTCTGGGATCCCTGAACTCAGATGCAGGTGGGGACTGAGGAAGTCGAGGTGGGGAAACATGCTTTGTGCTTTTGTAAGAGAGAGACAGGGCATTTTGAGCTGAATGCCTGCAACTCGGAGGCACCCCAAATCAACACCTGCATTTGAAAAGCTTTGCCTCATTTGTTCTTTTTCCATATGCCAGCTTTAGATGGCTGTGAGAATCACAGATTTCAGCTGGGTTGTCCCAGAAATTTTCTAGTATAAGTGCAAGGGAATCAGTCCTGCTCTTCCCTGTGCCCCAGTGAATAGAAGTAACATTTCCCACTAGAGAAGAACTAACAGTGACTTCAAAAAACAACCAAACAGGGAAACACATTCAGTTGTGTTAGTGGTGGAGGGGATTTACCTTGTCAACTATCCACTTAGGCCCAGAATTTAAGGGAGGGGCAGGGGTGGGGGTAGAGAGGGCAAGAAAACACATTTCCCTTGTTAAGATGAAATAATGAGTTAAATATATACAGGCAGAAAGAGGAGGCAAGTCCTTTCCTGTTAAATATTTACCATCTGAGCTGTGCTTAGGCTCCTGATTTTCTGTATCTCTAAAGGTGGTGGTACTTGAGACAGTAGGATATGTTCCTTGATGTATTCCTCCCTCTCAACCCACCTTGCATGGGAAACGGCTGCGGTAACAAAAAGCAGACTGTTTCCTTCTCATGAATATTAATCAGTAAACTCCCCCTGCTATTTTAAATCGAAGGCTGGTGCTAAAGCCCTTTTTTCCCCACTCAAGCATTCCCCGAGGAAAACCCTGAAAGTCCTGGGAAAGCCATGCACAGACGCTGCTGTGACTAGAGGCCTTCTAGGCAGTGACATATAAAACTCTGAGGTCAGGGGGCACAGCAAGAAGAGGAATCAGCTTTGTTTCCGCTATGTGTTGCTGAAAGCTAAACCTTTATGGAACTTTTCTAGCTGCATTTTTGGCTGTTTAGCTTTGAGAACAAAAGATTTATTTATTTTTTCCTATTCATCGTGGGTTTTGTCCCAGGTTGACAGCAGTGACATAAGAAGGACCCTCCTGTTCTGAGTTGGAGCTGTGTACGCTGCTTTGGCTGTAGCTGCTTTAGTACAAGTAATGTATGATCTTTAAGCGAAGGGAGGAAAACAAAGAAATGATTGCACAGAGCCAATGTAAACACTCACTACATCAATTCATTCTTCCAAATAAGAAAATTAGAACTCTCCCTGGCAAGTAAAATGCATTGATCGGAGCATGTATAGTACTAGATGATGTCCAGAAACCCAGCTGTGTGTCTTCATGATCCACTCAGCTTGAGATCAAACCAGAGGAATATTCCCAAGGACACGGGGTGATAGAGCCGGAGGTTGGTTTGCCTCCTAGATAACCCTGTGCAGTGCTGAATGATTCTTTGAACTCAAAGCAATTTGCGATTGTGTTCAGAAATAACGCACAGACTTGCCAGAATCCAAGAGTGTATCAGCAACCAACGTGTATTTTTCCAGTGCCTGTAATGATAAGCTGATGCAGAGTTTTGTTGTTTTCTCTCTGGGGCAGTGTTAGCACTTGTGGTGTGCTAGAGGATTTTCCATGCCAAGGACGCAATTCATGTCCTGAAGAGTGTGTGGTCAAGAATAATGTTTTTAAATCTTTGTCCTTTATCAAAGGATCTGGATAGACTTCAAAGAACATTATTATCCATATCTTACAGCTGGGAAAACTAGGCGAGGAGGATGACATGGGCTCCCCAAGGTGATCTTGTAAGTTGGTGTCAGAGCAGAAGTAAGATACTGTAGTTTCTGCCTGCTGTGTATGCCACATCTTGTCATGCTGTGAAGGTCAGTGCAGGCGCTATATGGACCAGATCTGATGTACTGGTTGAAGACTTTGAGTGAGAGATGCTGCATACAGTTAACAAATGGGAGACTTGAGTCAGGGGAAGGGATACAATCAAGCTGATCAGCACAAACATACCTGTGTTTGGTGGCTGCTGGTGAACAATGGTAGAAAGGCAGTAAAGCTCACAGGACAGTCTCTAGGTAAGCATGATCAATAACCACATCTCAGTCTTTGGGAACAAAGTCTGAGGACATTGCGAGGGCAGAGGGTGGGAATATAGTGAGGTTTGCTGCTGCTGGTTTGCTCACCCCATATCTAAAAGTAAATATTTGATCCAAATCAGCCATGTCACCCAACTGAACTGGTGATATTTTTCCCTGATTTAATCTGGAGAAAGGATACCTGATTCATGTAAAGGGAGAGTGGATAAATCAAAAGTACCTGACCCAGCATAAAGCTTGCTATCACAAAGGTAAGACTTCATGATTCTTTGACCAATTTAGAGCTTGAAGAGTAAACTCACATGAGATCAGCATCTTAGGTTAGGTGCTGCAGTGGTTTTGTTTCAGAACCCTAAAAACACACACACTTCCATATTCTGGGAGTTATTCTGAGGTAGGGTATCTGTCTGTGCTCAGAGGAAAAGATCATCAGGCAGAACCTGTCCTTTGTACTTGCAAGTTCTGGATGGAGTCAGAGGTTCACACTCGTACAAAGAGATGTGTATGTTCTGCAGCAAGGTCTCAAGCAAAACTTTTGGTAGGTTGTAGATGGTTTAAGAGGGTTTCCCAAGCTGCAATTGTCCTGCTCAGGGCTTCTCCAAGGTGATGGCAGCAGTACTGTTCTTCCAGGACACAAAAATGAGAAATGGCTGTAACTAATAGCTGCAGGTATAAACATGTATCACTAATTAGACATAGTTAATGGTTTCCTGTCTCCATTAAGTGCTTACAACTGATATTTACTCTTGCTTTTCACTCTTCTTTGGAGTAGCTGAGCTACAGATGACTAATCCAGTTGGTGATGAAAAAGATGACAGTACTGTCAGTCAGTTTTAATGGAATGCCTTAGATATGTGGAGTGTGAGAATGCAAGTATTAGCTAAAAATCAGGTTACTCATGTCAAATGGAAGCATTTGGCTGTCAATGTGTTTTGAAGAATGTGCTGCATGGTGGCAGAAAAACCCCACAAATCTCAAGCAACCAAAAAGAGATCAAAATTACTATAAGTTTGAAAAGGTATATTCTAACTGTATTTGAAAAGAATGCAACAACTTTCTGTTCTGGGAAGTACCCTCAGAGCAGTGTTTTGTAAAGATATAAAATCAAGCAGCTAAACATTAAATGGGAGGCCCCAGTGCAAACTGAGAAATGGACTTGACCCAGGCAGAAGTTGTGAGAGATCAGAAGCACGTGTTGAGAACTGGTCATTTCCTCTCAGCTGAACACTTCCTTCTACCTTCAGGCCAAGATGCTTTATTTACTAACAGATGCAGATATTCACCACTGTATTGCCTGTGGTATATGACAATAATGGGAAGTTTCCAGCGGGCGGGTATGGCACCCTGGAGATCATGCAAAGCTGACTCTGAATCTCAAATTCTAAGTTTTTCTGATAAGTGTTACCTAGCCCAGCTGTGCTGGTCGATCCCAGCCTCTTATCACAGCCTTCAGAAGAGGGTAGGAGAAATGCTGAGAATCAGCAGTCAATAGCATAGGTGCAGTATTCTTTTCCCTGACATCACTCAGCGTGACTGTAGATGCCAGAGCCAAAACTGGCCCTGTTTGGGAGAGAGGAGCTGTCTCTAGGCTGCTACACCAGTAGGCTGTACTGGCACTTGCACTTTTCATGGACGAGCAGTTTTCTGTGGTGTATGTAGGAGCAGAATCCTTATTTCTACTTTTCCTGTTAGTCCCCCCATCTGTCCTGTTAGCTTCTGCATTCCTTCAACTTATCAGGTGACATGTCTTTCTCTGTGACGTTCTCTCTATACTTACCCAGGGATTTGAATACCTCCCAGTTAGTGATTTCTGGCAGAACAATGTATGCCATCGATAGTATAGTCTAGAGCCAGCTTGTCTTTCACTTTCCTGTTTGACCTTTTTAACTTTGTTATTTCACAAATATTCAGTCTTGAAATTTTACACGCTTAAAGCACCTGAAAGAAAATTCTCCACTGGTAAAGTTGACTAAACAAACTAGCCAAACCTTGAAAGGATATAATTTCCCTTGAAAGTGCATCCTCACAGATAATTGATAGCATAGCCATCTTTCAGACCAGATGGTTTCCTTTTTGGATGCTTACACAGAATGAAGTATGAGGAGCAAAGTGGCCCTTATAGCCTCAGAACAGAGCCTGCCATTGCTTCTTAGACTAAAATCCACAATCCAGAAGGGTATAAACTAATAAAAAGAATCCTTGCTTTTTACCTGATGATAATTAGCTCCAATGCAAGAGAAAAGTAATTTCTGTTCACTGGTTGGTTATTTCTCTAATATTTATTATTGTATATTAAATATGTATATATATGTACATACCTATTAGACAATGAATATAGTACTGCGTAAGACAAACACATAGACATATTGCAATGTACAGTTACATTTATTGCATGGTTTTCTTCATAGAGATTTGCAATGGGTAAAATCTGTAATGTCTTCCATGCAAATAAAGCCACTTTTGGTGTGGAATTAAAATGGTGTTTACTGTACTTCATAATCATGTCTAATAGCTGAGGTTGGGCTGCTCCCAGCCTTCCCTTTTGGGAATATCATGCAGGTTGTAATAGTATGATAGTATTGACACCTGTGTTGAGCATAGAAACACGGCACCAGCCTCTTCTTCCCGTATGGAGAAGCTTAAGTGCTGAGCTGTTCACAAGCACACTGAATACTGGTCCTTTACTCCTTCAGTGTGTACTCTACACTGCCCAAGCAGTGGTTTATCTCTCCTTCTCTGGAAAGGTAGCAGAACAGATGAGACCATGTTGGAGGATGGATAGTCTGCAGGGTGGATTGTGGTGTTTAGGGTAGAGGTGGAGAAAGAAAGCATCAGTTTTAGATAGCAGGAGAATTTTGGGAAGGCTGAGAGGAATCACCTACATTGGCATGAGAATTTTAACAGGTCATTTCATCAGTTCTTTAAAAAGAAACAAAACACTTCTTGAGGTTATCTGTGTGCTGTGGAGGAAAACCTCCACATATTGAATCAGTGGCAGCCCAACTGGGAAGTGTCTCAGAGATTGCTTATTTGTGCTTTGGTGTGGTCAACCGCAGGACTGGTTTACTCTCCGAAACTGATAAGGGTAGGGGATCGTGAGAGGAGGGAGAGGATATTTGGGCAGAATAAGAAGGAAATAGGAAGGAAAACACATGTCTTTTAAGGTGATAACACTTGGGCACCCATTGCTGGAATCATGATGGTTACACAATTCTGCTTTTTGTCTGTCTTCCATGTGAGCATAGGGCAAAAGGGACAGCAGGGCTACAGGGAGAATTCTGCAGAGGTGATAGGAATGATAGAATTTAAAGACAAAGTTTGTGAAAGCAAAGCAGTGCAAGAGGGATTGATCTACTGTTCTTCTGGCAAGACTGGCATTAATACTAATTTCAGGGAGCGATATACATAAGGACCATGCTAGATTCCCCATATTTAAATTCTTCATGATAGTTCTATGGTTTTTTAATTCTTTTTTAACTTTTACTACTCCTTTTGTTTCTAAGAAGTTGCCTTGCCAGAACAGAGCAATTGGACAAGTGATTCATGTAACACTCATCAGTATGTCCAGTCTGAGTAACATTATCTGATTCTTGAAAGCCCTATCCATCCCATCTCCACTTTTTGTTCTACCTTTGTCTAATGCTGTGTTCAGTCTGGAAGTAGGCAAGGGCAGGGACCTTGCTGGGTCATGTTTTTGCAGTGTTTATGCAAGAAGGTCCTATTCCTAATTTTTTAGCCTTTGGGGAACAGCACTGGTCAAAGTGGTTGTAACCCAGAGCCTGCCTATGAACGTGAGGAGTTTGTTCTGTGATGGAAAGTGCTGTGAGCAGGAGAGTGATGGCTCTTGCATGGCATTATGTTTGTGGAGGGGCTAGGCTCTTCCCAGAGGGCCTGGCTGTGCTGATAACTCCCTCTCCTGATTCCCAACCAGATGCTTTCCCTAAGTACCAACTGCACTGGCTGGGTTCAGTCTGAGAGAGCAAATGATGTGCCTTTGGAAAGATTCAGCTGCCCCTTCATGTGCCCTTTTGGGCCTTGGGCAAGCCAGGCTTCAGGAAGGGCAGAGAGGAGAAGGTCAGAAGATGAAAGGGTCTTTAGAGTGAAACCCTCTGCTGAGATGCAAGGCAAAATGACTTTGTCACTCAATTAGACTGGACTTTCAAAGTACGGAATGAAGTGTTGGGCTCGGCAATGCAGCCCTTGTCAGTGCAGCGTGTGGGAGGCAGAGGGAGGGAAGTGAGGAGTTCAGCAGCTGGCACAGCAGCTGGGCCCTGCCAGCTCGCATACAAGTTGCTTCTTGCCTATCGGTGACCTGCTTCTCCTCTGGCTGGGGCACTTGGCACTCTGCTAAGTTACTTTTCTTAGTTCTCCTTCCCTGGTGCAAGGCTCAGCAGCAGATGTGCTCCCTGAGAAAACCAGGAGCTCAGGACCAGCACAAAGCTTTTTATGCAAAGGATTTTAAAGCCTGCTCATGTGAAGAGATTAACAGACAAGAGTTAGTGGCTTCTAAACTACATAGTGGCAAAACTGCTTTGAAATCGAAATAGCCCTAAATTACATGATTAAATAGCTATTAATTACTCAGTCCTTACTAGGTACTTTGGCTTGAAGGCTGATCCATTTCATGCACCTTTCTGTCCAAATCAGTGAACACTGGATGAACATCCATTGTGACCTGCGAAACTCAGAGCCTTGTGAGAGGGAATAGCTCCCTCATGAAATTCAAAGGCCTCTGTAACTGTGCAGAGAAAGGATGTAAATAGGTTTGTGGGTCTTCTTCAGAGGCCTTTCTAACCCAGACTGCCCCATCCTCTTGGCTGAAACATCGATTATCACTTGTATATGTAACTAAGTTGTCTGTATAATTTGTGTCTTTCAGTGCTGTATGAACACTGCAAATGTGCATGGTGGTTGAGATTTTCAAAAGTCACAGGAATTAAGAGGCTCATGATGCAGCCAGTGCCTAAATCCCTGAGACTGTGTGGAAAGGCTGTCACAAAAGCTGTTATGAGGGTTGCAATGAGAATGCCCCAGGGAAGGAACTCAGAGTCATCCTAATTGGAAGCTGAGAGATTTCACAGGCAGGGCTTCTCTTTGCAGCATTTTGCTGAATCCTAGTGTCATTTAACAGTCTCAGGATGACTCTATAAACCACTCCTTATCCCAGCCAGGTCCAAACAGCTGTTCTAACGAAGCCAGGAATAGTTGGATTTCACAGGGGTGATTTAGCTTGGTTCCTTCAACCTCATGCATCCTTTTTTCTCGTCAGCCCCACAGCACTTCTTGCCAATGTCAAACACTGCATTAGAGCCACTACTGCAGTGCACCATCTTTAATTTTTTTCCCCAAGAGTGGATAACTGCCTGCTTTTCTAACTTTCTGTGCCACAGGGGAGCTGGAGTGTGGCTGCGCATCTGTCCTTGTGCTTCTGCAGCTTGAACAAATAATACTGCTTTTACCTCTCCGTGTCCTGCATCACTTGGTGCATTCATACTATTACCCTCCAGTCCCTCAGCCTCAAACAGATGCATTGCATATGCATTAGTTTTACCCCAAACTCTGGTACCAGGCATTTCTCTCAGCATGCAAATCAGACAAAGTGTAGATCATGGAAGCTCTGCACTCTCCAAGCAGCCTGCCCTACTTAGCACGAACCAGGACCACTCCATGACATGTATAACAAAGACAGTATAGCCTAAGTGTCCTGGAAAGGATGCTCAAAGCCAACTAGTTTTGGTTGGATAGCTTGCTGATAGCACCTTCACATCTTCAGTACCCTCAATGCTCCTGTTAAGTGTTGGTGCATGGCAGAGGGAATTGCAACCACTGTAGCATCGTGAAAGCTGAGCATCAAGTGAATTTCTGGGAGTCCTGAATTTTAGCAACTTGCTTGTCGGTATCAGTGTGGAAAGCAAGGTTTTTCTATTTCGTCTCTTGTTAGGTTTTCCTACAGACCAGTTGCCATTAGAATATTTCAACCAGCCCAGCATTCATCAGAAAGTGAAAACCTGTGTTGATAGAAGTGAAAAAGAGCATCAGCTGCTTTCAGGAAGGGAGAACTGGTGCCAATTTATGGTTTGCTCTCAAAGGGCCTGACAAGCATCTTACTGAAACTGATGGAACAGCTGGCATTGATTATATTGAGTTCAGCTCCAGCAGAAACTCTGAGAGCACTTTGCAGCATCTAATGATGGCTTCCTACATAACCATCTTGGAAACCTGATCTGCCTTCCTTCCAGCCCCATTCCAGTCCAGGTTGGCTTGTGTTTCTTTGTTCACCAAAGCTCTTGTTGACTAAATCTTCTGAGACAAACATGTAACTGGTGCTTAAATCCTCACACAAAAGGAAGCACAGATGCCTTTTCTGCTTTGAAATATCCAAGGTCCTTCTCTGCATAGGAAGAATCCATGCCCTGAATGGACTCTGGGAGAGTAGAAAGGGACTTACTGCCTGTGAGGCCTGGTTAATATGCCTCTGACTGGCTGGCTTTGTGCCTTCTCTTTAGCTGCTTGTGAATGAGAATGGCCTGCTGGCAGGTAGCCTGAGGGCTAACTATGGCTAGATGTGAAAAGATGAGCTGGGAAACAGGAGCAGGAATAAAAGTAGGGAGTAGCAGATGAGAAGAGGGGAAACCATTTTCCTTGGCAGCACTTTCCTACTGAGACTGTGTGTAGTGTAGCCTTCTCTCTTTTTGTCTGCAGCAGATCCTTACAGCACCTGTTATTCATCTAATTGATTCTCATCTTCTCAGAGTGGATGGCTGGGAGCTGGCCTTGTCTTGCTGATTATTTTCTCAGCTCCCTTAGTACCCTTGGGCTGAATCACAGGTTCTGTATCTGGAGGCAAAGGGGTTTAGATGCCATGTGGTAGTGGAATTGCCAGGACCCTGACCCTTCAGACATGTTGCTGATGTATTTTCTAGTTTGGAGAACTCTCAATTGTTCCAGCACAGCAAGCCTGCTTCTAGAATCTGGAATTTGCTTTGTAAGCCCAGTCACTACTGCTAGTTCTTTTTAATACTGTGTCTATTTGTAGTATGAAGGCAAAAGTCAATGGACTTAGAGAAGCTCAGACTGGTCTGTAAAATAGCTACTCATTTTTCCAGGTGACTTCTAAACCCATGTTTAGAAGCTTATCTCCTGTCTCGCTCTGAAGCCATTAAGCATGTGGAGTATGTTCAGCAGCTGACAATGATACTGAGATTTGGAAATATTAAAGGTAAAAGAAATAATCTGCCAAGATAATGTAGCTCATGTCAAGGTAACATGGAGAAACACCCAATGGTAATTCGTGTTAAGCATGAAGAGAAAGGGAAATAAAAATAATTCACTGAAAAGAATAAAACCAAAGGAAATAGGAACTGGATACTATCCAGTGCTCCATGTGCACTGTGAGGGGAAACAAGAGTGCGCTGTGCCTGTGCTGCAGTGTCAGAGCCAGGGGCAGTGGTAAGCAGTGGGTTAAACCTGTTGGTGTTGATTTATCTGGCCGATGGAAATTCAGTGCAGCACTTGTAGCATGTCTGGGAGCTGGCAGAGCAGTGCACTTGCCTCAGCAAAATCAAAGGGGTCTTCGCCCTTGGTAGCTCTTGGGAGGCTTGTTCCCCTCCTTGGGGCACAGAATGCTGTGAAGGGCTTCTATGGGAGGGCCCCAGGGCTCTTCTTCCAGCTCCCATATCTGTAGGGACAAGACTGCATGGAGAGGATGTGAAGGTGTCATTGGAATGTCCTTGGTCCTTTTGTCTGTCAGTGTTATGTTTTTTAGTCTGAGGAGAGGTCCCAGGCATTTACAAGAAGTATTTCAGGGAGAATTTTCTGCGCTAGTTGCCATGCTGTTTACTGCCAGAGAGATGCGGGGTTTATTACTTCATGCACTTCAAAACTGGCTGAGGGTGACAGGGTTTATGATTTAATCTCTAGCAAGTGCCTCTTTCGTTGGGGGTAGGTGAAATGTTACTATCATCTGTTCAAAGGTGGAGTGACAGTTTTGTACTAGAACCCAACTAACTGCATCTCAGAAAAATGCTGATACAATCACACGCAAGAGCTGGATGAGATGAGACACTTTTCTCCCCGTTTCTGCAGCACACAGTGGAAGCTGCTGATATTTGATGAGCAGTAACAAGGTGCCCCACTGCGACACCCCACCAATGCCAATTGTTTATGCCAAGTCTGCTGAGCAACCAACGTGCTGAAGAGGCAGAGTCATGTTTAGCACAATGAGATCCAGGGACTCGAATATGTTGTGTTGTTAATTCCTGGTACTATTGTTGCTGATGAGAATTTATATACAGTTTCAGAGAGGCAGAAAAGCTCACGCCTGAAAAGAGGAGACTTAGAAAGCAATTATTTCTGCATGAGCTGATCCCATTAGCCTCCACACGCCCCAGGTGTGCAGATCCAGGATGCTAGGTTTAGCCTTACTTTAGTGTTGCAAATTACACTCAAATCCCCCTTATCCTCAGCAGCTTTATTGTTGATAGCTGCTTCTGGAAAGCACCTTCAAGGTGCATTACTTTAATTCATGGTTTGCCTTGGTTTGCCTCAGCTTCTCTCTCCTGTGTGCTCTGAAAGCCACCCTGTTCTCTTCTGTGCTTCAGCCTTTCTGGTCCCTGTATCCCAGCACCTCTCTGCCCAGCCTTCAGCACAGGGGACCCTGGAGGGTCAGTTCTGAGGTTGGAGGCTTTGTCCTGGCACAACTTCACACCTGGGCACTGCTTTCTTCTTGCATCTTCTTGCACAGACAGGTTATACCTGCATAGGGGCACAGCACAGGGATTGCAGGTGACTGCAGATGATTCACAAGAATACATACGATCAAGGTGTTTTTGTGCTGTTGTATGGGAACTCATTAAAAAGCTCCTAACATTTTTCCATTTGGCATTTTAAGAGCGCAGTTTTTTTGCACTACGCTGGAAAGCTCCTCTGGCATTTGTGAAGGAGGTGAATCTAAGGTTCCCAGGCTAGGCTAGAGACATGTTACTGGGACCTTAGCACTGTCTATTCCTCAGGGAGGAGAATCGGAGATTTACCCAATTGGAGGCAGCTTTTGTGACTACATTTAAGGTATTTATATAGATTTGCAACAAAGCTGAAGAGGTGTACTTGTGGATGAAAGCATTGTGTCCTCTGGAGCCTGTGGCACCTATCCATCTTTATGGCAGCACGTCATCTTTATCATCTGCATCACACAACTGCCAGAAAGGGCTCACCTGCCCTTTCTGGGTCCACACACAGGTATCTGTACCCTGGGTCAACCTGGCTTGTCTTTGGGTCCCTTTGGTATGAAATGTGGCGATACCTGTTTCCGAACATCTCCTTGCTGAGGTTTGTAGCACTTTACAGCTCTTTATACACTGTTTACCCATTTCTATTTCCCCACATATTAGGGTTATTCATCCCCCTCCATTTCCGTCAGTGCTCCATGTGCTCTCTTACTCCACAAGAATAGGATCAGTATAGTCTCCATGCTTTCCCCTCCCAAAGCTCTGTTTTTGGTCAGTAGAGAGTGACAGACCTAGTGGAAGCTGACAAGCCAGAAAGCTGGGTGGCAGGGCTCTGTTGTCCCTGTAATGACTGCAAAAACATCTATACAACTCTATGCCTCCAACAGATCGGGGGCCCTTCATTGCAAGCCTTGGAAGAGCAAATCGACAAACACCTGAGCTGGAAACAGACTGCCCCTGCAAGGAGGCTGGTTACAGTGTAAGAGGAGAGGGAAATTCAGAGTCATTAAATAGGAAAGGATCAACTCATCATGTGCCCTGGACTTTGAAGCAAGCACAGCAGGGTAATAGAGTAACTATGGCTTCCCTTCCCCCACACGGATAACTGGAGTCCTTTTTCCAGCAAGCACACAGCACACAGCTACATAGAATCATAGAATCATAGAATAGTAAGGGTTGGAAAGGACCTTAAGATCATCGAGTTCCAACCCCCCTGCCATGGGCAGGGACACCTCCCACTAAACCATGCCATCCAAGGCTATGTCCACCCCCACCTTGAACGCTGCCAGGGATGAAGCATTCACAACTTCCTTGGGCAACCCATGCCAGGGCCTCACCACCCTTACAGTAAAGAATTTCTTCCTCATATCCAATCCAAACTTCCCCTGTTTAAGTTTAAACCCATTACCCCTTGTCCTCTCACCACAGTCCCTAATGAAGAGTCCCTCCCCAGCATCCCTACAGGGCCCCTTCAGATACTTGAAGGCTGCTATGAGGTCTCCACGCAGCCTTCTCTTCTCCAGGCTGAACAACCTCAACTTTCTCAGCCTATTTTCATACGGGAGATGCTCCAGTCCCCTGATCATCCTCGTGGCCCTCCTCTGCACTTGTTCTAACAGTTCCATGTCCTTTTGATGTTGAGGACACCAGAACTGCACACAATACTCCAAGTGAGGTCTCAGGAGAGCAGAGTAGAGGGGCAGGATCACCTCCCTCGACCTGCTGGTCACGCTCCTTTTGATGCAGCCCAGGATACGGTTGGCCTTCTGGGCTGCAAGCGCACACTGCCGGCTCATGTTCATTTTCTCATCGATCATCACCCCCAAGTCCTTCTCCGCAGGGCTGCTCTGAATCTCCTCCCCGCCCAACCTGTAGCTGTGCCTGGCATTGCTCCGACCCAGGTGTAGGACCTTGCACTTGTCATGGTTAAACTTCATCAGGTTGGCATCAGCCCACCTCACAAGCGTGTCAAGGTCCCTCTGGATGGCATTCCTTCCCTCCAACTTATCAACCGAACCACACAGCTTGGTGTCATCGGCAAACTTGCTGAGGGTGCACTCAATCCCACATGACTCATTTTCATTTTACAAGGCTGCTTGGGTTTTACTGTGACAAAATTCAGTGCCTGTAAAACTCAACTTTTTATTATCACCTTTGGAAAATCGCATGCTTCTTCATGTTCCTGTTGGTGTCCCAGACTTTCCTGCTCCAGAAATTTCTTTCCTGGGACACATTGTAGAATATAAGGGATGGTCAGCAATCTCCAGATTGCCCAGTTTGTGCAGTCTGTGAACTTTAACAGTGCAAATACAATTAATGTATTTTACCATATCGACTTTTTGTATCCTGAACACTGTTACAAAGACAAGGAGTTCTAATGCTGTTCTGCGCACTTCTGCAAAGCAGCCCTGTCCTCAACATACTCTCTTGCCTTAGGCTTTCTCAGGGGGGAGTGCAGTACTTCTCCTCTGCTTCTGTTTGATCTGACCATCAGTTCTCTGTCCTTCAGCTCTGATGTGGCTTTACCTTTCCCTCAACTGCAGGTGACTTTGTTTTAGTGTTTATATAACCCCCTCTCACCCCACCAACCCATTCATACTGTGGAGAATTGGCATTCTTCACCGCATCTCAAGTCCATGCTGTTCCTCACACTTGTTGTGAGATTGCGTGGGGAAGAGCAGCTCTGTCAGACCTGCAGTTGCCATTCAGCCCATGGCTCACTTCTGAAGTGCCTGGGAGGGAGAGGCTGGCCCTGGTCACGGCGCATGAGGATTATAAGCACTCACAGAGCTGGCACTGGAGTCAGGCAAGTCATCCTCTGGCTTTTACAATGAAAACCATCATCATTAGGGTCCCAAGGAGCTCAAGCCTGATCCTTTGCATTTGGTTTATCATTTTAAGGGGCTGCTACTCTATTTATGGCAGGTTTGGGTGAAACCAGATGTTGGGGTAAGTCATCCAAGACTGGGAATTCAGCTCTGGAGTCCTTACCCAAAGAAGACTGCAACTGATTGTGTAGCTGGCATTTCTGATGGCCTGCCTGTCTTTCCTACTCTCTAGACACAAGAGCAGTTTCAAATAAATCAGTGGATTTAATTTCTTTTATCAGTTTGATGTCGTGTAGGAAAACTGTATTATCCCAAAGGAAAAAGTCACTTTCGTCTACTACTACATACCTCAGTGTGGAAAAATAACTGAAGGATCATTCTGTGCCTGATTTACATCATGGCCTGTGAACTTTTCTGTTCTGGCACAACTGAGGAGGCAGGGAGCTGCAACGTGGCCTGGGAAAAAGCAGCAAGAGTAGAGGGGTAGGAACTCCTTAATCCATATAATTGCCAAGCCAGTGCATTATGTGTACTCCTCAATTCTCTAATTTGGTGGCCTCTTCGGATTTGTCTGAAGACAAATCTGTCTCTCTGCATGACAGCAGGGAGAGGCTGGAACTGGTTTTAGGAGATTGTAGACACACAAGAGTTGCAGAGGACATTACTAAACTGTAGATTTCAGTCAGTAATCCCCAGGAACATGAAAATCGTTAGCTTTGGGGATTTCACCATAGTGTCACTGCACTGATTTGTCCTATTGAACACTGGAAGTATATGCAGGTGGCTCATCCTCAGGAGCTCTCAGTGAGCTAGAGCTGACCTAGCCAGGGATAGGACACAGGTGCTACTCCAACAGAAGTGTTGACACTGGCTGTGCTTGAACTTTAATAAAGGGGATCCTTTTCTGTGGTGGATAGTTAAAAAGAATAACCCCAGGGAAATCCAAAGAGCTTGAGGGTCATTTTTATTGCTCTTTTCTGGTCAAATGCAGCAGAATAATCAGCTGTTGCTTCTGCCTGATATTTTAAAGAAAGACTCCCTGGAGATTGAAGAACAAAGGCTATATATGTGTGTGTGTATATAAAAATATATACATATATATACAAATATAAAAGGGGGAGCAGAGAAGCCTCTAGCAAGGGAACAGGCCCTTTTACCCCAGCAGAAGTTACTGCACTATGGTGTGTGACGCTGGAGCCCATGGAGAAGCTGCCCAACATCAACACTGTCAGTGCTGTCTCTTCTCTGCAGCAAGGTTCCCCACCTCAGGCACAGTCCTGGGTGGACACACAGGGACTCAGTGCAAAATAGAGGGTGGCTGTTGTGAAGTGTGTATGTGTTACAAGTGGGTGTGATTTTGCTGTTCCTCCTGAAATAAAATTCACACTGTTAACTTCAGGATGAGCAGTTTCCTCAGCACCAGAAACATCCACTACTCTTTGCTCCCCTCTCTCTTCCCTGCTTTCCTTAATCACTGTTTCCTTTCAGAATCTGTATCCCCCTCCTTAACAAAGGAACAAAAATTCATCACCACAGCTGTCTTGCTGCTGCTCCACGCTGCTCTGCTGCTCCATGCTTAATATTCAAGCTGGAAAGCCAGCAATTTTGACTTAGGAGAATTACTTACCCTGCAGATCTGGTAAAGCTGCTTTCTGCCTGTGCTCCTCTCTTCCCACCATGTGTGTGAAAACTGTCTCAGATTTCACAGTGGTGATTTCTGCTCCTAATATCAAATCCTGAAGGGCTCAGCTCCTGAAGTTGTTGCCAAGTCATTGAACACCCATGGCAGATTTGACTGAGATTTGGTCCAGTGGGTGAAAGAGAAACGGAGGAGAGTGATTAATGGAAGTAAATAATATCCTGAATGTGAGACTTAGAGCAATTACATGTGCTTCCCATGAAAATAAGTATGATTACTTATTTTGCCTGCAGAGGGGTTTTTTTGGCACTGTCTTGTTTTACTGAGGTTTTGGGTGCCCAAATGGCATTGAAACTGGGAACATAGGGCAGAAAATTTGCATCAAAATCTCAACATCACACCTTGCTTCAGCCATATATACCATCATACTTATGTGGTGTTTTCTCTGCCGCAGACATATGTCCCAAGATGTACCAGTGGCAAGCAGATGGTGTTGCGGCTGTGTCCACCATGGGATCTGGATTGGATCCCTAGGTCAGCCACAATTTAGTTACCTTCAAAGACGGATTACATTCCTCTGTGTCACAGGGCATTGAAAATAAGCTCCTGTAATAACTTTTTATTGCTAATGTAATAATTTTTGGTTAGAAGCTCCCTAGAGAAGAAGCATTTAAGTTGCAACATGTAGCTGTATGTGCAAGGAGACCCTCAGGTTGGGTAGAAAAGCCTATGCCAAGATGTTGCACTAGCACAGTGGTGTGAGGATAGCTGTGTTCTGCAGGGCAAAAGGAGCATTGCAGCCATGACACAGGTCACAGGTATTCCACTCTGGTGTCACTTGGTCCAGTGAAGCTGGGACACTGCGGGGTTGTGTCTTCTAAAGTAATGCAGAATTCTTGGGATGGTGTTCAGTGAAGAGCTATATTAGTCTCTTCCTGCAGCTTTTAATTAATCAGGTCCAATTATTAAGCTTATATCCGTTTGAACAGTGGATAACACTGGAAGGAATTCACTTTCAATAAGTCATTTTCAGATAGGAGATTATAAATGTTATGAAGTCTGCACAGATCAGTGCGATCTGAGCAGCGATAGCTCATTGCTGTTAATGCTGCAATGTGTTTATACAGGGAACAAATTGGAAATCAGGAGGAGCAGAACCAGTCTTTTAATTTGCAGAAAAGCAAACATTTATAATTATTCTGCCTTTAATTCAGAGAACAAACACAGCTGTTGTTTGAGGCTCTTAATCTGATTACTGAAGTGCTAGCCTTTCAATCCAAGTGAGCCAAGGGGACAAGCACAGCCCTGAGCCAACAGAGCAGTTCTTTATGGCAAAGGAGTCTCAGGTGAGGGAAGGACTGCTCTGGCTTCCAGCTTGTGATTAGACCCATGTACTTCAGCTTGTTTTAAACGTGCTACTTTCCACCTTCCGTTTAATGTATTCCCCGCTAGGCTCACACACCCAAGGTGAACTGGGAACCAGTCAGCTGTGGGTTTGTGCTGCTGGAGGACTACTTGTGATGTGCTGGGAAAGTTCCCAAAGTCTTTTCTCACCTTGCCTCCACCTCCTGCCTCCTCTGCCAACTGCCAAAACATCACACTTGCCACTGACAGCAAAGAAGCTGAGGTAGTGTCCCATCTTACACTGCTCATAGCAGTGTCTAGAAGCTCCAGGCAGGCTCAGGACCTGCACAGGAACTGGGGCACTGGGGCAGTGATTTCTGGCTCTCAGAAAGAAAAGAGCTACTAAAGAATCCTTTAAAAGCTGTAACTGCCTTTCTGAAATGGGGTGGTATTATATTCCCTTTAATTCTCCTAATGGAAACATTAGTGACTGCTCAGTTCAAATGAGCTTCAATGTATAATTTGTTAATGTAGTTATATCCCATGGCAGCTGTCAGTTTGGAGAGAATGGAAACATCCTGGCTTTCATTCATCTGTCTAGGGAAGTTCACTGGGGTTCAGATATTTTCTACTGCCCCCATCCTCTATAGCAGGCATAGTAGAACAAATGTCCTTGAGGGCTGGTGAAAACTTGCAAGGAACAGAGGTGACGTGCAGAAAATGATATGATGAAAAGAGACCATGGGGGACAGACAACAGCATATGTCCTATTTTGCTGCAGGGCCTTTCTGTTTAAAGCAAGCTGCAGGGTTTGGATGTAGTATTGTCCTACCTATGCAACTGGGGATTTTTTCCTCATGTGCTTAGGCTTCAGCAGCAGAGATCTCTCAGGTTTCAGAGTCTCTCTGTAATTAGAAAGAACAGCTTAAATCCTGACTTCAAACGAGAAGCCACCAATCTGCTGTGTAAACAGAGAGCTTCAGTGAGCTCCCGGGAGGGCTTTTCAAATATGTTCTCCTAAACCCCTGGGGGGCAGGAGCCAGATCATGAAGGGGATGAAGCCCCTCATCAGTACCAAGCAATCACACACACTGGGGACATTAGGAAGCTGCCCGGTGCAGCTGCACAGCATGTAGGTGCTTAGTTTAAGAATATGGCTGTACCTTCTTTAATGCCAGATCTCTGCTTTCCTGTAGCCTCCCGAGGCTGCATAACTTTTGTCTGCATCAGGAGGGAGCCCAAATGATTTCCTGCCTAGGTAGTTGAATTGCATAGCATATGGTGCTGGCCTCTGTCAGATGCAGGGAAGGAGGAGGAGATTTGGAAAATAATGTAATACCCGAACCACCATCAACTCTACAAGGACAAAGTTCCCTTTTATCATTTTTTTGATTAAATTTGAGCTGGTAAGTGACATCTCAGGTGTTTGAGACACACAGTGCCACATACTGAACAGGCACTGGGCACCCTCCAGCTGGGCCTGCCTGCCTTCCTGTAAAGCCACAGATATGTCTGGATCCTGAAACAGCTTCATGGCATAGGCTGCTGGGGCCTTCCCGGAGCTGCTGCAAACAGCAGGAACAGTGTGCCTTGTCTTTGTATGGATATCAAGAACAGATTAAGAGGTAGACTGAGGTGTGAAAGTCTACCAGGCCTTTTGCAGAGGATAAATGAAATCTATGGAGGAAATCTATTGTCCCACACTACCTATCTGTGCTAATTGTTGTTAAGGGGGTTTGAATGTTGCTATAAACAGGAATCTCTGGAATTCCCTGGTAAGCACATACAGCTGACTTGCTCTGGAAATTGTCAGTTTAGTAAGTGTAGGTGAGGTGCTACTTAGTTTAAGAGAGTTTATGGAGACTTCAGCAGGCCAAAAATGTATGAGATCAATTCCCTGTGGTCCTAACTCTCAGCAAAGACCAAGAAAGAGCCTGGAAGCTTAGGAACTGATCAGGAAATGTACCACTGTGTAAAGGCACCTTTATCCCCACTTGTGCTGCCTTAATTCTGTCTTAAATTGCTCATGAAGAGCCAGACTTAGCATTGCAAACCGATCTGTACAGTCTTACTTGCTTTTAAACATTGCTACTGTGAAAATACAAAGAGTAGACCTGAAGAAGTACATTTTGCCTACCTTAGGTCTTTCACTGCAAAGCCAGCTGACATTCCCCCCGGGAACTGTGCAAGCAGTGACTGTGGTACATTCAACCTTAATTTTCAGAGGGAAGAGCCTGCATGGACCCTGCCATGGCTCTCAGCCCTGCCCTGCCATCACTGCAGGTTGCTGATTCTTCTGACTCCTCTGCCTGTCCAGCCCTCCCAGAACCCTCGTGCTTTGTTAAATCTGCACAGGCTGTTTGGCAGCATGGACCCAGTGAGCAGGATGAGGTGTTTACTTAATATAGAGGGGAAAGCACATCTTTAGCTATTGATGCACTCTGGGAAGGACTCTCTTTTTGCTAGATACTTGCCCCCTCTATCTTCCCCCCTTATTATTTCATACTGCAGCCAGCTCTCAGTCTGGTTATTGTATTGTGTGGCTAGGAGGCTTTACCAAACTTTTCCCTGCAGCTGTGGATGACTATTCTCCAAAGAACAAGCAAAAGACCCTTGTAACATCCCATCCTTTGTGGGATGAATGGCAACAAAGAGGCAGTCAGCAGCACAATGAGACAAGTCTCCCATTTCCCTGAAGCCTCCCATTCCTGGTAAGGACACTCAGTCTTGTTATCTTGGTCTAAATCCTGACGACTCTTGTGCAACACTTTGGGCAGTGGGCAAAAAGGCTGTGGACTGTAGGAGGTAGTTCTGGAAAGGCTTAGTAGAAGGTAGTGCTGCTGTTTGGGATGAGTTTGAAACCCGGAAGCCTGTGACACAGGCAGCTGTGGGCTCCCCAGCAGCTCTGCCAGTCCTTGCTGTGGCTCTACCTGCATGCTGGCCTGGCTGCCACTGAAATCAGAAGTAGAGAAGTGGAAAATGAGGCACAGCTTTGTTTGAACTACACATTTCCAGTCATTCTGGAAAGGAATTCTCATACCTGGACTGCTGACTGGCAGTATACCATGTACAGACCATGTATACACAGTTGGAAATGAGATGCAATATTCCAGGGGGAAGGTATCTAAAGGTGCATAGTACTCAGTCATCTCTTGGGCTATGTGTGTGGAAATGCACACATGATACTAGAGAAGAGTTATGACTGTTCTCTTGGAGAAAGATCCCCCAGAAACTGCAAAGATCAGCAGTATGAGCAAGAGGTGATGTAAGATTTGACCTGGACTGAAGAAGTCTGGTTAGCCTGAAGAAGACATCAGATAAAAGGCAAATCAGTCAACCCCATTTAGGTCAGCTGACCCATAGTGATTTAGTGAAAGAGGGACGTGAAAAGCTTTTATGCTAAAAGAGAGGGGAATGTAATAGCAGGCAGCAAATTGAATATCATGTGTGACTACAGTGTGTTATGGTAGCAAAAGCAAGTAGCTAACAAGATTCTTATCTATGTATGGAAAGGCACAAAATCACAGCTGAGGGAAGCACTGGATCCTCTTAATGCCTGATGAAATCCCAAGCGAAATATACTGCATTCAGTTCTGGGCTGTATCACAGCAGAAAGGCATAGACAAATCCGTTAGGATTCAGGGAGAGGCATCAATATATACCGTAGAACTGGAGGGGCTGATTGGTGAGGGGGATGGAAAAAAAGCTGCATAGATAACAAGGAGCCTGAGAAAACAAGATTATATGTGTCCATGTGCTTGCCAGGGGTGAGTTCCACAAGGGAAGAGAATAATTTAAGTGGCTGTAACAGGCTATAACCAGGAATAATGAGATAAAATTATAAACCAGGGGTGACAGTAATATCAGGTCCCCAGGTTACCATACCAACAAGTCTCTTTTGGGGAGAAGCAAAGGGAAGTGTTTTTGCATGGCATACCCAGCTGGAAAAAACATCCTTGGCCCTGATCCCTTCCATGGTAATGGCTCCAGGTAACTGCTGCAGCAAGGTTTTCGGTTTCCCTGTTCTGTTTTTTACCTCCCTGCTTTGACAGATATTGATAGCCTTGCCCTGAGCACTTCCCTTCTCCTTGCTTCAATTGGACCTTAGCGTACAAGCTCAGGCTGTGCTGGGAAGGGTCTTGCTTCAGCTGATCTCTTGGCCTCTATTGAGAAGCAGTGGTGTTGGGAAAGGGTAGCTTTGGAGGAGAAGGTGGGTGGGTGACTTCCATTAGCAGTCTGTTGGGAGAAAGTTGCCAGCAGTAGGGAAATAATGGTGTGTTGTGCATGTGATCCTTTGCCCTTTTGGCTGATGAAGGAGCCTCAATCAGTCCTGCCCCTCTGGGTTGGGGATGGGAGTGCACACTGGGCCCTCTGTTAATAGCTGGGAAGAAATTCAAGCAGCCAGCATCACCTCCAACACAGGCAGCCCCTCAGCCAGTGGAATAAGGCGTGAGTTTCTCTACTGTAATGAGCTTGTTTTTCCATGAAATTGCTGTAATAAGCTGTAATGCACAAAGAGCTGCAGGATACAGAGTGAGTGGGTGATAGAATAGCAGATGAAATTTCATGTTGATAAACGTAGAAATAATGTGAGAAAAAACAGTGATAAGTGGATGTGTACATACGTTAGCTATTGCCACCCAGAAGGGAGATCTGGAGCCATTCTGGGGAGGAAAACTGTGCAGCATCAGTCAAATTGGAGCTGGGGGAGGGGATAGTTGGGAAAGGAACTGGCAGCAAAACAGAAAACATCATTATACTGCTGTAAAAATCCATGGTGCATATGTGTCTTGAATGCTGCCTGCAGTCTTGGTCCCCCAGAGAGGATGCAGTGAAATAAGAAGTGTGGCAGTGCTGGCAGGAGTCCTGCAGTGTGACAGGGGCCTCTGGCTGGGAGTGAGAGGCAGGGACAGAGCTGGGAGAAGCCACAGGGTGAAATTTGGAAGAGCCATGGGTCAGGAGTGGCAAGCAGTGAAGCAACAGCTATGAAATTATTCCCTTAAAAAGGGAAACTAACCAGGCTCTTCAGATGGATGCTAGACATCCATCAGGTCATGATGTGTGTGGACACATGAGTAAGGAATCATTATTCACTGTTTATCACAGCATGGGAGCTAGGGCTCAGGAAACAAAGTTGTCAGGCAAAAGTTTTAAAGGAAAGTGAAAAGAATTGCTTTTTCATCAATGCATGGCCAAATCTGGGGCTCATTGGCAGAGGATGGAAGTCAGCGACATGATTACAGATGAGTTCAAAGGGTTTGGAAAAGTAGAGTCTAAAAAGAGATGCTAAACTCAGAGATGCAGATACATCCAGCTCAGGAAGTTTCTATGGTTTAGACTGCAGAAAACTGGGGGAATTTCCATCCTGTTCCTATCCTGTGTTTGCTTTAAGCTGCCACGTTGGCTGCTGCCAGATAGGATGCAGAAGAAGATGGGCTTTAAGTCCAAGGCAGGTATTGGTTACTGCCAGATAGGATGCAGAAGAAGATGGGCTTTAAGTCCAAGGCAGGTATGGCAGAGGCTGTGTTACAGGTCTGTCTGTGGCTAGATCAGTGCAGATTCCACGTCCTCCAAGAAGCAAGGGCACACTTCGCAATTAATGTACTCATTCTTGTGCCTGATGCTCTTTCGTCACAGTCCTACTCCAGGGAAGGGTTAGCTGTTCAGGAGCATGTGCGATTAATTCCTAACAAAGAATTGTCCTACCATTTCCTTTAGGGGAGCAGCCACAAGAAGGTAGATCTTTGTTCTGCATCACTGACTGCTTTAGGTCATCCCCAGAGACAGGTTTAAAGCAAAACCTATTGAACCCTCTTGAACTTTAAGGAAACTCATTCCTGGATTTTCCATCTGGCTCAAAAGCTCCGCAAGGGGCTGAGATTCAAACACCTCTGAACTGAGGGGAAGTCTGGAGCCAGATCCACAGCTGTAGCTTGAGGCCATCCTGAGCTTTTCATGTCAGCTTTCTTTGAGAGCACCGGCTCTGTTCCTTATGGTGCAGATGTGCCACAGACCATGTAGCAGATAGAGTGAGAGGAATTCCTCTCACACACCACTCACATAGAAAATTTACCTTCAGGTAAACTACATTAAGAAGGCTTCATTATATTGGACAGCTGTTTATGCTGCTGAAGAGTGTGAGGAGGCCTTCTTTTCTGCTTTTCCAGGACTTTCATCTCCCATCCCTTTCAGGAAGGGTAGGTGTAATAAGATTTAAAGCTCTGCCATGTAATTGTCATGAAGTTTATATCCCATGATGCCTGTTTGTGAGCTGAAATAAATGAATCACCTGGATAAGCCCTCTCTCTCTCCCTTCTCCCAAGCACCCAATGTGATGAGAAAACTGCTGAGAAACAACCACAATTAATGATGGGGTCACATTTAGTTCAGTACCATCTGCTGGTTAATTGGCTGATTCCATTACAGTCCCCCTTATCTGTGTGCCAACATAGCTTCTAACAAGCTGCTTGCTGGGTAATTAATCCTGTCCAGGTTTAGATCCTGAAGCTGGGTCTGCTTTAAGGGACTGTGACATTTAAAAAGTGCTTCCTCTTGCTGGCAGGGCTGCTTCACTCAGAGCTTCCTCTTGCAAAGCCTGACTGTGGGTCCAGCTGGCAGAGAGGACATGCAGAGACATTGCTTTCCTGGAGGAAAGATGGCCTTTAGCTTTGTGAAAGAATTCAGACCTTGTATTCCACTCATTCCTTGTGCTTGATGCTGCTTGACAGATCACTATTTAGGCAGTGCCTTGAGAAGTTAGCTGCCCCCTACTTGCAAATGTAGATCATTTTAATGAACAAAACCATAACAAGATATAATCATCTCTGCTAAAACATGGAAATAGTAAGTAGTCAAACAGACATCTGATCAACAGAAAGAAAGAGCAAGAGGAAAGTGACAATGGAGAATCATTCTCCAACCGGACACTGGCTTGATGGGAAGGGCCAGGCTTGAGGGTTCATGCACAAAGAAGGGCAGACCTGAGCAGAGTCAGCAAACAAGCAGTTGTTGGGGAGGTCTGTCACTTCTGTCACTGCTGTGCCTCTTGTCACAGGCTACCCAGGTGGGCTTCTGGAGGTGAGGTGTACCCTTGTTTGTCCCAGTGAATGGACAAGACCAAAGTGTGGATTTTGTGTGCTCTGATCTAAAAAAGGCCTTTCAGGTTTCTCAGGTAAGCTGTAACTGAGGAGGCATTCACCTCCGGCTGTGATGTGCTGGGGCATGTGCCAGACAACCAGCAGGAGATATGCACAAGGTGATTAAGGCAAGAAAATAAAACCATGGTGGAGGTGAACAATTGGAAACATTCATTTGTGTAGCCTCTATCTTCTGATTGTAAATGTAAATACTTCTAAAAATGAGTGCATGGAAAGTAGGTCACTTTGGAATAACAGGAAGCAGGGATGCTGGAGGTGTACTTGGAGAAGGCATAATGCCAGGATTAGCAGGGATGTAAGCAACTGGATGCTTTGAGCTGTAGGGAAAGGAGAGAGGTGCTTGTAATTTTACTACCCATTCTCAGTCTGCGCTTATTAGTAGGAGGAGATTGATCACCTCTTGCTTTTCTGATGGAAGACTTTCCAGTATCAGGTGCTCTCAGTCCTTGCTTTAAATTGCATCAGTCAGATGTGAAAGTAGCCCAAAAGTTGTTAACAGCTACCCAAATGGTTTTTACTTCTGAATGATGGAAAAGAAAGGAGATGGTCTCACAGACTGCAAGATCTAAATCAAATAGGACTTAAAGAGGTTAATCTTGACGTATTCCTCAGAACCCATGTCAGCTTGGCCAGTGCAGGAACACCACGCTTCTCATGATCTCAGGGGCCTCTGCATGAGTTCTTGCAGCTGAGCTGGGTTTTGCTTCAGCCAACAGCCCGGTGAGCTTGAAGTGTGGAGGGCAGGTACCTGGTACAGAAAGAAAAGACATCTGCCTCCTTGCCAAACAGGGCAGGAGAGACTCTGTTGGCTGGGCTGCCTAAACAACCAGGAGTGAGGACCTGACACAGCTTCATAATTGTGAGGGTCAGTTGTACATCCATGCACAAAAATCTTCATTATCAATCATTTCAACTTTGGACACTGGTCTGCAAACTTGTCTGCACCTATCAATTCAGGCAGATGAAACACAAAAAAGGGCACGTGATAAAGGAGAGATACTGGTGATGAGAAGGGATTGCTTTCGAAAGTGGTGCCCCTCGAGGAGCTGGGAAGGCTTTGTGGCTTGCAAGCGGGCGACTGTGCTGAGGGGGGGAGATCAGCATGATAAAGGCAGAATTGCTGAAAGGACACAAAGGGAGCTAGGGAGCGGGAAGGGGAAGGCACTGAATAGGGCATGGGGTCAGCAGTTGAAGTCTGGAAGAGTAAGTACAGATGGAGGGGAGAGAGGAAAGATGTGACACTCGCAATGAGGCAGACGAAGGCATCTTCACTAGCGAGGTTTGGGTGAACTAGAAAGTGGGGAGAGATGAGATTGCACAGCAGTAGTGAAAGGAAGAGGTGGACATGTCTGTTCAGTTCGTTCTACTCACAGTCAGTAGCTGGAAAATCATTATTTCTTAACAGCATAAACAATCCTCCATTAAGAGAATGGAGTTATGAATGAAAGAGGATGGCTTCAGACACCAAGAGAAGTAGCGCCTACTGCTGTGTCTTTCTTCCTGTGGGACTGGTGAGAGGCAGGACAGCTGATCAAAGAGTTAGATGTTTTTTCTCTGTGATCACTGGTGTCAGAAAGGAAAGGTGTTTGGAATTTCATAGCTCATGCTCTGCTACCGTACGTTATAATTTTTGTTTCTGATTCATGACTAACTAGCAGGAAAGCTGGAATGTGATGCGCTGTCTACCTTTGAAATGTGTGCCCATTTGACAAATCTCCATTTGGCCTGGAGAGCTGTTCCCCTGTTTTCCTGTCCTGCTGCAACTCAGCTAATAGGCTTGCAGCATACCTGCTCCTTTTGGACGCAGAGATCTCTGGACACCCACAGCTCTGTTATGTTGCCCAGCCCCTCAGTGTGGGCTCCCAACCACACAGCAAGGAAGGGCTGTTCCAGTAGAACCTTGCCAAGTTGCTGCTACCTTTGCTTTTGATGGCTAACAGTGCCTGCAAGCTGATTTTCACAAGCATTAGAGGGTTCTTGGTTTTCTGGCTATACAGCTATGCCACTTTGCAGTTTCAGTTACGGCTACGTTTGGGATATTCCCATTTCATACAACTTTGGAGCTCAGAATGTATCAGGGCTGAAGACTTTTGAAGAAAATCATCTGAGGAAGGCAAGAGGCACTCCAATATGTCAAAGAACAGACTGGGACTATTGATGTATTTGCTGCCATGTTTTCAAACTGCTGCCTGCTGGGAGCCACATCCATCTGTCTTTTGTTTTTCTTCCTCCAGAAGTATGTACTAAGTACCATCTGATTTACTTAGAAAGAATGAAACAATCACTGTTCAAGGGAAAATCTAATGCAATTCAGGTCATTCTAACTTCAATAGATAAGGCACCTGAAGGCTTTTGTATTATTACTGAGAATATTAGAATTGGTGAAGCTTTAAATACAGCATTTAGAACATTGGGAAGTTGTTCAGCCTGAGTGTGAATGGGGTTGATGCAGGAAAATCCTGAGAATATCAAGATAAAAGTTAGGAGTCTGACAATATTATCATCATTGTTGTTGATGATGATAATGTTGTTATTATTATTATTAAAACAAGCCTGCCTTTGCAAAGGTACCAAGGAAAACTCATGTTGGTTTCCTGTATAACTTCGTTGCCCACAGTCATCTCGAATATCAAATGCAATCTGTTGAAATCTATAGTCCTGATGTTCTGCCAGAAGGGAATAGATGTATATCCTATATAGGTTTTTTTTCCTTTTTCTTCAGGAGCCCAGTGTTAGCCAATGTAATTCTGGAGAGGCAAGAATTTTAAAGGGCCAGGCCCACGTTTTTCTGATGCCATCCATGGAAACTAGCATTTCTAACAGAGCAGTGCTCAATTCTGTTATTTGTATCTGTGAGTGCCTTGCAGCTTCTGTTGGGTTGTTAGGGTTTTTTTGTTTGTTTGTTTTCTAGTGAACTTAGCTAAGGTGCAGTTTCTGTTGATCTGCTTATGCTGTGGAAGGTCTGAATTCTGTGGTGTTGCCTGCACATTATAAATAATGTACACACATTTTATCCACATACTGTGCTCCCTTGTGAAAACCTGCGAAGTCCCAGACTATCTGGGAACATTTGTGTTCTCTGGAGTGCAGCACTCTCCAGAGTGCAGCACAGAAGTCCTGTCAGCAAGAAGATGCATCAGACCTCTTCTGCTTGCCTTTTCCATAGGTTTGCTCTGTGCATCTTTCTGGGATAGTTTAAGTATGCTGTTCAGGGATGTGATCTTTTGCTACCAAACCAGTAATGCTGGTCCTAATAATCACTAGTCCTACATAGATGTGCTGATGCTAATAAGCCTCGTATTGGTAAAAACACATTTTTCTCTAATAAGGGAGGTTTTGTCAAAATAAGGGTGCATTTTAACAGTTTTCACACAAGGAAGGAGAAAGGGATAGAAGAGGGGAGAGATGTGTTGCTTTAGCTACACTGGTCTAGTTAAAGTAGCACCATTTTTGTGTGTAGACAAGAGCTTAGGAAATGTGCAGGTCTTAGTCGGGGGGACAGGGCTTTAAAGCAGTCATTGAAGTCTAGTGTCAGTTTTCAAGGCTGAAGAATATTATTTTATTTAGGCTTCCAGACCAGCCTTGCTCCAGGAATGCACTTAGGTTGTTTTTAAAGCAAACATGAAATCAATAGGCTGGTGTTCTGCTCTGCTATTTCTTGCCAGAGCCTAAGGACCACACATGGGTTTTCCCTCCTCTTCGTCACACTGCCAGGCATGCTCTCGGGTAACGGTGGGCAGTAGTTGTGGATGAATGCAGAGAGGTTCCAAATGGCCAAACACATACAGGACATCTGGGCAGTTTTTGCTGCAAAGTATTTTCCGTCAGGCTTGCCTCCAGATATTGCCGTGAAAGGACCAACTCACACCACCCTGTCATGGATTTTATCCAGCCTCTCACTTCAGTGGGAGTTTTATCTGAGCAAAACTCAAACAGGAGCCTGTCAGCTTACCTCACCATTTATAATGCTCCTGGTGGAACCCAGAGCTGTGGTTTTCATTTTGCCCCTGGCAAATACCAGCCCAGAGAGCAATGGGGCACTGTGCTTTCCTGTGTGTCGCTGGTGGCGGGCCTCAGCTCACTCTTGCCTGGACCCTTGCTAGGTGCAAGAAAATAACTTACTTGCCTCCATCCTGCGCTGGTAACAGGGGCTTGGCCTACAGTAGCAGATCCTGAAAGCTTGTCCATGTAGGATTGACTTACAGTGTGGTACCCACTCCTGACCCCAAGAAACCACCATCCTCATGGGGTAAATAACAACCTCTGGCCAGCAACTGACCTCTTTCGAACCAGTGACCCAGAGGCGAATGCTCCTTCAGCTCTCAGCAGCTCCCTTCAGCCAGGCTAGCTCCTCTCCTCCTGCAGGCCTTGAAGCTGAACGTCTGGTACCAAGGCAGGACTCCAGTTAAAAATGAAAACACACATTAGCAACAAGGAGAGAAACAGGATGAAATTGGAAGTGACCATTTTACGTTTGATGTTATTCAGAGGAGCCTGTACTTCATTTAGGACATTAATAGTTGTAACAGAAGCTGTAATATTTCAACAACAGTGGTGATTAGGAGCAAAGAGGCAGCTAATCTCCATCTAAAAAGAGCTAACTAGCCCGTCCTTTAGCCCCCACCGCACCGTCACATTTAAATACCATGAATATTCACTGCTTGGCACCCAGCTGGCATTTGAGCTGTTTTGACACAAAAACCTTCAAACTCAAAGAGTTTTTAATCAGTCTGCAAGAGAGAGAAGAAGAAAGTGAGAGAAAGAAATAGGAACAGAGAAAATGAATCAATGAGTTCAACAGAGAGGGGGGTATCTGAATCCTGTTAACCCCTTCCCTTCCCTGCAGCCAAAAGTGCTGCCTCTGCAGCTCTGCAGCCCTCTTGCAGGCTGCAGGGGATGGAGAAGGGAGCCCCTATCCCTCCTGGGTACCCCATTCTGTTGGCTGCCCGTCCCATCCCGATACCCCTTGCCCCGGGCACTCTATCTCACCTGCCTTCCCACTCTTAGAATGCATCCCTTCCTGCTGCCTTTACTTGTTTCTTGATGCAGGGCTTTTTTACTCTCACCTTTGGCTGTATTTGTGACTGGTTACCAACATGTTTCTTTCACAGGCAGCGCAGTTTCACTCACAATATGTGATGTGCTTTAGAGCAGGCAGTCTTTATCTACAAAGAGTTTTCATCTCAGAAAGATATTTGGCAGTGTTAACAGTATCCTTGCTGGAGTCCCAGAGTTGCCTACAGCCCATACAAACCCATTTGTTTTAGTTTTTGCAGCAGGATTAACCACGTAGCTCCAAACACAGAAAATCTTCCCTTGCCCTGGAAGAAGAACCCCACAATACTCTGAAGGCCCAAGTTTTCAGCACTGTGGATCTGGGCACTGACGGATCTCCCAGCAGTCCCCATTTAACCTGGATAAGTCCTTACACGCAACTGCATTTCTGTCAAACTAGCCCAAGCACACAACATTGAGTTTATGCAGCTTCACACTGTTACGTCAGCTTTGGGCTGGTTGTGGTGGACAGTGTATACCTGATTTGGCAGGAAAGCAGGATGCTGTACTCAGTCTACTGCAGCACCTTGCCATGTAAAACTGACTTGTCTAAACTTTCTAAATGCATTTAACTTGGTGGAGTGAATTTATGCTGCATCCATGCTTCATGTCATATGGCTTTGGAGTTTTTGATCTACTACTGGGAACCACAAAGTCAGATTTACTTTATGATCAAACCGCAGCTTAAGTCTCAAAACTCTGTGGCTTAGACTGCGGACCTCAATCACATGTGGGGAATCCATATTTGCGCCTCAGCTGGCTGAATGTCTGGGGCACTGCAGGGATTTTTCTAACCTACTGTGTCTTCAGTGAGTTTGTTGTGGGCTTAAACTACACATAGGGTTGTCTCATCTGCCTTCAGGGCCTTTAAAACTGAGATGCACCTCGAAGGCCAATGTCGTGCTTCATTTAAGGAAAACCTTCAGAGAAGGGCAGTACAGAAGCCTGAGACTAATTTGGCAGATTATTATGGCCACTGCAAAGGATACTGATATCCAGGAGGGGTCTGAATGAGGAGGTATTGTGCAGATTTTCAGAGGCACGCTGGCGCTGAGGAGAGGTACTGCAAATGGAAGCAAGAAGGCAGTTGCTGGAAATGCTGGTCAGTGAGGAAAATAAGCAACTAGCACTGGAGGAGAGAAGTGGGAGCTGCATCTCTTGGCAGTGTAACAGAAGATCTGGTGGGCGAGTGAAAAAAGAGCAGAGGTAGAGAGGAGCCTGAAGACCCTGCTGTATGGCGTGATGGAAAGGGTGCCGCGGTGGAGAGCCTGAGAGGGAGCAATGTGGTGGCAATGCTGTGTGAGTCAGATCTGCACTACTCTGATCTGCTTGGGCTAGAGGTGGAACATTATGGATGTCAGGGAAAGACCACAAAAAGAAATTAGTGTAATCAAGATGAGAGATGAGATGAGAATTTGGGAGCAGGTTTTTCCTGTGTGGGTTCCCCTAATCTGAAGCTAGTGTAAGATTTATTAGGAGTTACTGAAGCTGTGGTGACATTTACCGAATACAGTCTGGGACTCCTGTGGGAGGAAGTAGAAAGATTTGGGTTCCACATTTCATTAGTGCTCTCAAGATCCTCTGATGCTCTCCACACTCAGAGATGTCACCCAGCACTTTAAAATTTACAAGCATGCACACAATAGCCAAATGTGCTTTGTAATCTATTCCCAGGCAGCAACCAAAGTGGGTTTTGCATAGATTGGTACTCACTCTATTCAAGTTGGTAATTATTTTGAATGGAATACTCCCCATGAAGCAAGCCTGGAACAGCATCAAACCCTATGGGCTGTGGGAGGCACATCCATCAGCTGTACTCTGGGATATATTCTGGAAAGACTCACAGCTGGGTAGGAGGATCTATTTTCCTATATACTGAAATGAGAAAACAGCATGCTCTTTTCTTCAGTCTCTTCTGGCCAACATCTGGCCACTACTTACAATGAATTTGCACAGTTGCTATGAACTATATCTGGGCATGCTTCCTTTGCCTGTGGAAATATGTGGGAATCTAATCATCCACTACAAAAACAAGGTGCTCCAGCTAATACGTCTCAAAGGCCTCGAGGACATGGATTTGGAATGTTTTAGAGGAGGTGGATCACAAGTATTTTACTCGACATTCACCTACAGTTGCCTGACTCCATCATATTTACATATAGTTAACACCTTCTGTATTAGGTAAGGAAAATCCAGGCTGAGCAGCAGGTAGCAGAGGTGTGGAATTGGCAGCACTTACTCATCTGTGTCCACCCTCCCCAGCCTGTCCTGAGAGGAGCACGGTGCTACTGTGATGGTGCTTTGGGGGCGGAGGGCTCAGATTAGACATAAAACAGAAGTTGTGACCATCTGTGGTCATTAAAATTCCGTGACACCTTTTGGTACTGAAGCAGTTGATACTAAAACTAGCCTGCTTGCAGTACAAGGCAGGCAAGCCTCGTGCAGCCCAGCAAGAGGCTGCCTCCTGAGGTTTGCTGGGTGTGTTTTCAGCCTCCAGTGGAGCTGCCTGCCTAAAAGTCACTCATCTCAGAGCTGGGAGCAGAATAGCTGCATCCCTGTAACAAGAAAACATGCTGAGAAGGAAAGAACTAAGTACGGAGTGTACAGCATGCTAATAATGCAGCTCTGTTGTTCCTGTGCCACCCTCTAGCACTCGGTTGTGCTAGAGGGTGGCACATACACAGACAGGACTATTTGCAGGAGATAGAATAATGGAATGGTTTGGGTTGGAAGGGACCTTTAAAGGTCACTTAGTGCAAACTTCCAAAAAATATTTAAATATTTAGTTGGGATCCCGAGAATCCATGCAGCAAGCCACGCTGTCAGATGTAGCCTGGCACTCCGAGGCTATTCTGTGAAATAGGAAGTGCCTCAAGCTCTTGTTGTAGGTTGGATCATGCATAACTCTGCAGATAAATTTAAACTTGGGGTGAAAGTAAAGGCCTCACAGAAAATGAAGTCTAAACCACCATGTAGAGGGGTAGAAAGAGGAGGTGGTGGGACCTTTACTGGCTGACAGCTTACAGATCCCATTCTCAGCAGTTGTTCTCATCCCTGAGTCTCCCTGCTGTGCAGTGACCCAGAGCAGGAACCAACCCAGCTGAAAAATAAACATGTTTTGTTTCCTCGGGTTGTTGTTTAGCTGGATGAGTTCTTTGGTCTCATTCACTGTGTGCTACACAGGCAGTGTGCTGGCATAGCTGATAGTGCGGAGTATGGGCAGTGAAGGCAACAGGGAGTGCAAGAAGAGCAGGACTCCTTCAACTGCTGCAAGCAGCGCTGTTGTCAAAAATGCAACCACAGTCTGATATTAGAGCCTGCCCAGAGCTCCCTTTGGCATCAGGGCTGGCCTGCAGCTTGCACAGAAGGGGAAGGGGGGACAAATGCCTCTCTCAAAAAATCTACAGAAATTCTTGAGTAATCAGGGCAAATCATCCCAAAATGCTGCTGCTGCACTGATGCATAAGGATGCTGGAACCTTGTGAAACTTCCTGGTACAGCATCCTTATACTGAAAAGCAGCGGCACTTAACATCTTGCTTCCTTCCTGCCTAACCTAACTCCTGCAGGATCATTGCTTTTCTGTCCTTCTCTGGGAAAGGAAAAAAAATCTGGCAATTCCTTTTGCTCCTTCCTTGGCACATCCTGCTGTTGCCTTGTTAGGAAGATGTTAGGAAGAGATGCTTGGTCTGGCCTTACCAGTGGAATCTGCACAGCACTGTCCTGTACCAGCCACTTCCCGGGGAGTGCCTCCACCCTGGATGCTGTGTGTCCTTTCTGTTAATGGCCGCTGTATTTCATCTCTGTGCTGCTGCTTCCCAGGCAACATGTGATCCTCTGGCTTCTATAGGGAATGGATTGATGCTGTAAAATGGTCTTTTTATGGAACCTCTTGGCAACGCAGAAAACTTTCCCATTGCCAGGGTGTTCTTTATATTAAACAATTTGTTCCCAGAAAGAAACCCATTTAACCAGATTTTTTCTGTTAAGGGGCTTCAGCTGCATTTGTTGGGTTTTGAGCTTGTTTGGTGTGCTGTAAACTGCAAAACAGTGTCTTGCAATGGATTTGTCTGTGGGAACTGAAGTGTATACTGCTGTAATTCTGCCTGCTGTGGGAGCTCCTTGAAAGCCAGATGTCACATGCAAAGAGTGATCTGTGTTTACAAACACATGGCCACACATACTCAACGCTTTCAGCAGGCACCAAACTTAAATTCAAATCCTGCAGTTTTGCTTCTCTACCCACCTGCCCTGCACCCAGCCAGCACCAGAGAAGGAAGTTCCCAGAACTTGGACGGGATTGTGTCTTTTATTTAGATGAGGGGAAAAAATTACTGTTTGCAGAGGGCTGAATTTAACTTCCCAATTGGGGCCTCTCATCTGTAAGTTCTTGAAGACAGAAAAACACCAACTGCTAGCAAGATAATCCAATTTCCCTTCTCTGGCACTGTGAGGAAGACTGCCTACCCCCCACGCCATGCTGGGCTTCAGTCTGGCAGAGCTTCTCCCTGACCACTCTACCCCCGGCAAGATCCATATCAAAGCTTCAGCCCCCCAGGGTTCATTAGAAGGCATTTATTTCTGCATATTCCGGGAGGGGGGGGGGGGGGGGGGTGGGAGGGGTGGAGGAGGCAGATAACTTTATTCACAATGCAAATAAGCTGCCCTTACTTTCAACCCTTCCTTCAAACCAGGAGACATTAAAAAAACATGAGTTCTTCTAAAATAATAAATACATTAATTCTGCTGGATGTTATATTGCTGTGCCTGCAGAAGAGTGCCCAGGCACCATTTGATGGGAAAAGCCAATGAAATCTGTTAACTCTGCTTTTGCCCTTGCTCCCTAAAATGCTGTTGAAAGTTAAGCTGTGTGGGCTAAACACGTATTAGAGCACTTGACTCGTTTAAAACAGATTGTTAGCAGGTAGTTTTGCACAACAGGACTAAGATGCTTCAAGGAATGAGGGAAAGTCAACCCAATTCTCTCTGCAAATCTGAAGTGCTAGTCTGTGATTTACTAATGGGGAGCAGTGAGTTATTAAGCTCATCGCAATGTAGCATCCTGCCCTCCTGGTCCAGAGGGAGCCAGCTATTAATAAATCAGAACCCAGTGCTAAGCTACAGGGATAAAAGGATCTACATTAACATGAAAATATTAATATGTGGTAGAACAGATTATCATCTAAATGGGTTAGAATGAGATAGCACCATTGTTTGGAAGAAATGGCGTGCTTCAAATCTCATTAGAGCTGTAATCACACTAGCAATGGAAGATATCTTCAGACCCTTGGAAGTCTTTGAATGCTTGGTAAATATGGTGATGATGCTGGGGGGTTCAAACATCTGCCCGAGGCTTGTCTTTCCTCTCAGTGTCAGCCGCAGGGTCTGCCTGAAGGGAGCAGAGACCCCAGGTACAACTGAAGGGAATGATATGGCTGTTCCTTCTGCAGGGTGTGCGCTTGCAGAAGCGCTGCACTCCTCACTGGAATGGGCATTGCCCAGAGGCACCCACGACTGGGGACAAGCTTCTCTGCTCCACTTCCCTTAAAAAACATTATCCAGAGCCCCTGGGGAGGTGGGTGGAAATCTGTGGGATGAGGCTCTGCTTTCCCTCCCTCGCTCTGCAAACAGAGGGGAACTCCACATAACAGTGGAGGGGCAGAACAAGAAGGGGTCATATTCAGGGGCTGTTTCCTCCCAGGCTAGGGTCCCAGGGCAGCCCCTTCAGGGATGTCTCCTCTGCAGTTGCTTCAGGGGCATCTCCTCTGCAGCTGCTTCAGGGGCTGTTTGGCATGGAGTGTCCAGCCCCCACTGCTGACAGCATGCTTCACTCCAGGCCTGGACATTTTTAGATCACTTATACTAAATCAAGTAGAATCTTCCCTGTCAGGGGTTGTGGTGCAGCCTGGCACGTATAAGCAGCTTCCTGAAAACACCGGGACTGCTAGCAACCTGTCTGCCTTCATTCATCACACCTAGACAATAACAGTCCCTTCTCTGCTGGCTGGGGAGCTGCTTTCCTGGGATTTTCTCTATCACCTTCAATGATTTTGTGTTTCTCAGGTTGCCTCTTCACTCACTCAGCCCCCAAGGCAGCCTCATTGTTCTGTTCACAGGACCCTCAAACATGGTCCCAGGCTTGGAGCCTGTTGGGGTTTAAGCCCAGCTGGTAACTCAGAACCATGCAGCCGTTCACTCTCTCCCCCCTCCATCCCCCCCGCTCCCGGAGGGATGGGGAGGAGAATCGAAAGAATGTAACTCCCACGGGTTGAGATAAGAACAGCCCAGTAACTAAGGTATAACACAAACCACTGCTGCTACCACCAATAATAATAATGATAAGGGAAATAACAAGGGAAGAGAATACAACTGCTCACCACTCGCTGACCGATACCCAGCCCAACCTGAGCAGTGATCTAACCCTTCCAGGTAACTGCCCCCAGTTTATACAGTGGGCATGACATGCTGTGGTATGGAATACCTCTTTGGTCAGTTTGGGTCAGGTGTCCTGTCTCTGCTTCCTCCGGCTTCCCCTCCTCCCTGGCAGAACATGAGGCTCAGAAAGTCCTTGGTCAGAGTAAGCGTTACTGAGCAGCAACTGAAAACATTGGTGTTATCAGCACTGTTGCCAGGCTGAAAGTCAAAACCACAGCACTGCACCAGCTACTAAGAAGGAGAAAAAATGACTGCTACTGCTGAACCCAGGACAGAGCCTCACAGCTGTTTCCAAGCTTGTCTCCTGTCTCTTTCCGCACAGGATCCAGAGTGTTCAGATGGTCAGCATCCCTGCTCCCAAGTCTATTGCAGACAGTCTTCTTTCAACTGAAAGGAATCTTTCAGGTCTGTGTCCAGCTGAATGGCTTCTGACAGTGTTTTGTATAAAAAAGACATTTAATTACATGAGAAGCCTTTAGTACCTACCCAGAGAAGCATGGTGTGATTTGTCTTGCAGCTTTTCACCAACAGCAGGATGCAAGTTTGTGCAGCTTAGCCCACAGCCCACCAAGCATCAGCGCAGTGACTACTTACTTGCCTGTGCAGCAGCATTGTGTTTAGCTCACAAGAACCATTCCCAGACTTCATTGGGAATGGGGATAGTGGCTGTTGTCAGTACTCTCTGGCTATAAGAGCCTAGTTCAGTGGTGTAAAATCTTGTCATGCTTTTTATTTTAGATCCAATCAAAAACTCAAATGGCTTGAGATTTCACTAGCAGAGAAGGTTCAGAAAGGAAAATGCAACAACCACTTGAGAAGGTTGAAGCCAAAGTCAAACCATGTTGCTCCGAGCTGTTATTTTCCTTCGGCACCTGTGGCACTTCCAGCCTTAGTCACCAGACTAAACTTTCCAGCATATCCTTCAGGGAAGTGCCCAGCCAGGCCAGCAGCCTGGGCCATGCTTACTTCATCACAGACATCTTTCATAAATAGAGCTGTTACAGACAAACAGTGGCCCAACTGCCTAGGGGAGGCTGGCAAGCAGAGTTTAATCTACTCAAGGAAGGACCTTTCATAATGCATGGGTTTGATTTTCACAAATATTGAGACTATTCTTTGCATTAATGATAAAGTGGATTAAATGTGCCCCATTTTCCTAGTTAATGTCCCTCTGGAGTTTCACTGGGACCAGAGCAGATCTGGCATTTAAACTAAAGAAATCCCTGTTTAGTGTGTGGGAGTCTCTGGGGAGGCCACAGATCTGCATTGCAGCTGTGAAATACAGCATCTCCTCTGCTGCTTATCAGAGATCTGTGCTTCTCCTGGGAAAATTTTGCCCAAAGGATTCAGCCCTTGCCAAATTTTCAACTGGATTTTGTTTGTTTATTTTCAGTTTCTTTTTAAATATCTGAAACCAACAAACTTAGAAACTGCTCTAAATCTATCAACTTGAGTTAATCACTTAGAATAAAATAATAAACCAATTAATTCCTCCAGCCTGCCAACTTCTATTTCTAAGACTTAGTCTAAAATGGATTTAAATGACTGAAATTCTAAACCCTGAAAAAAATTGAGTTTAATTGAAAAGAAACAATGTTTTTTTCTCTTCTCCTGTGCTACAGTTCCTGTTCATGGCATCTGATTCACCTGGATTTTAAAATGGTTGGTATCAAACATGCATGTGTGTGCAAAATGCTGCTCTTCTGACCTTTGCACTCACTTTGCAGTGACAGGGAATGTAGGAACCCAAGGAACGAATCATGTAGAACCAGCTCTGCCTCATCTTCTCCCCAGTCAGTCCTCCTGGAGAGCTTTTCCCACATCTATGCTCTCCTCCTTCTTCTTTGTACTCATTTATCATGTAAAAAATCAGGGCAGGGATGGAGCCACATATTTTAGGTCCAGAACAACCTCTAATTTTTGTGAGGTTTCTACTATGCTGAAAGGCAGATTTTTTATATGATGCTACATGGACCCTGGAGGTGGTGTCTGCCTATGAATGTGGTTGCATCTCCCCTATCTTCAGGGGTGCTCCAAGCAAGTGGGTGGCCTGGGCTCTATCAATAGTGTGTGCTAATCCATACTCCATTTTGTAGAGAGGCATGGTAGAAAACACACAGCTACAATCTATTCAGGGAATTTGTTAATATTAGAACCTTAGGGAGCAGCTCTACTTACATCACAGACATCTGTTTGTTGGAAATATCAGTTCAATAAACAGTCTTCTCAGCCTCAGTATTTTAGCAGTACAGGCATTACAAATGAGGATGATGTTACAGTCCTTTCCAGTCCTAATGCGGGGTCATTCTCCCCAATACAGAGGTGAAGGTCCACGTTTTTTTCTCATAGCTGCGCAAGACAGGGACATCTGCAGCACATGAAACACGTGGGTGCCAGCAGTCTTAAAGAAGCCCCCAAAATGAAACCTCAAAAAAAGTGCACTTCCCAAGGACCCAGATAAGACTCATACTGGACTCTAAAGATGTTGGATGGAGATCTTCCAGTGTATCTCAGCAATAAATACATTTGTCCTGGAAAAAGCTTCAACTGCATATTTTGAATGAGATCTTTTTGCTTTGGAGAGAGCTAATGATCAAATATCTGTAGGCACTCGCCCCATGTCATCATCTGGGATCGTGCTGATGGTGGTAGCATACAGAGCTGTCTGACGTCATGTATGGCCAAAAATGGAGAATCTCAAGTTTCTGCTTGTTTCTGGTGGCTGTCCAGGGAATATGGTATTCACCAAGGAGGACAGTGAAGGGAAACAGCCCTCTAACATAAAGTGGGTTCTGATGTTTGTATCTATATGCAGTGTATACAACGGCTATTGTCTTTGAAGAGCTTTGCTACCTGTCTCATTACCCTGGAAGAATTCTTTGGGATATTAAATAGAGAACAATCAATCCCACTAACAACAAATAACCCTCTGGGAAATAAACACAGTAAAAGAGTTATGCTTGTCTTAGCAGATGTTGCTAGTTGATATAACCTCAAATTCAGTGGTTATTGAATTTGAAGACCTTTTCTGGAACTATTAAGAGAATATGCATGTGATGGGGTAAATGATGAATATGATTTAGCTTTAAAAGATCTGGCTTTGTAATAGCACATTACTCTAAAAAAGTATATTTCACCTTACATCCAGCTGGGTGAATGTCTTGTTATGATACAGCAGCATCACAGTACTGTACTATGCTAGATTCAGGCCCTGGCTCCAGCTAAAAGACTCAGGATGTCATGATGTGCTGTTTGGGGCCAGCTTGCTGTAGAGGAAATCAACACTCACAGCTGGATGCAGACCCAGAGTCCCCATTCTCCTGCTACTGCAACCAGTATTTTTGCCCTGCTTGTTTGACTAGGAATGAATGGGACTGGTTTGGTTTTCTTCCAGACTAGTTGTATTTAGCCTCATTATAAACTCCACCATACACTGTCCTTTTCCCTGCCTTATCTCCCCTCTCTTCCAGGGCAATGCTGGAATGCTAGAGGGGTGCTTTTGCTGGGAGCTGTTCTGAGCTAAGAAGACAGGCCAAAATGACCCTTCTTCCTGCTTGGTTTTTCAAACAGCTTCCGTCCGCGGGGAGGGGATGTATTGAGAATGTGTGAGAGAAAACACTGAAAAGGGAGAAAAAGCACAAAAAAGGAAGGGAAAAAAAGTACAGCAAGGAAGCTAGAGACAAACTTCCAGTTGTGGATTATTTCTCACCCAGGCTCTAATTAGGAAGCCTCTTATGGGACTGTGAAGCTGTCAGGCTGCCAAATGTCAGCGTGTTTATCGGAGATCAGGCAAGTCTCCTGTCTGCAGCAGCTACAGTTTGGTGCCATGATCCTCCTGGGTTCTTCCAGCATGTGTGACTCACACTCAGCACTGCACTGCGGTAGCAGTGGAGGGCTTGTCATTTTCCCTAAGAACCCAGAAATAAATCTTCTTCTGGGATTTGATCTCTTCATTCTGGTTGTGCACAGAGAGGGTTAACCACAGGGTGCAGAGCCGCTCCAGCAGTCTGTGACTCAGATTCCCAGGGAAATCCCCAGCTTATCTGATGGAGCCTGTTAGTCTGCTAATTGAATAAGCTCCTATTAAAACTGCAATGTTTTTTAATGACTGCTAACAAAGGGCCAGATTCTGATCTGATCTTTTCTCTTGGGCTCATTTTTGCTGATGATCGGGCCCTGCACCTGAATGCCGGGTGGGAGGGTAGCAGCTGCTTCCCCAGAGCCTAGCCTTGCACCAGAGTGTGGACCTGAAACCAAAACCCCAGCTCTATGGCCTTCCTGGTGCAATTGAGTTACCAACTGGGCACCAAAACTTCACTTTTAATGAGCCAAGGCTTCATGAAGGGTAATAGGCAGGAAGCTTTTAATGGGGATCTTTAGGAAGAGGGAGAAGGCTGCAATGCAGCCAGCAGACGAAAGCATTTGTTGGGAGACTACAAGGACTCCATGTAACATAATTGCTGGAAATATCTAATACATGATCCAAGCCCTGCTCTGAGTAATTAACTTTCCCAGTGTTGAAATCAGGTTGATTTGTTGATTCTGAATATAAGATGTTGTCTATGTCTGCATAGAAAAAATGCTGTGTGCCTCTGCATATGCACATTCAAACCTTAATTTTAATTAAAATTATGTGCATTATATCTGTATCTCTTTTTCTCTATGGGAATTGACTTTGAGAAGGTATTTGACTAATAGGAAAAGAAAAAATTGCGGTTAGCATTTAAAGTGAACTTAGCTGGGTTCCAAGGGTACTTCAGAGGGAGAGCCTAACAGCTCTGATTTCAGCCAGGCCCTGCCCTCCCCAGGATGGGGTTGAGCTCTCACATGACCCTGTGAACACATTTGCCTTCCTCATCTCACCTGAAACTCCCAGTGCGTTCCCCAAGCCTGTGTGACATCAGAGCCATGAAATGTTTTCTAATATAATCATGAGGAGACTCTATTTTTTCTTTGAAACCAGGAATGAGATCAGGCCGCCTTCACCCCCATGTGCATCCACACCTACTCAGTTCCTTTGTGTGTCCCTTTTGGTTTCCTCCTGGGAATGTTTTTATTAACATGCTTCTTGTAGAAGGTCCCGTGTACTCACACTAACACTGAGCTGCTGCTTGAAAAGTTTCATAAGCAATCCATAAGTGGTGGGGGTTTTCCTTACGATAACAATGGTGAAGTGTCAAAGATTTGAAGCTCCTGTTATCAGCGGCAGAGCCTAAACCCCATTTCTCAGCCCATTTCCCATTCCCACTCCCCGGCTGTCAGATGCTGTGACACGGCTCCATCATGCCACGACTTGCGGTCCCAATAAACAGAAAATGATTTCCAACCGGCAAACACGCTGTTTACTTTCCAGAAGAATTGCACTTTCCCATTTGACAGCTAATCAAGGGATCTCCCGCTGCTGTCAGCATGGAGAAGTGTTTAAACACAGGGATGGAAGTTTAAACATTTTCTCATTATCACAGAATAAAAAAAAGTAAATTAAAAAATAATAAAAAACCCCACCCCAAAATAAAGGCGTTGAGGCTCAGGGCCCCCCTGCTGTGCCGGTAATGAAGCGCTGCCACGTGACTCACCGGCGGGGGCTTTTATCTCTGCCCCAATATCATTACTGAAGTGACACCTGTCACATGACCCACATCAAGGCTTTCATCTGGGCTACCCAAATGCAGGTCTGGCTTGTGAGGAGGATTTTCCTGCAGCTTCCTCCCCCCCTTAAAACAACATTGACCACTTGCGCTGTTATAGGCATGGCTTGCAAGTATTAAAGCTCTCGTGTTTTTTTTTGGGGATATGTGATTTGGCTGACAAAGTTGGTCTGGGCTGAAGTAAAACAGAATCTTGGCCTGGGAAAGAGGTTATTTCATTTACTTCGAGATGTTTTTACAGCAAATATTTAAGTCTGCTGTTAAACTCTCTTTCCCTAAAAAGGGATGTTAAAGGATTTCTCCAAAATCTCAGATTTGTTTTTAATTTTTTATTAGGTGGTGAGAAGAAACAGTTTGATGACCCTGGAGCACAATGATCTCCATTTACATGCACTTCAGAAACTCTCACCTACGTTACCAGCGCATACTACCTCTGCCAAGAGAAAGTTTTCTGGAAAAAAGGAAAGGTCAGTCCTGCATCTCTTTGCCAATGTCTGGGATTTTTGTGAGGTCTTCAACAGCAAACACCTCCATTTGCGATGGGCCCACATACACAACAGCAGTACTGAGCGCTTACTTGCTAGAACCTATTCAGTTATTACCTCAAAACAGAACATCAAACATGCAGATGTGACAGCGGATGACCACCCACATGATCTAGATGTGAACAGGCTGGAGATAAAGGAGCCTGATCATCAGGGCTTTTTCCTGCTCCTCCTTTCCCACTCCACACTCAGCCATGCATGAAGTCTGATACTTCTCTGACCCCTTCATAATCTGATTCAGCTCAGTAAAGCAAGGAAAAACTAACTCAGCAAAAGAATTAACAGCTTTCTACCTGTTCAGTGAGTTAGATCAGTTCATCAAGGGCTTAGAAAGGTGCCAGAGAGCAAGAGGGAAAGACTGTGAAGCTTGAAGCACAGAGGGAAATCAGGGAAGCAGGACCGCCTGTTTGGGTGGCACAAACTTGGTACATGAATTCAGATGTTTCTTTTCACCTGGCCTTCTTCCCTCATTACAACACTACGTCCATTTGTTGCCCCTGAGATTGTGCAGGCCAGGGGATGGAAAATGTATGAAGTACTCCTGATGTGAATAGTGCTCCTGTTGATTTGGGAGAGTAGTGGTTCTAGGGCAGTTTCTCTCTCCAATCTGGCATATTTAAGGCATTGGGCCTCCAGTGTTGATATAATGAACAGAGGAGTGTTGGGTTGCAGGACATCCTTTTGCCAGGGTCTTTCTGGCTTTCTGCCCCTCCATGTAACAGAGCTAGAATGTATCATTTAACTCTTTGTCAGTTTAGTGTAAGAATTTTGGAATATGGCGTATCAGCTATGTAAAAGAGCAAAGCCATTCTCTCTGCTGCTCCAGGAGAGAAGACATTTATAACTGGTGGTCTGGATTGACACCATGGGGAAAGTGATTCAGATCTCATCATTAGATCCCTCGCTGTCTATGTATAACTAATCCTTTAATTTAACATACCTCATGCATTTAGTGGCTCCCAATTAGGAGCAGACATCCAGCCCTTGGCAGGCATTAGAGATCCTGCTTCTTCACTGCTCTTAGCCCAGCCATCTCCAAGAGTGCTAAAGGAATGTAGAATACCTCATCCCAACTTGGGCATCACTTACAGCCTTTCTGAACATGCATATGACAATGCAGCATAACTCAGAAGTGGAGAGCTGTCTTTTACCGACACAGCCAGCCAGCCACTTTAGAAAAGCTTCTTAATTGTACCAGTTCTTAGAATCTTTTGCAATGCAACAGCCACTGCCAGTGTGCTTAAGAATTTCTGTTCTTCTTTAAAAAAAGGTTCCAAATGCCCTTCTCTCCACAAGTAAACCTGCACATGGGAAGCTGACAAAGAGACACATGCCTAAGTAGAACTCTATAGGATATTCTGGCCTGATCTTGCTTAGACTGCTGTGAGGTCACTGTAACCAGATTCATTGCAGAGCAAATTAGAGGCAGAAGGTTCTAATATCGAGACAGATTTCTGTTCAGTATTGCAAAGGGAGGTCAGGCATTCACAGTCACTTAGACAGTGGCTATGTTTGGGAGATCTGGGTCCACACAATCTAGACGTGGAAAGACTTGGGGACATAGCTCTCCTTCTTATCAAGGCAGAGAACTTTAAGGACTGTCACATAACACAAGGAATACCTCTTGTTCTCTTCACTGAGCAGTGCCTGCAGATAATCCATGTGCTCTTTTATGTAGCTAATCTATATGCTCCTGAAATTATGTCTATAGCAAGGGCAAAGGAGAACACAAAAGTGTGCCCAGATCTGTAGTGTTTGGTCAGCAAGAAATGGACGTGGGTGGGTCTGGAGATGTAGCTCCCTTACACTGAAATGACACCTTCCAGCTCTTTCTATGGCTGCCACCTATTTACCTGGTGTTTCCCCATAGCTCCATGACTGATTTTGTTCCAGTGCCTCAATGCTCTGCATAATTCTTGCTCAGAGAAGTTCTCCCAGTCATGCCAGTGACACTACTCAGATGAATAAGAAGTATTCAAGAAAGTTTGCATGCCTGCTCCTTAATGATTTATCCTTGCCTTCCTGTTGTTCACAGATCTGCTCTGAGGTTACACCAAGGCTTCTGGTTTCTGATGTCCCAGAGTCCAGAAAAAGTATCCCAGATATCTGAAACCAAGCCAACTAGCACTTGAACACAGTAAATTGCTTGCTTTCCTAATTCCTCCAGGAAGAATGCTGTAAGAAATTTCACCGTAACTGTAGTTGGGGAAGAGCTCTCTGATTTCCCCATGTATCCTCATCAGCTCTCACCTCAGATTAGCTTTCCTTCTCATAATCCCTCAGCAGACCTGAGATCAAGGAGAGGAAATCACTCTGGCAACTCATTAATGAGCCAGGACTTCCTGCAACAGTTGGACAAAAAGTGGCCTGTGTTTGGCTGCATCTTAATTCTTTGCCATCTCCGCTCTGCTCATCAACACCTGCACACATTTGGGACCCAATATAAGAAGACCCCTGAATTCAGCTCTAAGCAACCAGTCTGCAATGCACATGCCTAATGCTCTGCTGGTGTGGAACCAGTATGCTGGTAATCCTGTTAGCAATGGCAGAAGCTCCCTCTAGGAAATTACAACAAATAGTCTTCAACAATTCCTTTGTTGACAACTTTATCCAAGAAACCATCTTCCCTGGAGACTTCACTCAACTTTTGACTAATCCCCTCCTTCCCTCAGGAGCTCTTTTGTTGAAGGAGATTGTAGGCAAACCCCAGGAATGACAGGTCTCTGTAAGCCTTGGATCAGCCTCTACATTCTTTCAATTGTCAGTCCCCATCTGTCCTGTTTGTACATCGATCTTCTGAACCAGGGATCTCTCTATTAAGTGTCACATCATTGAGTTTATTCTGCAAGTCTAGTGTCCAGACTGTGCTGTTACATCTTTGTTGCCAAGTCAATCTTTCTGACATTGTTTTCTGAAAAACAAAAGGCAGGACATCTGCACAATTTAATTCTCTTCTACTGAAAGGTGATATTAAAAAACACTTCCTTCTCCCCGAGCAAACTCTGTCCTTTCTTTTTTTTTGCATACTCTCAAAGGTTTTGTTTCATTTTGTCAATATTGAGAATTATTTCAAAGATCCTTGCTGTAAGGAGGCTAGAATCTGTCCCCGTTGCAATGGGATTTTGTTAGGATAAAAATCCATGGCCTAAGTCCTGAATCAAAAGGAAAAATAAATCCTAATTACAAATATTCTGCAGGGCTAGTGCCTCCAGTTACTTTCCTTGTTAACAGTTTAAACAAGCTTTAATCTTTCTGTAGATTCACCTACACTTGGCCAGTACAGTAGCACATACATATAAAAGGCACTGCATTTTTTATCTGCATTTTGAGAGGCAGCATGAGAATGGAAGCTGATGCCAACAATCCATACATTCCTCCTCAACAGGCAGAGGGAAAGAGGTGGAATAGCATAGAAAATGGATGGAGTGTTGGCATGGAGTGTATGTCACCCTGGGATAGACACCTGGCACTCTCTTTCCTTCCTGAAACCAGAAGGAGAACAAGGAGGAGACTGTGACAATGTTTTGTTCTTTGCTGTGTTGCTCAGGGCCCATGGATCCCTGATGGAGCCTGGTATGTTTAGTTTTTTGGCTTTGTCTATTTTTGTAACTTAACTCAGGTTGGCCAGTGAAGGAAGGCTGGCCAGTTTCATTATGTTCCCAGGAAATTCCATTCCCTCATGTACCAGCATGAGGCTGTTGTGCTTTAGATGCCTATCTACTTCTGATTAGATTTGAAAAAGCATACAGAATCCCCTGATTTCCATTGGTAGTCTATTAAAATGACAAAAAAATTACTGTTTCATTTATAACCTTGCTTACATGTCTGAATCCAGATGCCTTTTTAAAGAAGAGAACTGATAACATGAACACCATCACTTATAGAATGTTTTCCTGTAATGAAGTGCAGAAGACTTGAATTGACATTTAAGCTTCTTTGGTACATTTTTTAAGCAGCATAAAAAAGGGACAAAATAACTTTCAGGCCAAGTTAATATTAACAAAAAAAAGAAAATGTTTAATAAGAGTATCTCCTACTCTTTTCATGCTTTCAGTATTTAAAATTAAGTATTTGTGAAATACTCTCACAATCAGTTAAAACTAGTCAAATCCAAATGCACTGAACTGAAGAATGAGTGCCCTCCTCAAATGAGTTGTCCCAGAAGCCTCAGTGGAACTGACAACCAGCTTCTTGGCAGGATTATTTCCTCTGTGATCATGGAGAGGGAACAGCTGCCCTGTCTGCACTTAGCTGAGCAGGTGAGCAGGGAATGTATTCACGCACCTCCAAAACCCAATCTGGTCACAGGGTTGGCAGTGTCAGGTCCTTCTTGAAAGGACTGGAGGCTGTCCTGTCTGCCTGCTGTTGTCTATGTGATGAGGGCAGATGGGGTAGAAAGAGGCTGTGAGATCAGGCACTGAGTGCTGGGATCTGATCTTGTAGCAGGTACATCTATATGCATTTGAAAGCACAGACAGGTAGCTGAAGTTTGCTCTGTTAGCACAGCTTAGGTTGCCTCTTAGCTTGGCAGAAAATTGGACAGTCATGCTAATTTGGCCTCAAGATCAGTTTCCAGGTCTGCCCTGCAAGCACAGACCCAGGCAGTGACACTGACTGGACACACGCTGTTAAGTTCACAAAGTAAACAAAGAGACAGGATATGACAAAAGGGTATTTCTTTCAATAATTTCAGTAATTATATCAGTAATTTCTTTCAACAACAATGATTTTAAGTGATCTTTTTGTCTTTCTGTAGCAGGAGATGAAAAATGTTGATGCTGAACCATTATTTTGGGGTATGTTTTATTAAAATGGTGATTAATTAAAACCAAGGATGTTAATGAGCTAAAGAGATTTTGCCTAGCTCTGCTCAGGTTCCACTGTGTGTGAAATCAAAACAAGTAAGCTATAAAATGTGAACTCACTAGACAAGGACAAAGGCAAACAAAACAATTTGGTCAGTTTGAGCAATGGAGAAATGAAGCAATATTTTGACTGGGGAGGCATCAGAGGAGGCATCCATCTGAGTCTTGGGAATGTGATGAAACAAACCCAAACCTCCCATGATACTACCAAGCATTGTGGGCCATTGGCTCGCTGATCTCTGAATGTAAGATTTCCCACTTTGTCCTCAGCCTGGGATGTGGTCATCCAGCCCTGGGTATCAGTTCTGTTTTCCCACCTTCAATATACAAAGGAATTCGTGTGCTAAGGACAATGGCAGCAGCTTTGGCAATGGCAACTATACACTTACCCAGGAGTTAGTTAATCATCTCTGCTTTCTACCAAAACTTGCTTGAACCCTGTGAGAGATGGCCTTTTCGGTAAGAAACAAAGAGGTCACAGATTTCAGGTTGCAGTCTCACTCCTGGAACTGTGAGCACTGATTGTCCCGGACAAAAAGCATGTTAAAGAGAAAGTTGCAAAATGATCCTTTTCCTTCACTGTGCTACTTCCCCAATGCTCTCCTGTGACATTAGCCACAATATAAACTCATTCAGGATCCTATTTCTCAGTTCTCCATTCCTTCTGCTTGTTTTGGGAAATGATTTCTTTAATCTAGGCACCCTTCTCTAGAAATCTCATCCATGTGGGGTTTTTTTTTTCCTTTTCCTTTTTCCTGGAGCAACCAGCAAAATTCTATTTGGTAGAACAGTGGTAGAAATGCAACCCACTAATCAAAAGGATTCAAATGGATCTACACACTGCCAAGCTCTTTCCTTCCCACCCAGTGGAGGGGGAAAAAAGGAGAAAGAAAAAAGAGATAGAGCGAAGGCACAGAGCTTCTCTCCTTCAGCAATCTCACAAATGCAAAACCTTCCACTCCAGTGACTCCTCATTAACTTACCAAATCTGACAGTCTAATTATCGTAGCTGCTTCACGCTTAGAATAAATAAATACTAAAGTGGGTGTTTAAAGAAATTGAGCAGTGAAATTCAGTCATCTAGACAGTCAATAGAGAGTTTATTTTAAATTTTTATATTCTTATGTATTTATATCATTTCAGGAAAATAATGAGATAGTTGTCTTTCAGGCTAATTGAGTTCCTAGGCTCATGGTTGCTTGCTGTCACAATCTCAAACTTAGCTTTAACTTTGTGCCTTAGAAATCTGATCACTACATCCCCATTTGCTCTTTTCTGCTGGGTAAAGGCAGAAGTGCACCTGAGGATGGGAAACAGCTACGTGAGAGTTCCAGTCTGGATGTCTTTCACAGCAAACAAGACAACTAAATCTTCTCAGATTAGCATTTAAGAGTGTTAGAGGGAAAATGGAAGTTATAGAAACCTCAGCTATAACTTGCAATTAGACAAAATACAGAAAAACATCTGCTAACCTCTGATGCAATAACGTCTGCCTCCATGAGGGTATTAACAGCACTCCTCCCCAAGAGCAGTTCATCTCCCTGAACAATAAGACCTTTATAGAGATTCTCTGGCCTGAGATCAATGGGAGTCAGAGTATTTGATCCATGTCTGTAGGACTTTGTTTCCACAAGTCATGTGGGCCAAACTTTGCTCCAGTTGTGATTTTGCAAGAGCATGAGCTGGGGAGTGAGCAAAGGAAACCTTCCTTCTTTTCCCATCTTCCCTTTCACCTTGTGCTTCTATACAGGGCCCAGCACAGTCTGCTCCAGACCAGTGCCCAGGGATGAGCTTGAACAGGGCAACATCTCCAGAGGCCTGTGCCCTTGGCACACATTTGCTGTGATGTTGCAATGGCTCTTTCCCAGGGTGGTGGCTTAATGACAGAATACAAAACCTGAGTGTCCTGTCAGTACTTACTCAAGCAGACCTTCTACCACTGCGGAGATCAGGCCAGGTAAAGTGAAGGATGTTTTTTCTGAGTTAAGTCAAGATTTGCTTTATCACTTCACAGAAAAGACTGCTTCTGGGTCAGGAGTGACAGCTGATTTGCTGCTCAACACCAACTGTGGTTTATTCCCTTATTAAGACACAGATTCATACATCTTGTGGGAACTTCTCTTTCTAGGTGTCCATATCTGATTTACAGTGAAGGATAGCCATTTGCTCTATACAGAGGTGCCAAAGCATAGAGGAAAAAATATTTCAGTGACTATATAAACTTTTTAGCTATATAGGAAAATCTAGGCAAACCAGCCAACCCAAGCAAGGTGTCCATGAAAGTCTGCTCTTCTTTAGATGTGCCCTGTGGTAACACTTACCAGTGTTGGCTAATCGCAACAGTAGTAGGGTTTTTAGAAAGCACTGGCTTACAGCCTTAACCTCCTCGTTGCTTATGCTTGCTTTGTATTAGTTCAGATGCAACAGGCATGAAAATGACAGTGCTCTGTCAGCACCAAGCCTCCCTCCTCCTCCCTCTGAAAAGCTGAATAGCAGGCTGTTTCAGGAGAAAGGCTACAGTGCCATCACCACCTGGCACACTGGTTTTGAATTGCTGGGAGCAGGTAACAATCAGAGACCAACCATACCCAAAAAGCAGGAAGTCCCTCCTAGTCAAAGCCAGGATCACACCCGAGCAACACACTATCCTCCTCACAGAGCAGAAGTTGGTCCTGACTTGATGACTAGATGCTAAGCCAACAGTATGCCCAGAGTTAAATGTCTCCTGAACTGTGAGAAAGGTCAGTCCTGAGCCTGGACATCGGTCCAGTGGGGATAGGATCTGAGGAGCCAGCTCAGGCCTCCCTGGCCAATGTGCCCGAGTTGTTCGGTCAGAGCTCTTGCAGAGTTTTCTTGGAAGCACACTGGTGCTAACCCCAAATCCCACTGCTCACCCTCCCCGCTTGCAAGTCTACTCTGAAGCATCCGTGGGCAAAAGAGAGGGAAAATAAACCAAATCTATAAGTAACAATAATCAGCTGCAAATTGTTACTCTGTCTGACTTGTCTGACAGCAGTGAGATACCTTCTCAGAATGCCCTTTGCACTTCAGGACTGATTCCGAGTTGAGAGCATGGCTCTTGCTTTCTTGATTCAAGGATCTCATCTTTCTTCCAGGAGTGATTAATTGGACAGAAAACATTCTGCTTTAGCAGGTGGCAAAGGGTTAGACTGAAGTTTTATCAGAGCTGTTGTAGTGCAGGCCTGCACTACACAAAGATAATTGTCTCAGGATTGGCTTAGGCCAGAAAAAGGACAGCAAATGCTCCAGTTTTATGAAAGGTCGTCACTGCCACCCTTCAGGCTACTATTCACAGTGTAAGGGAGTTAGAGATTCCCCCGCTCCTCTCCTCTTTTGCTATATCCAGAGGTAGTGGTGGCATGTGCAGAATTAAGGGCACCAAAATCGTGAGTGGGGTTTTAACCTTAGCAGCCTCTTCTAGCACTAGGGGCACAGGAGCGAGCAGCTCTAAGAAAAGGCTTCTCTGCAGACCAGCCCCACTCAGGGCACGGAGAGTCTTCCTGTCTTACAGCATGGGCTGTAAGCAACATGTAAGCATATGAGCTTAAGCATAAGCAACAGCAACCTTTTCCCCTCAGCAGGAGCTGACCACTGGGGAGCAAAGAGCCTTGTGCTCCCTCTCATCCTTCCCAGGACCAGCACCCAGCTTCTACTCATTAGCATTTCCCTCAGTAATCAGAAACACGACATTTGGAGGGTACTCATTGAAACACTGATTTCTCCAATTATTTTTTTCCTAGGAATAGACCTTTGAAAAACACCCTCTAGCATCCAGCTTCTCCTAGCAACTTATAAAAAGAACAGTTACGGACAAAATTATTTCATAAAAAAAGAAAATAATTTCTTACAGGAACCTTTTATTTTTCCCAACGTTGTTTCCTTCTTACTCTCTCACTCACCTTGGGATCAACCCCCTCTTCCTTTTACCTTTCATCTGCAGCTCATTCTTTGCCCTTCTGAGTCAACTTTCTCCTTCAGAGGATGGGGACTAATAGCCAGCATCCTCCAGACAGAATACACATAAAATCTGCACTGTGTTATCATAGCAACAAGAATTTTAAAGTGATACGGTGTAATTCCAAAATAGCTTGATGCCAAAGTGATGGAAGAGAACCAATGTCTTACATGATTATGGCAATAGGGATGGCTGCATGGCGAATTATTCAGAATTGCCTGATTTTTACAGGCTTAATGAGTCACTCATGAATATGGTCTTGCATGATCACACTGTACTTTTTTTCAGCCCTGTGCACTTTGATTCTGCTCCCAACACTTTGGTTGCTATGATAACGCCATGCAGTTTCCTGTCCACAAGGTACTTCTTGCCGCAATGTGGGGGATAACAAATACGGGATGGTGCATAAACCCAGGTGAAATAAATCTGTCCCCTCTCTGCCAGCGTGTTGGAAAGATTGACACATTACGCCAATCTGTTTTCTCAGTCCTTCTATTTCTCCTCACTCTCTCCCTTTCTCTCACACTGTCTGTCTCTGTACCTGTTTTTTTCCACACACTCTCTCTCTCTCTTGGCACTGACACTTTCATCTTCTCCCTTGGGGATTGGAGATGTCACTGCGGGAAGTGCTTGTCCGCCTCTCCGGCAGCAGCAGAGCCCTGTGGCTTTGACAAACCTCATTTAATTGGGAGGAAGCCAGGAGGGTTTGAAAGAACTGAAACATCCACGAAACTCCTTTTATCAGGCATAATTTAAACTCTGCATGGAAAAAACCCTATATGTATAAAGAAAAGTCAACTTCCCTCCTGCTGTGCGTGCTCCCCTCCTCCCCCCGCGGCACAGGCAGGCTCCTGCGAGATTCCATCTTTTCATTTTTCTAAAAGTGTCAAAGTAGATTTGTGCTCTGTGGCTGGGTGAACAGAAAAGGAATGCAGATGTCTCTCACTCATGCACATACACACACAGAGCACCTTCTGAAGGGCAGCGGTTTGGGAGAGATGCTAGCTTGCTGCTCCTTCACTTGGGATGTGTCACAGGAGCCAGAAATTAGGTTTTCAAATAGCTTGACAACACTCTCCAAGAAGGCTTCTTAATTGCTCCTGTCTTAAAAAGACGCACCAAACTAACTAGTGTAGTGGGTGCCCAGGAGGCAACAGGGAATGTGAGGGCTCTCTGGCCTGTTGCCCAATAAGAGAGGGAGCTTTTCCTAGTGAGGAACAGACATGTAGCTTGAGAGACCCTGTATTTATTGTCAGCTCAGGGCAGAAGAGGCAGACCCATGTGTATGCAGCTGTGTGCTTAAGAGAGAGCAAGGGAAGAAGAAAATAAAGCAGGTAAAACTGAGGGAGGACTGGTGTGACAGGGTATGAGGAACAGCTGTTGTCTCTGAACATCAAAAGGGAGCAGGAGGAGCGGTCCAAGGGAATTGGGGCTAGCACATCATGCTGAGCTGCTGGGAATTCAGGACATCAGGAGGGACCAGCATGTGAGTTACACTGAATACACAGTGTGAATGAGCCCAAGGGAAAGCTCAGGGCCCCTAGGGTCACAGAATGGGGGAGAAATGAGCTGTCAAATCATATATACCTCCGCTTTCTAAATGTACCATGGCAGCAGCCCATCCAGGTCCCCTTCTAGTATCAACACTGCGGTCGAGTGGAAGAAAACAGAAAAAGAAGCTGACAAATTTGCAATGGGATGTAAACTTTGCAGCATGTGGGAGTGGGGAGGGAGGGCAGGCAGATGTCCAGGTGAATGGCACAGACTTTCAAAGTAAGAAGAAACTCACAACAAATAGCATGTGAAGTAGCTCTTAGTGAGATGAAACTGAGTTAACTTACCAGCAGGAACCTGATAGAGCTGAGGAGGCAGAGGGCTGAAGAAGCCATGAACAAGTGCATCTTGTACAGAGATCCAGCCTTGGGGGAAGGCTGTAAGCATCCTGGAGGCAAAATCCTCTACTGCTGGCACCTTGCTCGGCCTAGGAAAACAGGACAAAAAATAGGATAGGAGGTGAGCATAAGCCAGAAAGCCAGAACCAGAATTTGACCCAGCCCTTCTCAGATCCTGAAACAGATAGTGGAGTGACATAGGGGAGCTGGATAAACCAACCCCAGCTATACAGTTTTCCAGGACATTTGCTTTTCTGTGTGAGTTTGGTTATATTGGAGTATGTGGATACAGGATTTCAGCACATATTCATGCTTTCAGAGGAATTTTGAAAATAAATTGTTATTTTGTGAAAAGAAAGTCATAAGGAAGAGAGAAAATGCTGCCGAGCAGATTATATTTTATGTGTCATAACTGGAATATCTGAGGTTGGTGTTACCAGTTTAGAGCAACAGTGCAAGTGCATAAAATAACCTGACTGGCCCAGTGAGCAGACCAGAGGTCAAAACTAAGACAAAATTAAAGAAAATGCCATTTCCCCTCTTTCTCCCTAGTATCAGAAGTGCAGCTGGTTTTAAAGTATGTTGGGATTCATGGAGATGAATCTGTTTCTCAGGATGAGTGCTTAAAATAGATGTAATACACACATGCTCCGTGCCCAGCAAATACCACTGCCAAGTGGTTGCTTTCTAGAGGAGCACACAGCTGGGGACAAGGAAGTAGAAGAGAGAAAACCAACCAACAAGGAAACAAACAAAAATAGTCATTTAGTTTTACAGCCCTTACTTTGTTCGTTTGTTCTGATCATGTTTCAGCATCAGGAGGCCCATCAGAGCATGGCCTGTTGTGCTTCCTCCCTTGGCCCCCACTGGTGTTTCCCCTCCTAGCGACAGGCACAGGATCCCCCTGCCCCTGCACTCCCCCTCCCTAAGCAGGACATTTGACATGCTGACATTTCTGTTTTGAGGAGATAAAATGTAAAACAAAAGGAGGGGAAAAAGCACAGAGAGATCCTGAGAAGCAGATTTATAAAAGCTACCTGGCCTCACTGTGGTAGGTAACTGCTGAATTCTCACCTCCAGCAAAACAGTTCAAGCCCCTGCTGCCTTGGGGAGCAGGGACTGGACAGGGAGCCAAAACATCCAGCCAGAGGCTGCTTGCTAGAGCTGCACATCAGCCTGCCCCTGCCCTGGCAGGGTGTTACTGGAGACCCCCTGCCCCTGTCCTGCTGCAGGCTCCCACACTGGGCAGCAACATGGTTCAGTGCTTCCCCCCATGGCTCAAGGCTTCCTGGTGGTGCCTGAGCTCTGCGCAAAGCTCCCTTTCGATTTCTTAATTGGCCATGGAGAGTCATGGCTGATTAGACTGTATGAAGCAGCTCTTTCCTTCTCAAGAGCTGAGCATGCCAAGGCAGACATTCGGTCATAGCGGTGTAAGGACTCTGTAATGCAGAGTTGGAGCTGGCCCACATGCAGCCCAGAGCTCTGCTGCAGAGGACAGCCTGTCAGTATGGGGCTGTAATGGGGCCTGTCAGCGGATTATGGTCAAAACCCAGAAGTGTAACACAGCAGACTTGCAAGGAATATAGTATTTCTTTGTTCAGGCTGAGAGAGGATTCGTTCTGTTCCAGGACCTGTGTTATCAAGGTGTGTTTCTGAAGATGTGTGTGACAATGGCTGGCATTTCAGCAACCTGTGCTTTGCTGAAAACTGCAGCATGTTTGTTCAGCCATTCCGAGCAGTGTCTGGGAAACCCAGGTCCGCAGGCCAGCACACTTCCCTCCAAGCAGGGCTGGATCCCAAGCAATGAGCTGAACAGATAATAAACAGCAGTGGTGAAAAATGTGGTTACATCCTCAAAGAATATTTGATTCTTGACCTGTGCATGAACACAATCCTGGGAACACAGTTCTGTAAAGTCTTTTCCTACTCATCTATAAAGGCTGTTGTATGCCTCTAAATTAGTATTGGGAAGGGGTTTGATTTTATTGACTCTCTGAGCTGGGATAGGGCGCTTTGCCTGATCAGATATTTGTTTCACTGATACATATATACATTATGCACCTGTGCATGTGTGCATTATGTATATGTGCATATATGTGGACATATATAAGCTCAAAAAATATTCCTTCTTTTAGCACACTAGAGAGTGATTGGGTGGTGTTGGTATGCCTGGTCAAGCTGAGGTATGTAACCATGGCCTGTCTCATAGCTTTTGTCCTCTGAGGAGTGATTTTTTCCCCTCCTAAGTAATCATAAGATTATTTCATTGTCTTGTAAAAATGCCGTCCTAGCACATCTTCCTTACCACTGTTGAGCAACATCCCTACAATCTGTTTCCAGAAATGAAAACTGGGACAGTGCAAAGTCTGTCTTCAGTCCAATCAAGAACGCCTGTGAAAGTATGACCCTCCGGACTGAACTGTGCCCTGCAAAAAGCTGCTCGTAATGTCATTGAATCACTGCTTATCTGAGAATAATCACTACTCCCCAGAGAATAATACACCCACTATGTGCCTACCTGTACCGCGATCTCTCAAAATCAGTTGCTTAACTGACGTTAGATCTGCTTGTTACTACAGAGCCACCCAGCTCTCCCTGAGCTTGCCAAAAGAGCTCATTTCAAGTTAAATGATTGCATAAAGAAACAAATAAACCCAGAGGTGATTTTGACATTGCCATTATAGGTAGCTTACCTGTCACAGATGACTTGGAGCCTCTGAGGTCTCCTGGAAGCAACCAGTTCTACAAAGTGTAATATGCAATCACAGGATTAAATGAAAATCAAGCCACAAACCATTCTTTGAGCCCTTTCGAAAAATGTGTGTTCAGAATTTCAAAGGGACCTATAGAATCTATCATCTTAGTATTTATAAATATACATTATTCCTATAGGACTTGAGTAGCAGCATTGATGTTAATAAGGCTGTTCCAGTTTTGTAACCCTTTCCTTTCATACATCTGTGAATACAGGCCTTGGGCCCCCTTCTGATACTGTGGGAGTCTTAGATTTGACTTCAATAAAAGCAGTATCAGTCCCTAAAGCCTTCACATGAAGGAAGCAGAAAGAGGTTTGCAGGCCTGAATCCCCAGCAATTGTCTTGGCTTACCAAACAGCTGCTGAGCTTCATGTACTGCCTTGTGCACACATGGGGCTTTTCTGCATGGATCTGGCAAAAAGAGTGGGGACAGAGCAAAGACACTTGGGTCCCACTCTCTTGTCCACTGCTCTTGCTGTTAATCCCTCACTAAGTTTGTTTATTATCAAATTAACCTTTTTCATACAGGCTTTGTACTTACTGATTCAAACATCTCTACCAGATTGGAACTCTGCAGGGTTTGCAGTTTTGGGAAGGTTGTGTTGTCGCCATTTTTCAAGGACACATTTCTAAACATTGTGGAAAATGTAGATAGATACATTCTTCAAATGTTTTCTTATAAAGCATGAGTTTTCTCAGGCTTACGTATGAATGAATGGCTTAAGCCTGGATGATTTCCCCTTAGAGATGATCAACAAAGACATTTTCTTGCATCAGAAAGGCTGTAATTTCTACCAGCAACATTTTCCTGAGTACCATTTCCAACAGTAAAGATGAACAGTGCTCAAACAGTGCTCTCTTCCAGCCCAGACCAGACAAGCATTCCCCGTGGCAGCAAGACCACCAGAAGGCAAGCGCCACTGGTCTGTTGCCAGTAGATTTGGTGCTTGGCTGGGACTTATGCTGGGCCATCGGAGAGCATCTGCCCTCCCTTCCTGCCCAGAAGCATCAGCCACATCATTCAGGGACAGAAGTTGCTGGCTGTGGGCAAAGCAACAGTACCCTCTGCCTTCACCTGCATGGCCATTTCCAGAGTGCCAGGCCCAGAGGCTCAGTCACTCAGTGTCTGACTTGATGCACAGTTTGTTAAAGTGCAAATGACTGAACTTCCAACACTTAACCTTTCCAGCAGCAATCTTTCACCATTAAGCCAGGCAAGCAGGTTGTTAAACCTGTCTATCACAGGGTAAGTAACAGTTCACAATTGAAGTATTCTCCTACACCCAAATACTAAGGTAATTGCTAAAGCAGTAAATGGCAATATAACCTGGGATGGGATTCATGACAGTTTAGGTGCCAGAGCACTGAAATTATTGCAGTATCTTGAAGTTATATATTAGTATCTTGAGTAGCCCCTTCCCAAATCAGTCACGAAGATTAACTCTGGCAGAACATTCATCTTGGATCACTAATAACATTTTCTCTGGATGCTTTTTCCTTCATTTTACCCCCTTGACTGTAATAGAAGTGTAGAAATAAATCGTCCCTATTGAGCAGAGACATAAATTTTCCAGGCAGAATAGAAGAAAAACAATTAAAAAAAATGGTTTGGAAAGCCATAAGATTTTTTTTGTATGAGGTAGAAATTTTTACCCCTTTGCAGAGCGGGCCAAAACCTTTCAGATGTTGTAACTTTCTGCCAGAAAATTCTGATTTGTGAGACGGAAACATTCCATGACAATATATCAATATCCTTTAATATTTAATCAAAATGTCAAGGTTGTACTTTAACTCTACTGAAATCTTTTAACATTGATGTTCTTTAATGAGTTTAACATAAAAGTTAGAAAGTGCACATTCAGTTGATAACAGCAGGGCAAAATGTTTCAGTGGTATCTAAGTGAAATGTCACTGGTTTTGTGGAGTGCATTTTCCGGATTAACATTCCAAAGAGGAAATAGGATTTTCTGTAAGTTAGAAATAGGAACATCAGTTTGCTTACTGGGAACTGGGAGGAATACATGAATTAGAGTCTTCGCTGTCTCAAGCAAGCCTCTTGACTTAAATTTATCATTTATATAACAAGGAGATTAATAATTATCTACAAGGGGTAGTGTAAGAGCCAGTGAGCCAACTACTGCTATCCCTGTCCAAACACATCTCTCAATGGAGAATTCTGCTTGAGTGAGGACTGCCAAACTTGCCACTTTGAGTAGACAGAGCTTTGATTATAAATGGAAGATATGGATAAGAAAACAGTGTGTCTCTGCTTAAGGATTTAATGTAGTTAACTAATCCACTTTAAATCAGTTCAGATTAATCTCCTGACTGACCCTATATAGACAAACCCTTAGAGAACGCTGAGGTTCCTTTGTGTTGAACAGGGTGAGAACAGAGCAGTAAATATTTCCCTACTGTAAAATTAAGACCAATCTAAAATTGTAAACCAATGTAAACAGCTACTCCTTAAAGGAAAGAGGTGAAGAATATTTGGATATAATTCCAAAAAGTAGATGAACTACTGAATTAATTGTCTCACAGTGACAATATAGACATATCATCATATAGACAAAATGATGGCATTGTGTAGGGCTGGTTGATTGGCTTTTTTAACAATAAGAGTAGATCTGAAAGGTAGCACTTGGCTTTGTTACTCTCTATCTGTATGCAAGGCAGTGTGTGCTAATAAGGAAATACCTTCCTATATGAAAACCCAGGTGGAAGTGGCTAATGAACTGATAATGAGGCAAGCAAGCCAGAGGACAAAAGTTAAACTTTCCTAATTGATGAAGAGATAGAAAGAGGATGCCAAGTGCTGCTGGATGAAGGCGCTGGGGTTGAAGGCTCACAGAGAAAATTTCTCTCATTAGTGAAATCTCTGTGGCTGCAGGACAGAAGCAGAGCTCTGTGTGGCAGGCTGGAAACTGCAGCCTGTGCTCACTGCCACACTGATAGGAAGTTAGTTTCTCTACAGCCTAGCCAGCATGTATTGCACCTTGGTTAACAGCGCTGCTCTCCCCTTTAGGATCAAAGCCACATGCAGTTAATTATGACAATAAAAATTTGATCGTTTTAGAATTCAGTTTCCAACCATCCCATTTGTTAAATGAAGCATCAGCATAAAAAGTGAGATACAAAAAGCACTCCGAGTGCAGACCTCATCTGCATTCTCAATAATGTCGTTGGAAGTTTGCTTTTCAGAGCCTCCTGCTTGTTGCCTCCATCTGCTGGTGACGTTTTGGAAACGCAACAGATGCTACTCGGGAGCAGATGTTGACTCTGGAAAGCCTCTAAATCTCATTCAGCATAGCAAAGCCTGCAGATATGTGAAAACCCAGACTTGATTTAAGCCATTGCTGCATCTGAAAAAGGCAGTGTAAAACCTGTGGCTGCTAAGTGATATGATACTACGTGGCATAGTAAACTTATTAGTCAGCCCATGTGATAAATCAAGAGTAAAGCTCACTCATAGTGAGTTCATCATATTATAAACAAATACACAGTGTTCCCCACTCTGTGGAATCCAAATGTCAGAAAAAGGAAACAAAAACTAATTTGGTACATTGGGTGCTCCGATATTCCCAGTTTGGCAAAAGCACTAGCTTAATGTCATGGGCTGTGATTCCTAATCCTTTCCTGCCCTTGACCCCTGCTGTCTAGATTCAAACTTGTAACCATTAATGGGGCTGGATCAAAACACTGGCCTTCTGGTGTCACCAATGGTGTTTAGAGGGGATTTAAACTCACTGCTTTTCAGTGCAGTGAAATGAACACAGCAGTAGATTAATGCAAGGATTTGAGCTCACACAGCATGAGAGCTTTCAAAAATAGTGTTAACAGAGCTACAACTGCCTCTTTCAGGGGAAGCAAAATGAGGGGAACAGAACAAATGAACAAACACAGGGCAAAGCCTTGTCGCTATGGGCAGGGCTCCTGAGCCTGGGGAGCCAGGACGAGGGCCAGCGAGTGTGCTGAAGCATGGGGAAGGAGCTCTCCCAACCCTTCATGTTTCACAGGAACTGGTTCTCAAGACAGGGCTGAGGTAAATCCATGCTTTCAGGCCCCATGGCTGCATGTAATTCCCTACCCCAACTGTCTCTCCTGCAGGGAGGAGGCGAGATCACAAACTGTAGGGCTGGCCATGGAAGAGATGCTCATCCATCCTTCCTGTTCACCTGGGGACAGGCACAGGTTGAGACTTTGGCAAACTGTAGGCAATAGGCATGAGGCCCATTTCTAAACCCCTTTGTGCAAGAAGGCACGGGAGCATAGGGTGGTTAAATACCCCCTTGCACATTTCACCCCTTGCCAGCTGCCCACAGAAGGGGCAGGGGAACTGCTATTCCTCCAGTTGCCTGGAGTGTGCCTGGCTCACAGAGCCCTCAGCCCATGCTGTATCTCCTCTTCAGACTCTGCAGCAGGATGTGCTCAAGCCCACAGGAGTGACAGGAAAACATCTAAAGGTTTCCAGCTTTCATTTCAAAGATTCCTGCTAACCCACCTGGTCCAGGAACCCTTCCAGTAACAACCTCAGTCTGGGGATGAGCCTACAGTGCTGAATCCAGTGGGAGTTTTGCCATCAACTTCAATGAGAATGGGATCACACCTCGGTGCTTTGTTTTGCCCATGTTCGTTCTTTGCCGCGGGCGGGAACCTGTTTGTTTGTTTGCTGCCTGCGCTCACTGCGAACATCAATAGGACTAGCTGAAAGCATTCAAGCCATCAGATTGGGGAAGGCTCCAAAGTTTGTTTGCTTATCTGAACCGTCCCAGGCATTCAGATTCCCACAGCTGGGCTGGAAACACTCTCAAGAGAGAAGGTTTTCTCAGGCAGACTCCACAGCTTCCACAAGGGCTGAGCATATCCTGGAGCAGGAAACAGTACTTGTGCTTCAGGGAGGAGAGGGGAAATGAACAGGAGCATGTGAATGGCAAATAGCTGTAAACAAAGAGACTTACTTGCCTTCTTACCAACAGCTCCATCAAAAACCGGCTTGATTTTGTTCATGACTCGACCAACCTTATATGACTAACCTTCTTCTGTCCAGACTGGTTTGTATAATCCAGGTGTGAGCCAAGTGCTTGGTTCCAGTATGTGGCTGGAGCAGCTTGGAGCCCCTTAGGCAGGCTCTAAGGAGTGGAAAGGGATGTTGTTTCTCCAGTTGGAACACCTACTGCCCAAAACACGGGCTCAGCACCCCTCTCCCATGTGTTTGCTAGCATGGTGGGATGCTCCCACAGGAAGGTGTCCTCTGACTCCTGCATTTCTGCCTGATCCAGCCACAAAAAGGCACCAGCATCACAGGTTTATGGCACAGCACCGGTCAGTTCTGCCCTGCTGGAGTCCATTAGGGAAACTTTCTATCAAGCCTGAAAACAACTCAGATTTGAAAAATGTTTAGGATGACTAGACTTGTCTTTACTGAAGTTGTTTCCATGCTGCCTAGGTGCCTGTCCTCTCCCTCCCAGCCCTGCCATGCGCACCCTTCACAGCAGCAGCCAGCACTGCTATTCAGACAAAATAGAGCTAAGCAGGAGTCACCATTCAGGGCAGTTCTGGGCACTTACATATTCTCTGTTGTCTGTATTAGTTTCTTTGCTTATGTAGCCTTAACGCTTTCACTTTTAGGTTGTCCCTCTATATAGCATTGGGATACCTAATCACCATCACTGAGTTTTAGCCTAGTATGAGCAGATGACTGGCACAGAAAAAATTCTTTGTGATGATTTTGTCCTACACATGAGTAATTCTTCCCTTCCAGACTACCCTTCCCAACTTGTAGACCATACCCAGCCAAGCCTTCTACAACTTAGGGAAGAGAGTGCTTCCTCCAGCTGTCTGCTCTGTGCTTGCTCCCCATCCAAATTAAACTTGCTGTGGACAGCGACACATTCCCATTTCACGCTGGTTTGATTAATGTGTCTCAGCTAATTGTGTGAAGGATTCCACTCCTTTCGACTGTGAGACCAGGTTATTGTTCAGCCAATCGTGGCTACCATGTGAAAATAGGGGCTGTTTAGTGTTCATGCACCAGAATCAAAGGAGGGGCATCTTGGACTGGGTCACAGAGCAACACCCACTTCTTTGAAAAGATGTTACTATGCTCTACTAAACCTGTAAACCTCTTGCTCAAAGCACGTCTTTGCCCTCCTCCTCTCCCCCTCCTCTTTTTCGCCCCCTCCCATCCAGATAGGCAGGCTCCCCCCACCACTCTCTTAGGGTACGAGTGAGAGAGAATGGCCAGATTGTAGATGGGCGGATTTCACATTCTAGGGTTTTTAATATTTCACTTTTATATTTCTCTTGCAGAACGATCCTGCTGAGAGACTGAGAATCAGTGCTCATCATTTCCCCCTCACTGACACTTGAATATATTTTCCCAAGAGGAAACATTAAACAAAAAGAGAAAGAGAGAAAGGGAGAGAGAGAGGGAGAGGAGAGAGAAAGGGAGAGAGAGAGCTGGCTTTTCAAAGCATAATTCTCAACCTGCCCACATCAAAATAAGAGACAACTGGCCCTTTGAAGTCCAGGACACAAGACTTCTCTACCAGCCCATGTGGAAATAAAAGAAGCCAGCTTTATAAATCACACAAATTTCTTACCTTGACCACATCAAAATCAGAGACAGTGACCTTTAAAACTGAGGTTTAAAGGCCCCCAAACCAATCTACATAAAAATAAGGAGAGTTCAGATAAACTGTGTCTCCAGGTACCTGTTAGTTTTCTCAATCTATATCAGGAGACACTGGTCCTTTGCACTGACGAGTAGAGAATATCGACATTGTCAGCACTTGCAGCAATGAAATCTTCCATCAGCCTAACATACACCCAGTGTTCAACAAGGCAACTTTGCCACATGTGTACCTTTGCTTGTATACTAGGCCAGCCCCAATATTGTTGTAGGTCCTACAACACCACTATCCTAAATCAGCTCAAGGGATTTAGTAACACTGAAGCACAGGATTTTTCCTAATGAGAATTACTGACCCAAAAATTGAGTGGCTAGTGAGTGGCTCAGAGATAAAGTTGGCATTCTTGTCAGTTAAATCCTACCTGGGTTATAGTTGGGGAGCCTGGAAAGTCCTGGCCAGGTGTCCTCAGTTGGGACCCGCAATACCTATGCAAAAGGAGAAAGAGAGTGAGAAGAGCAATAACCTTTATTTGCCAGTACTCTGCTTTTGTGTGGAGCTGGAGGAATCAGTTTCAATGGAGAGAGACTCTCCTTCTCTGTAAATCCAGCACGGATTCACACTGCCCTGCACATAAAGGACATGGACATTTTAGCACTTGATTTTGTAGCAGAAAAGGCTCTGCTGAGATGGAATGTTGTTGCTGCTGTAAGCACCAGTGAAGGTGTACACATCTTCACTGCCAGGTTACTCCTGCATGTGTTTGCCAACCCATGGGTCACTGCCGAAGGTGTCCTCCTGCATCAGAGCTGGACTGGGGACTTATTCTGCCTCCTTGCACTGGCAGCAGCCAGTATGCTCAGCAGCAGCACAGGCTGTGAGCTGATGGAAACCCCTGCCATTCTGAGATGAAAAGAGAGGTGGCATGCAGGTCTACAGCAGGTGGTACAAAGCAGTTGTGTCTCATCCTGAAGGGTCCAAAGCTTCTGCAGTGTCTTTGGCCTTAACCGTGAATTGTGGGCTTCAGAAGTAGGTCCTCACAGAGCAAAGTCTGGGCCAATAAAGCCTCCTTCAACCCCATTTTAGTTGCTGGAATGCGTGAGATCAAGCATATCTGGATTTCTGTGACGGCTGCAGTTGTGGATGTTTAGTGTTATTATTATTACTTACCACATGCAAAATGTGTTGTGCGTATTGATATGGATGAGTTGTGCTAAAGTGGTAAAGCCACATATTTCAGAAGAGTTCACAGCATGTGATATGGTATTATAAATCAGTTCTGCTCACTCCAAGCATTCAAAGCTTGTCATTCAGACAACCCACAATATTATCAGATTTCCTTAAAAAACAGTGAAATTGTAACATGAAAAATGTTGGGGTTTTTTATTTGGTTTCTCTTCTCCAACATTAGATTTGCCTCACATTAGTTACACTTTGCATATGATAGACAGTTCCTTTTCCTTAAAATGAAAGCTGAGATATATGATATTGGCCTCAAAGAAACTTGTGATATGATTGCAAGAAAACAGGCATCATTAAAGAAGGAAGAAATACAAAGCCTGATTGTTGCAGTTGTTATGCATCTGGTAGCTGATTGCTTTTCTCACTCACAGTTGGAAAACAGCTGTGAGGACAATTACAGCTACCTGGAGAAGACAGCCACAAGCAGGGACTTCATCTCACAGCTGGCACAGATTAGCATGGTGGTCTGTAGGGTTCAGCCATGTGAGGATACTGGAAGGTGGCTTGCACTGGGGGTAATTTGACAGCTCTGAATGAGGCTGCATTCTTGACTGGCGTGTGCATCATGTAAGTAGGGCAGTTCTGCGCAAAGCAAACTCTTGAGTGTACACAGGAAAGAGAACTTGAACCTGACTCCAGAATTTGCTCTCTTTTGCTATCGTGGTATCTTTCCAAGAAGCCACAGCAAAACCTCTAAAATATTCTGCATTGAAAATCCAGGTGGGTGTTCTGAAGTTCCATCCCTGCATTCATCTGGGCCCTTGTTCTTCACAGTTTCTTGTGAGCCATCAGGCATCAGTCCTAAAGGCATCAGAGGGAGCTGGGGAAGTTCACTACGTAGTAAAATCATATTCTCCAGCATCAGCTCAGCACTCTGCCTCTCTCTCTTTGTGAAGAATTTAAGAAAACAGTTATTCCTGTGTCTTTTACTTTACGCATAAAGTTTTAACAAACGCTTAAGTTTTGCCGAGTTGAGGTATGAAACCATTCAGAGCACCAATCACTGTGTTCTATATGAATATGTATTTATATTTTCCAAGTCTTTTCTTTATAAAAGATGCTATTCCAACCCATGAATTTGAATCTGGTTTTCAATTTCCAAGATAATGTGGCAGGTGATTTTTTTTTCCTGCTCTCTTTTCCCCCTAGACCTTTAGTGAGAGCCCTTGCCAAATCAGACTATGAGTTAAATTTATTTAATTGATATTAATTATACTCTGGGGAAGGTTTTATCTGCTGTGTCTCTAACCTAAATCTAGCTGTTAACTGTCTGGTCCATGCCATTAGACTAAGCAAAACAGTTCCTCTGTGCTCGCTAGTCTGCCATGCTCCTCCATGCATGCACTTTTTAACAGAGTGAAAGGTCTTGGTGCAGCTCAGTTCAGTCCACTTTGGAAGAGGCATAGTTGCAGCCAGGGCTGTATTTACAATACCTGTATTTCAGCAAGCACTTTAAATTGGTGTAAATCATTGTCCTCTCTCTACCCTCTAACCGCTTGTTTCTCTTGTGGTGAACCACCTAAAGGCATCAACCTACTTGATTTTACTCAGTTTTGTTGGGAAGTTGTATTTTATGTTTTATGTAGAGAAGCCTTGTAGCCATTCATTTGTCACTTGTCACATGTTTAGTTGAGCCACAGAAGCATGCTGGTGGTATGCCGCAGCCTAATCCAGCCCACATGAGGTCCTCAGCACAATGTTAATCAACAAGATGGGGGTTTGGAATGCAGAACCTATGCCTGATCTCTTGAAATGTGAACAATGGATCTTAAGTTTGTCAGGTTTGCTTATTCTCCATGCCATGGCAGAACTGGAAACACTGCAGTTCGTATCAATTCAGGCCATACTTCCGTAACTAGCACTGCCAGCCTAAGTAGCTCCTTCCTCTTTGTCCTCTTCACATTTACCTCTGCTCCTGTGTCATCCTTTCATGAGTACTACTGCCTAGGCAGCCAGATAAATGAACTGTATAAATAAACTGTTCTTGTTTAGAATAACCCAGGGAGAAAACCAAGTTACAGGTTCCCCAGTTCATGTAGCCCCACATGTGAGAGGTGACACAGGAGCAGGAATGAGCAGCCATCAATAGAGAGATGGGATGAAGGCTGCTTGAGCTGGCACTTGCTTCTAGAAGAAATATTGGTGAAATTGCAGCTAGTTAGTCCTGATGATTCAATAGAACAAACACAATTCATAGAATGGGGATTTTCCAGACATACATCTACACAGTGTCTGAAACACCAGTCCTACATGAGGATAAGCATGCTGGGTGATACAGACTCATGCACACAAATGCAGTCTAAATCAGTGCAGGGCGCCTCCATTATTAGTACATGAAAGGAACTGACTATTAGAAAACAGTAGGAATCCCCATTCTGAACCTCAGACTCGGCAAAATATCTCAAGTTAGGCATCGAAAGCCTCTAAGGAGCTTTGAAATCTTGGCCTAACACAGAGCCACATTCCAGTCTGTATAATAACATAAAACCTTCTGTGAATGGCACTAATTATTTCATGGCTCTTAAAGCTTCCTCATGATTTTTAAATAAGTTTGGGTTTTTTGCCTTCTATAGCACAAATCCTATTAATCATGGTATTAGTTATAATACCAGAGAAATGACGATAGGGCTATAACCCTCCAACTGCAAAACCACAGGAAATGTATCCAGAGATTTCAGAGCTGTAAGTGGAAGGATACCCTTCATTCACACTCTGGGAAACTCAGCCCTGCCCTGCCTTTGAACTCTATTAATTGGCCACATATAGATTCCCCCCCCCCCCTTCAGTAATTCTGGTTTTTTTGCTCTACAAAAGAGAAATTCAGCATTTATTTAAATGGACTGAACTCAAGACTAACACACTGCTCCCACCTGTCTGACTTTTCATCTCACTCTAGCTGAAAGCAGAGAGGAAAACCCTACCAGGCAGGAGTGTTTCTGGGTGAAGGGATTAAGAAGCAAAAGTCTGACTTACACAGACTTGAGGCTATAAAGTCCTGTCTCACAGTTTTCTGTACTTTCCCCTTTGAAAACCCATGTTTGGGAAACACTATGCAGAGAAGTAACTCCATAGGAGGACATGTGAAAGGGCAGACACCTACAGCAAAACCCAAGAGGAATGTATAGGTTGACCTTCCTGTTAAGACAGTAACAGGGTCAGCAATGAAGGAACATACAGAATCCACTAGTGCTCGTAACTGCCTCAATTCTACCAAACCGCACTAAGGACATGGCTCTGTGTTTCAGTTTCCCCAGCAGAAAAGGGGGCTTAAGAGGCTCCTGAATCTGTCTGCTCTCACTCACTGCTGCCTTTATAAAGTAATTTCACACTTTCCATTATGCCAAAGCAGTCTCTAGGGCTGCACCATAAACTGGATGATACAAAATGTTCCAAGTTAAGGATTTCTGAAAAACCTCAGGGTTTTGCCATTTTCAAGGTAGTTTAAGAGCAGTATTAGAGCTCTTTTGTGAGAGTATGGCGTGCCGTATCCTACAGTAAGTAACAGATTTAACAAGAAGGAATAGAATTTGCAGTACCTGCACACCTTTTATGCCTTCTTCAATTTGATGTCACTTTAATTGGCTTTAAATTTTTGATGAGATGACAAACATCAAAGGAAAGTCATTTGATTTACTCCTGTGTCTGTGAGAAAGTTGCCAAACACAAAATGGGTTACAAAGTTTGCTATGAACTTGGCAGATTGGACCAAATTATTTCTACTATTCACGGGTCCTATCTTAGGACTTCAAAATTAAGCAGGGAGCTGGAGCAACAGACTCTTTTTCTCTCCCATTTCAGGGTATATTTTACTCACCTCCCAGATCTTCAGCAGCTGTTCATGAGTACCAGAAGTTCCTGCAAATATTGGCTGGCCCTGGATCAGTTCAACAAATATACAGCCTGGATTCCTGCAAGAAAAACAAGGTATTAGCTTATTCACATGCATGACATACATTGTATGATTGTTGGGATGGGCAGGGGAGAGATGAAGATAGGCAATTGTTGGAATGGAAATTTAGAAATCCTGATTTGTAAACACAGAAATCCTGACAGAAGCTATAAACCTTATACATATTGCAGCTCAAGTCTGAAAGGTACCCCTCTGATGTGTAGGTATTGTATACCCACCTCATGTCATCTAGTGAGAGTGTGAAGCAAGGCAGGATGCGGAGTGTCTGTGTACATACAAATACAGGCTTCAGTGAAGACTGATACACCTCTACAGTATGGTGGTAGGCGAGATGTAGCATTATTAAAAACCCTACCGGCTGTGGGAAGTCAGGAATGTTTCCTTTGGGAAAGGACATCTTATACGTCCCTTAAAACTGTTCTAAGTACTTGCAACTGGCTTCTGCTCAAGTTGTGTGTAGTATTGTTAACCTCATCCAAGTCCTACAGATTGAAACACTTGAATTAAAAAGCTGACAAGTCAAATATGGGAGCAGACCAGAGGTATGTCACATTCACATCCCTCCAGGATTATAGAAAAGAGTAAAGCAGTCAAAGTTCCATACAAGTCTGTTGCCACCTCCTTTTTCTCATCAGCACTATCCACTACCTCCCATACACACACTCCCTTCACCAGCAAGACAAGACAGGTGATATCCTTGGAAAATAAACCCACTAAGCAGTTTTTTTCCCAGCACCAAACAACTTGTTTCAGGTCTCTTTTAATTTATCCTGTTACAAACCCATCCAAAAAGATGGTTGTGGCAGAAGTCTGTGGAATGCTGGGTGTTTACATGAGAAAAAGGTGCAAAATCAGAGTGATAACAGTAGGAAAGATAAACAGGGAACTATTGCACACTTTATGGGCTTGAAGAACACATTAGAAGCAGAAAGAACTCAGAGGCACTACCCACTAGAATGGTTTTTCCATCAGGAGAAATTAGCTTTTCACTGGAAAACTGAAGGCATAAAGAACTTGGTGACAACAGTAAGTTAAAGTAGTCTTAAGATTCATGCCATCCCCCACTCTTCACTTGCACCAGAGCAAACCAGCCAGCTCAAAAAGAACACTGACCCCTGCAAAAAATGCTTCATTATATTAAGGTGAATTAGTCTTATTGCCAATAATGATGAGGTAGTTGCTGTCAGGGTAGACTTATCTTTTGCAAGTATTTCCATATCTTATTGTATGGTGTAAAACTCTGCTCATTTACCTTTTCATCTTTTTTTCCCAAACTTTTTCTGTGTCTCCCATCTTTTCACTATGCCCCATCTCAACTTTTCAGGTTTCATTCTTAATCTTCTTCGGTTATAGCAAATTTGGGTCATTTAAGCTCAAATATTGAAAATCCAGCTTTGACTAACAGGCTCTGAAAGTATTATTTCACTTGCTAAACAACAACTGGTAATCTCTTCTGGTCATCTGTACTGCTGTGTTACCCCTTGCACCTTGTTTTTGTACTACTGTAGATGCTTTTCCTACCTGGCTGTGGTCACTTGAGAGCCTGACATGCGATTCATCTGCAGCATGTTGGCCACGCTTGTGCATCAGGTGATGCCAAGCCTGTTTGCAGATCCATATCTAATGCTGTTTTCACAAACATCTCTGCTGCACTTTCCCTTGGTTTCCTATACTCTAACCTCCTAACCTTGGGTCTTGTGAGCTTGGCTCCTTGCTCATCTAATGCTCTTTCAGGATCCAGGCACCATGGAATTTAACCCACAGCTTTTGCAACATAGGGGTTTTTTTGCACTACAGATCACTACATATTATTCTGGAGCCCACAGATTGATTCTACTGAGACCAGTGTCATACCAGCCCTCTGGGGTTTTTCACAGCTGATGTACGTACCCAAATCGCTCACCCTGTTTTGCAACCATGGGGCTGCTGTAATCCACTGATTCTATTGCACAAGTTTAATTGCATGTGGTCAAAGCAATTTAGGTATTCTTGACTTGTAGAAGAGAATCGGCTCTGTGTTTTTGGAGCAAATGATTCTGATGTTCCCCACAGTTTGGGTTCTGATATCCTAGCTAGAAATAGCCTTTAGATTGGCAACAGCAGAAGCCTTATTTTCCTAGATGTAGCTAGCATTTGCTAAGAATTACCCACGAGCAGAGTCCAAAAAATTCAAATCTAATGAAACAGTCTTTTCACTAATAGGCAAGCTGTGAGTTTGAGGAGAGGAACAACTTGCGGGTTGTTACACGTGCACCTTCTGGTAGAACTCTCCTTTGTATTCCTGGTTTATTCTCGTTATCTCTGGAAGCCTTTAAACCTCAGTGTCTCTAATAAAGACAAAACTATCAGAACAACCACAACGCTGTTTCCTGTAGCGAGACTCAGCTGACCAGCTGCCTTTAATGCCTGCTTGGTGCGGCATTGATTCATCAGTGGCAATTATCAGTGTTTCTCTCTCTTGTTTGTTTCCAAATGAAATACACTTTTTCTTTATTTTTTAAAAAATAAAAGCCAGAAGTAGCTAGAACAACTGATGTACGGGTACCTGCCTGTTTCTCTAGGGATTTTTGTCTATCTGTTGAAGTAAGACTTTGGAAACTAGTGCTAGTCATCATATGCGCCTTTCAGTAGAGGCTTCAACTTTTTTTCTGAGATACAGGATTTACAGTTACTGCTCTGACAGCGTTATGAGGATCCTGCTGTTAATGGGGATGATTCAGAAACATTTACTTTTAAATATTTCTAAAGATTTAGACCTAGTGTTTTGGTTTTTACCCTTTTCCTTCTTACCCCTCTGATATTAATTCCTGAAGTACTCTTATCCCTTCCAGTCTATTAGTTTCTCAAAGGTCTCAGTCGCACATAGCTGCCTTGGGAAGGGCTAAGGCAGAGGGAGGGGTCTTTTGGGAAGAGGCCTAGACCTGATGTTTCAGCATGTGCCAGATACACACATGAACCAAGAGAGTGACTGCTAAAGAAATAGGAGAGGTATAACTGGTTATAGAACAGTTAGTGAGCAAAACCAGAGCTGGTTCAGACATCATGGTTGCATCTGCCTGCAATCCCTGAGGCAGGTTTGAACACTGCACTTACTCCTCAGCCTGCAGTGCTGCATTACATATTGGAGAGACGATTTCATCAGGATTAAGACCTAAGATATCTCTGCAGTATCCCAGAGTTCCGTCTCCACAGTGTTTCTGGCCTTGGGGGATTGCAATTTCCTATTTAACTTTCTTGTGTTCCTCACCAAGCGTGATCTCTACAGTGAAGCCCATAGTCTCTATCTCCCAGGTTGGCATAGTGGGACAATGTGAACCAGGATGGGGGAAAGGCTGTAGTGGGCTTGTAGACCCACATTAAATGACTCCACAGGAACGTTATTCTACGTGAATCTACCTGGGAAGATTCCTGTAATTATTGGTTTTGTTTTGGTTTCTTTAGTGGAAGATCATACAAGGAAAGCCTGACTGAAAAGAAGACACGACTTAGGGCTCTCATGATGTTAGCAGCTACCAGTGCAGCACGTGCATAAAACACTTGGTGTTTTAAAAAACCCAGAGAAGTCTTTCTGATATGCAGTGTAATATCCCTGAAACATTATGAAACGTTAGTCTCCCTGAAATCCCTTAATTGAATCTTCCAAAGCCCTGAAGAGATAGTGAGGGAGAAAGAGAGTGAAAAAAGATACAGAGAGATTAAAGCAGCTTTTCTTGTTAGGCCAAGAGCGAGTGAGCCTCCTTCTATATCTCTTTCTTCATCTATTCAAGGCCTCATTCACTTCCCATGTGCCTCCCACTGACAGTATTGCTGCTCAAGCACACTATGCGTGAATTGCCATAATATTTTATTTTGTTATAATTGGTTTCTTTAAACCATGGCTTTAACACCCACTGTCTCATGCCATGACCAAGGGCATTCTGATCTGCCTTCATGTAAATTGCAGCATCCAAAAGACATAGGGCTTTTTTTCACTTTCTTCCCAATAGACAAGTAACATCTGTGTGAATTCACATTATTTCCTAATAGACAAAAATTGGACTTAAATGCAGTGTACATCAAGATAATAAATGACTCTTGTTAGAGGAAGTTACTGAATAGAGCTCACTGAAGTACTCTCTATTCTCTCAGTGTGACATCTTTCTTTAGGGAAAACACTTTGTATGTTGTTATTATAAAGAGGCGTTATATACAATGGTGCCTATAGTGTGAATGTAGTTCAGTGGGACTCAAAGTACTGTGCTGTTAGAGCTGGTCAGAGTGCTGGATGGGATCTTTGTATACCACTCTTAAGTTGCTATTCATTACACTAGAGCAGAGTTACATGTCACACAGGCAGAAATGCCAGGCTTTCTGTGCATAGCCAGGGCTTTGGACAGGGGTCGACTTTCAGGAAAAACAACCCGACAGGCTTGCACCAGCATCTGTCTAATACAAACCCTCCAATCTGCAATGTAGGCATCTTCTTTAAACTCAGCAGACATTCCTGAGAGACTGTCTGGAGGGGAGAGGTGACAGGTAGTGGGGGAGAGAAGACAGGATTATTTAGACTGGCTTAGCAGCTGGAAGCCATTAGAATTTAGCAAGGTTTTCCTCCTTGGAGAAATCTTACAGCAATTAAATTAGCACCAGGCCCAGGGAAGCGACAAACTAAAAACTCCTGTTTTCCTGAACTGCCCTCCAGACTTAGGCCATCGGAGTCTGCAGTAAGCCGCAGATCTCTGGAGGGGAATACAGCCGGAGGGGACCTGGAGCTTTGCTGTTTGTAAGCTTACCCAGCCCTCTTCTTGCACATTCTTAAGCTTGCTCCACTCCTACCCTTTCCCAGCCTCTGACTCTGCAGAGCAGTTAAGAAAAGTCCCAATGTGACAGGCACAGACAGAAAATTAACTGGTCTGAAGAAAGGGTAAAGCAGCAATACTACCTAGAGATGTAAAACTGCACAGAAAATGGGTGGTCCCCTGCAACTTCATGAGCTGCATGGTTTCTATGTGCAAGTCAGGACTATATTGCTGGAAGCAGGCTCAGGCTGGTGCAGAAGTGAGCCAGAAGGGCTAACTAAACATCCAGAACAGCCCAAAAGGACCACTGTGACCCCTGTGAAGTCCTCATCCTCTCCTGTTTTCTGTCTGCTCTCAGAGACCGCTCTCCCTTCAGCTCTGCAAACGTGCAGCTCATTTCCTGTGTTTCCCAGCCATATTAAGATTTTGGGATACAGCTTATAAGGTGACAAGGCTTTAACAGAACACAGCTCTTCTCCTGTATGAAATGCAGAGTGCATCTGAGACATGTTCTTTGAGAAGAAGGACAAAGTATCATAGAAATAATGAAAATCTCAGATACCTTTCTATCTCCAGACCCATTCAGAAACCCTTTAATGCCACTTTTTTTGGTTTTGCTTACCAAGGCCAAAGCCATTGCAGGGGCAGTTGCGGATCCATTGTTTCTTCACAAAGCCATTGCTGTAGAGAGCTGCCACTGACTGAGCCAACAATATAGATACAAAACACTAAGTGCATTAAGCGAAGGTGTTCTGTTGCAAAACCTGAAACTGCTTCATAAATGTTACCAAATTAGATGTGCATAGCTCATAAATAGTATCAGATGATGTTTATATAAATCCATGGCTGAGATGTAGCGACATTGATCCCAAAAGTTTCTATGAACCCAGCAGTATAAAACTCCCCACTGCTCATGTTTTAATAGGTGTTAATTTCTCTACTTACAACTGTGTCTACTGTAACTTGGTTGACTTAATTTAATTCAGGTAAAGATGATTTTTCCCAAGGGACCCTGGGTGCTTTAAAATTGGTCAGTACCAGATATCTAGATCAGAAGAATAATCCGTAGCTCCAAGTAACACATCAGGAGGACAGTACCAGAGTGCTGCCCTTTCAGAGGAATATGTCCGTCTGGGGATGGACTTGGCACGAGCAAGGCCCACAACAAAATAAAGAAGACTGCTCTGTTAGGACAATCCTTCTGCCTGTACAACACATAGATGATAATAATTCAAAACAAGACATTATTTTCTCTTGGATGTTTAAACACAAGCAATCCCAATGCAGTTTACAAAGAAAGTGTGTCTGGAATATACCTCTGGGGCAAATCAGATCAAGCAATGTGCTGTGTTTTACAGGGCTTTACCATTTGTGACTGAAGCAGCCGTCCCAAACCAATGCCAAGAAAGCCTTTTGGTTCAGCACATTGCTGCGGACTGTACACGTTACCTTATTTTTTGAACAGGGAGGGGTTGATTCTCGGTTCTCTTCAAACAATTTTATGCGGCACTAATTGCTCTGGCTCAAATGAGGTTACTCCCTGCACCCATCAGAATAAATGCAAGAAAGGCTGGACTGACCACAGAAATAGTTTCCTGAAGTTTAGAAAGAGGTTATGCTTCTGTACCTAATTGGCTGTGGATACAGATCTATATGCAGACTACAGCTTTGGTCTGAGCAGATATATTAGCAGTATCCAAATTGTGACTCACCAAAGTTTGCGCATTTGAGCTCACCAAGGCAACTGATGAGCAAGTTCTGGGGCTTCAGATCACAGTGAAGAATGTGGTGCTGGTGGATGTAAGCCAGGCCGCGAAAAAGCTGGAACATGAAAAGCTAGGAAAAGACAACAAAAACCTGAAATGATTTTGTGCAACTTTGCATTGATACATCAAATCTGAACTTCAGGAGAACTCCTGGAACAAAGCAGAGACAAAGCAAGTAAGAAACCAGTAAAAATCCCCAGATGAGTCGAGCTGGCTGAGGAAAGGAAGACTGCAGTGGGTATGACTGTCCTGCAGCTTTCTGAGGGTTTTAGAGTGCAATATTTGCCCAGGAGGGTGGTTACGGTGCAGTCCCTAAGTGCGCATTTTGGAAATGTAACTTTTCTTTAGAAAGGGACTATTGATTGCAGGAGCAATCTCGGCTTTCACAACAAGAGATACTCTGATTTCCGCGTTCAGGACAAACACATACAGCCGAGCACAACGAGGGTTTAAAGAGCTGGCAAGTTTTGCCCACCTGAGCCCGCGGACACCAGCAGAGGGAGCGCTGCGGCCACGGCACACACCACCTCTGCTCGGGGTAAGGTGGACCAGGGAACAAACCTTCTTGACAGTGTGAGCTGTTACCTTCAAGCTGGGAGAAAACACAAGGGCCTGATTTGAACGGGGGTAGCAAATAGGATATCATGAATGAAGCAAGCAAGCAGAAAAACAAGCAAGAAATAAATATCCAACTCCCACCTCCATGGCAGTGTCAATAAGCCCGGGGTAAAGTAAGTCGAGCTGAAACAATGTATGAAGTGAGACCGTGGACAGAAACAAAACACAGCAAAAGTAATTAGACTTCACCAGAGAAGAGATATTTTTCACGAGAAGTTTAATCTGAAGAGGAGGAAAAACAGTGACACCCATAGGTCATTTTTGTACCAGAAAAGAGACCCTGTGATATTCTGTATACTTGCAACACAGTCAATCAGAATCACTCAGAGGAAAAACAAACGTTTGCCAGCAAAAATGAAGCAAGCCAGTTGACCCTCCTAAAGGAGGAGAAAATAATTCTGCAGTTCAGTTCCTGCTGACTGTGAGGATTTCAGACGGGAAAGCAGAGCAGCTGGCCAGCGTTTACTCACAGAAATGCCCATGAGTACATGTTACAGCCATGTACCCCATGTGCTTTACAAGTCTGTCTGGTAGCAGAACCCTTGAGATCTGTGCCAAAACTACAACACTGCATCTTGGACATATCTGAGCTTTAAGTATGTTTAAAATCAGAGGCCCCAAGAAACTTCTTTAGAATTGGTGTTGCTTAACAGCTATCTGGAAACAGATGTGAACAAGGTGGCAACATTTGAAGATGACAGAAGTATTTAGATTAGCTGTGATAAGAAGTGACAGTGGGGAACTTCAGAGAGATCTGACAAAGTCAGATGAATAGGCAGTTTGATAGGATACAAAGTTATTGTTGACAGCTGTAAGATAAATTAACTGAAGCTGCTCAGGAAAAGGACCCAGGCATTTACCAACGACATCTGCACTGAAATCTCAAGTCAGTGCACAGCAACAATCCTGGAAGTTAATTAAATGTGAACACGCATACAAAAGAGAGTAGGAGACTATTACAAAATCAGCCTATAAAGTAAGGGTACATCTTCAGCTGTGCTCAGGTTCAGGCAACCAATTACAAAAAGCTGTGGTAGAAACAAAAGGGATTTACGTGACCATAAAACCATAAATATGCAGATAGTTCCCAATGAGAAGAGAGTAAGATTTGACAGTTTTTAAGAAGAGATGAATAACGTATTTTAATGGTAGGAGGATACAAATTTGTGTAGAGGCAGATTTCCCTGCCACAAGATGTCATTGTTCACAAAAGCTGCATATCCTCTTGCAGGCTCAGAAAATGCGAAGAGGGACTAACCAAAAAAAAGACTTTGGAGACTGAGAGGTAGGTTGTTAAATCTTTATGAAAGGCAGCTTTTCTCTACGTTTTTGTCATCTATAGAACAAATAAATACCAATAAGCAATTTACAATGACTATACACAGTGGAAAATAACAGTTCCTCATGCTTCAAGGGTTATGAGTCTTCAAAGGAACTCACCATAACATTGCATGAATGAAGTCCTCCAGGATGCTGGCCCATGTACTGTGCTAGGTCTGTGTGCTAAATAGGAGACCTTGAAGGCAAAGCTACTTGTGTGAAATGCTTCTACCAATAATGCCTCTTCTGTAAATGGAAAAAATATGCAACCACTATAAAGGCATCTCTTTCACTTTGGTGAACACCTGATCTGACACAGGACACAAGGATGTGCTTGAGTGCCAGGTCAAATCAGAGACCTGGCTGACTTTATCTCATGCTAGCAGTTTATGAACTGAAGCTGATAGTTAAGAGGATTCACGCTTGTGCCATAATTAATCATAAAGCTGCAGGAAGAAGACATAGCCTCCGTATTTTCCTTATGATTTGGTTGACAGCTATCAGCAAAAGCAACAGAAGTAGCAAAACTCATGCAGAGAACTTTTTTTATTAGCATCCTTCTCTCCCCACGACAGCAACTTGCAGCTGGGTCATGGTGAGCCACTGGGGTCAGTGCCAAATCTGACCCCATCTGAGAGGTATCATTATTTCCTGTCTTTACTGTGGCTCAAGAGCAGTAGTTTTATTGTGTTGTCAAGGCAGAAACGGAGGTAAATAGTGTCTGCCACCATAGTGAATACAAGGTGTGGAATCATTTTTTCATACAGCTGTCACATATACAGAAAGAAAAGAGTAAGGCTGTGTGGCTGGAAAGCAAGAGATCAGGAAACGAAATCAATCATTGCACTAAAGGATTACAATTTGTCTCTATAGATATTTCATAATGCAGTAAATTCATTATGCAGACACTTAACAGTACTAGTGTGTTAGGGGGCTGTAAGAGTGAATCTTCCTTTCGGTTCGTAATGCAGACATGACTTAACCACACAAACTACTATGACAAAGTTTAGAAATGGCAAGCGAAACAGAAAGGAGGATCTGTGTACATAACAGAAGGACTAAGCGTACCATGTCGAAACTTTTATGCTGATATATGCAACTCTGTGGAAACCACTGAAACGGTTGGCCAAAGGGCGAGAGAGGAAGACCATGAAAGATGAAGTAATGACCCTTGAATTAAGAAGTAGCCCCCCAGACATAATTCGGCAGGCGCAAAGTGGCCCCTAGAGAGGGACGGGACTGATGGTTCTCCCAGCACGTTAGCCACACTTGCTGGAACAACTGGGCGTCCTTCAGGGATGAAAGACAGCCCCAGAGTGACGAGGTAGCCACAATACCAAGGACAGTGTTGCCTCCACAGGGACATCCGCTTAACAGCTGTGCCTGCCGACCTGACTCAGCCAAATCCCTCATGAAATCTCTGGGGAAAAGCTCCATTCTTGGTGTCCTCGTGCGCTGCATAGTGGGGTCGGTATGTATGTAATGCAATAAATGCTTTGCTGCTTTTATTATAAATGGGCTCAGTTCTTTAGTCTTTGGAATCTAACTACCACAGCTAGCTCCACAGGAAACTAGAAAAACCACAACTTACCATGTACCAAATGTTAGTGTCTCCTTGGTCTGGATAATGTCATCAAGGAGTGCAACATTGGCATGTTTCAAATGCTTGAGAAGAGAAGCTGGAAAAACACAAAAGGAAGATCAATTTAATCACTGCTGCTGGAAATGGAAGGAGAAGGTGCACACAGCAAGGCAGTGAGAATAAAAAACTGGGGAGAAATAGTCCAGAATTGGCAGTTCTGTGAGAAGCAGCAACTACTGAGTCTGGAGGAGAATGGAACAGCTCCTTAGAGAAGCAAGCATCAGTGCTCCGGGCTCAGCAGGAACCTGTCCTTCTCTCAGAGGTGGGATCCTGCTCTGTCAGAAATAGCAGGTTGCAGTTCCCAGCTGTCAGCTTCTTAGCTGAGGAGAAGGAATTTCTTCAAGGCAAATGCCAAGAGGATGGCTCTGGGAGCTCCCAGAGCCAGAATGCAGCAGCCTCCAGCCTGTCATTGAGCTTCTTATCCTTCTTCCATCTGCCTCCTGGCACATGCCCTCAGCTGGGCCCCTGGGAGACTTCTAGGGAAAGCTGAGTTTCTATCAGTTTCCAGCTTCACAATATCAAGGTGTAAAAATGTGGCAAAAGAAATGACTGTAGGTGCTAAGCTGAATTCTGAATTTAGCTCTGTGTTCTTAGCTTGGAGAAAGCATATTGGTTACTTTCTCCTGTTTAAAACTCAAAGAGCAGAGATGATGAAGTTACAGAGTGAACAGTAACTTGTTTGTATTTATACAACTTTGGCACATTTTTTTTCCTTCAGCCTAACCATCTAAAAGCATCATTGTAGCTGTGTGGGTATGGTCCTTACCTGCTGACATGCCTCTGCCAAGCCTCTCAGCACAGCTAGGGTGTGGAGTCTCTGCCTCCATGCAGGCCACCGAGCACTGACTGATGCCAAGACAAAAGCTACAGCCTTCTGAGCCTTTCAGTGTTGTGTTAGGTTTCTCACGGTAGCATAGGCTCCAGCCGACCCTCTCATGAAGGCAGCTTCTCAGCAGAAAGTCTCAAACGTAGTCGTTACGGAGAGAGGGCATTCACAGCTTCATTATTTGCTGCCTTAGGTTTGAGACAATTGTTGCCATAGCTCTGCACACAGGAGACATGTGGGGAAGGGGTGGAACTGGCATAATTCTGCCTGTAGATCCCTGGCGCTGCTGAAGAATCTGACCTGGCTGTTACACCAAAACTGTGCACAGGCAGAAGCCCCAAAGCTCAGCAAAAACAGGGGTCCTGACTCCAGACTTCAGCTTCCGACATAGCAGAATAGCCGAACAGCCTCAGAACTGCTCCAGGCTCATTTTCCCTGCTGATTGAAACCAAATTAGTTTACAGCCAGACCACTCAGTGCTACAAATTTCATTCAGATAAGGCATGGGCATCCAATCTCATTTCTGCTGAATCAGGAAAGCGCACAATACAGAGCTTGGGCTGGCCGTGGGAGGCCAAATGAAGTTTGGTCCTGGATAAAAGCTGCTTTTTGTTTTTCAAACAATCTGCAGAAGGTATTTAAAGAATTTCATGCTGACAAAGCAAATTCATACTGGATTACCACTTTGCATTTGTTATGTGACCATAACAATTTCACCTGGTTCTAAAAGCCCTACAGCCAGATATACTGTGTTCCACAGCTGTGGCCTAAGCATATGTCAGTACTGAGACTGCTGAGTAGCAAGAGACACCTGATTTAGCATAACGGCTGGAAACAGCGCAGATTGTAAATTAGTTCTTGTACAGAGCTTGGTGCTGCTGCTGCAGCTAAACTGCCTCTAGTACTGATGCTAGTCCATTTAGCTACCACCAGTATGTTTCCAGTGCACAGCAGCATGAACATTAAACATGCTCTGCATTGCATCTAATTGCTATTGAAGCCAGTAAAGATACTCTGTCTAGAGCCCATCTGCTGCAGAAAAGGGCTGCTAACCTGGCTCTGCGGTACCTCAAAACCCCCCATATGACCAGAGCTGTTGCTCCAGCAGAGAAGCACAGAGGGTTCACAGTAAAATAGAGAATTTAGCCCCTGTGCCTGAACCAGGCCTCTGGGAACTGCTCCTCACTTGGTTGCTTCTACGACCCCCTGCTGGGGAGTCAGGTGCTACAGCCAGAACTGAGCTTTAAAGGCATTTTGTCTCTGTGGGACTTCCTGGGGGGAAGCTGCTTTTTGTCACAGGGGTACCATTCCTCCAGGGTAGCACAGAATGCACCGCCTTAATAAATCTTGTGCTTTGTTTGCCCTACTGACTTACATTGTAAGTTTGAGGTGTCAGATGCTGCAAGGCTCAGCAGTACACAAAAGATCTACTTAAAGTAAACCTTTCATAGGATCACCCTTGTTTTCTCCCATAATGAATGCAGTTAAGGCTCTCAGCCTTTCCAATAGAGCATGTTAAAGGGGTGCTGATCTTTAGAGCATCATTAGTTCTATGTAGATAAAGCTTTTAAGGCTTATTTTACTGGTGGGCTGTGTAAATGCAGAGCAAAAGCACCACAGCAAATGAGTGCATAGGAAAGTGTAACACAAGCCATTCTGTAAATAGGTGTATTTAGGTATCTCTCGGCTTTCCCAGAATTGGACTCAGGACTTTGTAAACTTTCTTATCTTAATTACACCCTTATAAACATGGAGTGCCTCCACTGACCTCTTGTTATTCTCAGCTAACTGGTATGAGAGTCCTTCTATACTACGGCTGCTCTGTGAAAGCTGGCACATCTGGTCCCAGACCGTACCCCAGCCCTAGTTTTGAACTGCAGTAACACGTAAAAACAGAAATATGTGTGACCTCTTACATCGATGGCTCTCACTAACGCCAGACAACAGTCTGGCACAAAGGTTGCATGTTTCTGTGTAAGGAAGAAATCAGATTATGATCCTCTTGGGATTGTAGAGCAGACAAAAATAGAAGCCTTAATCGGACAGGCAGTTTATAAACTTGGTCTGTGGGGCCATGTAAATATGTTAAGCCAAAATCAAGCACTTAAACAAAAGCATTTCTTTCTCAAAGAAATTGAGAGAGCTGCAGACATTTTGCCAGTGCTCTACAAAGTCGACCGATAGAAATAATTTCTCATGCAGCTGAAATGATAGTTGTTATTAAACACCAGTTTTGTTGAGAGCATTTCTCTTCAGACTGGGGTCAGACCCAGATGCTTCAGGTATCAGCCAGATTGTTTGTGGTAAGAGCAAGCAGAGACCCTGGTACAAAGGGCACTTCCAGTCCACAGCTGCCCAATGCAACAGCAGCAAAACCTGCCATGCAGCACTAGTGTACAGATGCGGGAATGAGAAAGCAACTATGGAGCAGGCAAGAGGTGTAAGAAGGCCCCTACACTGCTAGAAAGGACATGCTCTGGCTGCAGCCAGCACAATGATGCCCCTCACTTTTCACCCATGTTTGAAGCAGCTTTCTGCCTTACCTTCCTGAATGGCTGTAAAGGGCACTCCCTTCTCTGCCTCCAGCCTGATCACTTTCAGCACCACCAACTGGCCATTGATCCTGTCAGGGCACAGTGGTGCTTGGCATAACAACATTAACAGTCTCCTGTTAAGTGCTCCACACTTACCCAAGCAAAATTTCTAGGGCGCACTCTCCCACCCAGGCCAAGCTCAGAAGGGAATTACAAACCACCTCCATCTTGTCCTCATTAGCAGTGGAACAGGAGTCAGCCTGCCCGGCTAGAGTAGCACTGTTCTGACTGGGTATTGTTAGGGCATGGCTTTGGGCAGTGTTCCCACTCTGCCCTCTCACAGTTTTCCTGTCCCTGCATGATGGCAGCATGGCCTTATCCCCACTTTTTTCTGTCATGCAGGGATCCCTCATTTAAAGGAAAACGCTCATTCCCTCCTTAGTGCAGCCAGACAATCTTCCAGCATGCTGCTGCGGAGCACAGTGTCTTTGTGGAACCAAATGGCTATAGTGGAGGAGTTCCCAGAGAAATTTGGATAGAGCTTTGTAAGTATCCTCATTAAAGGCAAAGGTGGACTTTCAATTTGCCTTTATCTCCTGTAACAGGTGTTTCCAACAGACACTGGGAAGGCAATTATGGCACCAGTGGTCCTTGCTTACCTGCTGATCCCTTTGTACACAGTTGCACAGGATCCTTCACACAGCTTCTCTAGATGTACATTGGATGTGGCAGCTCCAAAGGGCATGCCTGGTCTCTGTTTCATGAAGAAATTGGTATGTGTTTTAGATTGGTGGGTAGAACAAGAAGCTACTAGCGCGTCATTCAGTACTGAAATTCATAGCTGGAATAATCCTAGGGTGAAATATCTCCTGTCTGGCTCTATGCATGCTGCAACTCACCCATTTGAAGCTCTCCACAACATCCTGCTCCTGGAAAGGGTCAGTGTAACTCCACGGCCTCTGCATCCTGGACCTCCAACTCTGGCGGGTGTGAAGCTGCCGGGGCTGCGGCGAGGGTAGAGGAAGGGGCGCACTGATTACATCCAGCTGTTGGCACAGAAAAAGAAGGCAAACTGAACTACTGGCGACCCACCATGTTACTGATGTGTTTCCTTTCTCCTTGACTGCACTGGCTTTGAGCACTGCACATCATTTTCATCTCCCTCCACACCAGTCAGAGATTTCCAGTACAGTTTCTCAGCTCCCTTTGTAAGGGAAACAACTATCTGTATGTTCCTGTCTTGGTAAATGGTAGGGATCACCCTGAGAACAAAGATAAAACTGCCTTAACTGCAGAGGACACTTCTACCAGTAACATTCTAAATGCATGTTATTCTTTCTTACTCTTGATTTATTCATCTCTAGATAGCAATCTGTTAGGGCACAGACTAAAAACCAAATGCAGGAGTGAAATTTCAGGAAATCTAAATTTATGCCTTCTTCTCTGCCTTAACACCCTTCTCCCTGCACTGTTCTAATTTATACAGTGTGTTAATTTGGCCCATACAGCATAACAGTGCCATGAACAATACAACTATAAAAATAGTAGTAATGAATGGCAGGCAAGCTGCAAGCTCCTCCTGAGCAGCCACATTGGCGGGATGCCTGCATTATCATTTGACTCAAATATAACAGGATTTGTAATCTATGGCATGCTGCCTCTTCCAGAACTGTAGGTTGTTGGCTCCCTCCCTGTTTTACAATCCCTCACTGGCATAGAACTTGCTGGAGTGCCATCTTCTCCCTGTTCATCACATCAAAGGCATTTATTGTCATCTAAGGCACAGAGGCCTCCTTCAGTAGCTTCCTAAACCTAAAGCTGCAAAGTTTGATGATGTCTGGTTACATGCAAATGTGAATGGTTTGCAGTCCCTCAAGCAGAAGAACCCAGGCTTAATGTATCTCAACGCAGAATTACCTCTGCTGTGGACGCTGCTTCCGTGTGCTGAAGGCCTGGGATATGTTGGGAGGCCCTTCTCCCTGAACAACAGCTGCAGCCTCCTGTTCTGACAGCACTTACACACAACAGGTCTCCCATGTTGTTCTGTTTCAGCTCAAATGTACCTATTTTTCTCTCCTTTGCTCCTCCTCATCCCTCTGTCTGTAATAAGAGTTCATATAACATGTATGAGGTCTCTGCCTCAAGCAGTCTTGTGATTTCTGCAGTTTTGCTTTGGAAGTCCAACACTCAGTGATCCAGATTCATCCCTGGAGTAGCTCTGTTGATTTCAGCTCATTTGGTGTGTGCGCTCCATAAGCAGCCGACATTTTTTATACCTAAAGATGGAGAAATAATGAGTAAATTCAAATTTTCTGTGCTTTCAAATTTATTTCACTTAAGCAACTCTCAGCGTAATATGTTAGGTAATGAAGTGATAGGTTTTGCACAGAAACAGACCTTGACTTCCCTCCATGTCTGTAGCAGTTACTATTCTAGGCTTTAGGCTTTAGCCATTAGGCTTTAAGTTGAGCTATCTGAGCAGTGTGGCTGAGCTGTGGCTTCTCCAGGAGCTGCACATCGACCTTGCTTTGGTATTTATGTTCTTAACCGAGATGTGGTGGCAATGTCAGCATAGCGAGCTGTCTGTCCCTGTTGGATCACTTGTCTAAGGGATGCAATGAGTTTTAACTGGTAGAAAATAGGCTTGTCAAAATAGCCAGACCAAACGGATTAATCCAGCCTCAAAGAGATTTTATCAGTTATGTGGTAAGCAGATTTACACCAGATGTGGACAGACAGAAGTCCCCTTCTTTCAGTCCCCCATTAGTAGGACTTGCTGTGCAGTTTCCTAGGACTAACACCCAACCCACACTGAGAAAATGCTAGCGAGGTGTGAGGGAGCAGCCATCATACCACAGAATTTTTATGCCAGCCCCTTAGGTCCTTCAGTTTTCATTTGTATGCATGATGTGAAATCTTCCCTTTGCTTCACAGTTTTGGTGCCTAAGAATAACGCTCTTTCCTTGAGCAAAAGGATATATTTTTAAGCAACAATCTCCCGGGAAGGCAGGAACACTTTCTATGTCTCATTGCAACCAAACTACCCACCCTTTGCATGGCAACAAGGAGCTAACATACCTGGAAGGCTTGCTTTCTTTCACATGGTTTTCTTTTTCACTACCCAGTTAGCCATAATTTGCTAAATATCTATCATCATGAACCTCAGCCTTCTATTTATTTTCCGTGTATTCTTTGAGCCATCAAAATACAGCAGTAACTTGGTTGTGATCTTCAGGCATGATAAAGGCTGTCTAGATGCAGTGAGCTCAGTAATAAACTGATGCATATCTGCACAGAGTTTCTTATTCTGGAAAAATAATTGTAATTGTTATGACCATATTTATACAAATAGACTTTTAAAATACATCTAAGCCTAAGCAATACTTGCCTTTGAAAGGAATGGAAAGATAGGAAAAAAAGTACAAAAAGTAGACAATATAAAAAATATTAATTACATATTAATTCATATGAAGATTGTTCATTTTCATTTTAGCTACATTTTGTGTTAGGGAGGAGAGGGGAATCACTCTGTTATGAAGAAAAGTCATGCAACTTTTGCCAGTTAGCAAGAGCTGGTAAATGGAGAAGGTGTGGTAATAGCTGGTGGTTCTGGATATTGAAAAATAACAAAACCAAATGGAGTGTTCATTCCACTTAGCAGATGAAACATTCCAATAGAAACGTCTAACAGTTATCCATAGAAAACATAATGAGTTTGTAAAGGAGAGCCTCTACCTGACATCAGAACCGTGGTTTTTAAAGGAAAGCTTCAGGCAATGTAAGAAATTGTTTTCCAAGTGCAGACGTAACATTAAAAGTACATTTTGCAGAGCTTTTTAAAGTAGAAACACATTTATGTGGTATGTGTACACACATACAGGTGTATATATAAAAGTATGTACATACACATACGTGTGTATATATATAATAGTATGTATATACACATATAGGTGTTCATATAGTATGTATAAACACATATAGGCATGTGCGTGTGCATAATTTCTACATACACATGTAGACATGTAATGCACACCCACATATACAGGTAAGCAACTATTTAGGTAAGGCTTGTCCTGTAGGAGGGCCCTAGATCAGCAAACTGTGGTGCAGGCCTGCTCCCATTCAAACCAGTAGCCGAAATCGGAGGGTTTATGGAGCACGAGAGGATGGTACTGGGTACGGGACAGGCTTCCTGTGTAGGTTACAGCTTTGTCCTTTATTCGTGCCCCATATAGTTTGAAATACGTGTTCAGGTGACAGGTCCCTGACTCTAGGGGCCGGCATGGTAACGCTGGCGTTGCACAACCAGCCTCACGCCTCTGCCGTTTACCGCTCCCAACGCGCTCTCAACACCAACACCACCTGACCGACCTCCCGCGGTCCGGCGGGTCTCGCTCTACCGACTGTTTTGTCCCGGACCGGGACCCGTCGTCGCGGCGGCCGAATCCCGCCTCCGCCCTGCGGTTTCTTTACTCAGCGCCTCTGCGCGCGCGGGCCGTCGCTGGGATCCACCCCCCCCCCCGCACGGCGGAGGCCCCTCCCGCGCCTCCGCGTGAATCAGCTGATCCGCGCCTCGGGAGCTGGCGGAGGGAGCGAGCGCGGCGCCCGGTGAGGCGGAGGCGGGAGGGAGGGAGCCGCGGGAGGTGCCGGGGCAGTGCGCACCCTGCCGTGGGGAGGAGTGGAGCTTGAGTCACGTGGGGCGCCGACCTGTGCGGGGGGGGTGTGTGTGTGTGCAGGGGGTGTCGTTTTCCCGCTGCCCCCTCAGCGGTTCCCTGCCGCTCGGCCTCTGCCTGAGGCGCCGCGTCCCCACGCGTGTCCCCGAGGAGCCGCTCCGGAGGGGCCGGTGCTGCAGGGCAACAGGTGGAGGAAGTTTGGAGGGGTACGGGGAGCGGCGAGGGGAGGGTTGCTTTCCTGGAGGGACACGGGGAGCAGCCGATGTGGTGGGAACTCGCCTGGACGGAGCGCCGAGGGCCGGCCCGGCGCTCCCTGCGGCTCCCGCACCTAAGCTGTAGGCAGGAAGTGGTGTGCTGTTGTGCTGCGATGCTGATGAGGGAGCAGGCCCCTGCTCAGCATGGGACTGGGTATAAGTAACTGGGGAAGAGGCTCAAGAGCTCTGACTGAAGATGCTGGCCGGCTAACTCTAGAGTCTGATGGAGCAGAGATGTTGACCTTTACGTAGGTTCCTAAGGACTCCTCCCTCTTGATGGGAGCTTTTAGGACATACTTTAAACAGTATGCCCTTTATCTTATTACACTTTTGTTTAAGAGCCCGTTCTCTTTGCATGATTTGGTTGCTCAGGAGTAAATGCTGTTTGAACTTTCAAAATCTATAGAAGGATGGTCCTGGCATGGGTGCAGTATGGTGTACAGATGACATAGCATGCTGTCACTCTCGCAGACCTTTCAGTACAAAAAACACTGCGGTGAGATGCTGAGGAGCAACTAGAGTAGTCATAGAGAATTGGTAGTTCATCACTGCTGTTGTAGTGCAGCAACTTATGAGAATTTGCTGTGCTTGCCTTCCTTAAGCTTCTGTGGAGTTAACTGCTTAGAGAAGGGGAAGCACCTGCACCTGTGCTGAATTAAGAAGGTGCATTTTAAAAGGAAAGACGAGAAAGGGATATTCAGAAATTTTTTAGTCTCTTATGAGTCTGGTAAAATTCAAATGATTAATTCTGTGCTATAGCAGTTTTCATCTGCTTTCTTTTAGTTGATACTTGGCCCTTCCTTTGTTGTATTCCTCCCCACGTGCACCTTTACTGTTATATCTTGTTTGTTACCATCCCTCATTCACTGGAACCAGCATTAAAAGCTTTGAGCCCACATCTGAAGGGAGTGCAGCTGTCTTTTAGTAGCAAGTTGTTTTGTTCTGAGCAGATCTTAATCATGTAGTGTTAAGAACAGTGGTTGTTTAGTTAGTGCTGACCAAACCACAAGGGCTTCTTGGAGTGGTAACACATTATATGTGAACTACCGTTAGCAATGACAAATGATACATACATAGATAAGGCTGATGCTGACAACTCTGGTTGAGTTATGAAGCTTGGGGGTAACCTCCTTCAGAACCTAAGTAGATAATCTTGCACAACAAGCTTGCAGTCTTCGTAATGCAAGTTACTGCTGAATAACATGCAACAAATTTATATAAAATGTTTGTAAACATGTCTGAAAGCTGTGGAAGTGCTGTAGTATTTATTAACTACAGCAGGCAAATAAGCATGTGAGGCTGCTGGGAGTTCTAGTATTTCTGAAAGTCAGGGGCATACCAGTTCTTCCTGTTCAGCATTGAATGCAAGATGACTTTTATACCCAGGATGCTTATTAAAGAATGGTCACAGACAGTGAAGGACGCAGTCCCATAGTAATGAAAGTAATGTTTACTCCACGTCATTCCCTGCCATAGCAGTTACAAACTGTGGTAGCGTTTGGTTTCTGGAGAATTTGAATTCTCATTCTGCTCTGTAAGTGGGAATTATGACCTCAGTGTCATGCTATGGCCATCTGTCTGTAGCACAAATCCATTTAATAATTCGGCATTGTTTGGCAGTCTGCTTTTTTCCTCTTGTAGCGTAGAGCAAAAAGGTAGAAAGCGAATGTACGGGCAGAGAAGTGCAGGTGCTGCTGTCATACCCATCTTCCATACCATAGCAGTGATTTATTGTGCCTGACCATTTGCTTGTGTGAATATTAAGCCTAGTAACAATTCAGGTAGTCTTAGAATCACAGAATAGTTAGGGTTGGAAAGGACCTTAAGATCATGTGGTTCCAACCCCCCTGCCGTGGGCAGGGACACCTCACACTAAACCATGCCACCCAAGGCTCTGTCCAACCCGGCCTTCAACACTGCCAGCGATGGAGCATTCACAACTTCCCTGGGCAACCCATTCCAGTGCCTCACCACCCTTACAGTAAAGAACTTCTTCCTTATATCCAATCTAAACTTCCTGTGTAAGTTTGAACCCGTTACCCCTTGTCCTCTCACTACAGTCCCTAATGAAGAGTCCCTCCCCAGCATCCCTATAGGCCCCCTTCAGATACTGGAAGGCTGCTGTGAGGTCTCCACACAGCCTTCTCTTCTCCAAGCTCAACAGCCCCAACTTTCTGATCCTGTCTTCATACGGGAGGTGCTCCAGTCCCCTGATCATCCCCGTGGCCCTCCTTTGAACTTGTTCTAACAGTTCCATGTCCTTTTGATGTTGAGGACACCAGAACTGCACACAATACTCCAAGTGAGGTCTCACAAGAGCAGAGTAGAGGGGCAGGATCATCTCCCTCGACCTGCTGGTCACACTCCTTTCGATGCAGCCCAGGACATGGTTGGCTTTCTGGGCTGGGAGTGCACACTGCCGGCTCATGTTCATTTTTTTATTGACCAACACCCCCAAGTCCTTCTCTGCAGGGCTGCTCTGAATCTCTTCCCTGCCCAACCTGTAGCTGTGCCTGGGATTGCTCCGACTCAGGTGTAGGACCTTGCACTTGGCATGGTTAAACTTCATCAGGTTGGCATCAGCCCACCTCACAAGCGTGTCAAGGTCCCTCTGGATGGCATTCCTTCCCTCCAACTTATCAACCGAACCACACAGCTTGGTGTCATCGGCAAACTTGCTGAGGGCGCACTCAATCCCACTGTCCATGTCACCCACAAAGATGTTGAACAAGACCGGTCCCAGCACCAATCCCTGGGGGACACCACTCGTTACTGGTCTCCAGCTGGACATTGAGCCATTGAGCGCAACTCTTTGCATGTGGCCATCCAGCCAGTTCTTTATCCACCGAGTGGTCCACCTATCAAATTGATGTCTCTCCAACTTAGAGAGAAGGATGTCATGTGAGACAGTGTCAAACGCTTTGCACAGGTCCAGGTAGATGACATCAACTGCTCTGCCCCTGTCCATCAGTTCCGTAGCCCCTTCATAAAAGGTCACCAGATTGGTCAGGCAGGATTTCCCCTTAGTGAAGCCATGCTGGCTGTCACCAGGCACCTTGTTGTTTTTCATGTGCCTCAGCATGCCTTCCAGGAGAATCCGCTCCAAGATTTTGCCAGGCACAGAGGTGAGACTGACTGGTCTGTAGTTCCCTGGCTCATCCATTTTCCCCTTCTTAAAAATTGGGGTTATATTTCCCTTTTTCCAGTCATCGGGAACTTCACCTGACTGCCGTGATTTTTCAAATATGATGGACAGTGGCTTAGCAACTTCATTTGCCAGCTCCTTCAGGACCCGTGGATGGATTTCATCAGGTCCCATGGACTTGTATACATTCAGGTTCCTAGTATGGTCTCAGACCAGATCGTCTCCTACAGTGGGCCCAGGGTCTTCATTCTCACTGTCCCTGCGTCTGCCTTCCAAGACTTGGGTGGTGTGGTCAGAGCATTTGCCGGTGAAGACTGAGGCAAAGAAGTCATTAAGAACCTCAGCCTTCTCCAAATCCAGGATAGCCAGTTCTCCTGATAGCTTCTGGAGAGGGCCCACATTGTTCCTAGCCTGTCTTTTATTTGCAGTGTACCTATAGAATCCCTTCCTGTTATCCTTAACATCCCTAGCCAAGTTTAATTCTAAGTGGGCCTTAGCTTTCCTAACCTGGTCCCTAGCTTCCTGGACAACATCCCTGTATTCTTGCCAGGCCGCCTGACCTTGCTTCCACCTTTTATAAGCCTCTTTTTTCCTTCGAATTTTGCTCAGCAGCTCCTTATCCATCCAAGGAGGTCTCCTGGCCCTCCTGCAGCACTTCCTTCTAGTTGGGATGCATCGCTCCTGAGCTTGCAGCAGGTGAGCCTTGAATATCAACCAACAGTCTTGGGCCCCCCTGCCCTCTAGGGCTGTACCCCATGGAACCTTACTGAGCAGGTTCCTGAGGAGGCCAAAGTCTGCTCTCTTGAAGTCCAGGGCAGTGAGCTTGCTGCACGCTCTTCTCACTGTCCTGAGGATCTCAAACTCGACCATCTCATGATCGCTGCAATCAGGGCTGCCCTGGAGCGTCACATTTCCAACCAGCCCTTCCCTGTTGGTGAGGACGAGGTCAAGCATGGCACCTCTCCTTGTTGGCTCCTCTATTACTTGCAGAAGGAAGTTGTCTTCCACACAATTGAGGAACTTCCTGGATTGCTTATGCCGGGCCGTACCATCCCTCCAACAGATATCAGGGTGGTTGAAGTCCCCCGTGAGAACAAGGGCCTGTGACCGTGAGGTTATTCCTATCTGTCTGTAGAGTGCTTCATCCACAGAGTCCTCTTGGTCAGGTGGTCTGTAACAGATCCCCACAATAATGTCCCCCATCGCTGTTCTCCCTTTAACCCTGACCCACAAACTCTCTATTGACTGCTCACCTGTCCCCAGACAGAGTTCCATACTCTCCAGCCTATCCCTAACATAAATAGTAACTTCCCCTCCCTGCCTGCCGAGCCTGTCGTTCCTAAAGAGCCTGTAACCTCCCATTCCAACATACCATTCATAGGAGCCATCTCACCATGTTTCTGTGATGCCTATTATATCATATCCCCATAGACATGCACACATCTCTAATTCCTCTTGTTTGTTTCCCATACTATGGGCATTTGTATAGAGGCATCTGAGCTGAGCTCCTAGTGAAGCTAGCTCTCTGGCTGGAGTGGCTGGAATATCTCTACTATGCTCCGAGCATTTATTATAGGTGCTGGTGACTGACTGAGAGTGTTGGGATGGAATGATGCCCCCTTCCAGCTTTAACGAATGAATATATCTTTGTTATAATCAGAAGCTTTCATGAGAACTACAGTGAGTTTTTGTGCAGTTGAACCCTCCCCAAATTATAGAAGCCAGGAATTTTAAGCCTTGATTCCCTGTTTTTAAATAAGTATATATGATGCAAATGATGAAATGTTGATACTTTATCAAAGCTCCTGTCTCTGCCTGACTCACTGGTCCATTTGATATTTTTATGTGAAGCTAATGTCCTTCACAGCGAAGTGTCAGCATTTAAAGAGAATGGATTGTATAGTCAGGTGGTTTTGAGCAGGCTAAAAAAATCCCCAAATGTGCTTTACTCTGATCAAGAGCACATCAGAGCGTTTTAAGTTCCAAAACGCGCTTCCACTGTCCTTTGATGTTTCCTCAGCACCTCTGTTACTGCAGTATTGAATGACAGTTTGCTTGCAGGACTTCTCCTGTTAATATTTTTCAAGTTGGCTTTTACAGTTGTGGGAGTTGAGGAAGGGGAGACAGAAATGGCTCGAAAGCAGTATCTTTCTGGTGACAAGTGTGGCGTTCTTCCCTAGAAAGTATGCTCTGAATTATTTTCAGAGCAAGGTGCATACGACTTATCACAATAGTGCTTTCATGTACTAATTTGATTTCATGGGTTTGTGTCTCTTTTTGTGGTATGTTCTTTGCGGCCCTGAAGCCCAAATCCTCTATTTTTAGTCCTCTGTTTGGAAAACTGGAAACATCTGGCATGATATGTTGCTGTTTCTGCTTATAAAGATCTGCTTGGTACTTCCTTATTCAGAGCAGTCTAGTAAAAGTGTTGGAATTTCTGCTACTTCAAGTATTTATCAACTTGAAGATTAGTATTTCCAAGCAAACTGAAACTTCTGTATGCGCATTACAGGCTTGCATGTATTGTGTCTTGTAATCAAGACTGGCCATGTCTTTCTATTTTCTGTATGTAAGCGCTTCAGGCTACTCATTTGGGATGTTTTCTTGGAGATGTTTTGCTTTAAAAGACCATTTTATTAAATAATTGATTTTCTGCTTTTGTTACAGTGGTTATTAGACTGCAGCTATAATAAAGCAAGAGGTCTAAAGAATTTATTTTATTTGAACAATTACACGTGTTAATGTAACTCAAAGTTTTAATACTTCATCTAGTAAGGCACTAGATCAAGGAAAATTACAGTTCTTTGAATATTAAAAAGCCAAACAGAATATAAGAGACAAAGATTAATGTAGCTTTGTTTTGTTACACAGAAAGTAACAAGAAGCTTCCCTGGACATATCTTGACAGATACTCTGCAACCTGCTTACAGGAAGAAACACTTTGAAATCTTAATGGCCTTTCTGCAGAGGCCTTAATAGAACTCTACCTTCTAATGGTTACATGTGCTTTGGTTGGGAATATGGTTATGAATTCAACTCTGAACCATTTTCTGCTCAAATCAGTTTACCTTATAAATTTAGCTTGAGCATAGAATTTTATCTTAGTCTGAAAGTGGATCAATTTGATGTTTCTTCAATGGTGTTCTGAGAATTACAGAGAGATTAATGTTAATTTCTGCCTTTGAACTGGGTTTTGTTCAGTCTATTCTTACAGTAGACTTATTGTGAGATGAGTAGGTGGGACAAGTCTGGCTGTTTAGCTTTTGTCTGCCAGCTCAGTGTGAGTGAACTAAATATTTCAACCATCCTAGTGTTGAAGTGCTTATTTAACACAGGATCTAAAGCTTTGCTTCTTGGGGTTTTTTTGTGGTTGGGTTTTTTTTTCAGTGGGGGTATGGGTTTTGTGGTTTTTTAGGCTTAATATGGTTTGCAGTTAAATGGCTGGTTCATTTTGTTTTGCAGTTCATAGGAATTACATTGTTCCCTTTGGAAGAGCAATGATTTGGTGGTGATGGAGTGCTGCCACTGACAGATGGACTCACAGGAAAGAAGGTGAGAATGAACAGCCAGGTGAAGCCACAGAGACTGCCTGAAATATGCCAATTTACAATCATTCTGTCAAATTAAGTGATGTCAGCATACTTTTTATATAACTTACACTGAAGGGAAGAGGAGGAGTAACTTAGCTCCAGTTTCAGTTATGTCTGAAACACTCAACTTACTGCAACAGCAGTTTAAGTTGGTTGTTGTAACTTGTGGAGGAATAGCCATAGGCTAAAATCTTGAAAGTAACGTTCTCTGGTGCACAGTAAATCTTATCTGAACCTGTGAATTTTTATTCTGGATCAATAGCCCTGCAGTAGACTATACTTGTGCTCCTTGTTTCTTCCACTAAAGGTACCTGACAGAGGTCAGATGTTTTTGGGATGGAAGATTAGTGACTTGTAATAGATCCTGCTGTGGCAATGTCCAGATTTGTCTTACACTATTCTCTGAAGATCTTTTACATAGATAAAAGCCCAAATGTGAGGTTTTATACTGAATTTAATGCACAATATGTTAATGAAAAAGCTTTGATATAATGTCATGTTCTTTGGTGTGCTTTGCCCATCTGAATAAAATCCGCATTTTCATTTTAGGTAAATGGCCTAATTATGACGTTGGATTTTTCTAACTTTTTTCTGGCCTGTATATTACTCAATTGGCTCCTTTTTAATTTGCTTCTATTCTAAGCACAAGTCTGAGGTATTTAAAACAGAAGATGGACTCTGAATTTTAGTAGCATGTATGATGTTTGGATTAAATGATTTATCTGAGTTTTAGAAGAGTTCGTGACTGTCACTTTTCTTTCTTTTTGTATTTTTTCCTTGGGGATGGGCACAGGAGCTAAGAGAGGTAATTTCCCTCTCATGGTTATCCTCATCTTGAAAGTTTCAGAGGCAGATTGTGAAAAGGTATTGTTCATCCCATGCACCGCAGGTAGCAACATCTTTAGCTTTAAAAAATCAGTTGCCTGCATGAGTAGGGCCTTATGGCTTTTGAATGTGCTGCTCGTATAAGTTGTCCACAGCGCGTCCTATCAGACTAGCTTTTCCTGGGTTTGCTTCAGTTTTGGGATGTATTTATTTGTGCCCTTTCTTCTAGACGAAGGTTGCCATTCTGTCAAAGCTGTTCTCGCTGCCTTATGTATTTATCTTCACAAGTTCATGCAAAGCTGCAAGAACTGGTTTATGTGGGGAGTAAATGACTTAACTGTTGGTAAATAAGGAGCTAAGCCTACTTTTTCCTGCAGGGTGAATAAGTCTATTCTATATAAAGCTTTAAAGAATTCCAAGAAAACTCTTAATTTAACTTGACAATGCTGTCAGTGTATACTGATGTTTAAACTGACTTTTTGTGTTTGTTTAAATCGGTGATTCCACAAACTGTTAAAACCGTGTGGTTATTTTCCAAGTTTTGAGGAATTTCTTTGTGCTGAACTGGAGAAGTTGCTGATTGAGCATTCGAACCGGAGTGTGTTGAAGTGTTAAACTAGCTTTGGATAGTTCCAGTCGTTCCTGCAAGCCCGGATGCTTACATACCCTTTCAGGGTCTTTTTTTTTTCCTGTGTTGAATTAATTTGAATGACTGGCTTATTTGAATCCAAGAAACTTACTAAGAATTAAAAGGGGAAAAAAAACCAACGGAAACATAAATAAAACCTAATAAACCACAAATGTTTGTTCTGCTTTCTAACACAGGAAGAGTTGACATAAATCTCATTGTTCAGATAGGAACAGAGTTGCTTGCATGTGGGTGGAACTGAGAAGACAGTCTCTGTCAGCATACAATGTCAGAACTGTGTGTTAATTTGATCTTGGTATGAGCAACAAGTAGAATATATTGTATAAAGCTGTGAATAATATAATTTATCAGTAGTGACTAAACATATCTTTAAGTTTACTAGCGACAAGATCAGCTGCTTTTCAGGCAGTAAAGTACAAATGAAAAAGAAACCTAGTGATTTCAAATAGAAGGTATTTGGTTTTCATTTAAATTAAGATTACTGAACTGTAAGTGAAATATGTTGGTTTTCTGAAATTAAAACTAATGCCAGAACTACTAAGCCTTTCTTATACACGTGAAAAGGAAACCATGCATTACTGAACTATGGAAAACTTCAAGCGGATTCTGTATTTCCTCTAATCTTTTTGTAGCTCAGAAGAGGCAGAAGGAGCCAAAGAGAGAGGCCTGGTCTATGTTTGGAAGGCTGGTTCCTGCTCTGTAACTCCAGAAAGGCTTCCAGGCCTCAGTGGAAAGACTGTATTACAGGCAGCCCTTGGGATACATCATGGGTTACTTCTAACGGAAGGTAATAATCATCTTAGATGTAAAGATTTGGGGCAATAACAAGCTTTAGTTATTGTCAAGTTTTCCTATTTTAGACTTTCTTTTTCATTCTATCTGTGTCTCATGCAACTTTTAAAAGGTTAGGTTTTTACCTTTGACAGTATTTCCTCCTGAGTTACAAGCTACTTAAAACTGTGCGGAGTGGCTGTTATATGCCTGGTGTCTTCTTTCATACTCTTTTTTAACAGTGTCTCTGAATTTCCTGTTTAAAGATGGTAATTTAGTCTGAATAGTGTTAATTCAAAATGGCGCTGCTCGTGATGTCTTTTGTTCGAAAAAAACAGTACAGAAAGAGGTTCTCTTGATGTGTAAGAGCTCCTGTTTCTGTGTGCTTCTGGAATAACTTGTAGCTAGTGGATGAATAGCGTGAGTCTTGGTCTGTGAGCAGCGTGGCACTCTGTATCTAAGTATTTCTAAAAGCCAGTCCCTTTAAGTGTTTGCATAGCTCTGTCCTTGTGCTTATCATTGGGCATAGAGTTGTAAAGGCTAGGTTGGAAGCTGCTTCTTTGGTTTTTCTGTCATGTTTTTGAGGGACAGAATCCAGGTTATTGGTGAGTCTGCCTTAAGCACCTCTTCCCTACTGGAGTTACAGAACTCCAGAGGCTTTTAATACATATTTCTTTTGCAATTAAAAGGTCTTTCTGTGTGTGTTCTTGCCCCATGAAGGATGTTTGTGATATGATTTACAGTTTTTTCTATCACTGTGGAAACAGCTGTTCATTTCAGAAATAGATTTCTTGGCAAAGTAACTCAAACTGGCATTGCTCCAATCTTTTCAGATAATGCTAATGATATTTTGGAGAGGCTGCAGTATAACATCAAACCCGTGGCAAAATACATTTATACACACCCTACCACCACTTCCACCTGATAGGACAATGCTATTTTACTGTAGGGTTGCAAACAATACAATTTGGTAATCCTAGATCACTGCATGGAGAGATGAGCTCTGTACTTTGTCATGCCCTTTGAGCATGGTTGTATGTTCCTAAAATAGAAACAATAAATACACTTGGGTACAATAGAATTTTTAGCAGAAAAGCATTACTTTGTTCAGCAGTGCAGGGGTGCGCAGGGTAACGTTAACTATGAGGCATAGAATGTAACAGTGGCAATAGCAGAGAGCAGCCAGCACTCTTCATAGATCAATAGCAACAGTTTCACAGAGTCTAAGCTAAAAATTGGTATCTATCTAAATTTCCCTTCAAATCTTAGTTTTGGTTTAATTTCATTAGACTCATGCTAGGTTGTTCTTTGTTTTTGTTTCTCCCAGGTGGAGAGGTCTACAGCTTTGGAAAACTGCCCTGGAGATCAGGACCGGAGGAGTCATGTGCTAATAGTCCTATCTTAGAAAATACTTTGCTCGGGCACCACATTATTACAGTGGCAGCTGGCAGCTTCCATAATGGAGCTGTAACAGAAAGTGGTGTGGTGTACATGTGGGGGAACAATTCCGCTGGCCAATGTGCAGTTGCTAATCAGCCATGTGTACCAGTGCCACAACCCATCAGTATTTCTGATTCTGAAACCAGTCCTCTGTTATCAGTAAGGATTTTGCAGCTAGCATGTGGAGAGGAGCACACGCTGGCACTATCACTAAGCAGAGAGATATGGGCTTGGGGGAGTGGCTGCCAGCTCGGCCTCATAACAACAACTTTCCCAGTGACAAAGCCACAGAAGGTAGAGCACCTGGCCGGGCGCGTTGTGCTCCAGATTGCCTGTGGAGCCTACCACAGTCTGGCTCTGGTACAGTGTCTTCCTGTGCAGGAAATGAAGCCTATCCCAGAGAGGTGCAATCATTGCAGCCAACTCCTCATTACGATGACAGACAAGGAAGATCATGTCATCATTTCAGATAGTCACTGTTGCCCGCTGGGCGTAGCACTGTCTGATAACCGACCAGAAAGCCATGCCTTCTGTCCCTCACTGGAGACCCTGGAAGGAAAAAGTGTATCAGGTAGCCAAAGTGAAGACTGTCAGAAACCGCTTGTGGAAGAGCATACAGTTGTTGCTTTAGAAGCTGATGGAGCAAGTGTGTTTTCCAGTAACAGTGGACAGGAAGACAGTGTAATTTCTAGTCCTGGAAATATTCTGTTCCCAGACAAAAAAGGAGTGAAAGAGTACTTAATCGGTTTATCAGATCGCTCATTAAGTGAGAGCCTGGAGAAAAACATCTGCCCAGAACCTGAGCAGGTTGGTACCTAGTAACTAGCTCTAACTTTGCTACAATGCTTCTTGTTTAAGTGACAGTGTTACTCTTCACAAATGAAACATTCTGTTAGTTTAGTGTAGCTGTGGTGTTCTGTAGTTTCAGAGTGTTTCTTATCAGTGATGGTTCCCAACTTTTAAGCAGATATTTTTTTTTTGTCCTCCACCCATGTTCACTTGTAAGGCTTTAATGCGGGCAGCTTTGACTGTGCTATAGTCTCTCTTCTTCCTCTGGTTCACAGTGCCAGAGCCATGTAGGCCAATTTCCCATTCTGTAAATGGTTTACAATGCGTGGGTTTCCCAGTTGTGTGGGGAAACCAGCAGTAAGCTGGTAGTTGTCTAACTTACCTTTAATGTAGAACTTTATTTTCTAAACATGGAATGAATCCCTCATAAATCTAATTCAGTTAAAAATTGAGGATTGCAAGAGAAGATAGCAAAGGTAATGTTAGTCTTGACCAAAAGGCTTCCGATGTTAATCATGTAGGGGTGGCATAGACTTATAAACAGGGATGGGAAATACAGAAGTACTACTCTGTGTGATGTGGAAGATGGTTCAATGATGCTATTTGGATGCGATAGCAGAACAGTAAAGTAATAATTTCTTAACAAGCATCAGAAAATGCTTAGGCTCATTCTTGGTTCCCGGTTCTTGAACCTTCATCACAAGGTCTCTGCCAAATACTACATTTCCCGCTTTTTTTGAGAAGAAAGTTTTTTTGGGATGGGAGGAAGAAGATGGAACTCCAAAGCTGTTGGACAGAAAATAATCCAAAATCGTGCAGTGCAGTCTGGCAGTCCCTATGCAAGTACTGTCCTGCTGGGTGGCATATGGTAAAGGCAACGTCTGTAGGGAAACCTGCCGCTATGTGGCCCAGGATGCAAAATTCATAGCAGAATTCTGAAAGTGTCTTTTGTCATACAAAGTATGGTGTAGACATCAATTGATTCATTTTTCTTAATAGCTGCCATAAGAAGTTTTTCACAGTGGCGCTGGGGAGAAGTTTTACACTGCCTAATAAATAGTTGATTTTTGTTATCAACTCTAATTGGAAAAAAAGTAGTAGTATTAAAACCAAACCAAACTGTCCAGTAATTGGGTGATTCAGCAAGTTACATGTTCCTATTCTGAGGTAAATTTATGTCAGAAATAAACATTGTGTAAACACAGTTGTCCTTCCTTTTGCCTTTTGGTAATAAAATGCATTCTAGCAGTTACAGGCCCCTCAGACTCCTGGGAGAGCTCCTGCCATTAGGAAATGACTGAAGTGCGCAGTTCCATGCTCCTTTTCTCAATTCCTTGTCCCTGGAATACTTCCAGAGTACTGTTTCGGTTGTACAGTTCCAGGAATAAGCTTGGAATTGATTCAATGAATCTTGACAGAGTTGAGCATATGTGTGAAGAGCAGAGCTGAGGACTAATGTAATGTTTCAGCATTAGTAAAAATCCTCTGTTTCACTTTGCTTTCCTACACATATTGAGTTTGCTCTTCTGTATTGCTAGGCATGCCTTTTATAAATAGGAATTAAATGCTAATAAACAGTAATATTATTACTTCATACCATGTATTAGGTGGGAAAATGGGTCTTTGCTGCCTTTGTTTTAACATTCAGACTATTTGGCACATAGTCTTGTGCATTGTTTCTGTATTTGGTGGATAAATTGATTGCTATTATAGGTAACCACATGCTGGTACTTAAAATTGCCTTCAGTTAGTTTGTCCCTAATGTGACTTGAGGATTATTGACCAAGCTTTATATGGATACAACAGTAGTGTAAGGGGACACATAGGCCCCACAAGGTCTTAGATAGACCTTGCAAAATGAATCTGTGGATCACTGTTTTCCTTTTAACATATTGAAGAGAGGACTTACCTGTCTGTAAATACAGCATGCTCACTGATGCACTTTAGTTGGTGGTGAAGAAGTTGGTAATAAGCCTAAAATGAACCCCCTCTTTATCTTTTTGTATTTGTTTGGAATGATTTTTTTTCTGTGTTTAAGGAAACCAAACAAACAGACCCACAGCCTCTTATGGGTGAGTTTGCACTAGGCAAGTGCAGCAGACAAAGCCCAGTCTGTGTAGAAATGGTGCTTGGTCCTACCTGAAAAAAATATGATTCTGACGAATAGCTGTATGCCTAAGTGTTAACTTTCTAAGAATGTCGTTCAGTATAGCCTGTAGTTTGAGTAGTGAATATGTACATCATCATCCTATTGCTATGTGCTGTCTGGTGTGATAGTCTTTAATTTTTTCTTTGGTTTTAGCCTTCACAAGAAGAACAACTCAGTGCTTGTATCCCTGGCCCTCCAGGTACCAGCACATCTGCCTTGAACAGCTTGGTGGCCTCTTGTGCATCAGCAGTTGGGGTGAGAGTAGCCGCTACATATGAAGCAGGAGCACTGTCTCTGAAGAAAGTAATGAATTTCTATGGCACACCTTCAAGTGAATCAGGATCTCAGTCTGGTGGTGGTTCCCCAGGGCCTGAAGCTCTGAAAGACAGTCGAGAAGAGCAGGTCAGACAGGAATCCATGCAGGGGAAGAAGAGTTCCAGTTTAGTAGATATTAGAGAGGAGGAATCTGAAGGAGGAAGTCGAAGGCTTTCCCTGCCTGGCTTGTTGTCACAAGGTAAAAAAGCATGTTGGGAAAAGCCAACTGGAAAAGTTATAATGTGGAGGTTTAACTGAAAATGAAACATTGACTGAACACAAATCTAATTGTCTACTGAAGGTGTCTGAATTATAAAGTATACCTTAGGACTTGGAAGCAGCAGAGGGAGTGAAGACTAACAGATACCGTGTGCTAAGAAAACCAAAATCATAGCAGGCTTACAAATGTTCTTAGTAAAGTAAGGTAAAGCAGGCGCATTATGGTAGTCTGGGCATCTTATTGCAAAATGGGAGCAAACTATCTTTCATATAGGTTGCATAGCATATAAAAATCTGTGTGGCCTCTAATCCCTAATACACTGAGCTGGTTTTGAGCCAGGGACCTAGAAATATTCCAGTTCTCTCTGCCGAACTTCAAAGCTAATGCCCTTCTTACCTCATAGATTCTAGTGTTAATTGCTCCGAATGGGTACATGGTTTAGTTCTATATTGATCTTGGATCTGAGGGGAGATTTTGGGAATTATTCTGAGGGGGGATTTTAGGAATTATTCAGAACTGCAAGGATATGTTTTCTTTCAAAACATACTTTTTTGATGTATGGTTTGTTTTGGTTCATTTGCTTCAGTAAAACTGCATAGTTCTCATATGCCTGTTACCCTTTAACAGCTGGTAAAAATTAGTTGGGATCTGTCTACTTTTAACATACAAGTTATCTCTGTGTATCTGTAACCTATCTTCTTGCATGTCAGCCTTTGCTCTCAATCTTAATTAAGACCTCCTGAAGAAGTCTTGATCAGTTCTCAAATAGTGCTGTTATTGTGTAGCACAGAGTCTGAGTGATAACATTTACCTAAAATGATAAGCGATTTTTCTATCTCTTGGCCTGTTTTCAGTTTCTCCTAGGCTCTTACGGAAGGTAGGGCGGGCAAAAATGAGGACTGTTGCTCTGACTCCAACCTACAGTGGTGAGGCTGATGCTCTTTTACCCTCTCTAAGAACAGAGGTGTGGAGCTGGGGAAAGGGGAAGGAAGGACAGCTAGGGCATGGCGATGTCCTACCAAGGTGAGATTTCTTTGGTTAATGTTTGGGTTTTTTTCCTTTCATCCAGTAGGTCCCTAGAAAATTTTTACTATTAAACTTTTTCAAATTCTCAAATTTGGTCAGCTGCCTTGCATTGTGTTCTTGTTCTTTTGTGACCGAAGTTCCTCGAAGTAACACGTTTTGTTACTCTCTTGTTACTGGATGTCAATCAGTGATGACTTTTCCCCTTGTAATCTCTAGGAGTTTGGTGATATTTTGACTTTGTCCAAATTAAGATGAGGTTTATCATCAACTGTGCTCTTTGTGACCTTCCTGACTAAGCTAGTTTATTGCCAAAAGAGTCCATGGGTATTTGTTTTCTCTGTTTTGGGAAAAAATGAAACTTGGAACTTATTTTTGTGTTAAGAATGCATTTGATAATTTTTTTTTTCCTTCTCCCTTCCACCATCCCCCATGGGTTCTGGGGATTGACAGGCTTCAGCCACTATGCGTAAAAAGCCTAGATGGTAAAGAAGTGATTCACCTCTCTGCTGGTGGCCATCATTCCTTAGCACTCACTGCCAAATCTCAGGTACAAGTGCCTGTTATCATTTATTCCTTATCTATGACATAATTGTCACATTTGGTGTTTCTGAAGTTTTGGGGTTTTTGCTTCTAAGTTCTTGTTCCCATTTGTGGGAGGCAACTTGGAAGCAGTGTGGAATTTTAATTCTATTAATGTTAGCATTCTGCATGTATCATCAACATTATGTTTAAAGATTGACATGGCTTGATTTGGCGCATTCCATTTCTGAATGTAAGAAGACAATTTGAGAATATAGGAACACAATGGAGGTTAGGGAAGTGTTTCTTGGTAGGTGAATCTTATACCCTTGACTTCTGGGTGTGTGTGTACACTTGATGTGTTATACTACTACAATTCAATATGTGTCCATGTATACAAACTTGCATTCTGATGTTTAGCTGTGTTTCTTACAGGTGTATTCATGGGGCAGTAATACCTCTGGCCAGCTTGGTCACTTGAATTCCCCAACAACAGTCCCTCGTCTAGCAAAGGTACTTCCTGTTTTCTGCATTTTTCTTTCAATTGAGGGTCTCTTATACAAGTGAGTGCAAAACAATTTCTAGAAGATGACCTTGTTTGTGGATCCATGTGCTTGTACTGTGAAAAAGATCCTAGATGAGCTTGTGAAAAATCTACCCGAGAAATCTTTTACCCAGACTTCACTGGTTTTTGACCACCTTGAAGTTCTGAAAGTGAGCTACGTGATTGGTTGTGTATTGTCAAATTCCACTTCTACATTGTGTTCAGTTTCTCTAATACCAGTGTTGGAGTGCTGAAACTTTTAAATGCTTTGGAACAGGGGTTTTATTCTAAACAGTTGCTTCTAGCATTTTTTAACTTTGCTAGGCCATGCCTGTATTTTTCTGTTTGTTTCTGTATTTCCAGGCCTGTTTTGGCAGTAGGTTTTCTGTTTGTTTTGAACTTTATATCACATTGAGTGAATAGCCAAATTCTGGGGTTAGACCAGACCCTTGCCTCTGTTTTGTGGTGCTTGTCTTAGTGGAAAACTAGCTGCAGAGTTTTCCTGCTTAGGCCTTATGCAGATTAATGTACAGCATAATAACTGTCTCCCAAATTTATTGATGTCCCAATTAAATGTAGAGGGGAGAATAGTGTCCCAACTTTAATCAAACCCACCCAATGCCCATTTGAAAATAAAACTGAGTTATAATTTAAAGGCAATTCAGCCATTAGAAAGAAGACTGGAAAGAAAGACAATTTTCAGTATACATCCAGGAAGTGTATTTGTTATGAGATTCTGAAGTTGAAAAATCACCAGCTATTGCAGTGCTTTTTTCTTGGCAGGTATGTTATGTGCATGTGTAGCTAGAAGAGCTAAATACTCTTCCTTCCTTCCAGCTTTGGGTGGTTATTTCTAATGGCTTTTCCTTCCTCATGAATTTCAGGTGTGTGGCAATGGTGTTTGGGCTACATCAGCAGGACTAGATTATTCCCTCTTCCTAGCAGATGAAGAAGATTTCCAACCTGGTTTATATTACAGTGGTCAGGAGACAACAACAGAAAATAGCTTGTATGAAAACAGCTGTACTAAGAGTCCAGCTTTGTTGCTATCCTGTAGTAAGGTAAGTAGTATTTCCTTTAAGTTTAGTGCAAGTCGTACTGATGCTTTTTGGAAATGGCACAGAGCTGGTTGTTCAGTTAACTTTAATGGTGTCAAGTAACTGGTTCCTAGCAGTCAAATTAGGAGCGCTGTGTATTGAGGGCAGAGAGGAAGCCTAATCAGTATTGTTTTCTTCCCTGCCTGTTTCTTGGTCTTCCCTTCTGTTTGAGGGGCAGGGAAGTGTTTCCAGTGTGTCTATTCAATTTCCTTCCATGTGTGCATGCTGCAAAAGTGCACCCTTATGTTGTGCTGTTTTCACCACAGTCCTCAAGTGTTTATTCTTCAGTACTATTGCTCTTCATTTTCCTGTTGTTCATCAAGTGACTGAAGGTACTGTCTGCTCTATTCTGTTCTGCTTGCTGCACATCTTGTTTGTGAGTAGGCAGAAGGTCCCCCTGAGTTTGGCACCATCTCTTTCCCTCCCGCTCCTGTTCTCATGGGTGTAGATGGGGAACTGAGCAAAGGCACCAAAATGTGCATTTGCATGTTTATGGGAGAGAGGAGATGCCCCTATGCAATTTTCTTCATCAAGCTGAATCTTGTGTCCTGTTTTGAAGTTGGCATGATAGGGGAGTGTGTACTCTGGCTGCACATTCTCTTTCAAGTTGTTTATATGATTTCAGATCAACCTGAGTTTAAGGTAACACAAAGGAGATCGGGAGGGTAGAAGCAGCTCTGTCTCAGCTCTTCTTCTGGGTCTCATTGCTACTTCCCTATGTTGAGCGGAGTAGCAGTTGGAGAGGGATTTTGAGGAGGGGGTGGGGATTTAGATTCTGGGTTCATGTGTATGCACGTGCTCATTGTTTCAAAGGAATCCTATATCTAATGACAAAGAAATTGAAAGTAGGGCCCAAACACTGAATTACTGTATGTTGTTGCATGTGAAACAGAATTACTGAGGAGCCACACGGCATAAGTGGCACTTCTGCTGACTGTAGAGAATAATTTTCCTCCCAAATAATGTGGAAAGCAAATACCTACTGATAGCTATACAAATACTGCTTCTGGTGTTGGTCTAGTTACTAGTGTTAGTCCAGTTTATTGATACTTTTATCAATAAATTGATCTCTTTCCAGGTCCAGAAAGGACTATCGGTCAGGGTGCAGTCATAATATTAAAGTCTTGTTATTCTCGCTTTGTAATTAATAGGAGAAATAGCTGCTGTAGTAATACTATTTAATTTTATTATTTTTGGTATAAGCATGATGTATATGGCAATTCTTAAAGTGACTGAATTTAAGGTCACTCTCTCTTAAACATGGAATGGTTGTGAGTCACCTTAAAAGATGGTCTGTTTATTGTCTTTTAGGATCTGTCAGTACCAGGAAATAAACAGCATTGATTGTCTCATAAATATTTCTTCTACTTTTGTCATTCCTGTATTAAGCCAGTATTGAATGGATTGTTTGTCACTGTAGGTAATTAATACTTACTATCACTTAGTGCTCCTACAGATACGCTTTATTCTGCATCACCCTGCTTTTAAATTGGAGCGTACACAAAAAATATTTCAGCTGGTGTTTCTTTTCTGTTTTTCATCTTTCAGATAGGGTACATAAGCAGTGTGATAGCTGGTGGTGACAACTGTCTGGTCTTAGTAGACAAAAACGTAATGGGATATATTGCCAGTTTGCATGAGTTGGCTTCTACTGAGAGAAGGTTTTATTTCAAACTGAGTGAGATCAAATCTCAGGTTCTTAGACCTCTTTTAGGTTTAGGTAAGAACTTCTTTTAATATTTTCTATTATTTCCCCTATGTTCCACAACAGATTGCTTTATGCAGAATTTAAAAGTAATTATATATACTTTAGATAAAGCTTTATAAATCAAGGTCTTGCTCTTCACCCTTGTTTGGATGAACTAGTGAAATACAACTGCTTTATGACATCTGCAATATGTTATTAGTATTTGTATTTTCCTGACTATTTCACCTGAAATAGAATTATTTTTTGCTGTATTCAATCTAAAATTGTTAAATTCCTGCTTCTGGATAATGTAGCCATGAGGTGAAATTGCTGATAAAACATCTAAACAGCACCTTGTGGTAATTCTCTTTATTAATGGGTGCTGCTCTTTCATAAGGTAAGAGAAATTGCTTTCTGGTCTGTTGCAGATAATCTGGGCAATGCAAATACAATCCAGTTGTTGCAGGAAATGGCAAGCAGGTTCAGCAAGCTGTGCTATCTCATTGGTCAACATGGAGCTTCTTTAAGTAGCTTTCTTCATGGAGTAAAAGAAGCCAGGAGCTTGGCCATCCTGAAGCATTCCAGTCTCTTTTTGGATAGTTACACCGAGCAAGTATCCAATTACCTCTCACCTCGAGTCTCTGCAGGCTTGATCTACTGATCACAAGTTAGGGGAAAGTAGATCGTAAGAAAAGTTACATAACTGACTTGTACAAATTGTGTTCTTGCTATTTAAGATGTATGGAGAGTTTTACACAAACTAATTAATTTTGTGGTGAGCTATGTGTTTCAAAGTCTTTGCCAGTGGAGTGCACTAAACAGCCTCAGCTTCCCTAATGTAAAACTCTACATACAAACTCATCTTTGGTTGCTGTTACATACCTGTAAAAAGGTGACATATCCATTACTTAATAGTAGGGATCTTGTAATATAATGTAGTAGAGTTACTATGGCTAGGCTACTAAGTACAGCTACTTTTGGGGGTTTACTGGGGCTACAAAATACATTTCAGTAGTAATGAACTAAAAAACTGTCTCCCAGAAGGATAATTCTTCTGCCCTGACATCTGTGCATTGTGTTAAAGGCAGCAGCAATGTGGAATAGGAGTGCGTGTTCTATGCTCCAAGTGGAAAGTGCATCCCAAATGTTCCAGTAGCATTGTTTCATTCTTCAGTATTTTCACAAGTACTTAGATTACTTGTAGTAAAAGGTATTACAGCTCTCATAGGTAAACTGGTGGAAATTACCGCAATTGCAATTTCCAGAGAAGTTCTTATTTTGTAACTGAAGCTCTTCCCAATTTTAGGTATTGTACTTCAGTAACAAACTTCCTCGTAATGGGAGGATTTGCGCTCCTTGCGAAGCCAGCAATGTAAGCAAACCTTTACCCTTTTCAGGAATTTTTGATGGGTACTTTAAAGTATTGTGTGTGTAATGAACATGCAGAGACTTGGTCTCAGCTTTCTCGAGTACGCTAATTCCTTCTCTATCAGATGAAGAAAAAGTTACTTCCTCTCAAATGTGATAAAAACAGGTTAAAATGCTGCTAAATGAGTTTGCTTACTTTATCTTGAAGGTGGAGAAAGGAGGAAAAAGGCACAAATTATTATAAATTCCTTGGAAAAAATGTAAATACATTTCATAGTGATTTTTTGAAGGCTTCGTCTTGAGGTTGTGTTTTCATCATCTATTCAGTGTTTGTTAGCATTTTATTCCTTCAAAATGTTGCTGTCAGGAAAATACAGGACAGCAACCTTTTCTTTAAGAATTAGGAAGAGTAGATAATGTGGATTTACTTCCATTTGAATACTTAAAGTTTATGGAAGTGCTTTAAAGTGATGCAAGCATAACATTTCTGCATGTGTGTCTCCTCTGCCTCTCAAGGTTGCTTTATTCTATTTTACACATTAATGCTCTTAAGGCCTGAAACAGTATATTTGAAGTTTATAGATCATAAAGCTTTTTTCTCAGTTCAATATTATTTTTCTCTAGGAAATAGTGATGCTGCATCTTTCACTCTAGTGCTGTGAAGAAGTTGTTGTGATGATGTAATGAGGGTATTTTTAACTTGTCTGAGGAATTGCTGGCTTTCCTTCCTTCCATCCTATATTCTGTAATGTGGGAGTAAATCTATTCCAGCTATTTATGGAGCACTTCAAATGTAGTATAAATGATGGTATTAGAAGGTACTTGCGCAAAGAGACTTCTGCACCTGAGGACCAGTGCTGAAGACTAAATACTAAATCCCACTGCAGAGGCGCACTGAGAATCTGTCTGCATTGGTCAAGATCTTTAGGGTGGCTTACCTAAGCATAAGCTTATTTATAAGTAAAAAATCGTGGATGCTGAAATTATTCATAGTGAATTCATCACATCAGGTGTTGCTGTCAGGTGTCACAGCTTTCCCTGATGCAACCAGGGTCTCAAGTGAACAGCACTTTTACTGGGGTCTGAAAGTTCAGGGAAGACATGTCTTGAGAGTTTTCTCCTCTTGCTTGCAAAGGGAAGTCAAAAATATCTTAGCTAATTTCCCACTGTCCTGTTTGTGAGGGATACTGTCTTAAGTCAGTGCTGAATGATGTCAGCCTGTGTTTTATGGATATTATGTGAAGGCATCAGAAGTAGTCCCAACTTTAAAAAAGTGCTAGCTTCAATAGCAGTCTCTGTTGTTGGCAGGTTTTTGAGCATGTGCTCTGAAAGGGTAGGTGAGTGTTGTGATTAAATTGTTATTTGACACTTTGACAGAGGCACACCTCCGTGTGAGGGTCTCAAAGCACCTTAAAAATGCGCCCCATCCAGGTGGTTAAATTTAAAACTAAGAAATACGGTCTTCTCTCCAAAGAAGACTTTATTCTTAATGTTTGTTGAACAATAGAGTTCTTAAATACCATTGGCAGACCTAGAAAAGAGGTGTTATTTTGATGTGTGAAATGGCGTCTTGCTAATTATGTAGAATTCTTAGGGACCCTGCTGTGCAATTCTCTGATCTGTTTCACTGTCCCTGGGGCTTGCTTTCTTGGTCTCACTTGATTCTTGCAGTTTGTGGTTTAAATGCCTCCCAGCTGAATGTGCCTTAATGCAGATGTGTCATGTGCTAGCACATGTGTGCACACAGGTAGGGTGAAGGAGAGGGAAAAGTAGGTTTGTTTTCCTCTTAATGAAGAAATCCTGGTTTTGTGTGTTAATGCATTGTCTTCAGAATCATTTCCCTCTTCTTCTCTGAACTAGATTAGTTCTCCCCCTTGGAAATCAGACTGAGGATTGAACAGATTTCCTGCCTTTCTTTGAGGTAGGACGTAATTTTTCTAGTTAGGGGAAAAACTGGTCAGTTACCTTGAGCAGCAGGGGTGGGGAAGAGAGTATTTCAGTATATTTAGGGCAGTGCACTGGAACCAAGTTAAGATTCTTTCAGGCCTTCTTGTATGAATCAGCAGTGTTAGAAACTTACTGGTCTTAATAATGGGGAAGTCATTCCACTTGTTAGCACTTTTTCCACTTTAACACTTGATTAGTAAAAGGCAATTAATTACTTTCCAAGTGGAGCAACTTGATCAACTTTCTTCAACCAGTTTACTGACTGAGCATGTGAGAGTAGAAGTAAACAAAGTTCTGTGTTGGAGTTATAAAAGAGCTACGTGTCTGTATTTCTGTACTTCCAAAACTCGATTGGGAATAGATTAATAAGTAGCATGCCTTTGCCTTTATAATTTGTATCGGTCTGTGAAAATCCAAAAAGGGGCATTCTGAGCTCATTTACACAAAACATCACTGATGTCTTGCTGTCTTTTTTTTCTTGTCCCCTCCCTCTGTTCTCCAATGGTCCCATCATTTAGAGACTTCTTGAGTAAAAACCAGGAGCTGTTACAGAAGCTGTCTGAGAAGAATGAGGAAAACCTCCAGCTAGTGGAAGTTCTGAATGCTCTGTTTTTCATGCCGTTTGGACGACTTCATAGTTATGCTAGAGCTTTGCTAAAGCTTGCCACATGTTTTGAAGTGGTAAGCTGCCTTTGTTACCTAGATCTGAATAACTACACACATAAAACTTAGGGCTCGGAAGTAACTGTGTGAAGTAAACACCAGGTAATTAAAAATAGGTTAGTCCTCAGAGAAGCTGCCTCAGCTTGTGTTTGCTGCAGGGAAGATGGTGCACATTTATTTGTGCAGTCTTGCACCACACCTGTGCAGATCTCATGACAGGTAGAAGCTTGTTGCCCTGCCAGAACTTGTTTGTGTGCCTGAGCCTAATTGCAAATAGATTATTTTGATGTTTGCCTGTTGCTTTTCAGTTCCATCTGGCATCTTTACTGTAGCTGCTTGGCTGTAATGCTCTACTAAAAATACCACATATATATTAGGTAGACTTTTACCACCCATTTAGATGTATATAATTGCATTCTTTTGAAATAAGAGGTGACTAAAGAGGAACAATAACTACTTGTGCATTTATTCCAATATGGTAACGTAAAGTATTACTCCTGCAATTATTAGCACTGCTTCTGCTACAGCTTGTTAAGCTGCAAGAAGGTGGATCATGTAATTGTATATTAATCATTCTCCTCTTAACATTCATGGCACTTCTGTGAGTTTTAAGATCTCCCAGCACACCAACAGAACATGTGACCAAGAAAAGAACTTACCCTCCACCATTACTTTATTAACCAGACCAACTGTCATACATTTGGTGCTCATTTAATAAAATGAGCAGTTGCATTGCAGTTTGGTTAGTGCTGTTGGCACAGGTATTCAGAAACCCTCTCAGGTCTGTCTTACCTTGTTCCCTACAGGCATCTGCAGAATACCAGAAGCTACAGGATTCTAGCTCTTGTTATGAGAGCCTTGCTGTCCATCTTAACAGAAAAAGGAAAGAAGCAGAATACACACTTGGCTTCTGGAAGACCTTTCCTGGGAAAATGACGGTACAATGACAACTGTCAGTCCATTAGCAGCTTCAATCTCTTGCTGGTAGTGCTGTACTCTGTGTCTGTTCCTGATGCTGCTGTCCCAGTTGCACTTCTTGTTTTTCTAATTTATGTTGCTGTGGTCATGTTGCTTTAAAAAGGGTGGGCCTTTACTGTGAAAGACAAATAGCACTGACCTTAAGTCACAATCAGTGAGAAGTAAGGTGCTGTACATTTGTTTTTAACCCTATCTGTAGGATTCCTTGCGAAAGCCAGAGCGTCGCTTAATCTGTGAAAGCAGCAACCGTGGGTTGTCCCTGCAGCATGCAGGAAGATTCTCTGTAAACTGGTTCATCCTCTTTAATGATGCTTTGGTACATGCTCAGGTAAGCCAGCTTATAGCCAGGAACAAAACCTTTTCTCTGTTTCAAATTACATGACGTATTTTTCATACAGCGAACACAAGTTTTTGCACTGTTCACTGTAATGGTGCTTGGACACTTAAAAGCGATATGTTTTCATGTTTACAAATAAATTTGAAGTTATGCACTATTTCTGTCATGTTTGAGTGCCGTTGCCCTGTCGCTGGCATGGTTTCTGTTGGCTTTTTCTTGGAGCAAGGTACATGTAAGGAGGCTGTAATGCACAGTTTTCCACAGTCCTCAAAGGACAGTAACTGTTTGAAACAGTATGGGGCAGGGATAATAGGTCAATACCCAGTACAGTTTCCATTCTCCTTCTCCTTGCCTACAGTTCTCAACGCACCATATTTTTCCCTTGTCCACGCTGTGGGTAGAAGCTCTTTCAGAAGAAGCTGGTAATGTGTGAGTATTCTTGCTTGTGTTGCTGAAAGTCGGATATCTCGGGAGGGAGGATGAGTGGTTTGTAACCAGTTTATTGTAGGCAGGATGCAGTTACGTCTTCCTCTCTGTCTTGTTTCATAAAACTTAGTGTATTTCTGTGTCTTAAAAAAACCCCAACAATTTAGTTGTATACACATCAGGAAGAATAATGTAGTCAAGAAGGAAGTGAGTAGCCTTGCCCACTGCTTGTTTTCACAACTGACTTTAATGTTAAAGTGAATGCTAGCTGGGGAGGGAGAGGGAAGATGCAATAATCATGCTATAAGAAAACTGGCCTTTTCTGCACAAAATTTCACTAGATTAAAGTACTTCCCTCTATCCCTTCGCCCCATGTAGGAATGGATTGAAGATTACGACACCAGAAGAACAGCTTGTTCTCGTTCCTTCAACACCCCAGGAAAAGGTGGGCATAGCTACAAATTTTGTGCAGCTGCAGTGATAGGAGTGATTATTTTTTTTTTCGTTTCCTACTGTGAAACCAAATGGGGAGATGTATTGCTGAAGTATTCACCAAGAACGAAGTCTTCCTACAGCTTGGTATGCAGGGTGATTGTATACCATGCTTGACTGTAGCAGTGCTCCAGTTTACAACACTGTATTGAGGAGTACAAATGAAATTACTGCAGTTGCTGTAAAGGTGAGATTCAATACAAAGACAGATGTTGGCTAAATCCTATGATGAAACACTTTCTGTTTCAGACCAAGTGGCTGAGGGCAATAAGCCAAGCAGTGGATCAGGCCCTAAGAGGGACTTCTGACTTAATTCTATGTGGAGCTGGTGGGAATGTGCCAAGACAGGAGCCTCCTGTTTCTCGCAGTGCCAAATACACTTTCTATAAGGACCCTCGATTTAAGGATGCTGTTTATGATGGGAGATGGCTTTCAGGAAAACCCCATGGCAGGTAAAGGTGTTAGAATGTAACAGTTGAAAACAAAGTGAGATGGTTGCTGTATTAATAAATAGGCTCACTCACAAAATTATTTGGGAAGTGCGAAGCAGGCCGATTATCTTACACATGTGTATGGCCCTGTTTTTTTTTTCCAGAGGGATCCTAAAGTGGGCAGATGGAAGAATGTACTCTGGAACTTTCCGGACTGGGCTGGAGGATGGGTAAGATCTTTTTGCTACCTGTGGAGCCAGAGGGCAAGGAATGCCTTTTGTAGTAGGAAATAATAAAAACCTCTTAATTAAAAGTTTTGCAGTGAGCCTTATTAACTAAGGGTTATTTGTGTTACAAGATCTATCTATATGTTGATATATAGATAATCTCTCACCCAGAAATACACTAGTTATCTTCACAGCAGATTGTCTACTTGTGTGATCAAAAATCTGTTCGGTCATAAAAACTGAAACTAGTTGGGGTAATCTGCTGTAGGATGGAGGAAGTGATAAAGCAGCTGAGGAGAAAGAATGGGTGGGTGGGTGTAAACTCCTAAGCAGAGGAAGCCAATTGAGAAGTCTACAGTCAACCTTCTGCGGTATAGGTAACTGTTAACTTTGTGTTGCAATGTTCTTTCAAAAGTAATGTTTTTTGGTTTTAGTTTTTTGTTTTGTTGTTTAATCCATCTAGAAAGTGCAAGGCCTTTCATACCCTGTAGTGGTGCATCTTCTCTAATACTTTCCTTGCTATATTTCTGGTAGGGCAAGGGTTTAATAATTTAGGAAGGAGACAACAAAATCTTGAATTGAGACTTCAGGGTTTGGGTGATGAAAACAAAACTAATGAGAATATGTGATCGTGATGATTAAGGTAACTAGTATAGAGGAGTCTGAAAGCAGGATGAACAGAAGTTATAGATGTTTTCCAGGTTACCTAGTGAAACAAATAAGACCACTTGAAAGTAATTTATTACACAGCTTTGAAATAATCTATGGATTTTGTTGCTAAGAATCTGCTTAAGGCACTATGGAGGTGAAGAGGTTAACTTCTTTGCAAAGGCATTTTTATATGAATCGTGTGAGCAGACATGTCTGTAGTGGGCAGGGTAAAAATGTATGTGGAGTCCTATTGGCTTCCAGACATATTTTCAGAGTATTGAGCTGGAGGGGAAATGGAAATGTGGTCTGGCTGCAGACAGCTTTTTAAAATGCACAATAGTTATTGGTATAACATCAAACTAAAAAACAGCTTTGGTCATTTGTAAGTAATAGTGAGTTACTACTAAACCTTGTGATTTTAGGGTTGCTGGAGATGGAAATATTGCAAACAAATCCCCACCAGAAAGAAATGATTGGTATTTAGCTATAATTGCTAGAATTATCAAATACATATATTTGTGTTTCAGCATGCATGCTATTGTCTCAACATGTAGTAATGTCTTGTTGGGGGTAGATATGCATTCAGAAGAACCTTCATAACTGGATTTTAATCTCCTCGAAGATTACAGTCAATAAATAAAAGTCTCATTCTTAGTGATATTGAATTTGTGAACAATTCTGTGCCACTGTTTGAACACACTTGGAAGCTAGCATCATTTTTTTTAACATTCTCTGTAGCAGTATGTTATCATCTTTCTCTGGAATAAAGCTATATTTAAATTATCAGGACCTGAAGAAGACAACAAAGGTGGAAACAGTCTTAGGGTGTGAGAAGACCTGTGGCCTTCAGAAAGCAGAGAGAAAGTAGAGGGGAGTATGTGCAACGTGCCATAGTCAAACAGGAGAACAGCCATACAGACTAAATGGATCTAGTGATGCTGGAATTCCTACTTTCCCTTTAAAAAAAAAAGTAATTGCTGTAGTTGAAGAGATGGGCTAAAATTATATAGAGCGTTCTGATTTTAGAATGGATCTGTGGTATGTATCAGCTCCTTTTTTTTAATGAAGTGTGTTAGCAATTATAGCTGCTTATGTTCCATTTCTGTGTGTTGACAGATATGGTGAATACCAGGTGCCAAACAAAGCCTTGAATAAGGTTGACCATTATGTGGGGTACTGGAAGGAAGGCAAAATGTGTGGGCATGGAGTCTTCAGGTAACATACAGCGCTTGTGCTGCTGTCATTGCAGAAGGGCAAGCAGGGCTGGTGCTCTGGAGCATGGCTTATCAAGCCTGTGCATGTAGCTTTGTTACATTTCAGACTGGTCAATATAGTTAGGTTGGCTTATTTTCTGCTTTGCTTTTGGCAGATTGCTCACAATGCATACTTGCATAGTGTTCTGTTATTAATATCTAAACACCTACTCTAATGTTGCTACCACCTTTCAGCAACCGAGGAAACTTTCTTCTGAGAGAAATATAACCTCTAATGGTCTTGCTTGTAGTGCAGAGAGTGGCTTTAAAACAACAAAGCATCAAAAGACTTGTATTAGAGGTTCACTTTTATCCCAAATATGCTTTTACTGTAGTTCCTGCTTGCTGTGGCTGCAGTGTAATTCCGAAGAAATAAGACAGTTGATTTGTTCTGGAGGAAAAACACACACACACACACACACACACACACACACACACACACACATATATATATAAAAGCGACAAACCTACCCCACCCCAAAAATAACCCAACCAAAAAAAAACCCCAGAAAAGCAAACCCAACTAAAACAAAGCCTCACAACGGAAGCAGATTATAAGAATCTTTCTTACTCTCTTTTTCATTATAGCTATGCTACTGGTGAGGTGTATGAAGGGTGTTTCCAGGATAACATGCGCCATGGGCATGGTCTGCTACGCAGTGGGAAACTGACGTCTTCCTCTCCCAGTATGTTCATTGGACAGTGGACAATGGATAAGAAGAGTGGTTATGGAGTTTTTGATGATATCACAAGGTAATGCTTCAGTTCCACACATTCTTGAAACAAGTATGATGTACTCTTGCAAAAAGAGTAGGAAAGGATTTGATCTGTTAATTGCAGTAGTAGTGTATGTTGTCTTTATTATTTTTTCTTTATGTTAGGCTTTCTGGGTTGATGACCTAAAAAACTGGGTCTAGAGACTGCTTTTTGGTGCTGCTTCTGGAGTAAATACTGGGGGGGGTGGGGGGGTGGGAGGGGGAGCACATTGTTCTGCTTTGGTTTTTTCCACCTTGCTTTCCTGTCATACTCCTGCCTGAAAACTAGGACTGAATATGGTATCTTATGAAGGTATTTTGTGCAAGTGCTGGAAGTTTTGTCATGTGAGTATTCTTCAATCTCAGGCCTGTAAGACTGGGCTGTTAGTGACCCAACATACAGGATTGTGTAATGTTTGTGCTCAAGTTCTCTATTGATTGACTCTGTCAGTGTAGTGAAGGGAAGGTACTTTCTGTCAGGGCAAATTAGTGAAATAATGGTCTCAGAAACAGAATAGCACTAAATGTGTGCATTAAACGAATGCACTCTGAGCACAGATTCATATAGATCGATATAATTTGGGTTTTTTCAGTCACCAATTTAACGCTAGGGCCTTTTTTCCTGAGAAGGCATCTTTGAGTGAGAGCTCAAGAAAACTGGTTTTGGCTTAACTGAACTGAGTGCCCACTTAAAAAGCAGAATAGTAAGAAGTCTGGAGGTGAAGGAGGTGTGTGGGAGTGCGTATGTAGGTATTTTCCTGAAACAGAGCTATTGTAATGTATCTGGGTATTTCCTGATGTCAGTTTTGCATGTAGTCTTGCTCAGTGGTGTTCTTATACTCTAGTATCAAGATGTCTCCACATTCAGTCATTTATTTACCTAGGACAAACCAAAGAGATGGCAGCTTTTCTCACAGAACTCCTCTCACCTCCAGAATTTGTAAGTGGCTGTTCATGGTGAGGGAGGAATGTGGCATTTGCTTTCTATTCCAGAGTTACTCAATTATGAGCAAGCTGCCCTCATGACAGTTTTCTTTGTGGTCTCAGTAAAGAATATGTGCATGTTTATGGCTTAAAGATTCATTTTCCTCATTTCTTATTCTTTAGCCCGGACAAATAAGGAATAGCTGCAGACACTCTTATAACTTGCTATCATTGTTGCAAAGCAGTCATTTGAGCAAGTGGGATTTCTACTCTTACATTTCCATCCTGGTAACTGAGTATGCTGCTGCATCTGTCTCTTTAGGGAAGCCTTCCTGCAGCAGAGACCCCTGTAGCTGACATAATGACTCAGGCCAGCATTCTGCAAGGTTATGGGTCCAATTAGCTGGAAGATACCCATGAATTCAGACAAATGGCTGGGCTTGCTCTCTTTACTATGACCATAATTTTTCTGGGTATTAGGAGGAAAATGTTCCATAATAAGCAGAGTATTTTAAATAGTAGTCTGAAAGAAGCTGATATTTACTTGTGAGCAGTCTTGAATTGTTTAATATTGTGGCGTGACCTTTGTTAGGCTGTTCTCCAGAAACTTTCTACAAAATTATTTGTTTCCTTACAGTTTTGGCACTCTAATATTTGCAAATTTCATGTATGACTTTGTAGGTCTACCTCCTGTCTCCCAAGTGTGACAGCTTGGTTTCTTTCATTTACTGTTCTCAAACTGAGTCATATGAGTTTACGTGAAGAAATCAAAAGCTTTGGTAAAAAGAATGCCTAAAGTAAGCTTCTTGCATCTTTTCTAAGTAACTGTTAAATATAGGCAGATGCTTGATGAAGCCTAAGATCCCATTTCATATGCAACTTAAATCTTAGCTGATCTGGTCCAGCTTTATCTAGTAAGTTTCAGTCTTTCTTGTGTGCTGTAGCTACTGCTTAGGTTCCTTTAGATAAGAATTGGGCTTAGTGGGGCTTCAGCATTGTTTCATATCATCAGGAAGAGTTTGGTAGGATGTGACCAATTTGAAAGTGAATTGGGAAAGGAAGTTCATTATAGTTTGCTTCTGTCAAAGGGTCTTTATTTCCGTGAAGCTAGTGAAACTACATTGACAGATCTGAAGCAAGTGCTGTATGACTCTTCTCTAGTGGTTTCTGTAATGGTCAAATACTGCACTAAAGCCAAAGAAAGGATATAAATGTGCTACGAAGACTGTATTCATCCTACTTCATTTTTTTTCAGAGGAGAAAAGTATATGGGAATGTGGCAAGATGATGTTTGCCAAGGCAATGGTGTTGTGGTTACTCAGTTTGGACTATATTACGAAGGAGCCTTCAGCATGAACAAAATGATGGTGAGTAGAACACCCATCTGTGATACAGTGACTTTTTCTCTGAGTGTGGTCACTTCCTGTGTATGCTAGGCTGTGTACACCTTCTGTTCCTCTAACAATCTGTTTTCCTGGCTTTTTAAACTGTATTTATAATCTCTGCTCTGTTTTATCCAGAACTACTTCAGAAACTTCTATTTAAAAAAAATTATTTGCTAAGACTTAGTAACAGGTTTTTTAGTGGATATTTAGATCTGCGGTCAGGCTGCCTGTTGTAATTACCACTTTGTGCTCTCTATGATTCTCTTTACAGGGGACTGGAATTCTGCTTTCTGAGGATGATACCATCTATGAGGGGGAGTTTTCAGATAACTGGACTCTGAGTGGAAAGGTTGGTGTTACGGTTGTTACTCATAAACTGTTGTCATGGGTGGGGAGGAAGGTTTTGTTCCTTGAAACTTGGCTCCTGATGGATTCAGTTAAATTTTTTATTATCTCCTCTCAAGGGAACTCTGACCTTGCCAAATGGAGATTATATTGAAGGTCTCTTCAGTGGAGAGTGGGGATCTGGGATAAAAATCACAGGAACCTACTTCAAACCTAGCTTGTATGAGAATGAGAAGGACAAACCTAAAGCATTGTGAGTGTTGAGTAAGAAATAACTTCTTATGGTTCAGTAATACTCTGGAACATAACTATTGTCTCTTTTCAAAGGCCAACTAAAAATATTTTTTTTCCAAAGAAACAGTGAGATTTTGGATATATTTTTCCTTTCCATCTGTCTTTCCTCCTGCTTAGGAAATAAAATAAGATCAAAATCTTTGCTTTTAATAGCTGTTCTTGCTTTAATTACTACTTGAATATGGAAGTAACAGCATGAAGTTACAGGATAGCAAACATGCTGCTCTTGTCCTATAGCTGCCTTGGATTAATTATTGTGTTAATTTCTATCTGAGCTGCCTGTTAGAACGTGAGTTCACAGGTGCTGCTGACTTCTGAGGCACTGAGAAAAACTCAAGTTATATTTGAATGATTAAGTCAATCACAATCTCTCTGCCTTCTGCCAGTTATTCTCTTGGTAATTAATTTAGTATGTCAGTGATGGCAGTGGGTGCACATTTGGGTAGAATTAGCAGCTACACTTCTTCCAAATAATAGTAGAGAAATTAGCTGAAACTTCAAAAGGGCATTTTAACACCTTGGCAAACATATTTTCTCAAAGTGTCCCTATAACCATATTTATAGCAGCTGCATTAGGTCAACTTGCTTAATTATCCCCGGGGAAGAATCATTTTTGTTTTATTTAAGTCATAACAGATCTTTGAATAGAAGAAATACATGTAAATTTAAAGAGTTACTGCTATCTGGTAGCACTCTATACTGGTTTACGATAGAAGCAATTGTTGTACAGGACTTAATGTCTGTGAAGCATACTCTGAAATTTCTGATTAAAATCAGAGACACAACCCTAATGTTTTTACATGGATTGCTTCTCAGTGTGCTTCCTGAAGCATTCACTGGTAATTTCTTTTGACAGTGCTGACACCTACAACAGGATACAAAGTTAAGCAGGCCTCCCTGCTGAACTGAACACTTGCAACATTAGCAGCTGTCTGCTTTTTACCCCAGTAGGGAGTCTATGAATAAATGTATGTACGTATTTGTGAAGATTGCTCATGAAATAAGGGTTTCATCTGCCCTTTTCAGGCTCTCTTGAAGTTGAAAAATCTTCTGGTATAATTTGTGAAAAGGCTTAGAGCCTACTCTTTCTGCTCTGTGAAATTGGAAGTGTGGGGAAACACCAGTGTTGCTAGTTCTCATCTCGGACATGGTGGAAAAAATATTAAAGGACGCTTGATTTAAATCAAGATGGAAGTGTTAACCTTGACAACATTTATTTGCTTTAAGGAAGCTTTTCAAAGGCCTAAATTTCATTATATGTCTCAGATAACCTGTACTGAGAGAGATAGGCATATATGTAGGGAAAACATGGTTTTCTTTTGGCTATATAGGATCTCTGAGTGTTGGCTGTCAATGAAAAGATGCCTGAGCTAGTTTTACTCTCTACCAGCACATCCTTCACATGTCATGCAACATCATCTGTAGATAGTGCTTAAGGGGCAGAAGCCATATATATGTCCTTGTTATTTATCTCTGTAGCTATGCTATTTGTACATTTTAGGATAGTGAGATATCTGGGACATATTTGCTATGTGTCCTTGCTCTTTGTGTGTGTCTGAGCTTTCTGAATTAATACCAGTGAAGATCAGCCCAGTCAAGTGCAGTATCTCCTGTTTTCTTGGAAATCAAAGCGGTCCTTCTGTGTTTAGCCAAACCATTTCCTGGAAGACTACAAGAAAGAGTTAGACTGACTTGTCTAATGTAACAAGGTTCATAGCTGTTCCCACACATAGGTATTAAATATGTTTTAATCTTATAACATTATAATGCTATATGGATTAAGGTATGTTAGGAAGGAAAAAAAATTAAGTATAGCTTGTTGTAAAGGTGTTGAAAGTCAACACATTGATTAAATAGGCGCTAGGTTTATTCTTAGTGATAAACTTTGGTTCACAGTAGGGACTGTTAAGTTTATCAGCTTTGGTAAAATAGTATGAAATATTAGATTGACGTTAGCCGTAGGTGGTTTTCATAGCTGAATGTGTCGTTTCACAACTGCCCAATTTTTAACAGACTTAACTGGCCTTTTTATTAGGCGGAAACTTGGGATTCTGGCAGTGCCACCTGATGAAAAATGGAAGGCAGTATTTGAAGAATGCTGGAACCAGCTTGGTTGTGAGAGCCCGGGCCAGGGGGACAGATGGAAAGCTTGGGACAACATTGCAGTGGCCCTGACCACCAACCGACGGCAACACAAAGACAGGTTGGTTCCTGGAGAACAGAGTTAGCAAGACAAAGTATTGAGAGAGAAACTGAAATCACACTCTACTTTAGACTAGAAACTCTTAACTGTAAAAATTTAGTTAGAACAACAACAAATCCTAAACAAACTCTTAATACTCTGTCCTATAAACCCTATCAGGGACTTGCTGATGTTTAGAATTAGTTCAGTTGTTAACTTCAGCGCTTTTTTTTCCCCTGCTGTGTGTCTCAAATAAGCTGTATGATGTCTTTGTCCTTTTCATAATTGCAGCCCAGAAATATTGAGCCGTTCACATACTCAGACACTGGAAAGTCTGGAGTTCATTCCACAACACATTGGTGCCTTCACCCTGGAAAAATATGAAAATATAAAAAAGTATTTGATAAAGGTATTGTGACTACCAAATGCTCATATAGCTTGTTGCTAAGGAATGATGTCAAGCTGACTTTGTAAAAGACTTTGTAATAGCTTTCCTCAAGTCCTTCCATGTTTGCTCTTGTAATCCATGTTGTATTTGTTCGCGTTTGCTCATAACTTCCTAGTTTATTGAATTAAAATCCACAACTAAAATCACTATATACCTAATGGATGCTGCCTTCAAGTCAGTTTCTGCTCAGTTACTGTTTTAATTCTTAAACATTGCATCCCAGCAAAGCATCTTGAAATACTTGCTATTTATGGCATGTTAATTTTAATAGTACTGGAGGGATGACTAGTCCAAGTAGTAGTGTAAGATTTTGTACTGTCTTGATTCCTCTATGAGCTGTATGTAGTTCATACATGAATTTAATAACCTGTATTGACCTATCTGACTGGCCAGTTAATATCTTTCATCTCAGGCTTGTGATACTCCTCTCCATCCATTGGGCAAGCTGGTGGAAACACTCGTAGCTGTCTACAGAATGACCTATGTTGGAGTTGGAGCTAATCGGCGATTACTGCAGGAGGCTGTAAGAGAGATAAAGTCCTACCTCAAACGCATCTTCCAACTGGTTAGGTAATGAGACTCTAATTTTCCAGTCAAACTTCTGCTGAATTAAAGATGTCTTGTGGACTGAAGCTGTCTAGTGTTTGTGCAGGCCAAGTATGCCAGTATCTGACTCTGTTTTGAGGGTTGCTTTTATTTCCTTCACTTTTTTGGCTTTTGAAGTCTTGAATATTCTGGTAAAATAGAAAAATTAAAATGTTTACCACAGTATATTACATCTTGCATTGTCCTTCAGATGTTGCTGTAAGAAGCTTGTATTAAATATGGATTTCCAGTTTGGTATCTTGGGATATCTGTGCTGTGAGAAGACAATGTTCAAAGGGTATAGAATAGCGAGTATGGGGTCTCGGTGTATTCCATTAAAGTTCTTACAAAGATGGATGAGCAGTGTTCTTATGGAGTGTTTGCTTAGATTCTTGAGAGCAATTACAGCTTTGTTTCAGTCCTGCCAATCTGAAAGCAGACATACTCCAAATTAGTAACTACTGGAAGCATTCTTGGGAGGTAAGTGATGTCAAGGTGGGAAAAGTATGTTTGGCATCAGAGGGTTAGCCTGCCATGTTTTACTTCCAGGTAGGTAGTACTGTACATCTGCTAGCTATGCTGTCTTAGTCCACCATATATTATTTCAGCTGCCTTTTTCTGTCCAATCTTGCCTTCTAATTCTGTGATTTGTGGAAACTTCTTGAAAGGAAATCCTATGTTGTTGATCTGCGTGTTGCCATTTAGGTTCTTGTTCCCTGATCTTCCGGAAGAGGGCAGCACAATTCCATTTGTGGCGACAGAGACAAGAGGGAGGCGCTCATTTTGCAGTGGAAAATCTGACTCGAGATCAGAATCTCCTGAGCCAGGGTATGTGGAGGGAAAAAAAAAGAACGCCCCCCAAAAAACCACCCTAATAAAGGCTTTTTTCTTGGGAGGGGGAAGAAAGATAAGCACATGTTTAACTGATGGGTATAAGCAGGGTTTTTTTGTTTTCCTTTGGTTCTGATGGCAGATCCTGATAAGCAGACTTCCATGTGATGGGTGCAATAAGAATCTCATCCTTGTTCCATGCAATGGTTCTTAACTTAAGCCCAAACTTGCTTTTGTCTGTTGTGGGTAAACAAGATCAGGCTTGGGCCTGGGCTTCTGCAGACTATTCTGGATACAAGTACTGGGGATAATGCAGGTCCAGTGCACATATACTGCACTGCAAATAGCTGGTCACATTGAGCTCACCATTGAGTCCATTCTTGTCCTGTCCACAGCAGCCTCAGGTGTGGTCAGAACAAGGAAGAGGGATCAGTGGAGATGGCCTCCTTGAGAGAGGCTCAAATGACTCCAATGAGTGTAGGTGGTATTAGTAGGCAGTGTGAATTCAGCTTTTCTTGTTAGGATTAAAGTATGATGCCAAACTACTGCTGACTTCATGAAGGCTGGATTGCAAGTGTGTGGAACTAGGTCAGGGAACTGAATGGGGTTTAGGCTATTTTCCAGCTTGTGCTTTGAAGGTAAAGTTATCTGCCAGCAGCATGGGGGCTAAATGGTTAGCATGAAGATACACATAAAACTTGAACTATAATATAGTATTCAGCTTTTATATTATACAAGGAAGAAAGCCAGTGTTCTGTTTAAAACACATGAACCACAAAAATGCTGCACCACAACCAGTCTCCCTGCCCCAAATCTGCCTGTATGTCTACTGTAAGGGAAAGTTACTTCAAAGTATTTCTTAGCACAGATACTATTTGACGGATTTGTATGTATTATTCATATACCTAATAGATTAGGCTCATATTAAATGAAAGATTCATTCCAGTGGTTTTTTTTCATTCAATTTTTATAAATTATTATTTTTTCTAAATGCCTTATTCTTCAAAACTCCCTTTTTTAAAAATTTTCTTCTTCTTTTAATAGCTATGTGGTAACCAGTTTTGGGTTGCTGCTCCCTGTATTACTGCCACGACTCTATCCTCCTCTATTTATGTTGTATGCCTTAGACAACGAGCGTGAGGAAGATATTTACTGGGAATGTGTTTTACGTCTAAACAAACAAAGTGATATGGCTCTTCTGAGTTTTCTTGGAGTGCAAGCGTGAGTATGCTTCAACAATAAACAGAAAAATATTATGGCATGTAACTAGATTTCAGCCTTTATCTGAAGTGCTTTCTTTGATTAAAATGCATCTAAACGTATTTTCAAGCTGATTAGTATGGCTGAGAGAGTGAATCGAAACTTCCCTCTTCCAAAAAGAAGAGGTATGGGGTGGTGAAGATTGGCATTGGTACAAAACCAGAGTGAGCATTTCAAATTAGGCTATTTTCCAGCTATTTGTGCTAGATGTAGTTGATCCTGTAGGACTGGTGGTCCTATAGGGCTGGTGTATCTCATAAAAGAACATGATGACCTCATTTTCCTAAGGTGAAAAGTGCTGTAAGAATATGCTATCTCAATAGACTGTTGGGTTTCTTGCAGGAAATTCTGGCCAGGAACAGTATCCATCCTTGGAGAGAGTAAAAAGGTATGTTCACTGGCCTTTGCCTGGTGTTTCTTTCAGGAAGCTGAGATCATGAAGAAGCAGTCAAAGAACTTTTGATCAGGCCTTTTGCTAAAGAAATGCTATCTTGTTTCCTTAAAATGTCTGCTACTTAAAACTATATTAGTGATTTTTTGAATAGCTGTTAGTCCAGCTTTGTCACTGTCTGTAATGAATTCTGTTTCAGGAAGACATTTGCTTGGTCTCCAATTATGAAACTGTGAGAATAAAAGTCTAGAAGGGAATTTTTGAGCTGCTTGATTAAGGGATTTATACCATTATATACTTTCTGATTAGGAGAAGACTTGTAAGGTTTTTATTCTTAATCAGTCTTGCTGAAAGTGGCTGAACACTGGTCTTACTGTAGTACTCAGTCTGTGCTGCCGTGAGGGTGGCTTAATAGTCATAACATTGAACAATTTCAGTGTTTACAGTATATTTTAAATCATGTCTGTTTGTAGTTCCTATGTTTTTTATTTTAAACTTTCTTAGTCATTTTGGTACTCCTGCCATCAGATCACCTCTTCCCTATTTATAGCTGTGGCTTGTGCAAAGTCTATAATAATTGGAAGCCTGGCTTTCCTCATAGTAGCTGCTGCACACAGATGAGCTGATATTGCTTGATAGGGAGAATGTGGTTTGTAATAATGGCCAAAGCTGCTGCTCATGCCCACCCTGATGCTAAGGGTTCCCAGCAAGACAAGTCCCCTTTTCCCCAAATCATGAAGTTGAAGATTCACCTGAGAAAACACGATGCAAACCTCCACTCAGACTTAAAATGTTACAAAATCCAGTATTGACACATTTATTGAGTTACTTCAGATCTTCTGTATTTTTAGGTACTGGACAAGATTCTTATCAGCTGCCTTAATTCTTTACACTTACTCTATTTTTGTTTATAGCGTAGAGCCCCTCTACTTGTGAAGTACTATGTGGTATCTGTCTTCTCTGAATTATGCAGCATATGATGCTCTCTGTAGCCATTTACCTGACCTGCTGGGTTATTCATTGAATTAAACAGGATGCTTTTATCCAGGACATCATGCTTATCTGCTTCTCTCTTCTGTCCAGTTTCCTCATTTCTGTGAATTTTTCTTAATCTCTTGGCAACCATTCTCTACCTACTCCATTCTGAAAGACTTTAGGTTCAGTTGCATATAAGAAGCTTACATCTGTATTTGTTCTTCTGTTTGCTCCAAACCTTTGATTATTTATTGCTATGACTTTTCTAGGTTTCAACTGTTCCAGTCTTATGGTTGCCTCTTGACTGTTAACTATTAAGATTTAGTGATTCTCAGTCTGACTTGACCTGGAAGGTACCCAAACCTTAATATACCAATGAGTTCAGTACATGCTTTTCTTAGTGTAAATAACACTCATAAAGATTATGCATAGGCAGATTTCCTGGGTGACTTCAGTGTCCAGGCACATTCCCCTTTCCTTGCACTGGAAAACTGGAAGGAAAAGTGTCTTTTATGCCAATATTATATGATACTCCACTTTTCTTTTGCTGCTGAAAAGTTGTAAAACCTGCATGATGAATCTTCTCATGATCACACAGGTATCATCAAATACAAAAGATGCCTGCTTTGCCTCTGCAGTTGAATGTTTACAGCAAATCAGGTAATTCTCTGAAATTTGTCTTTTAATGTTTTACTGCTCCTGCTATTACTAGTATCTAGTTTACTTGACTGTGATTCTTTACCCATCACCTTTTCTTTCCTCACCTTTGTAAGCAAGGTCACCAAGATGTCTTAGTTCCTAGTGCAAATGTTAGTAAATTCTCCCTAAGGGCAATGATGAATAGCCTCATAAATGTGACTGAGATGTGTCCACAGGACACCACTTAGAGTTACAAGTGTGAGAATATCTAATCAAATATACATGTAATCTTGTAAACAGTTATGGCAAAATGACCAATGCCTGGGGAGTGTTTCTATGTCTGTTAGCTGGCATAAGGAATTCTGCTGTAAGAATTTAAGTAGGAATTAAAAAGGGGTTTAGAAAAGACTTTTTTCCTTCTTTACCATTGTGTTAAAACACAGTAGCTAGCGAGTTGTCTTCCTAATTTAGATGCAGATAGGTAACTTCTTACTGTTACCCTGCTTTGCTTTTGCTTTCCAAATAGTACCACATTCACCCCAGCTGACAAGTTGAAGGTGATCCAGCAGACTTTTGAAGAGATCTCTCAGAATGTACTGGAGACTCTTCAGGAAGATTTTCTGTGGTCCATGGATGACTTATTTCCTGTTTTTCTCTATGTGGTGCTACGAGCCAGGTAGGCACAAAGAGTGGCATCTGTCATTAGCTGAGCATAGGCAGTGTGAGTACTTGTATATAAACACTCCTTCTTGTCCTAGGACTGATTGCTAGCTTTATGTAACTTAGTAGATTTTCCATTTTGGTGCTTTGCTTTGGCCTGGAAAAATGTTGAAAAGTTAACTGCAAAACAACTGTGGTTGCACCATGTGTGAAAAGTAAAAACATCATAGTGGTGTGTCTTCTTCAACTAGTCTCTTTCCCTCTCCCTACATGACAGGATAAGGAATTTGGGGTCTGAGGTGCACTTAATTGAAGACCTGATGGATCCTTATCTGCAGCATGGGGAGCAAGGCATCATGTTCACTACCTTGAAGGTATGAAAATTACTCAGAGTTATTAAAAGCTTTCTTGCAAATTAGTCAGCTGTGAACGATGATCATAGGACAGTTGTGTGAACAGCAGGTTGTAACTTCTTTGACGTTTTTATTGAACTTTTTAGCTAGGATGAGCAGAGAAGCTTGACTTGGAGCTTAGCATAACCTAACAATTGCAGGTTCTGGTGCACTGTGTAGATGTACTTTACTCAAATGTAATGTTGGTGGCTGTTGACTGTTCTGAATGCTCACCTGGAGCTTGTTGTTTCCCTGCAACTTAACAAACCTTACTCCTTTTATAAAAATTGAGATGAAGTACTGCTTTTTTGGAGGGAGGCTGTTAATGTGAAAGTTACATTAAAATCTGAAGGTGAGCTGCCAGGTGAGCATGATTGTGTTTTCTGTCTGTACAAACTGGAAATAGTTGGGTCCAGAGGAGGGGAGGTTTTCATACCTGATATTTTTAAAGGGCTGCAAAAAGGAAAAGTTTGAGTTAGTTAAAATTTATCAAATAACATATGTAGTAGAAGCAGAATCTGTTTTCCATGAGTGCAAGTGTTGTCTTAGGCATTTATATTAGGTTTCTGGTCATAGCTGCCCCAGTGCATATTGGAAGCAATATTAAGGAGTGAATGGCTATCAGCAACAGGTCAGGGTATTTATCTAGGTGATGGAAACCTTTGCTTTTCAGTGTGAGGGCTTTGAAACACTTAATCCCTGCACCCTTTTCCTGGAGGAAAATAGCAAAGCAGGAAGCTGTGAAAGTATTCAGAGTCCCAAATCATGCCATCTTGCTTTGTTAGGAGTTGGACATAATTCGTAATTTAAAATCTCCTGTTGTTCTTTTTGCTGGTTTGCATATTATAAGATTTTCAGTTGTTGAATGTCACTGCATCATCACTGTTTGTAGAAAGCCTAGCCCTCTGTTTTCTTGGATAGAAAAAAAGTTAACCTTTTTACGTATGGTGCTTTATCAGGTTGCTGAGAACTTCTATGTATGCTAAACTGAACTTTGTTTTAATTCAGGCATGTTACTACCAGATTCAACATGAAAAGCTTACCTAGACCGTCATTTATGACCTGGCTCTGTGGGATAATCTACTTGGCGGAACTTCACTACTATCCACTGTCTTCCCTGACATGGCACTTGAAAAATACTCTGTTACATTCTGTTGTTACAGATGAAAACACTCGGTTGTTTCTTCTGAATTTTCAGTTTTGAGATTGGAAAACTGCAGCCAGAGGCTATCTGTCTGTGAAGTGGTGATGAAGCTAGAGACTTGGTTTGTCAATACCTGCCAAGAAGAAATAATTTCTAACAGAAAGATTATTTACTCCTCTTAAGTCGATAATGCTGCAAAAAGGCATGGTGTCTACATAGAGTACATGTGAAAGTCTGGACCGCATGGCTTCCAAAGCAGTGGGATTGTATTTATTATTCCTGATTGGTCAACAGAGACGTTTGAAGAGAATTAGTTGCACCACAGAACCATTCAGTCTCCCTGAATTAAGCTATTATGTTTGTTTATTTCAAAAATAGAAGTATGTTAGTATTTATAACGGGTAACCTATAGCACGTTTGGCTATAAAGGATTTGAGGCATCTCTGTTGAACAGCATTGCTGAATTCAGTATTAATGTGCTGTTGTGATAATCACACTGTTAAGGACTTTCCTGTTTACTGGAGTTATAAATACACACTCATTCACTATTCTTTCTGTTTATGAAATAAATAAAAGGCACTGACCACTTCAAATTTTGGCACTGAATTAAATACTTGAAATCTGTACTATCATTACCCTGAGGCCAGAGGCCAGATGCTTTCTCTGAAAGTCCATGTGACACAGGAATGGGAATGTGCTCTTGAACAAGCTGACTATGGATTAGGTTTGAGACTTTTGCCTGTTAACTTATGTGTCTAAGTGAAAAAAGCTGACTTTGTTGCATTTTTGAACATGTAGAGAACAAATAATTTCCCTGGAGGATTTTTGTGTGTCTGTGTATTTCTGTGGTTTATGGTTAACTTTATTTATACCAATAACACTAGTTGGTAACTTGGGTATTGTAGATGCCGTTCTTTATCATGGCTGATTCAAAAAAGGGGGAGGGAGGAACAGATTATAGAAAGTTCTAATGGCTTAAGTTATGTCAAATTACCATAGATAATGCTAATCATATTTTTGAAACAGTAATCATGGCTTGTGTATTGGCACTTAAATAGAAAGAAACCATAGTGTTAAAATACTGTTTTGAACAGTGACTGTAATGTAGCAATTTTCATAATAAAGTAAAAATGATTGGTCTTTCTGAAATGATTCTTAGTTTTATCGGAGAAAAGAGTAATTCTGGCAAGATGGTATTTAAAACTGTTGTTATTCTTGGAACAGACTATAGTGATAACACAATATAGAGGTAACAGTCTTTCTGTTTGCAAACAATTTTTGTTAGCTCAATCTCATTTTTTAAATCATACTGAATAATTTGAGGAGAGATAAGTAATAGTACGAGTGAAAGGGGAGGTATAAAAAGTTAATTGGGAGGGATACACAAATAAGGTTGGAGAGTATAATGAAGCATAAGGCAGGATTTGAACACTTAATATTTAGTGCTTGATGCGGCCTTTCCGTGTAGTCATACCTCAGAATTCAACGTACAGAACATTTAACTGAAACCTGTAAGAAAGGAACTGCTCTTTGAAAAGCTGTGCTGAACAGCTGAGTAAAGCAATGGCAATAACTTTCAGTTGCAAGGATCCAAATTCAGGATTTATTTCATCTGTTATAGAGTGTAATCATTAAAAACATTTGCTCAGGTTTTTTTCTCCCTTGTAACAGTTCAGTGTTAGTGTTTGTTGTCTTCAGATGTTTCAGAAGAAAGGAAGCATTTTGATCTTCAGCCTTAAGGTATGAAAAGCTTTGTTTCATATGATCTTGGTCCCACACTGAATCTGTGCTTTAAACTGAGAGTATAAGTAGAGGTGGGAAGTTTTTCCATCATATTCCTTCCTGCCTTTGTGTATACAAATATGTAGCAACTTCAAATGTTTAAGTTCATTCACTGTGAATGATGCAAAGTTGAGAACTAAAAAACCAAAGAATGCATTTGCCTTTACGTTTATATGTGCACAACCTCTTATAAAAAGTAGTGGTATTACATGTGAATTTAGCTTGCTGATTAATGGAAGTAGACAGCCTGGCCTGGATTATTTTTGGTCTTTCTGCTATATAGCTCAGTTACTAGCTGAAGAGAATCCTAGGATTAAATGTGCTTCTGACACAGATTCCACTCTACAGCCTATGTGGGCTGTGATGCAGTAGGAAATAAGTGCAGACCAGCTTTGATTTGTGTATTTCTATGGCTAACAAAGAAGTGAGTTAACCTGGAGGACTTCACCTGCACTGCTTCATAGTAATTAACCTTTTTCTCACATCATCCCCCACTCCTTTTTTCCCCTCAAACTGAAAGCTGGATATTATTGCTGCAGCAGGAATCCTGTAATCAGCAACAGAAGAGCAATGTTACAGTATTACAGATTCTCATAGTAACTGCAGGCATGGTAGCTGAAGACAGAGCCTAGAAGATGAGTGCTCTATTGACTTCGAAAGTTGCTGAGGGTAAGAAAGTACTTAAGTAAGAGACAACTTTAGGCTTTTTATGCAAGAAAAGGGTTAAGGGGATTTGTCCTCTTCTCTCTGGTACTGAGTAGTTCTAAGGTTAGGTTTCTGCGGATTAGAAAGGAGAGGATGTCCATAGATTAGCTAGGGCAGTGAGGTTACTTCTCTACTGACATCCAGCAAATACTCTTTCCCCCTGGAGATTCTGCAGGAGCTGGTGCTTTCTGTGGTGGTTGCAGGTAAGAAAATACACAATGTACTGAAATAGTTGTACTGCACAGAGGCATTTCCCTCATGCATCTGTGAAATCAGTTTCTTCTTGTAGCTACAGCAAAGCTTATTAAACTTGTGTTATCTGTTTAATTACTATTAGCTAAATATTAGTTGTATGAATGGGGAGTAGGAGCTCAAAAGCAAAGTTTTTCCTCACTCCTAATCTTGCCAAAGAATTCTGGCTGAAATGCCAGGTGCTATAATGTTACCGATTTACTTTGCTGTAAATAGTCTTGCTTCCTAACTGTATTTGTTTTTAGAAGCAGTTTAGGGAGCTACCTGTTCTGGTATGTTAAGAGTTAATGTAGAGGCATGATATGTGACTGGTGTGGGACTGTAAAACAATACTTTCTTTGAACTACTTAGTAATGTACTTTTAAGTTAATCTAGTAATACTGTATTGGTGTAGTGTTGATGTCAGGTGGTGGTTGTTTGGTTGGTTTGGGTTTTTTTTGCAAGCCCAAGCTGTTGGCAGTAAACAGCTGAAAGTGAAGCTGGCTGTGTTAAAAGACTACAGTGTGCTGTGCCCAAGTATTCTTCTCTGAATGCACTGCTCCTTTAGGAAGTGATGCTTTAGTAGTATTTACCACTGTGTAAACAAGGTACTTGCACTACTGCTGGAGCTGTAAGCTTTTGGATTAGAGAGAGGCAGAATAAATCATCGCTGACTATATCTGATTACAAAGAGTAACAGCACAAACTGTTACATCAGCAGCCTTATGTATGCAGGTGTGATTATCTAAACCTCACAGAATGTCTTACATGAACATAAGATTTATTCAGGCTTTTTAACTTGTGCCACCTCAGACAGTAAGTGGTTCTTTGGTCAAGATAAGTCTTCAAAGGACAGGTCTCTACCTTTACTTAAAATGTGTCAGTTTATTCCAGTAATATTTAGGGTTGGGTTGATCTTTTAGTTAAAACACTTTCAGGTCTCAAAAAAGTGTACAAGTAGCAGGATAGTTTATTTACACTGACTAGAAGTAGTTGACAGACTTCAGTGGCAAGGAAAGCCTAATTAAGTTAATATAATGCGGAACAAAAAAGTCCTGAATAGGGCATGTCATTTGAGATGCTGAATGTCTTTTACTACTGTTTCTGCCTACTCAGTTTGCTGATTTATAGAAGCTTATTTGCAACAAAAGCTTTCTCAGTGTTCCCTGCCCCGAAGCTGATTTGTGGTCTTCAATATGCCAACTAATTAATTTTGAAAACTTCAAAGATACAAGTAGCTTTCCTTGTTAAGAGTGCTCAATAACCTTCTCAAGCATATTAACTGAAAAAGCTTGTAGGAGCAGGGGTTTTGATGTTCTGAATGTCAGGTTCTCTGGTAGTATTCCCTTTAGAGGCTTGAAAACAGGCAGAATTGTTCATTTAAAGACAATTCTGAAAACTGTATTAAAAGCAGGGTTTGGGTTCCCTTGCAACTCTAGCCTTGTATCAGTAAGACCTGGTTTGTCTGACAAACAGGGTCAAGGAATTTCACATTCTGCTGCTGGAGGAAGTAAGTCCTGTAGCCTAAAGTTGGGATGACATAAGGCGATGGTCTCCTTTTTGACTCTGACTTCTGGTGTGCTTAGCATGGATAACCTAGTCTGTCCTTAGTAATGGGCAGAGGAATGCCTTCTATTAATGAGCATCTGTAATTGCATGCAATACATGCGAATGGGAAGAACCTTACACCGGCTGGGAGGTTAGTCAAGTAAGCCTGTTAGTAAGAACTTCCAACTAATTTATTTAGATCCCTGGGATGAGGAGACCCTGAGTTCTGGCCTTATCTGTGTAGATGTAAGTCTTAGGAAATGAAGCTACAGTAGTAGTTCCAAGTTTTTGAACTCTGGCCTTTCCCCTTAAGCAAGCAGTTTAGTAGGTCTATTTCTAAAGAACTGCACTGAAGCAGGATATTCTGGTAATGACTTATTGATCATCTCTAGCTACTGACAGCTGTTGAAACCAGGCTTCACAGTTGGAAGCTGCTTTCCTTTTGTTATGTGAAAATATGAAACAGCTATTAATTTATGAATGAGGTGAGCTGTGTTGTTTAGAACTTGACAGATTTTGATGCTTAAATGCTGCTGCTGTCAATGTGAGCATAAACTCTGTAGTTTAAAAAGGCAGCAATGGATAGAAGGCTTTCTAACTCTGTTTACTGTTGACCCTAGCAGCTCTCTGATGGCTGTAGCTGAGGATTTCACCCCAAAAGGCAAGCAATTAGCATTCAGTAGCTTTCCCAGTTTTTCTTGGCCATCTGAAGTCAGCCTTCAAGACAGTGTGTCTGAAACTTCTAAACACACTCATGTTAATCCCTCATCTGTTCTCTATGGAAGCAGTAGTAGTAGTGAATACCAGAAGCTATGAGGCCCCGAGGAAGTGAGGGGTGAATTAATTTCACAAACATTTTAAAAGAGTAACATTGTTTTTAGTATTTTAGCAGAACAGGAAGTATTTTAGCATCTCCAGGAATTATGGTTTTTGTTGCAGAATGATTCTCAGTGGTGCGTTTAAAAATAACTGTTCAGTAAGACCATCGAATACTCTTTCTTTGACAGCAACAGGGTAACTTGCTTGCTTTGGTTTAGTTCTTTCCCATTCTAAGTCACTGCTGTGCAACGTCTGTCCTAGCCAAGAAGAATGATTCAGCTCCCAAAGACTGAAAGGGACCTTGATAAATTCCTAAGACTATGCTGGAGATGGTTTGGGGATGGGTCTCTTCAACTTTCTTTTAATTAGTTAAACTAAAAAGCTTTTGGAAATATTGCTTGTCTCACATGTTTCCCTATATGTGTTTGCAGGGTCCCAACCTACTTAAAAAGGTCATGCACTCTGATGCTTCAAAGGTAAATAAGACAAAACGCAGGAAAAGACAGATCTAGACTTGAAATAACTAGAGGTTTATTCTGGAGAGGACTGGGCTTTGAATGGGAAGTTATTGTAAGTATGATGTGATCAGAGCATTCTGGGTGGCCAAGTATATTTATGGATAAAAGTTGTAGATGCTTTGAATGAGCCAACTCCTGTAAAATCATGCATCTGCTAACAGATGCATAGTAATAAGCAAAGCTGATCACAGTTGGCAACCAGAATATATTTTTAGATGTGAGTTGGTCAAACAAATTGAGTGAGGGTTAGGGAAGTTGTGCCAGAAAACCCAGCTGTATTATAACAGGGATTCTACTAATTTATTCTCTTTTGGGGGGGAAGGAGGAGGGGGCTTTTTTGAGGCATGCGTATGGCGAGATTTAAAGTCTGGACTTTCAGTGTGTGAAAGAAAACGTATAGTTCAGGAGCTGGCTCCTTTATGGTATATCTGAAATCTTTGAACGTGCTCTTTTCTTTTGTTTTCAAATGTCCTTTACCACAAAATTGTAATGAGGATTTTGAATTAGGAGTATGCTGTTGGATGTCTGTGTAGACTATGTAAAAGCAAAATAAAGAGCGGTTGTACATGGGAACTAATAGATGTCAGCAGCCTCTGTCTTCTTGAAAAATCTGAAAAGAATGTAGTTTATAAAAGAGAAGCTTTACTTTTTTATTAGTAAAATAATAGGAAATTGGTCTTCTGAAATGTAGGTTATGGGGTAAGCTGTCAGAAGTTTCATTTTAGGGTATAACTTGCCGATTGAGTACTCTCTCTTTGTAAATGCTTCTGCAACTGAATCTGAAGCTATAGACTTTTAGGTTCTAAAACGTGGGGGGACACAGACAGAGATCAGCCAAACTGAGAGTTACTTGTGTTTTCATACTGCTCTTATTTAATGAAAACCAGGAGCACCACTGTCCTGAATGTACTTTGCAACATAGGGATTCTTCTTTCCACGTCTGTACCATACCACAGTAAAGATTTCTGTCCTACCCGTAATGTCTTTGGTAATTAAGAAACAGGTATTCGTGACTAGATTTACATGGCCTGCTTTGTTAAATCCATCATTAGGCAGATCAACTAAGCTTAACGGAGGGGAAGGCAAACTCTTAAAGGAAAAGAACTCAGACTATTGAAAAACAAAAACCACAAAACAATTGCATCTCAAAACCCTGCAGCACTGGGTATTGAGGGAGGATCAAACTGTATTTTTGTTAGTCTTTGAAAGAGGAAACTGTCATTTTAAAAGCAATCTTTGGATTAGAATTTCAGAAAGATGTATCAGTGAGTATCCTATACAGGTAGCTTGAGATGAATTATCAAAATTCAGTAATAAAATGTTTGAATCATGATTTCATAACTTCTGGTGGGTTTTTCCCCCCCTTAATTTCCATTGCTGTTGTAAAGCAGTTTTATTATTTAACAGAGAGGAAGTATGTTCTAAAAATAAATCAGTAAAAGTGACAGTAATGCCTTCTGCTTTTATAAGCAGATCAAGATAATACTTTTCCTGCTCATACCTTTGATGTTTTCTGAACACGGAACAGTCTAGATGAAAATGGCTGCCTTTTTGCTTTACTAATCCAGGACATAAACTACTCTCTATTTAACAGAATATGGTAAGGCATTCACTGTGCATACAGTGTCATGCTGTGGTTCGCTGTTGGCTGAGGTGCTCAGATACCTGATGTTACTGATTTTTAACTTGTACTCTGAATCATCTCTTGACGATCTCTTGTTGTTTAAATACTTAACTCTTTAAGAATCATCCTACAGTAGTGGTAGTCATAACAGAATCTTCCAGCCTTTATCCACTGTGATTTGAATTTAGATCAACTAGGATGTAGTGAAGATGCTGAAGTAATTCAAAGCTTTCATGTACAGATTCCTGATGCTTTGGGATATAAACGCACCATACAGTGTTCCCTGGGGAATTTCCATCCTTGTCTGCCAAGAAGAATCCTGAGGATTCTCTTAAGTCATCTTGTACTGTGCTGTTTCCTATTAGCAGTAGATTGCAGAGCTTCCCCCATTTTTAGTCTAAGGGAACATTACGGATTAGTGATATGTTATCCCAGAATTTTTAGGGAGGGAAGAAATTTGGAAGAAAATTTAAAAAGCTTATTTTTTACATGCAAAAGTTCAGTGTAAAATGGCTACAGATTAATTAGCATAAGTGTTGGCTTCCTATTTTACTTAAAAATTCCTATTTTAAAATTTAAAGAACAAAATAAGGTAGTATACGCTATTATTTTCAGTGACAGAAAATACAAGAGGGTTGTGTTAGATTAGCAAATAGCTTCTTTAACTCCATCTCTAAAAGTAACAACCAATTATAAATTGCCTGAGATGATGACACCAGTAAGGTAAGGTGTGTAGGGTTTTATTTGGTTTTGGGGTTTTTTTGTGTGTTTTAATTCACTGTGAGGAAATAGAGGAAATCTTTGTGGAACGCATCCTTCAAAGACCCTAATTCCTAACAGTGATAGAAATGGGGATCCCTATTTTTTTGCAAAATAGTGTCTTTGCTCAATGACAATTCAGTAGAAACTCCAGAGTCTTTAATAGTGTCAATAACAAGAAGTAAATGTAATATGTTCTCAAGTATTATTTTCCAAGCTATATTGATGTAAAAGAGACTTTAAAAGTCTAAAACATTACAACTTTCCATGGTAGTGCACTTAAAAAGCTGGCACAGAAGATGTATTGAATCATTTGTTATTGTAGATTGCTTAATGAAGCAACCTAATGACAATTCCGTGAAGGAAATAAAATGTATTGCAACTGAAGTTTGTCTGTCTGCATTTTGGACATTGGTTGGTAACTGAAGTTACAGGTGGGACTCATGCATCTAATTCATGCTTGCAACCTGTTGAGCTCTTCAATGAGTGGTTGCCCCCCTTCTTTTAAATTCTGCTTTCTTATCAATCTAAAATACCTGACAGAATTCTGATATGAGTGTCCTCTTTTCTCTAGTTCAGCATCTGTCTTTGAAACCTGCTTGGTGTGAATGCAGTACTCAAAGAAGTGGGTGGAATCTCCCTGAATAAAGGAAAACATGGACGTGCCAACAGTCTGCAGTCAAGATAACGGTACTCATAACTTCTGCATCTCTTTCAAGGAGAAAGATAAATGACAAAAAGTTCTATCCTTTGGTCTCTGTAACTCTTCTTCCATTAAGTCATGAGAGAGATGAACATGTCTAGAAGTATTACTACTTCATAATTGTAATTATTCTTGATGTTTAGTGGTGGTATGCAGTTCATCTGGAGAGTGTCAGAAAAGGATACCTGGCATTTTTTTCTGGCTTACAAAGTCAAGGGTCTCTGCAGCTCTATGAAGAATGACCCATAATAGCAAGAGGGGACTTTTTTCCTTTTTCACTTAAGGAAATTTTCTGCGCTTTTGTCTCTAACATCTTGGTCTATTTGAGCCCTGTTTGATGTAGAAATAGCATTTGAGGAGTTAATTAATACAAGTCATTTCAAAAAGAGGCAACCAGTAATAAGGTAAATATTTTAAGTGTCTCCACTAAAGGTAGGTGGTTCCTGTAGAAAAGAATCCTTTTAAGGAAACTGTTTTGGGAGACATTTCTCTGTGAGGCACATAATCAGGGTTCACTGAGTTTAATTTTTATAAGTGCTTAGATGTCTGCTTTCCAGAAACAGATGGCTCCTGATAACGAGGTATATTTCCAGGCTTTCCCAGTTTGGATACTCAATAGTTCTGCCTGATGATTGAGGTAAAAGTCCCATCTGCAGAAAGTTAGTAGGCAAATACCTGTATAAATTCATGCACAAGGGAAATACCTCAGCGAAACTAAAGTTGAAGATAGATCTCACGTAAGTGTTGGTAGCATCAAGGTCTTGAGCCGATACAGGAAACAATTAACTGTCAATGGCTGTAAAAATCGTGCTCAGTAGAGAAATAACAAGGGCTTCCATGTTTAGGCTAGCTGTAGCAACTAGATGACAGCAGCTGATATTGTCTGCAGTAGAGAGTACTCAGCTACCCTGGGGCTGCTGGAATGAGCTTTAAGAAATTATTATTTCGGCTTTGGCTGATGTACCTTTAGAAGCTCCTAGTCTTGGCTTTATGCCAACATTATTTTTTTTGTTACATTATTACTCATTGAAACATGCCAAGTTTCATGTTGTAAACAAGTAAATATCAAGTCTCCAGTTACATTGGTATTGTATGATTACTTCGGCACTAAAAAGCAGAGAGACAGCTTATGCTTAGCAAAATACACAAGAATTGAGAGCTTACTTTCCATTGACGTGTATTGGGAGTCAGGCATCCAACTCCTGTGGTCTCTTTAAGAACCCTTATAGCTCAATAAATCTAACTTCTAGTATTTGGTATGGTGTTGTATCACTGCTGTTATAAGCGTTGTTTCTGGGGAAGCATCACACATCAAAAATTATCCGTTGTCATTTCTGAGGGAAAACTAAATTCTGTGCACTCACAAAAATCCAGTTTGTATCTAGGCCTGGCTGTTACGTGTTATCTATTTGTCACCTCTTAGTTTCTGCCTCTTTGAGATTTTTAGAAAGCCACTGGATTTTCCGGTTTTTCCACTGTATTAGGATACTGTTCCTGACAGATCAAGTGCTGCTTCTAATTACAAGAAGGGTTCTTGCCCTTTCTTGGGATGTGTTGTGGGTGTCTGTGACAGTGGTGTGTATTTGGCTGGAATTTGCATTCGTATTAGTGATATTCTACAAAATGTCTGCATTTTCCAAGAGTGGAGAAAAACAGATGGTCCCTGGCCCAAAAAGTCAGTCATCCAGTAGAAAAGCCTATAAAATGAACAAGCAACTTTTTGTGTTTACCTCTTCTCAGTATGAGGTGTAGAGTCTTGAACTCAGACTGACATATGTGAGATTCCCTGTGTGTTTTTTCTCACAGGTCAGTTAAGAATTGCTCGTATGGACCTAACCCTGCTGGTTAATAAAATAATAAAATAAAACTATGCAATAGAGTTGATTGCAGGAAACAAGCAAGACAGACAAGAAATTAGTGCATTTCTTGGAGGCATACACTGAGGAAAGACGCTTTTCAAAGGCCTGGTCACTGTTTGGCTTTGGTTGGTCTTCTCTTTTTACTGAAGTGTCTTGCGCTTTTCTGTTTCTTGGGCTCAGGTGTATCTCATGTTCTGACTCTAGTGCTACAAGAACTGAGTTTGCTCTGTAAAAGAGATGTCAATGGCGTTGGCATGTTATATGACCTGCTCAGATCTCGCTGGCTGCAAGCACTTTTAAAGGTAAAGCAATATACAGCTGTGAAGGCAAAGGCTTCCTAGAGAACAATCTCTGGGCCATAGTTACTTTATTTTGCCATATCAGGACAATAAATGTTTGTTTACACTAAGCGCAGGTAGCCCTAACGTGGGTCCTAACATCAGCAGTCAAGGTGAACAAAACCACTTTTGCTTTAAAGAAAAAAAATACTGTTTCATAATGTCCTGGGCATTAAAGCGCTTCCATGTTACGTGTCTGTACTGGGGCCAGGGGAGCACTGCTCAGGTGTCTTTTCTTATATCTTTGTATGGCTGTACATCCCATTTGTTGGCATGGATGCTTGTGAAATTATATTTTTCCGCTTTGCTCACTCTGAACTGATGTATAGTTAAGATTTTGTGTTGTTACAAACTAACCAGCCGAAACTCTGTTATATCTATGGAGCGGAATTGTATCCCTAAGACAAATTCTGCACAAGTTCTGCTTTTTCTCTAACAAGGATTTTGAAAATTTTTATGTTTTAAAGAAATAAAACTTGCAGTGGATATGAAATTCCATAAGGCCATTTTAAATACAGCCATTTATTTTGTTTAAAGTTAAATTTACTTTGTTAACCATGTTTGCAACTAGAGGAAGCAAGCTACAGAAATAATGCTGTTGGGCTATTGTCATGTAACGAGCTTTTCTCATTGGAGAATTCAAACCTGCAACATAACTGGCTAGCTGAGTAACAATATAGAAGGACAATGAATTACAGGCTCAATTCCAGATGCACTGGATGTTGAGGGTTAAGATGCAAGCTCTTTGGACTGGGAAATTCCTAGGAATATGTTGTTGTCCATTGTGTATATTGTATTTTTCTATATAATCCTGTGAAGAGATCATATCGTCATTGCATTGTCTTGTCTGTCGTGGCATACAATAGATTTATGAATGCCTCCAACAATATCTCGGAAAAAGACCAGTTCCTGTCATGCTGCAGGCACGCGCATTGAATCGTGAGGTAAGACGGTGTATACAGTGTATTGCTTTACTTACTTGTATCAAATTAGTCAACTTAGCTGCAAATAAGCGTTCTGGCATTTGTTTTTTGTCTCAGGTCTGAGTACACTATATAAACTTGAAAGATTCCCTCCTTGCACTTTTGTCAATCTGCCAATAACTCCTACTGTGTTGAGAGGAGGGGATGAGAAATGTGTACAGCCATGCTTACCATACTGCATGAACCCTTGCCAGTGTGGTAAACGCATAAATTATTTTAACCACTGCCTATGTATTTTAATTGCTATGTACCTGTGTGGTCCAGTGTTATGGCTGCAATCAAGCCATTTGACATGAGCATTTTGAAAAGCTTGTGGATTTTTCTAATCATAATAGCTGATTAATTCTGAAATTTCTGTATTAGTGGGAAAGTTAATGACTAAGTAGAGAAACAGACACCAGTGATGAAATCGATTGAGGTATGGGAGAAAAAAAATCAATTAGAGCGCATGACACAGTGCCTGAACTAAATTAAGCCTGTGTGCAAGCAGGAGTGTTGTGCAGCTGTTACTGTATTGTCTAATTCTAGAGCAAACTGTATGGATATGCTCAGAGTCACTTAGCCTGGGGGGCTTAGCACTCTCCTCATACATTGTCTTCCAAATTCAGTTTATATCTTCCTAAATTAATTGTTCTCTAGAACCAGTCTCTGTGCTTTCTCTCTTATATTTATCAGGTGGTAGAGCTACTGCGTGAAGCCCCTCAGTCTGGTGAGATCAAAGAGCTAAGGCGACTACTGCGTGCTCCACACTTAAAGGCAAGTCCTGCATAAGGAAAGAAGAAGTTTGCTCCCAGAGCTGTCTGCTGTGGGAATGGAAACAGATGGCCAGCTGTTCACAAGAATCAGCACAGGCGCCAGAAGACATATAGTTTTCTATTCATGAACTAGCCTCCTTGTGAAATCAGATGTGGACTCTCTATCTGAAATAACTGCAGAGGGTTGCAATTTAGTCAAGGGCTATGTTTTAGAGAGATGTTTCTTTACGCAGTTAAATTCCAAGTGGTTGATGCAGACATATAAAACCGAATTTACCTTGTAATTGCAAAGCCTGCATGCTTCACCCTAGAGCTCCAAGCAGAAACATTTCATCTTTTGTAAGTTGTTCCAGAAGAAGCAGAGAGGAACTGTTCTTAAAGCTCACAGTCTGAAAGAAAATGACAACATGTGAAAGAGATCTATGTTCACATAGGAACTTACCGATCTCTGTTTTCTGATTAGCTACTGTTTAAAGCTGTTCTATTTTATGATCTTTGCTTATGGATTTAGTGGTTGGTTGGTTTGGTTCTGTTACAGGCCTTGCTCTTTGCTCATGATACTGTAGCCCAGAAAGATTTTGAACCAACCCTTCCACCACTGCCAGACAACATACCTGAAAATGAGGAAGCCATGAGGATTGTCTGCTTAGTGAAGAACAACCAGCCTCTGGTGAGGGAGCTTTCTGATGTCTGACAAATTATTTAAACTCACACAAGCACTTACAATGCATCACACGCACATTGGTTTCTTTCCAAGAATGTTGCAGAGATTGTGTGCGCTCTTGTCCAGTTCTTACGGAATCCCAAGAATTGTTGAGGTTGGAAAGGACCTTAGGAGACCATCTAGCCTCACTCAGTGCCTTGTGCACTCAGCGCTTGAACATTTGGGAGATGTTTTTCTCATAATGAAAATGCAAATTAGATTAAGAGCCATTCCCTTGACCAAAATAGGGAGGGAAGAAAGACTCTGAAAGGGGCTGTAGAAATCATTTGTGTTTCTAAGCACAAAACATTGCATAGCTTAACTAATCTGTTTCAGGAAAAGATCTCTATAACATTTGAAATAGAAAAGATTTCTTACAGTCAATGTGGTCATCTTATGATGAAAGTTGAAGATGTTGAAAGATTTAGTGCTAATAATGATACATTATAGCTAGATTTGTGTGGTATTAAGGAGGCTATATCTTTTAGTGCCTTTTTGTGATTGCAAAGATTAAACTTGTGATGTGAAAGGAAACTTACTGGGGTTCTTCAGTGAGTGTGTTTTTCCTTTGTTTTTATTTGCCAGGGTGCCACCATAAAACGCCATGAGATAACAGGTGACATAACGGTTGCCCGTGTGATCCACGGTGGGCTAGCAGACAGAAGTGGTATGCATAATTTGAAACAGTGATACAAACAGTTTAACGTGAAATAAGATATCTGAAGTAAGATAATAGCTTAGCTTCTATAATTAGCCTTGCATTATAGAGCAAGAAGATGTGTACATTGGACAGCACTGTAAATAGTGACATGTTGCAGCAACTTTGCTTCATTCATTAATTTTCATATGAATGCGTTATGCTTGAGACTAAGCTGAAGTATGAATCCAGTTTCCTTGTGTATTCTTGGCACCAATACCTGGATACATCTGTCCAGAAACTGATCAGGAATATCCCCAGTTGCAGTGTAGTATGAATACCAGCAGCTCATTCCCTAATGGATAAATGGAAAACATGAGTAGTCTGTGATTCTGTAAGACAATGGGCCTTAAAATACATAGTAATAGTTTTGGCACTAGTCTACTGAATACTTTGGCAGTATTAGTTGCTAAGCAATCTCCCACGGAGTTTCCTTGGAAGTGTTACTACTGTGTCATCCTAGAATTGAATGTGTTCCATGTTCCTTGGGAAATTTTATGTAACTAAAATGTAAAACACCAGAAGTAAAACTGAACTGTAATCATTATAAAATAATTCCTTTTAGTTATTGCCTAAGCAATAGCTGATCGAGTTCCTGGTTTGATTAATGTTTTAATTGAGCTGAAGGCAAATATAAAAGTAAACAATGTGAAGGCTTTGTGAAGGGCAGTGAAGCTTCCCAGTGCACCTAGAAATTTTAAGGGTCTGATTCCGAGTCTTATGGTCTACTAATATAGTGAGTTTAGCTGGAGTAGGTCTAGAGATTACTTTGGAAAACTGAGGTATACTGAAATGTTGATGCTACCTTTAAGGCAATTTATCAATAGGTTGTAAACATGTTGTATGGGGGAGGTGGGAGGAAATAAGAAAACTGAAACATGCAAGCTCCTTGTGACCTGCAGGAGCCTGCAGTCCTATCCACGGGCAATGTAGCTTAAATCCAGAATACCCTCCTGCCTACCTGGTGTATGGGAACTTATAATGCTGACTTCCAAACCTGTGGTGCATCTGTGTGTTCGTGCCTTGCCTACCCAAGATAATCCATGCTGTGATAAAACTGCTGCTGTTTTCATCCTTGTTTTCACTGTAGGGTTGCTGTATGCTGGAGACAAACTGGTGGAAGTAAACGGAGTTCCTGTTGAGGGACTTGAGCCTGAGCAAGTTATCAATATTCTGGTATTGAATCTTTTTTTCCACTTTGTACCTTAACTGTGTGCTGTTTCTTTTACACACACATGCACACACATCTGCTCTTAGAGGAGAAAGTCTGAAATTTGTAACAGAAAATTCAGATTGTTTCCTTACTGTGGACCAAGTTCACAACTACTCATTAGAATTAGAATCCAGGACACCAGAATTAGATCTAACCCTTGTTTTGGTTTGTGAATGTGACCATTCTACCTGCAGCTTCTGGGAAAAATACCGATTTATTCAGACTTCACTGATTCATATCTTTTCTAGAAGCTCCACCCACTTAATATTTCAACAGAAAATAGTGGAAAGGTGCTGCTCTTGTAAGAGTCCAAGTTATAAAACTCACTAAAGCAGAGTAAATGAGCTTGCAAGCTACATCACTCACCTTGCAAAAAAGGGCAGTGGTAATTACTGTTGTCAAAAGTCACATGAAATCTGTTGAGCTGTCACTGTCCTTGTCATTTTGCTCACGGTCTTTGAGGGCTTTTCACTGTGAAGTGTTAGTGCTAGTCAGTAAGGTATTGCTATATGTAATCAGTACCAAATCTATGTGTTATTTCCTTGGTTGTGCTATTTCCAGGCATAAGAATTACAAACTCTACTGAGATACTTAACTTTTTTCTCTTCTCCCCTTTACATCAATTGTCTAATCAGATCCTACTGCTAATTTAAATTAGATTTCAGTAGAAAAGTTTGGTATGAATTAACATTGAGATTATATAATATTAAATTATTTATAACAAAAATGTATCTCATTGAATTAAAAATATTTAGTAAGACATTGAATTGTCATTCTTGAGTTTCCTTTAAAAAAAACAGTGTTGTCACATAGACTCTGTCTACCTAAATTCTATTTGTAATATAGACATTATAGTAACTACAAGGCCATGCTGTGTTAAGCTCATGTTGCCAATGCTTGGTTATTTGTACTGAATACTAGTCATGTTTTACTCCTTTTCTAACCGTTTAGGCCCTGTCTCAGGGGACAATTATGTTCAAATTAATTCCTGTTTCTGACCGGCCTGTCAGCAACCAAACAACAGTAAGAGACATTCTTTTTTCTGGATTGTTACTGCAGTTACCCCAATAATGTCTAATGGTGTGATACAAAGCATTGGTGTTGATTAGAAGTTTACTGCAATCTTTGAAGTGTTACTTGCCTTTATGGTGACCTCTCAGCTGGCATCAATATGCTGTTGCTGAAACAGTAGATAGTAAGCTGAAATGTAGTTGTATTAAAGGTCATGAAGCCATTTTCAGTGTGATCTACAGGTTGAACATTAATTCTTTTCACGATGAATGAGAATTTTTTCTCCTTTAATGAACAGACAAGGTTTGGGGTTTGATCTGGTTTTTAAAACATGAGTACTCATGAATTGACATGTCAGTATCTGACCCTGTGATTATAAAGCTCATGTTGTATCTATTCTAAATAAGGCTTCCATTCATTCTTGTATAATTTCTTTACCAGCTCTATGTGCGAGCAATGGCAGATTACTGGCCCTTGCAAGATCCTGCCATACCATGTGCTGATGCAGGTTTGCCTTTTAAGAAGGGTGAAATACTTCAGATTGTGGACCAGAATGATGCTTTCTGGTGGCAAGCCAGGAAAGTTTCAGATCTCAGTGCCTGTGCTGGACTTATACCCTCAAATCATCTTCTTAAAAGGTAAAGAACTTGTAATTTTTCTGAGTTCCAGTTCAAAAATTAGCCAGTTATTCAGACTTTGCTACTTAAAGTCTTTTGTAAGTTATTTAGCAGTATGATTCAGTGGCATATGACAAACGTATTTCCTCTTCTCTGACTTCTTGCTCTCCTTCCTTTAAGAGTATCTATGTGAGAACAAGCTTTTGAAAGTACCTTATCTTAAACTAATGCCTAAGAAGTACACAGCAGTTGCCTATTCTCTATGCTAGTTGCTAAGACATCTAATGGGAGTGTAGCGGTTTTGGTCAAAACTTAGTGGACCTGATTAAAACAAGGGGGGAGAGAGAACCCCAAAACAAACCCACTAAACACGCAAAAAAAATATGCTCAAGGAAGAATAAGGATCCCTTGCCTATTCTGCATAGAGAGACCATTATTTTTATATTGCATGCTTTCTGAACTAGAGTACCTAAGCTGCTGTAACATACTTTCAGTATGATACTCTAACCATATGTCCTGTCTATCCTAAGGAAAACACAAGGCCATGCAATCGTAGATTATAAGCTTCATTTTGTACTATATGTAAACCTAGCTGTGGTCTGCAAATGAAAGCTGAAATGAAATTAGGTTGTGATTGAGGCTGCAAGAGGCTCTGTGTAGTAACAGAGACAGTAATACTACTGTCCATAGTAGTAGCACACTCTTGTACTTTCAGGAGTCAGGACAACAGTATGGTTTATCTTTCTGTCCTTTATATATAAACTCAGAATATTCTAAATACTTCTGGGCTGATGATTTGGAAATTGCCTTTAAATCATTCTGGTAGCCTCTTGATTTTCTTTCAGGGCTTTGCATTGGGCTAAACCACTGATAACATTTCCATTCTTGTCTGCTGTCAACTCAGTATTGATTGATCTTATGTTTAAGCATTGAATCTGAAAGAAGCATAAAGTGCTTGTGGACTGTTTTGCTGCTTTAACTGTGACAAGTTGTTTCTATGCAGGAAGCAACGAGAATTCTGGTGGTCTCAGCCCTTCCAGCCCCATCTCTGTCTCAAATCATCAATGTGTGAGTGAAATGTTACTTGAATGGTAGAGTAGGAAATAAAAGTCTGTATTTCCAGGGATCCTAAAATAGAAGCTCATACAATCCAGTTTAATTCAAAGACATTGTTTCTGGAGCCGTGTTGTCACCTCAGAAGTGTGTTAACTATCCCCAGGAAAATAAATACTAAATGGTAGTTGCACCTGAAGTACTGATGGTGGAGGTTGTTGTGCCCCGTGTACTTGGGATCTGACTGAGAGAAGTTGTGAATTCAACTTCTGCGTTCTGTAAGATCTAAGTGTTCTCTAGGAGAGCCAGGTCTCTCAGAACTGGATGTAAGCCTTGAGGTGAGCAGTCTACTAGCCTGGCTTTCCAGGGTCACAGTTAACACTTCTTCACTGGAAGGTGCCATGCAATACATTTAGAATGTTTCTTTGTTACCAAAACTAAGAGAGAAAGAATTTTTTTTCCTTGAGGTGTAAGATAAGCTCTGATACCCATGAGTTTATTCATGCTGACAATCCAGAAACGTTATCCACTGCCAACTATAACTTTCTGTAAACATGCCGAATTATTGCTGGAATAAGAATGTTCTTCTTGTTTTCTCTCTCCCCATTTTGTTCTATGCTTCTTTATAATAGTATAAGATTAATTTTCTTGTGATAACTCCCAGATGGAGTGTGTTTCATTGCCTAGGATTCTTCCTGCACTGATTGCTTTGTTCATTAGAGCTGGGGCTCTCTTTCACCATAATTTTATTGCATTTAACTGCTTCAATGGATATGCTGGGGGCAGTAAGCACTGTGGAAGAAGGTAGGAAATCATCGGTGCTGTCTGGGACATCACTGCATTCCTGTACCTGGAATCAATATAGCACGAGTTTTACAGGCTTTTTCAAAAGTTTTCAGAAATGAGGCAGTACATGCAAATGAGGTACAGCTTCTTGGCATTTTGTGTGCTTAGCATAATTGAAATCAAGCCTTTTCTCACTTGAAATAGTAGAGGCTTATGTTGTCTTAAAGTGGAAGCTTAGGCTATGTATTATCTGATAGGGAGCTGGGAGTTTGGATGGGTTGCTCAGAGGAAGCGAAGCCTACATTTCCTCTCTCTCTTTTCCTCTCCCTCTTTTTCCCATCTTCAGCAGCTGACCTGTGCAGCATTGAGAGAGTTTTTCTTTAAAGGATACATAGGGGCAGAATATGGTTGACAGATGCCCTGTCAGTTGCCCTGTGAAACAGCTTCTATTTGGGCATATCTGGAGGGGCATGCAAGAACAGAACTCACAAACAATACAGCAGAATGAGCCCATGAGATTGCATTTCAAGGATTTGAATTGATGTGATTTGGGGATGGAGAAGGAGCTGAATCAATCTTTTCTTTTTCTTCCTTGTAAAAATCATGATTAAAAACAACCAAACAAAACTCCTTCCTTGAGTGAAGCAGACTGGAAAGATATGAACTTCTTAAGCCTACAGGAGAGAAGGAAGGGAGTGGAAAATTGTATTCTGACATGATAATACTTAAGAAATAGATATTTACAGGACAAATAGCAATAGCTGTGTTAAACCTTTTATTACCTCAAAGGGAGAATTCCAGCTAGACATGTTTGCCTCTCTGCTGCAAGCCCTTCAGAGCACTAGTTTTAGAAGAGCCTTTTGCACATCAGTAAGTTGGAGTTCACAGTAAAAATACCTAAAGAAGTCTAAAGCTGATCTGAGTTTCAAGTATTTTCTTTTTGATGTTTGAGTTCAGTCTTGTAAGACCTGTAAGGTTTTTTTTCTTCCCCAGTGGTTTTCTGATTCAGATGATTTTTTTCATTGTGTTGTAGAGGATGACATGCAGATCGATGAGAAGTGTGTGGAAACAGGTAACTGAATTCACTTGAGATTATTCTATTTGCTTTCAGATAGTAGCTAGTTAAACCCTCATTTTGTTTCCCAAATAAAAACACTCTCTTCTAGTGAACTTCCTGGTAAAAAATGCTTTTTTTTCTTACTCTGAAACCTCATCCTGTATTAGTGTATTAATATGAGCTATTTGCAGTTCTAATGTACAGCTCTTATAGCAAAATGCTATGTTGAAAGAGGGACCACCCCAAAAATATCTCCCTGAATGAGATCTGACCTCTCTGATTCAGGTTTTGGACTGTGGCTGTAATGTTACCATAGTTTTAGCCACAGATGATTGTAGTCTTAGAGAGCCCACTCAATTAATTGTCAGAAACTGATCTTGGGAGACTATCTTTTTCTGACAAAAATTTTATATGTAAACAGAATGTGTGAAGACTGTTAGCTTGGCTTGCACCCTAAAGCAGCAGAGCTCATTCTTCCTTACCCTGAGGTAATCCAGAAAGCCCTCATGGAGGGATGTGATCCTGTAGGACTGGGTGGAGAATTCAAGTATGGTGAGCTGTATTTCGCCACCTCAGTGTAGAGGAAAAAGGAAAAATATGTACGAGACTGTGATAAGAGCTGGAAATTTAATTTTATTCTGAAACTCTATACTAAGAACTGAATTTTGAATTTATTTTAATATCTTTGCAATCTGGATTACTAAACAAGATGAAGAAACTTTTGAGTCTGGTAAGTGCCTCTGACCTACCTCCAAATTCCTTGCTGTTGTTCTGCTGTGAGAAGGGTGCCCACAGACAAGTATCTTAAAAACAAGCAGGTGACAGAAAACAGAATGACATTTTTGCTTTAGAAGCTGTTCTGGTTTGAAGAGCCATTATATAAAAGTTTGTTGCCTTAAAATCATCCTCTTGCTCTGTGATTATTTTAAGTAATAAGGCTTTTGTCTTGTTACCCACAAGAGAGTGTTTCTTCTCATGCATCAGTATCAGATCTATTTATCAAATCCTAATCAGTTAATACTCATGCAAGCTGTGACAGCAGGAGCTGCACTGATGTCAGCAGATAATTGGATTACAACATCAACTCATACAGGCAGTGGGGATACAGGCCTCCGTTACCCTAAGGTAAAGAGGAGAGCTGTTCTGAACTCCTGATTTGTGTTCATGACTGGCATACAAGAAAGAGAAATGTTTTTATAGGAGGAATGATTTATATATGACGTACAATCAATCAGTGCCTTTTTTTGTTTTAACCAAGCTGTTTGGTTAAAAAAATGTGGGGTTTTTTTGGTTTTGTTGTTGTTGTTTGGGGGGTGTGTGTTTGTTTGGTTGGGTTTTTTTTTTTTTGTTTTTTTAGGGTACAGCTACCTGTTTACAGCATATTCAGAGTTCTGCAGAAATTAAGTATTCTAAAATAAATCATTTCCCCACTAAGCTAAATCTACTACTGCCAAACTCCCTGTTTGAGATATTTGGTACCTTGTGGAGAAAATGTCATTCCACCCTACACTTGCTCTTCTCCACAAGGTTCCCACTTGCCAGTCAGATCTTCTCCTCTTATCACACATGGCTGGTTCTCTTCCACCTCTCAAGCAATGCCCAAAGCTTTTAAGACAACCAGCAGGTCTCGAGGGCGGCCTTTTATTTACAGACTAGAATGTTTCTGATAACTGCACTTGGGGATTACTCTTGCAAATCCTATTCACTCCTCAATGCTGAGTCAGCTGTGTATCCAGTCAGAGGAATAAAGGTGCAAAAGTTTGCTATCCTGTATTTTGCTTTAAACATTAGTTGAATATCTGTGTGATGTATTTTGCAAGTACAATACTGACATGGATGTTGTGGCTAAGTCTCTTCTTTGGAAACAGAATTTATGCTTGATCAGGCATATTTTAGATTTAAAGCCTGCAGTACCTGTTTCCTAAATTTCCTAAATACCTTGGATGATGCTGGTTGATTTTTTTTTTTTTTTTTAACTCTTCGTATTGAGTATCTTCTCAAAACTAATTGGTTTATGTCTGTCTCTATTTCAATGTGCAGAGGAGCTTAAAGAAGGTAATAGTAACTTTTCTCTCCCTGTCTTCTGTAAGCGGGAATCTCTCATAATTTATCTGTGGTTATTGCTTGTTCCCTGCAGGATTCCATACTGCACTCCATGCCATAGAACAGAGAGTAGATAAAGCAGAAATGCTCAGAGATTTGAATGGTGGCTCAAAAGACCTAAAGGTAGAAGTAATGCAGGCATATGGATATGAACAGTACACTGAACTCTGCCCTGAACAAGCAGTGTTCTGCCAAGTAGTCTCCCTACAGTCATAAACAAGGAGTTGTTAGTACATATAGAAATAAAACTGCATTTTTAAAGGTGCAAGTAGCAAAAAAGTGTAGCAATGTGAAAGAAGAGTAAGATATATCTGATTTTAATACTTGCATGCTGTATGAGAAAACTATCAATCAAAGAATCTAGTGCTAAAAGATGAAACATTTCCTATTTTGCAAATTAAGATAATGTTCCTGCCTTGGAACGATTACTGCCTTTAAGGCTATGTCTATGGCTTCTGTATCTTATTATTGCTTTAACAAGTCCTAAATGGAATAAACAACTTGGACAATTCCATGCATGATTAAGCAAAAATTACCAGTTCTTTTTGAAATCTAAACACTGCTGATGCCAGTTTTATTCTGTACTCATTTGTGATCAGTCACCTTTATAAATTAGTTTCTGAACTGTTAAATCATTGATTTATTGGGAAATTTGTATTTTTGAGCCTTCTAAGAGAGATCTAATTTTTTAAAAATACATATAGAGATTCAGAATGCTCACCTGAATGGTTAAGCCTTCACAAAGAACAGCATGAGAATGGGGACAAAAAGACTTGGAAGACGGAGATTAGTTTGGGGTGGTGGAGCACAGATACCACTGATCCAAAGAAGTTTAAAAAGGAATAATAAAATTGGGTCTTAATTCTGCCTGAAAGATCTGAGCAGATGAATGCTATTGGTCAGAGAGAGTTGTAAGTTCTTTCTGATTCTGAGCGACTGGTTTGTTGGTAATTGTAATGTTATAACTAAAGAATCCTGTAAGTTACGGCTCACCTGAAAAGCTTAAATTATGTGGAGGTCTTTTTTTTCTTCTATAACTATTTCAGTATAAGAGTTTCAAATATAATTCAGAAAATACCAGGACTTTCTCAGTTTAATTTTTGTCTTACGGAAATATTGGTGCTTTGAGTTGGTCATTGGTCATGTGAAATATTTGAATATTTTGCATTAGGGAATATTGTGCCTTTTTTTTTTTTTTTTTTTAATCATGATGCTTCCATATGTTTACTGAAACACTGTTTTCCATTTGGGATCATCAAGAATTGTTAGCCATCTAGCTCTTAAACTTTTACTGTTCTTTACTATTACTATTTCATGAGTATTTGTTCTTTGTATTCTAGAGGAGGAAGAATTTGGTGAATTTGGTCAACGAGTCTTTATTGGTACGCAATGACTAAAGATAAGTAGGATGTCTGGGACTTGACCTAGATTAAGTGCTTGTCTGAAGTTAAGTGCTTTGTTCTTTATTTCATCTAAAACCTTACTGAACTGAATTCTACTTACTCTGCTTTCCAAACTTCAGGAGGTCTCTCCTCCTACTAATGCCTGTTCTCTCCATTTAAATCTCTCTTCCTGTTAGGTTTCTACTAAGAACTGGCACCACTATTTTAACTTGACTGGCTATTGATATTTCCCTTATTTCATGATTAATTTTGTTGTCACTGAGAATAACCATGGGGTCTTCCATTAGAAAACTAGACCTAAAAGTGAGATTTTTCAGAGTTGGATGGTAAGGTGAAGCAGCAAACCTATCAATGTTCCTAAACCATAATGGCCTTTAAAATATTTGGATTCATTCTGGAAGCTGGAACAAATATTGCAGATTTGCTTTAGGAGAGTGAACCAGCTCACCATCAAAAAACAGTTGACCTGTTCCCTTGTGATGCTTTACATGGCCAGAAACTTCTCCTTTGGCTTGTTTTGGGGATCCTGGGGAGGGGTCTCCAATTCTGGGCTAATTTTCAGGTGATTTTCAGTGAGACTTGACCTCCTCTTCAGCTGTTTTTTTCATGCTCAGAAGTTCTACCAAACTGACATACCAAGTGCAGCAGTGAAATCCACTGTCACCCTGCAAAAAGCTCAAAAAAGCAGTATGTTGCGTAGGTTAGAGACACTCTAGACTGAAGAACTAGTTGCCTGCATCTTGGATGTATTTTCCAGTACTGATGTCTTTGTCCATTACAGCTGGTTTCCGCAGAAGTATGCGCCTGTGTCGCAGGAAATCCCGGACCAACCAGCAGTCATGTTACACTCGGTGCCCCAGCAGCTGTTACAGTGCACTTGCAGCTCCATATGAAGAAGTGGTTAGGTACCAGCGGCACCCGGCAGACCGGAACAGACTAATTATACTAGTGGGTAAGAGGTTAATTACTTATGCAAATTTCACGACCTGTAACAAGAGGGGAGGAAACCATCAGTCATGGTCTAATCCACTGAGGTTTCTGCTGCTGATTCCAGTGATTACAGACTGTGCTGGTAGTTCTCAAAGCAGCATTTCAAGAATGAGTGTCTGTAATTTGACTCCGTTTTTGATTTTAAAGTTTAATGTACATATCCTCTTCTTTGCTTGAGATAATGAATGTTTTAAAAAGTCCTTACAAGAAACCATACAGTTATGAGTGATGATTGATAATGGATTATATTCAGGAAACAGTTTGGTTTTAGATTCAGCTGGGACTAGTACAGAAATTTGTAACTTACGAGAAAACATGGTTACGTGGAAGCAATTCTACAACCAGTGTGAAATGCATGAATATGGCAGTGGTAAGAAGAATGTTTAAAATTGGAGGCTAGAAAAATTTCAATCATGGGCAGTAGAAAAAGGTAAAAAGATGCCTTCAAAAGGTAAAAAGATGCCTTTTAAGATGCTTATAGCAACCTTGGTTGCTATAGGGAATACTGTATTGAGTGGGTTGCAGGCTCTCAAGTAGTGTTTAATGATAGTGTCTGAAAGGAAGCTGTTGTTCTGCAGTGTTCAATGATCCTGGTAAAGCAAACTGGGTAAAGGCAAATCCATTGTCTTTTCAAAGTCTGGAAGTACTAGATGGTAATTTTTTTCTTTAAAATATTGCTGCTGAGCTGCCTTCCGGGTATGACTGTGGTGCTGGGAAGTGATTTGTACCCTGAATCAATCAAAATACTTCAGTCACTTCTGGTACATTTTGGGGAAGTTTATATTTCATCTGTGTGCAAGCAGTGTGTTATGAAATGAGGGGGGTGCATGCAAAAACTGAGTCTGTCAGTAATCAGTTGCTTTCCAACTCTTCAGGTCCTGCAGGAGTTGGTGTGAATGAGCTAAGGCGAAGGCTTATCGCAAGTAACCCGCGAGAGTTTTCAAGTGCCATACCTCGTACGTAATGTTCTTCCTCTTTCCCCTGCTATCTGCTTCAAATGTGATTAGGAAGTGTCACATACCTTCCTCTTGCTTTTCTGTATTCATACACTTCTTGCTGTATGGCTGTATTTTCAACTCTGCTGCAAGCCAGAGTAATTTTGTTTTGTAAGGGTTAGTTTAAAATACTATCTTTGTCCTTATTTTGGCAAATCAGACATAGGTATTTTCAAGTTATAGCTCCTGAAACCCTTACAGCTTTATGTAACAGTAAATTATCTGCATGATTTTGTTTAATATTGTTGTTCACTTTTCCTAGATTTAAAAATGTTTCTTAGGTATATTGTAAGTTCATAGTGTTTAAGTGATCGGATATGAGAAAGAAGGAAACAGAAGTTGGGGCTTAATAGGCTTTACAGCTTTCCTTATTAGCCTTCTAGTCTCAGATGAGACTTAAACAGCTTAATTTCTGACGTAATAACTGAAACGGTGTCTACCTGTGCTTATTTGGTTCTTGTGATTCAGATAACCAAACAGGAAATGTATGAATCTGAAACTGGTTGAAAATTCAGGAATTCTTTTGTGCTTAAGATCCTAGTTACAGGAAAGATGCAAGTGTAGGAAGATGTGTGGGATGTTTCTGAATCAACTTAAATCAGTTTTACATCACAGGAGTAAAAACAGTTGTTCAATCAATTCCAAAGTGGTTCCTGATTGGTTTGAATCAGATATTCTGCCCTGGACTTCAAGAGAGCAGACTTTGGCCTCTTCAGGAACCTGCTCAGTAAGGTTCCATGGAATACAGCCCTAGAGGGCAGGGGGGCCCAAGACTGTTGGTTGATATTCAAGGCTCACCTGCTGCAAGCTCAGGGGCGATGCATCCCAACTAGAAGGAAGTTCAGCAGGAGGGCCAGGAGACCTCCTTGGATGGATAAGGAGCTGCTGAGCAAAATTCGAAGGAAAAAAGAGGCTTATAAAAGGTGGAAGCAAGGTCAGGCGGCCTGGCAAGAATACAGGGATGTTGTCCAGGAAGCTAGGGACCAGGTTAGGAAAGCTAAGGCCCACTTAGAATTAAACTTGGCTAGGGATGTTAAGGATAACAGGAAGGGATTTTATAGGTACATTGCCAATAAAAGACAGGTTAGGGACACCGTGGGCCCTCTCCAGAAGCTGTCGGGAGAACTGGCTACCCTGGATTTGGAGAAGGCTGAGGTTCTTAATGACTTCTTTGCCTCAGTCTTCACTGGCAAATGCTCTGACCACACCACCCAAGTCTTGGAAGGCAGACGCGGGGACGGTGAGGGTGGGGACCCTGGGCCCACTGTGGGGGAGGATCTTGTTTGGGACCACCTTAGGAACCTGAATGTATACAAGTCCATGGGACCGGATGAAATCCATCCGTGGGTCCTGAAGGAGCTGGCAAATGAAGTTGCTAAGCCACTGTCCATCATATTGGAAAAATCATGGCAGTCAGGTGAAGTTCCCGATGACTGGAAAAAGGGAAATATAACCCCCATTTTTAAGAAGGGGAAAATGGATGAGCCAGGGAATTACAGACCAGTCAGTCTCACCTCTGTGCCTGGAAAAATCTTGGAGCGGATTCTCCTGGAAGGCATGCTGATGCACATGAAAACCAACAAGGTGCTTGGTGACAGCCAGCATGGCTTCACTAAGGGGAAATCCTGCCTGACCAATCTGGTGACCTTCTATGAAGGGGCTACGGAACTGATGGACACGGGCAGAGCAGTTGATGTCATCTACCTGGACTTGTGTAAAGCATTTGACACTGTCTCCCATGACATTCTTCTCTCTAAGTTGGAGAGACATCAATTTGATAGGTGGACCACTTGGTGGATAAAGAACTGGCTGGATGGCCGCACGCAAAGAGTAGTGCTCAGTGGCTCAGTGTCCAGCTGGAGACCAGTAACGAGTGGTGTCCCCCAGGGATCGGTGCTGGGACCGGTCTTGTTCAACATCTTTGTGGGTGACATGGATAGTGGGATTGAGTGCGCCCTCAGCAAGTTTGTCGATGACACCAAGCTGTGTGGTTCGGTTGATACACTGGAGGGAAGGAATGCCATCCAGAGGGACCTTGACACGCTTGTGAGGTGGGCTGATGCCAACCTAATGAAGTTTAACCACGCTAAATGCAAAGTCCTCCACCTGGGTCGGAGCAATGCCAGGCACAGCTACAGATTGGGCGGGGAGGAGATTGAGAGCAGCCCTGCAGAGAAGGACTTGGGGGTGTGGGTTGATGAAAACATGAACGTGAGCCGGCAGTGTGTGCTTGCAGCCCAGAAGGCCAACCGTATCCTGGGCTGCATCAAAAGGAGTGTGACCAGCAGGTCGAGGGAGGTGCTCCTGCCCCTCTACTCTGCTCTCGTGAGACCTCACTTGGAGTATTGTGTGCAGTTCTGGTGTCCTCAACATCAAAAGGACATGGAACTGTTAGAACAAGTGCAGAGGAGGGCCACGAGGATGATCAGGGGACTGGAGCATCTCCCGTATGAAGATAGGCTGAGAAAATTGGGGCTGTTCAGCCTGGAGAAGAGAAGGCTGCGTGGAGACCTCATAGCAGCCTTCCAATACCTGACGGGGGCCTATAGGGATGCTGGGGAGGGACTCTTCATTAGGGACTGTGGTGAGAGGACAAGGGGTAATGGGTTTAAACTTAAACAGGGGAGGTTTAGATTGGATCTGAGGAAGAAGTTCTTTACTGTGAGGGTGGTGGGGCCCTGGAATGGGTTGCCCAGGGAGGTTGTGAATGCTTCATCCCTGGTGGCGTTCAAGGTGGGGTTGGACATAGCCTTGGATGGCATGGTTTAGTGGGAGGTGTCCCTGCCCATGGCAGGGGGGTTGGAACTCGATGATCTTGAGGTACTTTCCAACCCTTACTATTCTATGATTCTATGAAACCACTCTTCTATTCCAAGAAATACAGATGTGCTCTGCCAATTTTCAAGGTTGCTGCTGGGCAATCAGTAGAGCAGACAAGGCTTTTGCTCTGGATTAATAAGTGTAAACAACCCATTTTATTACTTGTGAAAGTACTGATTTATACTCAATCATGAAAGACTTCATTTTCATTTATAAAATTACAACAATTTACTTACAATTAATTTTCTGTGTGTGTGTTTATCTCTCTTCAGACACCACTCGTGTTCAGAAGAGTTATGAAATGAATGGTCGTGAATATCACTATGTATCAAAGGAAACTTTTGAAAACATGGTATACAGCCACAGGTAAGTAGGAAAGATGAATTACACTTTTGTTACTTAAAATGTAACATGATCCAGGACAAGACAGTTTTGTAGTTAGGTTCAAAGTCTGGGCTCCTCTACTTGTACTTACTATGTATGTTTGGTGTAAACCTAGGTCAAACTACTAGAGCCCATTGCTTCAAAACCTGTGTTTGTTCGGTTTCGAGTAAGTTCCTCTACAATTAACCTCAGAATCCTTCTAAAACAAAGTGGGATCTGCAGTCCTGAATGTGTTTGGTGTGCTTGTAAGTTATGAGGTTTAACCCTTCTGGAACCCAGGCTGCTTTCTAAAACTGAGCAGTGAGTCAGACCTGCTCCTGATCTACAGCTACAGTGCAGAGTCTCTGCAGTGATGACATCTGAAGCAGCTGAACTGTAAGGGCTAAACTTTCAACAGTGTCTCCTCTTTTCTGTGCATCAGTAAGTCCCTGAACACAGACCAGCTCATCTACACTCCTTAAACTGCACAAAGTGCTTTGAGATCTTCTGATTTATGAAGTTATTTGTACTATATAAATGAGCATTTTATCATTAGAATCACAGTCTCTAAACAGAGAACTTGTAACAAGAAGTAAAAAATGCATGCTTTGGAGATGTCAAACTGTAATGGTTCTGATTTTGCACCAGTGTAGCAGGGAAGAACAAAGGTAGAGGCTGTTCATCAGTGTCTATTATGTTTTATGCTCATTGTCTTGATCACTGGATTACATCTGAAGATTTCACCCTTAAATGGAACCTTTTTGAGACTCAAGCGCTCTTTCATTTTCCTTCTGTCTTACTGTTGTTGCAGAATGTTGGAATATGGGGAGTACAGAGGGTACCTGTATGGTACCAGTATTGATGCAGTGCGAACAGTCCTTGATGAAGGGAAGATCTGTGTAATAGATTTAGAACCACAGGTGAGTTGTAAAGGGGCAGGGAATTTAAGAGTTCCTGTCTCCTGGAAGGAAGATTAATTCTCTGTACATTCTTGAGCTAATGGAACAGTATTAGTTGCTTTGTCTGGTTTTTTCACTTTAGCACATGGTGCTTATTAGTAATAGATTATTCTTTGCATGGGTTTTGAGAGGTGGGTACTACACTATGTACAGATCAGTGTAGTTCATTTGTTTCTAAGTCAGCAGCTGCATTATCAGGTGGAATGGTACAGAAATGAGTTTTCATACTTGCTTAAAGCAAGATGCTTTCCTCCTGTATGGAGCACTAAAGGTGCACTTTTTCCAAAGGTAATTCCCAGTAGTTAAAAAATCACATTAGAGAGTAATCTGCAATCTTGTTGATTGTAGAGATTTGTTAATGACAATGTCCAGTCACTCACTGACTAAAATGAGAAAACTCACTGACTGATGAAAGCATCTCCTCCTAATAATGTTCCCAAGCAGAATTAAGTGATTGGAATGCTACAGTTGCTTAACAACATCTGGTCCAGGGATTAGTAGTGAGGTCATTTTAAAGTAGGTGTACCTGGAAAAAGATTACTGCTAGGTCTGGAGATAACAGCATGTTGTAAACAACTGGCTTTTTATGGGAGTGAAACTGAGATGAATGCATTTGAAATACTTCAGTTTCTTTTTACTCTTAATTTGCAGGGCATACAAGTAGCCCGGACCCATGAATTAAAGCCCTACATCATATTTATCAAGCCATCCAGCATAAGCTGCATGAGGCAGACTCGTAAAAATGCCAGGATCATTACGGATTATTATGTGAACATGAAATTCAAGGTGAGATTTGGGAATAAAAGGAACTGCTTATTATTCTGGGATTCTGTGTTTAGAACATAATGTAGCCTACTATGTTAATTCTTTAAAAAAAAAAAAGTGTCTTGGATCAAATCCAAGCTATTCTTGTCTTTTCCTGTTCACTTGTTGGGATTTCTTCCCCCTCCGGATCTGCTTTTGAAGTGGAAGGTTGTAATTTGTACCTAGGGGATTGAGGAATTTTGCTTCAAAATCTTTTTAAAGAGGAGGCTAGACTTTCACCTGTTTAGGATGCTGGTTGGTGGAATTCCTTGGGAAACATTACTGAAGGACAAAGGGGTCTAGGAAGGCTGGACGATCTTGAAGAATGAAATCCTTAAGGCACAGGAGCGGGCAGTCCCTATGTGCCAAAAATCAAACTACCCTTGGAAGTGTTCAAAAACCATGTAGATGAGGCCCTCAGTGATATGGTTTAACGGTGGTCTTGGCAGTGCTGGGGTAATGGTTGGACTTGATGATCTCTTAAAGGTCTTTTCCAATCTAGTTGATTCTATGATTTTGTATACTTTTGTTTTAATTGTCTTGTGACAAGATTTGAGTCAACACACATTTACTGTTTGCACTGCAAATCCAGGAACGTACTTCATTCAGTAATTTAATCAGATATCTTCATATAGTTATAAGAATGTATTGCTATTTCACATATGTTTAATGACAATATCTGTATCAATTCTACATTAAGTTCTACAGAAAACCCACAAATCCTACTGATAGAAAATGTGTTTTTTGTATTTACAATGTGCATGGTCACAACTGTTTCCATGCAAATCATAATCAAGTTTAGCATCTTAAAAATTTTGGACACCTCAGTCCTCTATATGAACTATATATAGAAATGAATCATGATTGTTCTGTCAAAGAAACATGAACACTGGAGAAATGAACTAAAATGTGGAATTGAGAACACAAGTGTTAGTGGCTTGGCTCTCAAATTCCTAACATTCTCTGCCAGTGCTTATTAGTAGAATAACTTTCCTGAGACAAATGGAGCATACTGAGACACAAGGTACCTCCTTGGGAAGGATGTGGCCGTCAGGTCTGTTTCAGAGACTTGGTACAGGATGTGGTACAGGCGTACGCTACTATAGCAAACTGTAAATTAAATGAGGTACACTGGTGCTATCTTAATCATAGAATCATAGAATGGTTTGGGTTGGAAAGGACCTTAAAGATCATCTCTTTCCAACCCCTTGCCACTGGCAAGGACACATTCCACTAGACTGGGTTGCTCAAAGCCCCATCCAACCTCTCCTTGAATATCTATTCACCGCTTGTTTACATGGCCCACAGCATTTTGCAGATGCCATGCAGGTATGTTTCTTTACACAAACTGAAGTTTTATAGACTTATTCTGTGTCTCTCAGGAAGAAGATTTACAGGAGATGGAAGATTCAGCTAAGAAAATGGAAGCTCAGTTTGGTCAGTTCTTTGATCAAGTGATAGTGAATGATAATTTACAAGAAGCATCTGCACAGCTGCTGTCTGCAGTCCATCGTGCACAGGATGAGCCCCAGTGGGTCCCTGCAATATGGATATGCTCAAACACTCAGCCCTGATTCTGAGCAGCAGGCAGCTTCAGAAAGATTACAGCTTATGTTTTACTTCAAAAATAATCCTAATGTCAGGATTGCAAGAATTTATCTTTGTATGCAAGGGATTTGGAAGAGGATTAGGAAAGAAGCTGCTACAGGCGATACAATCATATTATGTTCTGGGTAGCTCTTCAGCTTTTTGTTACAGTTGCGTCCACTTTTGTACCAAAAAAAAAAAAAATTGAGTGCTCAATTATAAAAATAAATAAAAATCTATTTTGTTGCGTGTATCTGTATAATTTACTTGTACATAGCTACAGGAAAGTCCTCTGGTACTTACTGTGATAGCTGTACATCGTGGAATCCTTACTGACAAGCAATATTCAGTCAATATTCAAGCCAGAGCATGCTCTTTTAGCATGCTGTCTTGGAGCAGAGTGTTATTTATGAAGTTATTGGTTTGTTGTTTATCCTTTTTAAGACAGGAGCAGAATGCTGTGGTCACAATAAAAAAATACTCTAGAAACCAGTTATTTTCACACTACCTGTAGCTTGTCTTTTCTTTTGCTCCATCAACTTGAGTAAATACTGATAACTGACAGAACAGGGACTTACCAAAGAGAGAAACAGAGCCAGAAGCTCCTTTTCCTATTGGTTTCCTCCACTGTGGCATGTTCTTTTCATCAAATGGTGCAGTGCTTGTACCAAACACGTTCCTCACTCTCTTCACAGCTGTCTTGCTCGCTAAGGAACACAGATGATTATTTGGTTAGCCTACCTCACCTTGGAGGAATATTAACAAAAGCAATTTAAAAAATCGAGAAAGATTATTCAAAGCTAAATAGTGCAGCTACCACCATGCTTGCTTGTTCTAGTCAGGCCTTGTTTAGAGGTAAAATTGGAGAGTACCATGTGGGGTAAGTACAGGTAGAGGGGTGAGACTGCTGCCAGCTCTGTGCTGCTGGTCCATGAGCAGCTACCCCTTTTGGCGATCTATTCCAACATTTATCTACTCTCTTCTTACCTAGTTTTCATGTGTTTGCTTATAGATGAATCCGCTTTCACATTATATGTTCTTATTTAAGTTGCATTTGCTTCATGTCCCTTTCTCCTAGAAGAAAATTTATCACGTTTCTTTTCTACTTTTTTCTCTTTTTTTCAAAATTATGATTATTTATTTGCAAACTGTCCTGTTTTTCCCACTAACGTATATTTGATTTTACTCGACCGAGGGACGATGATCACCCCTCAGCGTCCCGCTGAAGCAGCCGGCGGAGCGAACGCAAACGCAGGTTAGAGCGGGAGGCCGTGTCTGCCCCCACCGCTCGAGGGGCGGATGCAGCATCGGCCTGCCCGTCCCGCAGCACCGGGGCGGAAGCGAGCGCCAGCTCCTCCCCGCGGCGCCTAGGAGACAGGCGGCATGGCGGCGCGGCGGGCGGGCTCCGGCGGGGTGAGGGCGCGGCGGGGTGAGGGCGGGGACGGGCCGGGCGGAGAGCTCTTTGCCCGCGGCGGGCCTGCGGGGTCGCCTCCGGACAGGGCCGGGCGGGGAGCCGGGAGGTGAAGTGCCAGTGGCCGCGGCAGTGCCGACCCCGGGGGGCTGCAGCCAGGTGTGGCCGGCTGTGAGCACTGGGGGCTGCAGCGAGAGGGTTGGTCCGCCTCTAGTGCTGCTGCTGAAGAGTCCTTCCGGGGCTGTCAGCGGCAGCAGCTGCTGCTGGGGAAACGGAGCTGAAGCCCGACGAGACAGTGGGGCGCCCTGGCAGCGGGAGCGGAGCCCGGGTGGCAGCTGCCCGCGGACGGGGGAGTAGCTGGCCACAGGATGCCACGTTTCTGCTCATCCTGTGCTGGGGATGCAAGCATTGCCTTATTGTTTTTATATTTTCATCCACGTATAGTTCTCGTACGAAGATACTTCTGCAAAGCTTTAAATCTATGAAGACAGGTTAGGTGTTTCTAAATCTTCGAGTTCCTGTGCAAGTGCCCCCTCCTAGATCTCGTGGTGGCAGCTTTGCTCTCTGTACTTGGGGGAATAGATACATGTGCCTGCTGCTGCTCCATCGAGCCGCGCTTAGGAGTGAAGGCCTTTTTTGCTCAGCATCCTTGAATGGACACCTGTGAGGTTGGACAGATTGGTTTTATCCTCCTGAGTCAGAGTTCCCAGGTGAATCCGACTGTCCTGGGGCCTGGCTAATGTGCACAAACACAGGTTCACTGAGGCAGCAGCTCCCTGGTTTATGTAAGCCTCTTGGCTTCAGGGATGCCATGGCTATGTTAACACTTAGCAGCTGTCAGTGACAAAATGTCTGTGGAAAGCTGTGCCCACGCTCACCCTTTCTATAGGGCTTAGAGTAAGTTCCTTCAGCCTCTGTGAAACTAAAACTTAATAGAGCAAACCTGATACCTGGATGGCATAGCTGGGGACACCCATAGAGATGGTACAGATGAGTAGTCACCACTGCCTGCTCGAATGTGATTTTGTTTGTTGCAAGGAATAAACAATACAGAAATTATTTCACTTTTCAGTTTTTATAGAAGGTAACAAAAGAGGTACTGCAGAACACATATTACTGTGCAGGCAGTGAATGTTAGTGTAAAAGGTTTTGGGGTTAGGGATTTTTGTTTGGTTTTTAGAGGGTTTTAGATTTTTAAAATACCAGCTATCCTAAGCATTTAATGATTACTGCTGCAGGAGTGTAGGAAACAATAAAAGTAATAAGCTCTGACCTTTATCGATGTTTTCTCCCTTACGGTGCACCAGTAATGTGCGACCAGTGCTGGGCAGCTTGCTGGATGCCGCTCAGGGTGCTCTTCTCTACCTGTATAAAACAGCATTTGCTGTTAGTGCAGCATGGTCAAAATCCAAGTGAAAGATTTACGGCCTAATCCTGCAAACCTTTCCTTGCACGAGGTGTCTCATTCATTTTGGACGAACAAACCTAAGTAGATCCTGTACCAGCACATAGAGTTACAGATTTTTCAGTGCAATTAACATTTGCTACCGCAGAACAAACTGCTGTTTCAGATGGGAATAGTACTGGGCCCTAACCCATGGGCAGGAAGGTCATGTCCAGCTAATCCTGGCTGTTAGAAGCTTATTTTTAGTTCAGAATTATCTGAGGTTCAGTGTTAGCAGCGTGAGGGAGTATAGACCAGTTCACAGTGCCTCTTTCAGGGAACAGCTTCAAATGATATGGGAAAGAAACAAGTGGTAAGTTTGGAGATCCTCGAGTCTTACCAGTCTGACAGCCTTTTTTATTTCTGGTATCAACTGAATTTTTTGAAGCATGGTAATATACATACATACTTTTTCAGTATAACGATAGAATACAAAATCTGCAAGTAAACTGTTTTTGTAGATGAGAGAAAGTGCAAGAGCTCAGTTTCAGATTGTTAAAAGGAGATACTTATTTTTAGATTTTAGTTGTGTTTGACCTGCTGGTAACTATTTCCAAGATTATATGAAAATTAATTTTTTATAATATTTTAATATATATTTAAAATATATATATATATTTTATAAATAAGCTTATTTCCTTTTATTATGTTTACTATTCATCTGGATTTACAACTTCAGTTATAGAAAATACTCGTCTCATGCTGTATACTGTGCAAGTACTTTGAATGCATAAATTATTGCGGTATTTTGGTATTTAAATAGAATGACTAACAAGCTTTCCCTAGGAAAGCAATACTTTGCATGAAAAGTAAAAATAATTCAAGTGAAATTGAAATGCAAGCTGTGACTCACACACAACTGTTAGGTACGTGTCCCTAATGTACTGCCCGTCAGAACTCCTGGCAAAAGTGTGTTATTCCTGCTGCTTTTACAGGTTACTTTTATGTAACACCCCCATCAGTAATCTCTAGCTATTTAAGAGGTGTACAAAGCAAAGCATACTTAGTGCGTTCTGACTGTATCTGGAAATAGCTGTTTTATCAGAGCTGGTTTCACGTTGATGGAAGTTAACTTTTGTCTTTCTCTTGTCTTTAAGTGCCCACCTCGTGCCCTCCCTCCAGTGCCAAGGTAAAGTCAGTTTGTTCTGTAGAATTGATCATGGTTCTATATTGCAGTGTTTATGAAAGTAATAAATTTAAGAGAAGTTCAACAAACATCTGAGTAGTCGTAACGGCTTTAAAAATAGTTGCTTTTCTTGTTAATTTATTGTCCCAGAGCCGTGTACAAGGAATACAAAGCATTTTAAGGCTTTATAGAGGCTGGGAAATTTTACAGTATTACCTCAGCTTTAATACTCTGAGAGATGAACCCTTTCAAAAGTTTCAGACAAGTAACTACTTTAGTTTTATTAACCTCTATTTTAGTATTATTGATGTTCTTTTTAATCTTCCCTCCCTCTTTGTTTTATATCATGTCCTTTAGCTTCTTCACATCACAGATGCTTCAGAACAGGAATTTCTGAAATTAGATATTTTTGAATAGGGGTATAGGTGTCCACTAGTTAGACATAGTATAGGGAAAAATTTGGTGGTTTTTTTTTGTGTGGAAGGCACAGCAGTTATATAGCTTTTATGACATGGTGCACATAGCAGGGATAAAGAAATGAATTACAAAACCAGTGTGAATTTCACTGTTATGAATTGTAATTGATTGCAAATTAACTTTCTTTATTGTCTTTGTTCCTTCTACACTGCTCTCCAACACCTTTTCTTGTTAAATGTGAAGTGGAAACCAAGGTGAGTTATCCTGGCATGAAAAATGATTATAAACATTAGTAGTTTCTTTTGATGTCAGTTCATTCTCTCTTTAAAGATAGAGCCTTACACCTTTCCTAATTGGTTATTTAAACTGCATGGATACCTGTGATTACTAGAACTGTCTGTTGCTTTTCTTTGTTCTCTTTGCTGTTTGCTATTTCCAGACTGAATCAAGGTAACTGAAATGTTGTCACTGTGCTCTAAACAAGAAGTTCATGCTTCAGAGCATTATTCAGGGTATTTAAGTTTTTCACAACACATGTACATGTGTGCAATTACCCTCTGTTGCATGTAAGACAGATTTCTTATCCTACTTTCCTGCCATCTTCTGTACTCCTGTTTGTTTGAACTGGTGAATTATCTTTTTACCTGTAAAAGGTGAGGGATGTTTTCACCTGTAAAGAGGAACCCCTTTCTTGACTAGCAATAGAATGGCTGTTATAAAAAGGAAATTGAGGTTTCTCCGTGCTGTGAACTTACAATTTTATTTTATCTTCTGCAGATGAAATTCCACTCAGTCGTCCCAAAAAAAAGAAACCTAAAGGAAAGACTCCATTAGGTAAGGCCCTGCCAAGACTGAAAACTCTGCGTATAATCCAGGGTGAGACCTGTGTGGTAGCCAAGCTCCTGACAGATACATGGTTTTCATGGTTTCTTGTGCTCCATTTTTGGGTAGTGTTCTCAGCTAATTTATTACAATTTATTTTATATTGAATGACTGCAGTCTTTTTCTCCGAAGTGCTGTCATTTTAGAACCGGTCTGTAGTGCTGACTGAACTAACTTGTTCCATCCTCTGCTTTTTCTCTCTAGATCCATTCCCAGTGCTGCTAATACAGCATGTCTCAGTACTGAACTGGAAAAGTTCCTTTATTCCTGTTATTTTTTCCTTTATAAAGAAAATTATCCTAAGTTGTCCCAGAGCCTTTTGGGTCCTGTATCCTTGGATACTTCATTAAATAGGCATCTCCAGCAGTAAGCTGCTTATTGTGTTGAATGTTTTAAGTGCTTGAATTTCTGAATGAACTAAGATAAAACTCATTTAACAAATTGGCTCCATTTCAGTCCTTGGCTAAATAAATTCACAAGTTAAGCATCTCATTATAATTGAAAAGTTAAGAGCCTAAAAGATGACTGGTACTAGGGGTTTGTATTTTCACAAGAAGCAGATCTGCAGAACAAGCATATTGTTTTAAGCAAGACTACGAGCCGGATCTATTTTGATAAAGCAGAATGGGGTAATAGAATCTAGTAAATCAGTTGACTTGGGTCGCTGTGATGGTTTGCTGAGTAAACCTCCTTTATTTGCATAAAGGAATGTACAATTGAGGTGTCACTGAAAGAGCTTTAAATGCAACAAGTAGAGCTGTTGCTGGCAGGGCTTCCCAAGAAGCAAATTTGTTTACTGTTTTCAGTGAGCTGAATGGTGGTGCGAAGAATGCTTTGGCTTTGGCCATTACATTGCATGTTAATTTTGCATTTTGGCACAGCAAAGCTTTATGAAAGGTGGGAAAACGTGAAGTGAAAACAGATAGATTCAGTTGTCATAAAAACTGAAATACTTGAGCTATAAAAAAAGCAGATCTGATGTAAAATTGAGAAGTAACTTTGTCTTTCTACCAATGATCATGCAAACTGATGCCACTGCTGCTAGAATATTTGATGAATTCATGTTAACCCCTCACAGAAATGTAGTTCCTCCAAAGCATAGTAGTTCCTCTCTCTGACTGGAGTAAATATCCTTCAGTGTTGTTTCTTTTCTGCTCCTCCTTTATTCTCGCGGTGTATGTTTAGCATTTTAATTTCCCTTTGATATGCCACTATTTTGCTTTAGCATGTGTCTTTGTGAATCTGCTTGTGATTTTTTTTTTGTATTTTCTTGTCCTTTGCATTCTGATCTTTGCATGTAGAACCGAAAACCGTAGAGGTACAGCTCTTTCCTATGGTAGATTCCTTTCAATTGGTCCTCTGTTGTACGTCCAAATGGGAATTTGGCTATTTCTTGGATACTCAAATTTTCTCCTGGGCATGAAACTGTCAGGGTGAAAGGAGGGTTGTCAGCTATCACCTTTGTATATTCTTATCACATTTGCTTCCCAACTGTTACTTTTCCGAGCAAATACATTTTCATCTTAGCTGTAAGCCAGGCAAATACAGATGTTCTGCACAGTGCTCAAAAGACAGTTTTTTCTTGCCTGTTTCTCAGCGGCTTTGAATTAAGGTTGCTGATTCTTTTCATCTGTTTTTCAGATGGCATTGTCCAAGCAGCAGTTCGTCGACAGTCTGAAAGCAGTGAGCCCCTAACTCCTGAACCTCAGGATGTCCCTCCTCAGAGGAAACGCAAGAAGAAGAAAGTACCTATTGGTATGTGAAAGAATTGTAGATTGGGAAGAGCACTGAACAAACTTTGGTAACACAGAAATATCATTTCCCACCTTGTATTTTGGCTTAAAACATTTCATGTGCTTTTGTGCTTACAACAGCTGAAAGTAATCTCTGAGTGAATGATAGCTTACAGTTTCAGTTTCTGATTTTAGATTCCATAGGGTACAAACCCTTGTGAAAATAATGGCAATATGGCAATGGCAAATGGCAGTTTTGGAAGTGATAAAGTAGATCTTTTATATTAGTCAAAGCTCAATAGATAACTTTTTTCCTACTGTTTTTATATAATAAATATTTAAGTATGTAAGTGAATGTATTTCTACTTTTATGAAAGCTGTGAAACTGTTATATGGTTTATTTTAAATCTTCAGATTCTGAGACCTCTTTTACCCAGCAAAATGTTGAATCCCTGTTTCAGAATGGAAATGGCATGGATGTCCCTGAGACTGAAGAAACAGTGATCCGCAGACAGAGAAGAAGAACAAAGTGAGACGAAACCAGTATAGCTCGTAATTTGGAATAATTGTGATAGTGAAAAGTGGCTGAGTAGTATTTTACAATTCTCCTGTTCCAAAATGTAAAATTTTGAAGCCCCTGATGTCATTCAGCCAGTGCAATAACTAGCATGTGTGCCATTCTTTGCAGGGTTAAGATCTTTCTTTTTGTTTTATGAATACTTGGATGCATTAAAGGTCTGAATACATTTACATTAGCCTAATATTTCAGTCACTTACATGAAAAAATGAGAATGTGAATCTGCTTTCTTTCATTCTTACCATCTTTTTCTTAATTTTATGAGAAAATCAGTTTTTCATCCCTGTTATTTGCCTTTTCTTCAAGAACTATGCCTTCAAATCATTTTAGTCACCTTTCTACCAAAAACATCATCTTTCTTGGCTTTGTATTTAGTTTGTATTGGTTTTTCTTTTTCTAATCATTAATCTCTTCATATGTATTTCTTCCCACCTGATTGTTTTGACACAGGAAGCTATTTGAAAAGAGAGAAAAAAAAAAAAACAAAACACAGCCCTTAATCAAGGATTAGCTTTATGGGTTTAGTGAACTAACTCCATGAGACATTTAGTCCTTAAAATTATAAATGGGGGTAATACTACACAGGTCAACAGCCTGATCAGTTCTTAAAAGTCAAGTTAGCCATGTTCATAAGAGCCCTTAAGTTTTATGTTTTACTTCTTAATTCTTTCTCTACCCCATTGTATGTTCTATGATGACAGGAAACCTCGGCCAGCTGAAATGCATTGTTCCAATGAGCTGGAAGTGGAGGAGGAAGACATCATTGAAGATGAGCACAGCAGGAGCCCCGATCAGCAGCCTGTGTTTGCTGCTCCCACTGGAGTTAGCCAGCCTGTGGGCAAAGTGTTCGTTGAAAAAAATCGTAAGTACATCTTGTGATTTAAGTAATATAAGGACAATCTTGCAATTAAAGGAAACATTGCTTATTTAAAACCAAAATATTGGAGTTTTGGGAAGTATTTTTAAGAAAGCTTTCCAGAACAAAAATATTTGGAAATAAATACACGTGATAGTTTTTCAACAGTGAATGCTGTGCTGGTATGTTTGGTTGACTCTTTTAATTCCATGGTGTGGGTGGAAAAGACTGATGATAGTACCCAGCTGAGCTTATTTGACCTCTTCCTGTCTGAGTACCTTGAGAAGAAAGTATCATTTGCTGTGTTGCAAAAAAGTCTTTTGAGTGAAAGTTTTTTGGTTGGATTTTTGTGGTTAGGATTTTGCTGCTTGGTTGGTTTTTTTTGTACCAGGGAACAGTGAGTAATTACCTGAAGTGATTTGCACGTTCTCAAATAGCCTGACCCACCAGGATGCATCACACCAACAGAGGCATCCTAGTATGAATGTAAGCTGGTAAAGGGCAGGAAGTGAGGAGAAGAAATTTTCTGAGAGAACTTATGCTTATGGCTCTTTAACACTGATAACAATGTAGAAATTATGATGGAAGGTAACAATACGCTCTGTAAAACTCATTTCCTCATCCTTTCAGGGCGTTTTCAGGCAGCTGACCGTGCAGAATTAATTAAAACCACTGAAAATATCAACGTACTTATGGATGTGAAGGCTTCGTGGACTACCAGAGATGTTGCCCTCTCAGTGCACCGAAGTTTCAGGTAAAGAATAAATGTTTTGATGTAAATAAGCAGAAATCGGGGTTGGGTTTTCTTTGTGGGGTTGGTCTGGGTGATTTTTTTTACCTTCTTTTCTCCCTGAACATACCTTTTCTTTATTATTGTGATGTATCTTTTGTTTCTTTTGGATATTCCTAATAAATGATGGTTTGGGATGTAACAGGTATAGAGTTTCTCAGTCTTCTAGCTTTTGGTATTTCTTGTCAAGGATATAGGGATGCTGGGGAGGGACTCTTCATTAGGGACTGTAGCGATAGGACAAGGGGTAACGGGTTCAAACTTAAACAGGGGAAGTTTAGATTGGATATAAGGAGGAAGTTCTTTACTGCAAGGGTGGTGAGGCACTGGAATGGGCTGCCCAGGGAAGTTTTGAATGCTCCATTGCCGGCGGTGTTCAAGGCTGGGTTGGACAGAGCCTTGGTGGGAGGTGTCCCTGCCCATGGCAGGGGGGGTTGGAACTAGATGATCTTAAGGTCCTTTCCAACCCTAACTATTCTATGATTCTGTGTTTCTATATCTATTTCTAGTCTAGACATCACAATGCAACTTATAAAAATAATAACTTACAAAGTCATATTTCAGAGATTCAGACAAAATCTGAATAGCTAGAGATTGATTGGATAACAAAAGTATTAGAGACCTGCTGAAAAGTGTGTTACAAAATGAGATTTGCCCATCAGCTGTATGACCACAATAAAAATACCTGAATTCATATAGTTTTCAAAGAAAAGTCCTAGTTGGTGAGAAAGAGGGAGGAATGAAATTGGACTGGGGCATAAGCTTGCACCCAATAGCCATTTTTTTATTATTAATATGTGGTTGTGTTGTGATAGAGAATAGGAAGATGACAACCATTTTCTTCTGTGGTGTATCTTATCAGAAGCCTGCACTTCATTCTCAGCTTTTTCTTAACAAAGAAAATCATAAAAAGACTACCCTGAGGACAAGTTTAAGAGCTTGTTTAAGGGTAAGGGGCAGCAGTCATGGGAAGGTACAAGCAGCGAATGAAAGCAGTAGTAGTAATGGAGTGGTGACAGGATCAGGCGAAACATCTTTGGTTTGTTTGTGAAGTGCTCAGGTTCTGGTATAGTCTATCGAGAGGAAGCAGAAGTCCTGTTGCTTAGAATTTTTAGAACTAGATCAGAAAAAAACAGAAACAACCTGTGAAAGGCTGGGATCCTGTCACAGCAGCAGGGTTGAACAGATGGATTCACAGGCCTTTTCTGTCTGTATTTCCTCACTAATTCAAGATGTTAAACTTTCCTGATGTTCTTTTCTCCATTCAGGGTGATGGGACTCTTCACCCATGGCTTCCTTGCTGGCTATGCTGTGTGGAACATCATTATTATCTACATTTTGGCAGGAAATCAGCTTTCCACAGTTTCTAACCTCCTCGAGCAGTATAAGGCACTGGCATACCCAGCTCAAAGTTTGTTCTATTTGTTGCTGTCTATCAGTACAGTCTCAGCCTTTGACAGGTAAAATATGTTTGTATTTGAAAGGGGTATGCAATTTGTGTGCAATATGTTTTTTTCTACCTCCTATGGCACATTGTGATCTGCTGTTGTTGATTTATTGTGATATACATAAAAGACAGATTTTACACATGGCTGGCTATACAGATAAAGGATGTATTTGTGCAGTCAGACCTTTGTCACGCATTTCTGCCATTGCCTGCAGCCTTGCTTCAGTGTGCTGCTGCTGTTGCATGATCATGAACTGAATCAGATGGAAGAGCTGACCTATTTATTTTTTGTGGGGGAGAGGGGTGCAGAAAAGCTAGTGTTCCTATTGGGTTAGTTTTCATGTGAATCCATTCCCCAATCAGGTTTGCAACATAGTGGTGTAAACAGTTTTCCTGCCTTAGCTGGGGTTTCTGTGTTACAGCTTGAGAGTGAGAATGAACAGAAAGAGGAGCAACCATAAACAGAGTAGTTTCATAGATGTTTCTTTTAGTTACAGATAGTTTCCATGGCAGCATGATAAGCTAGGAAGAAATTGGTGCTATGGACGAAACTGTGACTTTTTTTTGCCTAGAGTAGTGGCAGGGAGGAGGCCCAAGTTATTCATAATTGCTCCTGCTGTAAGCTATGTGAGCAGTTGTATTAGCATAACTCGGTAGTGTGGACATTGAAATGAACAGTAAGTATTAGAGAGGGTACAGACCTCTCCACATTCTCCCTGTTCCAGAAAGGACTGCGGTATGAAAGCTACAAGGCTCATGGAGCATACTCCTTGGTTTCAGTCTTTCTTGGATTTGGCATAAAGAGAACCATTGCCATGTGTGGGTACAGTTGTATATTAAGGCACTGTAACAGAGGCAGAAAAAGGTATCTTGCAAAAAGCTAAAGAACAATAGTATAGTTAGAAGAATAATATTATTATCTTAGCAGGCTGTGTTAATGACTCTTTTTTTCTTTCTTTTTTTCTTACCAGGATTGATTTGGCAAAAGCATCAATTGCACTGAGGGGCTTTCTTACCCTAGACCCAGCAGCAGTAGCATCTTTCTGTAAGTATTTTGTAGCAGATAGGTAGTTGTCCAGAAAGGATGCTAAATTGAAAAATTCTACATACTGTTTTCAGTGAAATCTTCCTGGTTATTTTCTGTTTAGAATAAGGAACTTGTTCAGTAGTTAAAAATAGCATTCAAAGGCTACGGGCACTTTGTTACATACTTTTTTAAAGCATTTGCAATAGTAGCATTAGTGGGACTATTTGTGAGAGAGTTCCCACCTCTGAATACTGAACACATACCTAGCGAAAAAAAGAATCACAAGATGCCACCTTTGACGTAGCTGATGGCTTGCAAAAGTGCAAAAACCAGGTTCTGATGGGTTGGGGGAATGTTGAAGAAGAGAGAATGAGTTAAAGGAGATTATCATTGGAAGCAGTGGAGTAAGAGAAAAGAAAATGTGGTGATAATTGTCACAACGAGTCAGCATTTTAGGGGTTTATATCTGATACTACTAATTCCATTTCTTCCAGTGTACTTTGCTGCTCTTATCTTATCCTTAAGCCAGCAGATGACATGTGACAGAATTAACCTCTACACACCACCTTCAGAAAATGGCAGCATCTGGTAGGAAACTTAAGCAATCACTTCTGTAAATTATAACATAGCTCACTTAGGAACCTTAGTCAAACTTGTGGACTGAAAAGGTTATACAACATACATGAGGAAGTATTAATGAAGGATTTCATTACTAAACCTGCCTTTGCCTGAGCTTGCCCTGAGTCTTTGATAATTTCACTGAAAAAAGAGGACTCAAGGGTGGTTTCAGTCATGTTGGTTGCAAATCTGTATCTCAGACAAGAGCCTGATGGAATAATGCTGAAAATGTCATCTGGCAGGAACCTCAGCAATCTATTTTGCTGAAGAAATGAGACCCTACTGAGGTAACCCTTTTGTGTTCAGGGCCAGAACATTCTGTAGAGAATCAACACTTTCTGAAGGTGATAATCTAATCTGTCCAAGAAACAAATGTGGTATTATGAAAAAGTGGTATGTTTACCATAGGATGCATGGGTTTAGCAGACACAGCTGGTATTAAATACAGAGCATTGTTTCATGCCAGGAGATCCCATCCAAAACTATTACTTTTGGAAGTAGATACTTGAAGATTTGCTGGTTAGAGGGGAATTTGGGTTTTAAGGAGTTAGAGGGGTTTGCATTTTTTTGTTGTGTTTTTGGTTTTTTGGTTTTTTTTGGTAAGGGCTTCTATAAATGTTCGCTGAGTTGTTTATTAGCCTAGATTCCAGCAGAAAAAACACAACCTGCTGTTATGACTGTAAGAGAACTGTCAGATAACTTAAATCATAACCTTCTCATCTCATACACCCCACAACACCTATACACAAGTCCTTGTACAGGCTTCCAGACAAATGTTACTGACTTGCTGTTCACTTGCCTTTGTGCCTCATGAAGAAGTGCTTAAAAATAAGATTGACTGATGACATTGTGCAGTGTCTTTCACCACAGTAAATTTCCACCTTGCATTTTGATTTTTATTTATGTCTCTTGGCAAGGAAAGGAATTTGCTGTTGAAATCTACAAGCAGGACATTCTCTACGAGATGGAGTGTCTTAGCTGAGTCCTGTCTTTGTCTCTACAAGTAGTACAAGTAGTTCTGTTTTTCCGCTTCCTCCTCCTTTCCTCCTCCCCCCCCCCCCAAAGTAGCCTGTGATACAAGTAGTTCTGTTTTCACATCTGGCTTAGCAAGCTTGTTTATGATACTCTATTGAAATTATTGTTGTAACTTGTGTACCAGCGAACTGCTGGCTGATGGGTTGTTGTGCTTTTTCCAGGACGGCAGGTACCGAGCAAGAAATTGTTCAGCCGTGGGTTGTGGTGAATCTGGTAGTGTCTATTCTAGTTGGGACAAGTTGGATCTTCTTGTCTTACCGACCAGAGCTAGACCACAGTGAAGGTAGGGAACATTAATAGGCAGCATGTTGTTTGTTCAGGCTTCTATCTGCTATGCTCTGTGTTTGCTGTTCAAGACTAGCTTTGAGAAATGCTGTGGCTGAGTTAAAGCAAGCGTCTCCTAGCAACTTTCCAAAACAAAATCCAACATGCTTCTTCAGGCTACTTTAGATTTTAATGTACAGATTTCTGTATTTCAGCTGGCCCCAGTTAATCTGCTTATTTCTGATAACTCAATGAGGTAAAAAAAAACAAACAAAACCAAACAACAGCTAGGTGGCAGCCTTTACAGTCTTTGACAGTGAAATTTATAATAGATGCTTAAATTGGATTTAAACCCCATTCTTTAAATAATAAAGACTTATTCAAGGAAGCCAGCTAGCAGTATTTAACTCTGGTTTGATATTTATGTGTGCCTACTAAGATTAGAAAACCTGCTTCAGAAATTTCTAGAGAAATTCTATTAGGACGTATCCCAGATAGAGAAAGGAAATTGCACACTTTAGTTTATTAGAGGTGAGTAGCAAAAAAACATGAGAATCTCAAACTTGAAGGGATATATCACATAGTTGCTTGTACAGATCATGTAACTTTACCATGTTGACAAGATGTTGGCAAACACAGCCTGGGTGGTACACTGAATGTGCTGTTAGCAAGACAGAAAGGACACAAATTCTGAGGGTGCAGTATAGATGCGTAAGGGAACCCAGAGAAGAGAAAACTAAGCTAGCAGCACAGAGCTCCACAAGGGCTAGCACATCAGCTACTTGTGTGCCTAGCCGAATTCCTCTGCTGCACCTCTTCACTGCTGACCTTAGGCTGTCTTCCATGGCTGAGCTGCTATGATGGCAGCTAGTTGTGAGCAGCATCATTCATGATTCTTTCTGTCCCAGGTTCTGTGCTACTAAATTACCCTGTGATACACAGAGCAGATATATCCATAAATGAATGAGTCTCTGAACAAAAATCTTCCCTTGAGTCTGACACACTCAAAGCTTAGTAGACAGTCGTGGCCCTTGCCGTTGCTGAGTTCTTGATACTAGAATTGGGAATAAAAGCAGGAGGTTTGGGGGAATGCCATAGCACTTTTCAGGAATAATGAAATCATACTGAGGTGAAACTTTAGAAAGAAAACCTGATTCTTTTCTTTCTCTTTTAGAACTGATGTTTCATGCTGAAATCAAGGAATTTCCTCAGGGAGATAGCTTACCCAGAGTCCAGCCATAGTGTGGAACAAGCATCTGAAAATGCTGTAGCTGTGACTGATGGCTCAACATGTTGTGTATTATAGCCATGTATTATAACTTTCATAAAGAAGAAAAATGTATTTTTATATTGTATATATTTAATTTTGGTCTTTTTATGTATGCTACAAGTTCCAAATGGGATTGAAGACTTTTATACTTTTGCTTTTTATTTTACAAAGTAGATTAATGTGTAATGTCAAGGTGATTTTGTAAATATTGCTACCTATATAGCCAAAGAAACTAGGTGGATGCAGAAGATCAGGTACTCAGTGCTTTTTTTTGACCACTGTACAGTCTTCAACAACCTGCTTTTGTTACTAATGCTGATAGCAGTTAGCTTACCTGTTTTGGTTAAATATTCTCTAGAGATTAAAACAAATCTTATGAAGAACATAGTCTAAGGAAGATTATAGCAAAACAGCATAAAACAGTGTCAGTAAGCATAAAATAACCTAGGTTTAGTTGTAATTAAAAGTATTTGCTAGAATAAGAGATTGGATCATCACGGATTTCGTTTAATAATTCCTTAAAAGAGGACACTAATTTTTCTTCATTTAGTTCTCTTGATGAAAGATCTTGATGATAATAAGTTTTTTCAAGTTGATGTAGATACGAGAAGTTAAATGTTGCAACAGTTTGATCAGTTAATTAATACCTGTATAAGATCTTTTAACCAAGCAGGGTGGTTTTGGGTTGCCAACAGGATTATGTAGGTCCTGTAATTTCCTGACAGGATGCGTGACTATTACAAAGCCATAGTTCACAGGAATAGTGTTCTGGTTTTTCCTTCTCTGATATGGTAAGAGCGCTGGTGTTATTCACTGCGCTTTCCAAAGAAATGTGGATTTCACAGATGTTAACACTGTTCCTACTTCTACGTGTTTTGATGGAGATTGATTTTTCCTCAAAAGGATGTTTGTTGTTCTCTGTTAGGATGGAATGGGAAACTGCTAAAATTATAAAAAAATGCTTTCTAAAGCAAAACAAAAACCCTGCAGCAACCCACCTTCTATGTAGTGATGCAGTAGTAGTGCAGTTGGTGCTTTCTGATTATGATGGCCAACATTCTTTTTTATATAAAAGTGGCAAAATGAAAGTACTGCAGATGTAAATAAATGCAGATGTATCACAGGATGAAAGAGTCTCCTCAGTAGACGTAGACAAGAGCTAGTTTGAAATCAGTTTCTCAAGAAAGTACTACCTAAAGCCCCAAAGCTATTTGTATATGTTATTTAATATGCATTGATTTTGCATTGTTGGCATTTTTTTTATGTGTATGTCTAAGTGTGGTTGTAAAGGGTATGCCGTTGTCACAAAAAAGCTACAAAGTTTCCTGGGGAATAGCTATACTTTCTAGTAGTGAAGATAGGAGTAGCCAGATAAAAGACTTGAAAGGGAATGTTAAAGCCCCAGTTAACTTTCTGTGCCCTTACCAGAGTTGCTTTAGAACAAGGTTGGAACATGAATAACTAGGGCAAGCTGCTGCCTTATTGAGGATTTGAATTCTGTTACACCCATACAGATATCTTAATTAACAAATTCACTGTTCATAATATTTTTTAAATGCTGTGGTAATCTTTGAAGGGGGGGGGGGAAGTTCTACCAGAATTTAAAGCTGTTTCACAGCTATTGGCTTAGTTCTGGGCCATTCTCTCTGTTGTAGGAAAGAGCTTTTAACCTTTTTTGTAAATTGTTACAGCTTTGGTGTTGCAATGGAGGTTCCTGTCATGATTTGGCTGTAAGAGATGGGGGATGAGGCACTACTTAGTGTTCCCATGTAGCTTGCCACAACACTTTCTCCAGATGTGGTGTTTGACATACAGAATTGTCCTATGGCTTTTCTTTGCTGCTTGATATTTCTATCATCTTGGTATGATAAAAAGTCCAATTTTGCCCATAAAGTATGCAGCCCAGGAAAAAACCTTGCTAAATCATCACATCAGTTAGGGAAAAACTTGAATAATATAATTTCTGACATGATTACTAGAAATGGGCCTTCCAAGTGTCCCTTGGACAAAGCGATGCTAGCCAAGAGCCAGATTAATTCTCATTGTAAAATACAGTAGTTTGTTTAGATGGTTGAGCAGGAATTAAGTTAATGAACTTAATGGGATCAGTGTTTCAAACCTGCCTTGCCTTTCCAGTATATCTTTTGGGGAGGGTCCAAGTATATGTATTTTTAAATGTAGGAGGTTTGATGTTGTCATTTAAAATCGGACTTAATAAGCAATTTGATGGTTAATTATCTGTTTTTTAAAGTACTTTTAATTCCATTGGGCCTCACAATGGAATATGAGTTTGAGTATTTTGGTCCAGTTACTTGAAAGGTTTTAAACAAGTTTACAAAATGCATGTTCTGTAATTAACCATCTAATATCTGCAGAAGCCTTAACTGAAATGCCTTGTGCATTTCCCTACCATTGTTTTTAATGCAGTATTTCTGTGTTACTGAAAAAAATACAGAGATGTTAGTGCCAATTTGTTGGTTTTTACGTACATGAAAAAATTAAACAATTGCTCTAAACTAGCTAGAAATTATTGTACTTCTTTGTCCTGTTTCCAAATGCTTAGTCTGTTTAAAACAAGTCAGTCCATCTAATTTTTTTTCCCCAGTGCTAATATTATGCATAATACGCAAGCTCTGAACAGCTGATTACGGGAAACTGGTTTTAATTTATTTGTGGCAGTGCTGTAAATAATGCCTTTGCTTTCTCTCCGTCAGATTTCTGCTGCTGTACTAGTGTTTTACACAATCAGAAATGGTACTGTAAACTCATGAAAACTAGCAAGTAAACTGCGTTTCATCACAGAATGGGGTTTGTTTAGCCTAAAAAGAATATTACGAAGGCAGAGTGTTTGCTGTCTTTAACCAACTTAATGAGTGCTTACAGAGATGATATGAGTCAGACTGTTCTGAAGCTGCACAGTGAAAGGATGAGTGGAATGGTCACAGTCAGCATCAGGGAAATTGCCATTAGCTGCCATAGGAGTTTTGACAGGGCAGGAGGGGGACCCACAGGAGCTGTCTGTGAGAGCTCCATCCCTGGAGTTTTTCCAGACTTGGTGGACTGAGCCCTATTGACTGAAAGAACTCTCAGAACACACTCTTCAGTGTGTTTAGAGGGTCTAGACTCTTGCAGAGTGCTTGGTGGTGCATTTGTGCAAGTCGTGTAGTGCCTGCTTCTTCCTTACACACAAAAGTTACAAGGTAGTGCACTCCTAGTTATAATGATTGCTCAGTAATCTATATACCATGTTTTCTTTGTCATTCCTTCTAATCACTATGCATGCTCAGAGGAGGGGTCTTCAGCTGGGCTGGGGTCTTTTTGACCTGTGGTTGGGAGTTTTTGTATTGTAATGAAGGCAGTTCACTTCAAGGACACCTTGCCAGCTTCTTGCTTACAGATATACATGCTTGATCAGAGGATGTTCTCCTCTTCTAGGGTACTTTGGCCTTTTTTCAGTCATTATCTACCAAAACCAAGACAATTCTTCTTCTGAACCTTGACAGATATTTACATAGTTTCTTCTGGGTTACATTTTGACCTTGCTGCTGCTAATTCAGCATCAGGCCCCTGCAGCCTGAGCAGGGGTTGGACCCAACAGCTCTGGAGTCCCTTTGAAGCAAAATTGTTCTTAATTTGCTTCTGAAAATGCCAATTCTGGAATTTGGTTTGAATTCCAATTGTTATTCTCTGAACTCAGCTTTCTCAACATGAAGCCAGGTGGCATTAATTTGAAAAGTGTCTTTTAAAAGTTGTGGGGTTTTGTTTTGTTTTGTTTTTTGTATTGCTGAAGTAAACTTCAGGATTATGGTTAAATCAGGATTATTCTCTTACATATTTGCAGAACTTATATAAACGACTGAAGGCTTTAGGAGAATAGAATAAATCATCAGGTGTGTAGTTATCGCTAAACCTTACCTTTTTCTTCCTTTTTCCTCATAGTGGTGTGGAAAGAAATGATCCATTCCTCAGTGCAGCAGTGCTTGAAACTGGTCTGTAAGCCCACAGACATTTAAAGACCAAGTATCTTCTTTTTTTCTCCTTTGTGTTAACGATGTTCCGTGTCCGCGGGGCTGCTCGCTCTCCTCACGCAGGACAGGGAGGAGAGCTCCCACCTGGGAGAGGTCCGTTGCCCCGCCGGCTGCTGGTTCTCGGACAGGTGCTTTTGGGGATGTTTCCTCCCTGATCCCGCCTGTCGAGGACAAGCGGTGTGTCGTCGTCCCCTCCTTGGTCCATTTATCTACCGATCCAGCCTGACCATTTCGTACTCCACCGCCCTCCACCTCAGCCCGGAGCCGCTGCCTTCCCCCCTCTCACGCCGTGCCGGCAGGGGGCGCCTCGCGCGCGCGCAGCGCATAACGGCCCTTGGGGCCGTTGCCGGGGCCGCCATGTTAGACTCTGCCTGAGGCCTGCGGCGGGGATGCCCGCGCCGTCCGACCGCCGCTGCTCGCTGCCTTTCCCCGCTTGTCGCTGCAGGCCCTCTGCCTCAAACGGGAGGGCGCCGAGCGGGAGGCGGCACGTTGTTCTTCAGGGGGATCGAGGGGAAAAGAGCAGCGTTATCCTGCACCGCTGAGCCCAGGAACGGCCTTTCTTTCCTCTTGCTGGGTGTCGTGCCTGTGGAAGGGAAGCAAGGAGGGGAGCCTGCCTGCTTAACAGACTGGTTTCCATCCCTGCCTTTGCATCTGAGGATGCAAAGATTTCTTTCGTCATGGGTACAGAGCTGGATTTGTCTAGCTCTTCAGTTCCACTTCACTCATTAATGGCAGCCAGTGCATGCCTGTGTAGTAGCTGTAATAGAAACAGGAAACCCAGTCAAAAAGAGAAAAATTCCCATATATGCTTACACATGAACAAAACTATTTGTTTTAATTCTGTATTTTAAATTAGTATAATTTTTATTCAAACTTTAAAACCCTTAAAAGGTCTTCCCTAGCTATGGCAGTTTCCTGCACTGTACTCAATAAAATGGAAGAGAGCATGGCTTTTCAGGTTGGTCCAGGCAGGCCCTCAGACAAATAGAGAAGGAAAAAGACCCGTCTTGTGAATAAATTTCCACACCACTGTGTTAACCTACACAGTGAAAGCCAAACAGTTTAATATACTCTTGGGGAAAACAAACAGGCAACACCCCAGAAAAAAATCAACAAACAACCAAATCCACAAAAAAAAACACAAAAAAAAAATTCCCAACAACAACTTCTGAAAGCAGAAATGGCAAAAAATGAAATAGCACCATCAATAAAAGATTTTGGAATCGTTAAAGCAAAAGTCTCATGGCAAAAGAGCAAGAAGAAATACCTAACCAGTAAATTCTTCTTCCATTTTTAAATGTTTGTGATCCTATAATTCAAGCAGAATACCAGTGAACGGCATGGCTCTCCTTTCCAAAATATGTCTTTCAACAAGCTGAGCATGAGGAAAAAGTCATCAAGAAATCCTGAGTGGAAGTCAAAAGACAAGTGATGTAGTAAGGCTCCTAGGAAATGTGCCATGAATATTTACAAATATACAATTTAAGATGGGAAAACAAACTAAGTTGAGAAAATGTAGTGATATTGTAAAGAAAAAACATGGAAGTATGCTGAACCAGCTCTTACAACATCGTATGCTCGGGGTCAAGGATTCAGAATCATCTGTGTTCTTCCATAATAAGGAAAACTTGAAGCAGAAAGCAAAGCAAGAAAAAGAACATGATAGCCAGCCGAACAGGGCCTTCAAGAATGTCTGTGATTGCTCCATCAGCTACTGCAGAACAACAGCTACCTCAAACCATGAAGGCATTCAAAGAAAACTTATCTACAAGTGGCTTTCTAGATTTCACATGGGCTAAAGAAAATTTGCCTGTAAGAATATTTTGCTTTTAGTTGACCACATCGAACATATGAGAACTAGAAAGATTCACAGAAAGTTCTATCAGCTTGAAGTTTGAGAATCAAAACATTCAAGCAGAGCAAATGGAAATCAGTCTTAAGAAAAGAGTGAATGAAAAGGGTGAGATTCCTGGAGAAATATCACAAGATTTATTACCAGAAATTGTGACACTGCAAAATAACACAGGAATCCAGAATGCCCTTCCAAAGAAAAGTGAGAGGGCAAGGAAAATCTTATTTGGGAATCTCACTTGGCAAGGTAATGTTCCCAGGTTGTGATGAAGAAATAAAGTCATGAACTAGTACTAGTAGTAATGATAGTAACAATGATAATAATAATAACGTTCTTGCAATATCTTTATTGCTTCTTTCACTTTAATGTGTTAACCAACATTAAATGTGTTTTCACACTGGTTACAGGTGTTACATAGCTTTTCTGGCTTTGGTCATTTACAAAATAAGGAGTTGCACACTGTGCAATCTTAATCAGAATTAATTGATGTGATAAACTAATGGATTATGCAAAAAGACCAGGCCATTGCAAGAAAAAAATTACTTTGATGGAAAACGTGGTTTTGCTATCAGAATAACAAGATTCTCTTGCATTTCTGAGACATATAAGTGTGGGAAAGAAAAAGTAAGTAGCATTAAAAAAAAGGAAAATGTTTTCAAGTGTATTTTTTCTAATGTGGTTAGTCAACATTAACTGCAGTGTAATAGCTACAGTGAGTGAAAGCAACCACTCTGAAGGTTCACAGAGATCTTTCCTAGGAATTTTTTATGTAATATTCCTTTCTTTATTACTAGTGTGTCAATTTGCTTTGCCATGATCTAAGTTTTGAAAGCCCTGTCAAGACTATTAGGTGAGATTTCAGCTTCTATTAGTGATCCGCTCTATTGCAGGTAGATTTCATGACAAGACACATATAGATTCCATGAACCTGGATTTGTGGGTAAATCCAGAAGTAATGGCGTATACAATAATCATACCTAAAAATAAAACCACCACTCAAATGCAGCTAATTCCATATGAACCTTTTTAGGCATTTTTCAGGAATTTTGTGGGACTTTTGGGTAAGTAACATACATTTATGTAATCAATTTGTGGAGTTTTCATTTGGGAATGATGGAAGTTTCCACAGGAACTTGTTTAAACCTTTCTTTCCTTCATCCTATCTCAAGTTTCTGGATAGGTTTAATTATGCTAAATACCAAATGTTATTGTGCTGGCTGGTTATTAGTAGACCACCTCAATTTTTGAGTGCTTTCTTTTTAAAATCATTAAGTCTTTCCTGGTCTGTTACAGCAAATAGCGTTATTTCATAGTATGGTTCTTAGTCTTTTGAGGTCTGTCTGCATGGGTGTGGTGTGGTATCTCTGAACTTTAGTTTTAACTTAAACATACAGAAGAGGGTCATTACAGCTATCTTAGTTGGTTTAGATGTTTACTAGATAACCTAATATACTTTAGCAAAGCTACTTATTAGCATTAAAGACGGGGTATGTAAGTCACCTACTTAGGTACCTTGCCTTTTGTCAGAGACATCTGGAACAATGGTTTTCAAATGCTTTCCTGTGATTTTACCCATTCTCTAGGTTAAAAACTGCTTTCAAAGCACTTGAGAAGGGTGGGGCAAAGACAGAGGTAAGGTGAAACTCCTATTTATTTATTTATTTATTTATTTATTTACTTTTGTTCTTTAATAGCATTGAGTGGGAGAAACTGTTATTACCTCTTCAATGTTTTTTAGTGCATTGAGACTTTAGAGTAGTTCATACAGCAGCTCAAGTTGATTGAGTATATCACACATTTTCCTGTGTTCATCCGTACATTCACAGACTGCTGCGATATCAGAGCAAGAGAGTAAGAAAGAAACTCAACACACTGAGTATATATTCAGGATGTTAATTAAGTTTTCTATTGTTACAGGTATTTCGTTGGTTTATGTAGTGTTAAATTCTAGCAAAAAAAACCCCAAAACAACGTGGCATCAAAAAAAAAACCAAAAAAACCCAAAGAACCCTTTGTGTTGTGTTGGTTTTGTATTGCAAAAGTAACAAACCTATAAATTTCTGTTTCAGTGGCTGTGAGATTTTACAAATGCATAAATGTTCTTGGAGGGTGTGGAAAGTAACTTCCTGACCCAACTGGTGTGTAAGCTAACTAGGGGAGATGCCTGGCTAGATTTGCTGTTCACAAATGGAGGAGGACTGGTGGTGGTTGGATGGTTGTCTTGTGTTGGTTGGAGGCTGTCTTGGGCAAAGCACAACAAATAGCTGTTTCCAAGAACTTTTTTTCAGAGGTAATTGAAACTTCCTTAACAATATGATTATGCATGTTTTTTAATGTTAATTATTTCTTATTTTGCATTATTCCTTGATAGAAAGTATTATCGTTAATGAACAGACCAGAAGCAAACATATTCCAGGTCCTAGTTTCAAGTATTTCTGGTTATTTTAAGAATTACTGTAAGTTACATTGCCTCTTAATTGCTTTTGTTTGAAAATAATGCAGTTGTTGAAAAGAATAGTTCTAACAGGAAAGACTTGTGAGCTTTTTAACTTACAAAACAGTGTTTCATTTTCTTCTTGTCAGTTATGTCAGTGTACTGATGGAGCTGGACCAGTATTTAGAGGTATTTCTCTGCTCCGCCCTGCCCCGAGAGACAGCAGCAAAGTAACTCCACTGGAACACCTGGTTGTTTAACTGAATTTACAATGATTTTGTTACATCCAAATTCATTTTTATAGAGTGTGAGGCACTGTTGTTTCAAGAAAATGCAAATACTAACAGCTAAGCTGCCTGAAATTTTCTGCAATTTTTCTTAAAAAAAAATAATAAAAAAATTAATGTTTATTCAGAGGTTTGTAATGAAAATATGTACAACTTCATGTGTGTTCTCACATATTTGACTCGGTTTTTACATGTGCTGTTAGTCGAAAGTTACTTGTAGACGCTACATAGTGTATTTGATTTGAAAACACTTGGAATTTGTAGGGGTTATGAATTATCAATATGGGGTCCATGTCAAAATACTATCTTCTCTCAGAGTATATAATTAATATTTTTATGATCAGAGTAATTTTCTAGTTTAGACAACTATTTTCTTACCTAATGACTGACATAAATATGAAATTTCTTACCTGCAGTAACAGCAGCTGTTATTGTGACAGGACTATGGTGAAAACAGAAGTACAAGGATTACAGAAATAAAGGGAGACAGATAGGGTAAGTTTATTGAAAGTTTTTTAATCTGAAGTTTCACATATTAAGTTTTGAAATATAGAGCTCTCTCTTCACAGCATAATGAGTAGAATCAACTTTTTTGTTAATACTTTAATGTGGTCATTTAGGATTTTATGTCAGTCTCAGACTTGTATTTCAGTCATTTGGTCTTCAAGGCTTTGTAATAAAGCTTCTGACAAAACAGCAGTATTCTCAAGGCTTGTTGCAGACTGGCTCAGCTATGGAAGACCTAATATGAATGCTGTTTATGTTGAAATATAAAATACAGACATTTGATAGCTATTTATACTTTTTTTTTCTACAGACATAACTTGTATCAGTAAAGTACTAGTGGCTTTGGGACCCAATAAAACATAGGTTGAGTTGCCTGGTACAGTATAAGAAGAGATGAGAACTTACTGAATTGTAGGGAGAAGAACAGTTTTTCATCGGACTTAAACCAGATAAGTTCACTAGGATCCTAAGGAGGTTTATTAGGTTTTTGTTATGGGTGAATCTATCCATGGGAATTTAAACTCTTGCTTGCCAGCAGCAATGCAGTGAAGCTTAATGCATGTTGCCTGTTCTTTTAAGAAAACAGTACTAGGTTCTGGTAAGTCCCGGTGAACAGGAATACAGTATAAATAAAAATATGTACAATAACTTTAGATTTTTTGATGTGGTTCTTTAAACTTAACCTGTACTGTTATACCTTGAGACTTTTATTGCATAGTAGGAGATCCTAAGATTAACTGCTAAAATGACACAACAATAAATGGAGATGCAAACCCACAAATTTGTACTAAGAATGCAGACAAATGCAAGAGCATGAGTCACATTTTCAAGTAGCTTAACTTCTTTGGGAAACACACAGTATTAAAACTGCATGAAATATGCATAGCTAACTTTTGGCAAGTATGACAGCACATCAAATGAGAAAAATGCCTTTTGGATGCATGAAAAGAGAAACATTTATCTGCATAAGCAACTAATTTGTGCAGTTTCAAATTTCGACTTGGAAGTGGAAGATTTCTCCTCACTAAAACAATTCCGGTAATAATGAAAAGACAGATTATTTAAGCAAGGTCACAGGCAAAACCGAAGCCTGAATTCAGAAAGGCACATGGAGTGCAGTAAAATGAGCTGAAAATACAGCACACAGTAAGATTACAGCAGGAACTCTCTTAAGAAATATTCTGAAAGGGAGATAAGCATTCAGCTATTCTCTATATACAGTATTCCTTACGGTCAGAAAGTGAGGCACGCTGCATTTCATTATGCCAACAAAGAAAATAGTTAATGAAATAGGGCCACTTCAATGGCATTTTCAAGTATATCTCGTCTTATTGTATCTTAACCATACAAACTAAAGCAGCAAATAAAAATCACATTTTCCTTCTTTTAAGCGCAGGAGAGGTATGATTGTTTGGTATTTATTTAAAATTCCCAGTCTGTATCATCTTGATTTGCAGTAATATGTCCAAGTTCAGTCCCAACTGTTGTCGAGGGCAGTGCCAAGAACTCTGATCTGTTATTTTGAATAGGAGGCGGTAATAGGGACAGTAGTGAATTCTGTGTTTGTTCTTTTATCTAGAAAGAAGAAAAGTTAAAACAAGGCTGCACATAAAAGTCTACATAACCTTGCATCTGGCTTCATTAAAAGCATGTGAAAATCACAGCCATGTTCTTGCATGTTACAATACTGAAAATAATAGGATGAGGGGTTTAGTTTTCTTCACTCTAGAGTAAGGTGAATTAGTCTTTGAAGACTAATTACAATAGCTATGCAGTTTTTCTGCTTTAAGTTAAGAATATTAACCATTATTCTTATTAGTTAGGCTGTCTATAGTTGAAGCAACTTTATCAAAGGGGAAATGGATCACTTATGCTTGCCATACTCTATCAAATATCATTTTCTTTAAGAAAAAAAAAAAGTAGTCTGAAGCAGATATGCTGTTACAGGATGGTTTTTTGGCTCCAGGTAATTTAATTATTTTGTAATCCAACTCTAATATTTCATGGCTTATTTAGGCTATAGCTATGTCATATAACAAAATATAGTAAACTCACCTGTCTGAAGAACGTATGCGAAAGCAAACTGCTTGCTGATGGCCTGGATCATAAAATGAACAATATAATTATGTTTTGGAAAATTTGCTTCTGGAAAATGGGCCAGACTCACAGATCAATTTAAGCCCTGTGTATTTTCATCCACAGGACAAATGTGAAGCATGAGAAAAGCAGCACAGGATTCCAACATTCTATGCCTCAATTTGTAGTGAAGACACTAGTAAAGAAATTATTTCAAAAGGCTTTAATGCCTCATTCAGAAGAGACATAGTACTGAAAACATATACTTCAGATTTCTGTTTTCTTCTTGGACAAAGTACGTGTTTAAAAATTAATTCTACTTGTTACAGAGTACACTTATATTACAAGAAATTCAGGAGTCAAACAACTTTAAAAGCATGGTTCCTTTAACAGACAAGGTTATTCTTAAATTACAAAACCAAAGGTAATTGTAGTGTTTTGCATAGTACCTTCTGGTCTGAAATTCTGACTTGAACAGTATTCAACTAACTACTGTATCCTAAGTTGTGAGCTGTGCTTAGTCTTAGATTGAAACGACAGAAAATTAGTTTTCACCAGAATGTTACCTTTTCTCCGGGTCCTGTTGCAAGCAGAGTTCTACCAAATTGTGGAAAGCAGGTGAAAACGTTTTGGAAAAGGGAATTTGTAGTCTTTCACTGGTCATTGTGCGTGTCATGCTCTCACCAATTCCAGAATCAACACCTGACCGGGAATTCTTTATCCTGGATTCCCCACGGGGAAACGTATTTATATCCCAAGGACAGTATGTGGGACCTTTCAGCTTTTGCAGCAGCATCTAGTAGAAAGGAACAGCAGTACAAGAATTCAAAAGCTATCCAGACCTATTCAGGCTAAGGTGTGAAACTCCAGTAATGGAAGGAATTATTTGATCTAAAAAGAAGCATGTGTACTTGAAGTAACAAAAACCAGCCACCATTTCAGCAGGAATACTACTGGTTTCCCTGAATAAAACAAAAAAAACTCAGTGCTTTGAAGCAGAAATAGAATTTAGCATCATACCTGAGTGCGAGGCATATCTTGAAATGGAACATGTCCATTGGCTAATTCACATGCTGTAATTCCTACACTGTAAATGTCAGACTTCATGTTATACCCCGATAAATCCTGTGAGAGAAAGAGACCTCTACTTGATTACTAATGCCATTGAGCAGTGCTGACAAAAATACAAGTGTCTGTTTCAAGGCAAGATTCTAATATCCTGTTATCTGTATGGGATTATCTATAGGACGGATTGAAAAATGAAGTGTAATTTATACTAACCTGTCTCAGTAGTTCAGGACTCAGCCAAGGAAGCACAGATGTACTAAACTGGGGGAAATCATATACCACCTTAGACTTTTGTCCATTGTTGACTAAACTGTAGAGGTTGTTTAAGCCAGAGAGAGAAACCAGCCCATCCCCTGAAATCAGAATGTGGCTAGCTTTAATATTCCTGTAACATAAAGTGGTAAATTTTAGTTATAGGAATTATGCAAAGCATTACTAGAGTAGAAAGGCTTTCATATTTTGTTAACTTATTATAAGATGTTAATGTGCAGCTCCATTTAGCAGATTATTTTCCTACAAGTTCTTCACTCATACTGAGTTGTCTTTTTAATACAGCCCCAAGAGAGAGCAGAGATTGGAGGGGTAAGAGGAGGGAGGAAAGGCAGCCAGAAGAAAGGGCCCTCTTTCCCTGCAAAGGGTGTAAAGTAAGGAAACCCTTTCTACAACTCTGATTCTCTTCTGCTTCAAAGAGACAAAGCCAAACAGATGTATAATCCGTGTAGCAAGTGGCTTTAAGTAATGTAAAGTAACTGTTCTTGCTACACTTCTACAAATTGGGTTCTGCTCTGTTATTGAAAAAAAAAAAAATGATTCTGCACTGTCTGATGTAAGAAGGTATATAGAAAAAGGGAGGAGACAACACTAGCTGAAAATGAGTTTTGAAGCAAATCTAAATTCTTAATAAACTGGATGCTGTAATCTGATTCTTACCTATTGACATTCTCCTACCTGTGAATGTAGCCATTCTGGTGCATGTAATTTAATCCTCTGATTGCACCAAATAGAATGTTCCCTATCAAAGCCTCACTCATTCCTTCAGGAAAATAAGTCTTCAGCAGGTGTCTAGCTGAACCTGGAAGTGAAAAAAACTAGCTAAGCCTAACAAGTCTTTCTGAATTACTCCTTTGTGTTTGCTTCATTGTACGCATTCATCAAGAGTGGCATTCTCATCATCACTTTGACTGTGAGACATCAAGAACGCTTACATGCATCCGTCAGGCAAAGATCACATTCCAGTCATGTTTCTGTTAAATGAAAGTCATTATCAAACATGTATTCAATCTAGACAAGTTTTCTGTTGGCAAAATTCGAAGTTGTATAAAGTCAAATAAGTTTCCCAATTACCATTCCTCATGTGGTGGGTGTTAGGACTAAGCACAATTTAATGCAGTTCAAATACCAGTATTCACTGGGAAAGATTTTGTACGGAAGACTTCTTTAAAAAATGGTTTGGGAAGTTTGTTTTTTCTACCAGACTGGAGATGTTTGAAGAAAAAACTTTCATGGACCATGTGGCCACAATTGTATACACCTTTTTTACTATTACAAAATTGCAGTTAACAGTTCTTACCATAGGCCATGAATGGGGAGATGACCCAAAGCCAACTACCAGCTGTAAACACTGTCCAAAGCGTCATTACATTGGGATGCTGGAAAAAGTGGGATAAAACCACCTCATTCTATGGAATTAAATGAAAGTGGATGTGTTAACCACAAGACAACAGTTTTAAGAGCATTAACTACATCAGTAATCAGTAGAAAGAACTGTTCTCTGTGTGAATTTATACAAAGTTGCAGATGATTTACACAGCCTGCAACAGAAAAGTAAATAACTTGCCTATAATTGCATTTCTCTGAAGTAAATCTAGTTTGCCCATAGTCCAAAGTTTTAGTGTTAAATACAGAGTACAGAACACGTTTCAAAGAAAAGGTTGTACAATTACAGAAGTATTTCTAAAACACTTGTCAGCTGTTTTCTTCAGAAAGCAACTCCCAAATTTACACATGCCTTGTGTTTATATTCTACTCCTCTGGAGGAAAAACTTAACTAAAACAAGCCAGTACAAACACAAAGGCTACATCTGTTTAGTAACCTCATATAAATTCATCACTGTCTTCACCAGACTTGTGCAGAAATGCTGTTGCTTTACCTGTAAGGCTTTCAAATGCTCTTCAGAGCAATTTTCTAGGTCTGTGATCCTTACAGCAACTTGCGTGCCTGTAGGCGTATGCCGTGCAAGGTAGATTGAAGTTAAGTTGTTGAACCTCCTTCCTGAAACCAGAAGTGGCTACCTTAACATTGGAAACTATAATAAACCACCACAATTTCCTTCATTTTTAGAGAAAATTTTATATTTCTAAAACTGCATTGATAGCAGCATTGCCTTTTCTTTAAGAATGTTGAGAACTTAAGTAGTTGCAGCAGAATATATCCAGCAAATGAAAACATGGCTCTGCTATTCTTACAACTTAAAGTGTTGAAACACTTTTTGGTATCAGTTATACATCTAAATGAACAGCACTTTTAGCGTGCATATTCACATAAACATATGCATGCACAGCAGGATTGAGGGCAGCCATCCTTAGGACAATCACCTCGGGCAGCCAAAAGACAAGACATGATGTTACTTAATGCTGTATTTATTGTCCACATACTACAGATTTAGAAAACAGACATGCACAAACATCACGAGAAAAAACCCAGGTAATTACTGATTTTTATTGATATCTTAAAATAGGTATCGCAAACATGAGAAATGTTCTGCACTTTTCTCAACTAAAGAGGCACAAGAATAGTTCTAGTCAGCTGATAATACATTTTCCAACTTATTATTTACTGCAGTTAGCAATAACCTATTGAGAACATGCATCTGCAGGCACAAGAAATATTTTAAAGTATGCTTATTTTACCTATTTGCAGCTGGAGTTCATAGTGAGAGACATTAGAAGAGCAAAATACCATTTCATTCCTTCCTGTAGATGGGGGAATCCAGGCTAGATCAGAATCAGCCTAAAAGTGAGGGAAAACAGTTCTCAAAATGACTGTTTATTTTAAACATTTACATGTTAACGCAGAAATATCAGTAATTAAAATGCTAAGATCAATTCTTCATGTCTTAACAAGCTGGTGCTTCTACCATTACACTGAGACTCAGTTTTATTAACTACTTGTTTTTTTGTGTGTGTTTGTTTTGTTTTTAAACTGGTACAAGATCGAGTGTAATACTTTGTTACCTATAGTCTTTTTCCAGAATGAAAGCCCCGAAGTACTCTGGTTACTTTTGCTATCAATATTTTAACAAGTACCTCTAATAAGATTATTTTTTATATGTACCAGCTTCATATTTAATGCTGCCAGTTAATGTTTGTATTTTCTCCTTACCAGGCATTCATGGATACTGCTCTCAGATAGCTCTTCTGGTCTGATCGATTCAACTGGTGTACGTAGAATACAGGAACAGTCCTTAAGAACAGAAATAAGTGAATGTTACTGGAGTTGCTGCTATTTATTAAACACAGCCACAGGAAAACAACAGAAAGTAACCCTATAAACAGCAGTTCAGAAAATTTTCTGCTACAAGTCAGTCAAGCAAGAGGTTAAAAAACAGCATAGAACACATACATGGCAGATCTAGAGAGGAGAGATACTGAACGGTCTCCTTCAGTGAAAGTCGATATGATGATGTTTAAATACCTCAGCACTGTGGAAATCCGCTCAAGCAAGGCATTTCACCAGAACTTTTTCACATTAAGGTATAACTGGGTAACAAGGTACAAGTGCTAAAGGTTTTTAAATACAAACTTACCAAACAAGACATGGAACCGCTTTAGATCAGGGGGAAAGACACCCATTTATCCTAGAAAAAATAAAGTAGCAATGTAAAATTGTATATAAAACTGTGATAAATGTCTCTAATTAGAACTGTGAGGCATTCCGCTTGGTTCACACACACAAAAAAAAAAAACAAAACAAAATTACATCTCTGGGAAAGCCTGCTTGTGTTGAACCTTTAAGCAGCATATAGATTTCAAACTCCATACTGAGGATATGCAATATACATTCAAATTCAAGTTTTCCTTTTTTGATTCATGGGTTTAGAGGTGTTATTACCACTTCTGAACAGACAATTTGATTGCAAGTTAACTGCATAAGTGCAAAAAGTAAAACTGAATGGAATAATGAATTGCTGTCAGTTTGTAGGAAAATAAGTAATTGTTGTTTTAAAGGAGCACAGCTGTGCTAGTCAGATCTCGGCTCAGCTCTGTGCAGCTGAACTAGCTCACAAAAGAAAAACCTGCCCAGAAGCAACTGCACTTTACATTTCACAAGTGAGAGAGGAAATCCTATTGTAAGGAACTTGAGTAAAAAGGGAAAAAAAAAAGGGGAAAAAGAAAAAAAAGAGGGGAACCAACTCTGATAATTTTTACTCTACTTAGGGTACAGAATCGGCATTCAAACACCTTATGTATCAGTCTTCCATCAGACCTTATGTCTGATGCTTTGAAAGTTTGAACAGTAAGGAGAGAGAGATATGATTACGTCTAATAAGCATATCAAGTCTTCTGAAGCATAAAGAGGACTAGTTAATCTACTTTAGCTACAAGCAAGTCTTCTTCCGTGATGGATCCTACTTGGTGGCCGACATAAGTCATAAAGTTCCATGTTAATATGCAATTATTGCTTGAAAGCTAACTTTCAAAAAGTGAAGTATTGTATCAGAAACTGATCATTTTGTTTATCAAGGAGCTAAGCTTGATTATATCTCACATTTATGTATGCTGTGTAATCAAGGCAACATTTTTAAAAAGCTGACAAGCTCACATCCACTGCCAAATATCCCAGCCACTCCTAATCCTTAATATTTTTATTCTGAAAATCTGTTTGAAGTAAAGAAATACTGTAATTCCTTATTAAAGATAACAAATGGAGACAAAAGGAGATCCTTAATAAGTACTGAGCACCTTCAGAGGATCAGGGCTTGATTTACCCAACTTCATTAAGGAAGTCTGGCAGAGTACAAGTAAAGAATAAATGCAGGTGCTTTAAGATAGTGTCCAGCACTGTAATGGCTGCAGCATCCTTCTCCTACCTAGTTTAACATTGCTTCCATTTTTAATACGGTTTTGGATCATGTCCCTGCATAAATCTTTTCTCCAGTTCCACATTTTTCTTTCTGTACTGCAGGCTTTTTGGGTTTTTGTCCTGCGGATAGTGACGGTATTGCACAGCTGAACTCCCACATTCATCCCAGCTTGGCCAAAGCTTCAGATGCACCGAGTGATACAGGGGAAAAAGAAAACCCGAAAAACATGCCTGTGAGCCGGGGGAGTGCCGAGGCTCTGGAGCCCAAAGCCCAGGTACCGCGAACGCACGTTACTCTGGTTCTGCTGACGCCGGACAGCTCAAGTCTACTTAAGTGCTTGGAGCAACGGAGACAGCTCTCGATCGTGTATCTCGAGTTACATGATCCGTCCGTGACAGAAGTAACGGAACGCCAGAGGCCGACTCCCCGCGGCTCTCCCAGCAAAGCTCCTCATTGCTCCGTTACACCCGCACTCCGCGGCGTACCCCCCCCTCCCTCGCCAGGCGGCCGTTTAACGTCGCCCCCGCCTCCCTGCTCCCTCCCGCGGCTGCCAGGATCGGGATCCGCCGCCGCTTCCCTCAGCCGGCTCTCGAGCTCGGCGTGCTCCTCTCCCCCCTCCCCGCCCCGCCTGGGTTCCCCTGTGGCCGTGCTGAAGGCGCGGCTTGCCCGGAAGACCCTGCAGGGAGGCAGCGCCCGCTCCTACCCGCCGCCGCCGCCTGAGGTTGAGGTCAGCGGCCGGCGGCCCCGGCGACCCGTTCCGCCAGCCCGGAACCCCGCCCCACTCCCAGCCCCTGCGGAGCCGCGGCGGGTATCGCAGCCGCCCGCGCCAAGCGGCCCGGCGCATTGTGGGGCTCGTCGATTGCGCCAGCGGGAGGGCGGGCGGCCCCTCGGCGCCGCGCGGCGAGCTGGGGGCTGTAGTTCAGGGGCTGGAGTCGGGCGGAAGCCATCGGCGTCCTTCCTCAGTCGCTGACTTATTACATGCGGGGCTATCGCCCGTCGGCCTCGGGCAGCGGCGGGGAGGAGGAGCACCGGAGGAAGCGCAGGGCGGGTAAGAGGTGCTCGGCGGGTAGCTCTGTAGCGCCAGGGGTGAGGTAGCGTACTGCTGCCTCTCTGCCACACGCGTTAACCCCTTCGGTGCTGCGTCCTCCAGCCGCTTTCCCTTGGGGCCGTTCCCCGCTGGGCCGCGGCACCACCCAGGCTCCCCTGGGGAAATCTGCAGCGCCGTGCCGGCATAAAGAATTCTTGTTCCCTTCGTGTGTTGCAGCTGACGGAGCTCCTTTCCCGGTGGTAACGTAGACCGGTAGTACATTAAGCTTTATGCGTTCAATGTGTGTGCTTAGATAGGAGTCAGATGCTAAGCTTTGGCTGCGCATGATGGCTGTGGCTGCAGGCGCGGTGGCGGCGTGACCTTCAGCGGGCTCAGGAGTTCCTTCCTGCATTGGGAGTACCCATGGCTGTGTGGGCTCTCCTTGCAGCGTTCTGTCACTGCTCTTAGGAGGAAAAGCTTGACGACATTTTAGTTGTGGTCCTGCTTACATATGGGTTTGAGGGCAAGGAGATGTTGGCTTCTGTCAGCTTTTTAATCACATCGTTAGATTCGGATCAGCTGATTAAACTGTAGTAAGACTATCAGTAAATGTCTTCTATTCTGTCAACCCTCCTAGTGAAAAAGTCCTGTGTAGTGTTGCATCCTTGTTTTTTGGTGTGTTTTTTTTTTTTGTTTTTTTGTTTTTTTTTTTTTTTAAATGCAGTCTTCGGTTTTGGGCTGTTGCATATGTGTTTAGTTTTTGGCTGTGTTTCACTGTTGGCTGATTGCAAGAGTCTAATGCAAAGAGTCTATTTACTGTTGTAAATAACTTTTCATGTAACGTGTTTTAGGTTTTCTTTCATATACTTGTTAGCTTTTGAAAGATGTATTTCTGAGCAAAAATAGACTTCTCTGCATTTATACTGGAGCTAAATTGGGGGAAATCGAATACATGAAATTTGTGAGCTCTCTAGTGGTGGTGTCACCTATTAGACATCAGTAATCAGTGTGTCAGGTTTCTGTTATGAGTATCTGAAAATGTGGCTAAACGAGTAGAGTGTTGGAAAGTCACAGACTCTTCTGATGGTGGCTTGTCTAATAATGGGCTTGAATTAATCTTTTGTAGTAGGAGTCTTTCAGGAATGTTACATGTAATTTATCTATTATTTTTGCAAGAAGATACAAAAGTAGCATTTTCACAGAGTTGGTTACAAAAGAAAGGACAGATCCTTTTATCTAGTTAGATTGCTAGTGGTACTCTGGTCACTGAGATCTGCCTGGTTTATTCTAGTAAGCGCAGAAGTGTAACTGTTAAAAGACTGGGCACTAGCTGGAGCGTATTTTAAGAAACTTAAGCTACTTCCTTGGGCGAATTCAGCTATTTATCAACTGGAAGTGTTAATGATTTCAGTTAACTTAAATGTTATTTTAGTCCACCTCAACTAGATACAGAGAACAAGCTTCAACTTTAAAAGAAACTTCTAACAACCTTTATAATAAAATAACAGCACAGCACTTGCCTCAAGAGCATATATTACCTTTCTGTACACTCTAGCCAACAAATGCTCAATTAATGGCAGTTCTTTATTTTCTGAAAAAAAAAACCCACAAACAAAACCACAAAAACTAAAGATTGGTTCCCCTGTGATTGTAACATTACTGCATGTATACATAATTTCTTGCAGGTTCTTTTTCTCCAGAAGAAAAAAATCTACCTGAAAGAAATCATGTATGCCTGTAGCAATGTTACGAGTGTGCATTGATGAAATAGAATAAGGAATTAATAAAACTTGATAGAGGTATCTCATATAAGTAGTCTTCATAGTTTCAGATGAAGTTAGACTTCAATTAAGCATATGCTATTTTTACACAGTGTACTAAGGGTATTGTAAACAACCTCCAAGCATGTAGGACTTAAAAAATCTTAACCATCAAGCAGTGGTTTTCAACAGTGTGCATATATACATAAAGCATATATACATGTACTTAACAGGTAATTTTGCCACTTAGGAAAGGTATTGGTTATTGCAAATGACGGACAAGGAGAAAAAGTGAGTCTGGCTTAGATTAGGGATAAATAGGATGAGGGAATCTTTGTGGCCAGCTTTATGACCCCGTTGATATTCATCGTCCTCTAAGTAGTGTTTGTGGCTTAGTTTTTGTTTTGTTTTCTTACAGTTCCTTTCTTATACCATCCTATTTATGATTGAAGGTCTGTTGCAGGTTTGCTTATGATTATTACACTTGTTATTAGGATTGTGTTGGCATACTCTCTTAAATGATGTATTTATTTTTTTCCTTACATGAGAGAAACTCAAGCACTAAATGGGTTTCTGTGGGGATAGTAATGGCTGAAAATAATAGGTGTGAAGCACACAGCAAGTGTTAATTGTGATAGACAAAGTTTGTGTTCACATAGATTTGTTTTCTGGTATATAGTCCTTTGTCCTTCGTCTCATACAATATAGTGTTGAAGGGTTTGGCCTCTGCTTCTGAGCACTAGTCACAGGAGTGTTTTGGCAGCAACTCAGCATGGTCATGTTTGCTATAAGAATAGAACTGTTTTATTAACCTTGAAATGCAAAATATGTTTATTGTTGTTAGCTGGCTTCACAGCATTCCAATTTTAGTAATAAGAAAGTACTGTGTTAATGACTTGATACTTCCTTTTTTTTTTTTTTTCTTTAGTTGGATATTTACATAGCAGTAAAATTTGGCATCCCAGGATAATTGACTCATTCAGTTGGTCTCCTTTTGGAAAATGGATGGTGCCTTCTCTCTTAATCATAAGTTAGAATCTTCTTTGCTTTTGAAAATTTGTGTTGGCTGTGGCCTGATGTCTTGCACCCTGTAATTGTACAGAAAAGCAAATCTAGTGTAGTCTTTCCGTGTACTTGTGAGAAGTCAACTCGTGTTGCTGCTCTCAACAAATGGAAAACAGAAGGAATAACGGGATATTTATGTTTGAGTTTCGATGTCCTCAGTATAGATGCCAATATTTTGGATGTAGAATCATAGAATAGTTAAGGTTGGAAAGGTCCCTAAGATCATCCAGTTCCAACCCCCCTGCCATGGGCAGGGACACCTCACACTAAACCATGCCACCGAAGGCTCTGTCCAGCCCTGCCTTGAATGCTGCCAGGGATGGAGCATTCACAGCTTCCCTGGGCAGCCCATTCCAGTGCCTCACCACCATTGCAGTAAAGAACTTCCTCCTTACATCCAATCTAAACTTCCCTGTTTAAGTTTGAACCCGTTACCCCTTGTCCTCTCACTACAGTCCCTCCCCAGCATCCCTATAGGCCCCCTTCAGATACTGGAAGGCTGCTATGAGGTCTCCACGCAGCCTTCTCTTCTCCAGGCTGAACAGCCCCAACTTTCTCATCCTATCTTCATACGGGACGTGCTCCAGTCCCCTGATTGTCCTCGTGGCCCTCCTTTGAACTTGTTCTAACAGTTCCATGTCCTTTTGATGTTGAGGACACCAGAACTGCGCACAATACTCCAAGTGAGGTCTCACGAGAGCAGAGTAGAGGGGCAGGATCACCTCCGTCGACCTGCTGGTCACGCTCCTTTTGATGCAGCCCAGGATACGGTTGGCCTTCTGGGCTGCAAGCGCACACTGCCAGCTCATGTTCATTTTTTCATCAACCAACACCCCCAAGTCCTTCTCTGCAGGGCTGCTCTGAATCTCTTCTCTGCCCAACCTGTATGTGTGCTTGGGATTCCTCTGACCCAGGTGTAGGACCTTGCGCTTGTCATGGTTAAACTTCATCAGGTTGGCATCAGCCCACCGTACTGTAACTTTTCATGCACAAAGAAGTTAATGCATACATTTGTTTGTCTGCAGTTTCCAGTTGTGAAAGCAACTAATTTCACCTTTCTGATAATTCAGATTTGAATTAGAGCTCTCTAGGGGTAGAATGCCTTCAAAACAGCAGTTCAAAATAAATTGGCACAACTTGAATTGTTCAAAGAGGTAGTTATAAAGATAGGGCAATAATTTTTAAGCTCTTGTAGCCATTTCAACTTCTCTAAAGCTTTACTCAATATTGCCTTTGCAAGTTCATCTTGGCTGAGATCTTCTGAGTCATTGTAGGAAAAATTAATAAAATCTCCTGTCATGTGGTCAGAAGAACTCATTTTTGTCTCTTTGCTACTAAGATCAAACCATACATTGAAATGTCAGCGGTTTAATGGAATACGTGTTTCCTATTTTAGTTTTTCTGTTTTCAACTAATACACTGTGATACCTTACAAGTTAGTAGACAATTGATGTGTATTCCTGGTAATGCTTGTAACATGTTTTTCCAGCAATTATTTTTTTTTTTTGTGTTGGTTATTTTTGTACAGTTCTCACTGGGAGTTTTGTCAGGTCTTGTTACACCCTGCGTGAACAGTAAGAATATTGCTTGCGTCATAAGTGATAGCCCTCCACACTTTAAAAAGTACTTCTTGGTATGAAGAGGCTCCAGCATTGCCTTTCTTTTGGAGTTTCTCTTTCATTTTCCATGCGCTGATGATCTAGCAAAATTCAGAGCAGCTTGGATTCCGTGGGGCAAATGCAAAAGGCCAGGGACTAATTCTCACTTCTACAAGTGATCTTTTTCTTAAGTGAGCTGTAGGTACTCCTGATTTTAGCTTACTGTTTCAAGCCACATGATAATTGAAATGTCATTGTGGTTTAAGCCCAGACAGCAACTAAGTACCAGGCACCGCTCACTCACCCCTAAACACATTCTAAGTGGGATGGGGAGGAGAGTCGGAAAAAGTGTGAATGCTCATGGGTTGAAATAAGAATAATTTAACAAATAAAACCAATAATAATAATAGGAAATAGAGAGCAGGAGAGAAGGCGGCATGAGCTCTGCCCAGCCCAACGGGAAAAAAAAGCAAACAACCCAACACAGCCCCAAGTGATGCACAATACAATTGCTCACCACCTCCTGACTGATGCCAAGCTGGTGCCCAGCAGCAACCAGCCCTCTCCCAGCCGACTCCCCCCAGTTTATATACTGAGCAATATAGTGAGCATGGCTCTCTGGTATGGAATATTCCTGTGGCTATTTCAGTTTTGGCTGTGCTCCCGCCCAGCTTCTTGTGTACCTTCTCACTAACAGAGCATGGGAGACTGAAAAGTCCTTAATCAGGGTAAGCACTAGTTAACAACTGAAACATTGGTGTATTATCAGCATTGTTCTCATACTAAAGCGAAAACACAGCACCATACCAGCTACTAGGAAGAAAATTAACTCTATTCCAGCTGAAACCAGGATAAATGTGAAACACACATCATGGAATAAAATTAAATTTAGTGAGCACAGAAATATGCATATTGAGGTAGATAGGTATGTATGTATGTATATAAAATGTTGTTTGATATTTCTATTTTTCTTGAGTTTTCCTTGAAGAAAGCCACCTGAGAGCACCACTCCTGCATATGGGCCCTTCTCCAGTATTTGAATTCCCCTTGTTTTTAGCATGTTCAATTAATCTGTTTGTAGAAGACTCAAACATCAATGGGAAATTGGAATGTGAGGGAGTAGGGGGACAAAACTGACAAGTACATCTGTGTGAATGTAGTAAATTGACAGTTGACATAATCTTTATATATCAAGTTTAAAAATAATACCTTATGAAGTTTTTTGGCTTCTGTTTTGGACATGTCTTTCTGCATGATTTAATAGTTTTAATTTCTAGACTATTTTTTATAGCATGGTCATGTATTTTAAAGCCATGTTGTAAATTTTATGGGTTTTATCCAAATGTATTTAATTATGGTTGTAACTTGTGGGAGGCATCTGTGCGTAGGAAATGGTTTTATAGCTGCAGAATAAAAGGGTCATGGAGTCACTTTCGGGGTGGTACTGCGCACTGCATTAGCTGGTTGAATTTCAAGAGAAGTAGTTGCCCCACAGCATACTAAACTAAAGCTATGAGAAGCATTGGAAATGTGAGTGTTAACTTTTATGGTGTTTGCTTATCTTGCAAGTTTCTCCAAGGTCTTACAAATGAGGTTGCCCTTTCAGTTCAATAGCTCTGTGTTGGCCTGATGCTCCAGAAAACTTTGAGCCAAATTATTTTATCTTTTTCCCTTTTTTTTGCCCTCTGGCTGAACTGAGATTGACCCGTAATGAATGCTGTTTCTGCTTTGCAATACTGAGAAGAGAGATTTAAATCCAATCCTGAGAAGATGTAACATGCATTTTTACATTATTAAGACTCAAACAAAAAAGATGCCGAGTTGTGAAGAAACTGTCCTATGCTGCTGAATTTTGCCTCTTTTGACTCTTTTTATTACATGATAACGTCACCTTAGTTGTGTGGATCTACAGCAGTCTTCATAAGCATATTCTGCTGTACTGAGTTGGTTTAGAAGGGTGTGGGTGCAGTTAATGCTTTTCTGTAATCCATTTAAAAAACAGCCTCTCAAAAAATCACGCACTAATGTTGGAAGCAGCTGTGCATTCAGACAGCAGATGTTTCTGAAATCTCGGTCTTCCTGGGTTTAATAATTGTCTGTATATGGATAACAATTAAAACGGGTAAATAAAGTATAATATAAATATAAAGAAATAAATGACGAAACAAGAAGATAAAGCTCACAAGTATGAGCTGATCTTCATAAAGTTCTTTTTTGGTCTCTGGACAAAGTCTACAAGCGGATAAACTGGCAGGCGCTAGGCTTTCTTTAGAAAGCTCCTGCACTGTCTGTTTTAAAACTATCAAATGAGGGGCTGCCACAGACAGCAAGATGAACCTCTGATTGTTGTGCTTGGTAGTGGGACATGCTCAAGCAAATTTGAAATTGATGTAAGATTTCAAGATCATTTTGTGTTTACCGAATGTAGGAAGAGGGAAAATGAGTTCGTTTGCATTTTATATTTTTTGGTTGTCTAGGACTACTCTGGTATTTTACATGGAAGGTGATTGATCAGTCTTGACAAGGGAACAGCAGAATTATTACTTTATTAAGCTGTTCTGCTAGGTTATTTCAGTCATGGTAGCTTCATTTCTGACTTAAATGAGTCCCTGCTGAAGAGGAAACACAAGTTTTGTCATGATCCACAAAGTGAATGTCTGATAGATCCAATTTTTAAGTAACGGACTTCTAAAGGGGAAGAGATTAAAGCAAACAGTACTGTAAAATGTTTAGTTGTTTGGGGTTCTTCTAACACTCAAAATGCTAAGAATGATGGTTTTGAAATCCTGCCTTTAGAATCCATTGCTTTGAATAAATGTAGTAGCCTGAAGAAAAATTCTGTTTAGATGGAGCTGCTGGCCTTTAGAGTAAAAGGGAAATGTCTCATTTCAGTGAATGAACCTGTCATGCACTATTATATGAAGAGGAGGAATGGTATAGACAAATAGGTAATTGACAGTGTGCACTGAAGCAGACATGCTATGTCTGCAGAGAAAAGACGTATTTTAATGCTACATTTTACATGCAATGTGTAAACTGGGAATTAATGTTCTTAGGGTGATAGCACAGGGAGGAAATTCGGACTGAGACATTAATTTACCTATCTCCTTTGAAAGAGCTATGTCTGTTGAAGTTTGGCATTCTCTTTGTTTTATTTCTAGATGATGGCTGAGCTGAGAAGTTTGTGAAGCTTGCATGAAATATACTGTAGATCAGTAGCAGCCAAGATGAAATAAGCATGTCCTTAAATAGCAATCGATCTGGAGTATGAATCAATCTACAGAAGTGAGCTGATGTTGGATTTGTTAAGTGTTTCAGTGGCTTGATGGCTCTCATTTACTCTGTATTTAGACCAAAACCATCTTTCTACCAAAGCAATAAAGGGACAGTGCACAATCTGACTATAGAATGCTATTTCCAAAGAAGTGAACTGTGAAGAAGGGACTCATGAATTTTGATCACAGGGGCTTGGAGAGCATCTCTGGTAAGTTGAAGAATTACTGTTACAAAGCATAGAATCATAGAATCATAGAATAGTAAGGGTTGGAAAGGACCTCAAGATCATCGAGTTCCAACCCCCCAGCCATGGGCAGGGACACCTATGAATGTATCTAACATGTTACGGAACACCAACCTGAAAACAATCTGAAGTTTCACATTCTTTGTATTGCTTCTCTGATACAGCAAATGAACAAAAATGGTGAGCCCCTTTAACTAGCTTGTAAAATCGGCTTCCATTGTAAAAATGTCATTTGTAAAAATTCTCAGTGTCAGTAATCAACATTGGCATTTTTCCATTGAAAGTTACTGAAGATAGTGTTCATCTTTAGTGGAAATGTTGGAAGGAAAATAATTGTATACCTTCAATATGCAGTATTTTAGCAACTTAGAATTCATGTTTCTTTGTGTTTTGTTTTGGTGGGTTTTTCCCCCAGTAAGTGTGAAGGGATTAAGGGGGGAGCTTGACACAGGAAGTGGTAAACTTCCTTTCCTGGATTTTGAGTATCATGTTTCTCAGTGCGTGATTCTGTTTCATAATAATTGATTTTTTTTTTTCCCCTGATCTCAAGGCATTATTCTGTTCATTTTTATAGTTACTTTAAGATTATTTACACCTATGCTCATTGCCAAACAACAAGATAAGCAGAAGAACAAGAAAACTCAATTTCCTTCAGAACAGGGAAGTGTAACTATGCCAAAGCCTGTGAAACGTTAGAAAATCAGTAGTGGTAGAATGTAGTTCTGTAGTTTAGCTTAATGAAGAGGAAAGGCTAGAAATGGAAACTTATTCCGCACATCATATTAAAGAAGTCAGAGGGGATCGTGCCTAAACCAGCTCTCCAGGAAGTTGTGGAGTCAGTTGGAAATGAGGAAATTACAAATATCACAATGTAAATCAAGTGCTGATTTGATAAGTATTCTGATAGTTTGTCCAGTATAGAATAATTATTTTCAAATGTACTGAAGGTTTATAAACTATTTTATTGTATACAGAATGTATACAACTATAGCAATAGTAACTATTTGTCATTTTTAATAGAAATGTACTGTTATTGGCATTTATTCACTTTCAGATGGCTGCTCCAGTGAGGATCTTCCTGAGGTAGAGTTGGTGAGCATGCTAGAAGAACAGTTGCCAGATTACAAGTTACAAGTGGACTCTCTGTATCTGTATGAAAATCAAGACTGGATTCAGACCACTGCCTGCCACAGCCATCTTCCTGAAATCTCTTCTCCAGTTCGTGATGAGGAGCCCTTCCATTACATGAGTGAGTATATCTGGGCCTAGGCTATATTTTTTTCCAACTATTGAAGAAAAAACTGTATATATGAAATAAATATTATTGATATTATAGTGGTCAAATCCAGAAAGCTTTTGACAGGTGGAATAAAAAGCTGAGTTCAGGGGAAGTGCTCGTAGTTCAGCAGTGCAATTCTAAGGGCTGACCTAGCATGTCCTATGAACTGCCTGATCATTAGATTTCACACAGAAATAAGAGTGGAAACATGTGATAGTGAAAAAAGGGCAGGAACCTAGAATTGCAATATATTAGACGCATTACAAGAAGTATGGAGTATGTAGCAGCTCTGTTTTCAGGAACATTAGTGATTCTATGGTACTTTTGATTAAGTTTGCCCTAATGTTTTTGGTCAGTGTTGCTTTTGAAATGCTTTTAATGGTTTCTTCTGGACACAGAAATGGTGTGAATGCCAGATAGGTGGGTACTAGATCAGTGTTGATCACTGCCTTCCAGTTTTGGAAATACTTAACTTATCCTCAAACCTAGCAGGTCATAAGGAAGAAAACAGGCAGATTCCACTCGCCTCAAGAAACCTTTAATTTATTAAAAATCAAATGTATAGAAAGCTACCAAAAGAACTGAACACTTACTTGCCTGTAGTTTCAAGTGTTTTCATGTGAAAAGAGATGAATGCATTACAGTCACTTTAGAGTAATGGGGAAGTCCTGTTTCCACCATATATTGGAACTGTTAGAACGAACTACTTGGGAGAGTCAACTTTGTATTTACAGTTGTATGCAAATACCAAAGTTGCATATAATGATTACATCTTCCCTGTACATGGCACCTCTGAAAAGTTTTTGTTGTTAGTTGTGCTTTACACTTCTACCCAGGGTATATACCAAATGAGTAAGTAAAATACTGCCTCCTAAGAATGCAGTATTTGACAATTTAAAGCAATCTTGTTACCAGTTGAACTTGCAGGCTTGGAACTCTTCTTTTTTTAACTGTGGAAAGTATTTGGAAGGCTGCTTAATGGTTGTTATTCAGTCTGATAATAATACTGAAAGCATAAATGATCCTTTTAGTAGCTGACTGGAAGCAGTTGCGTAGGCAGTGGGGTGTGTACTTGCCTTTAAGTTTTAATTATAGAGAGGTGGGATCTGAGTCTGCCAGTGCTGGAAGGAACTTTACGTCAAATGTGGCTCTACTGAAGCTCTCTGTTCAACACCTGCTGTTCAAGTGTGATGAAGCACAGAGCTCTGAGAGAAGGACCTTCAGGCAGTATGAGGCTGCATTTCCAAATGCAGTGGAGGGGTTGATGAAACAATGTTTTGATGAACGCAGTCATGTATTATTTAGCAGTAAAGGTACTACAAAAAGTGGTGTCTTTCTCTTTCTCCTAGTAAGAAGTTCTTTTTAACTATAGAAAGTGTCCTATGGAAATAGTAAACTGTTAGTGAGAGTTTTGTGACCAGTTGCCATAAATGCTTTCTTGACATTATCATAAATGAGCTGTCACAGTAACTGCAATTAAGTTAAAAGATAACTGTTAGGCATTACATACAGAACTAATTGTATCATTTAAGAACACTGTTGTAACTGCTGCGTCATATAAACTAAAGATAAATATGGCTTATGTGTCTCCTAGAAATTGCCCAAAGAGGATAAATGTGGCAATCATCATATTAGCTTACAGGGAGATACCGGGAAGATCCCAGACAAATACAGATATGAATCAAGATGTAGTTATAATCATTGCTGAATAGCTTGTTAGGTGAAATGTTGGGCAATAAATGTGACAATCATACTCTTGCAGCATGACTTGGTTTTATGTGTATCTCTGCCCCTCACCATATTGGTATATAAACATTTTTGTAACTTTTTTAAAGAGAATGCTAAACTCATGGTTTGAGGGCATTTGTAGTTGACATCCAAGAGAAAAATAGAAACCACCACCACCAACAGCACAAGAGTTACTGTACTTTAGCTCCTCCTCTTTCTATGACTCCTGCTGCCTATTAGAAGGTTTATCCAATAACCAGTTGAGTTCCCATTGGCTGTGTTTTCCATGAGGTGGAAGAATATATTCTACTTCAACTGTGGTAGTGTAAGAAGCCCTGAGTTACAAAACATTTGTCTTTAGAACTACTGTGTGTGTGAATAAAGGGACATGGCACAACAGAATAAGAATATTAAGCAAAACAAAGAGTTGCTTGCAGCTTTCACTTGGCAAGGTGAGTGAAGAGAGATTGCATGTGTGCATGTTCACAAGAGAGAATTATAACAAACTATGTATAATTTTGATCCTGTACTGGAAAAAATAACCAAGGTTGTGTATATATAGAGCTAAGTTTTGAAGCTGTTAGTTCTGTGATTTCATTTATCAGAGGAAATATATTAGCTTTGAATTTTAGGAACCTACCTAAGTGAGTAACCTTGTGTGTAAATCTTTATTAAGGTGACTTAGGACTGGATAGATACTTTTAACTTGAAATCTTTTAGTGGGAACAGTTACTGTAGGAGAGCTGGCTATAATATTTTGCCTGTAATGGCTGAAACTTATGTATTTGTAGTGAATTTTCCTAATACTAGTAAGCCAGATGAGTTTGGAGTGCCCTCTCGACAACCAGTATCAGTACCCAAGCGGTACAGTAAAATTGACTTCCCAAACGCACATTATTCTGCTGATAGATGAGTACTTTAAATTTTATGAAGAGTTTCTATTTTTGCCCTGCTTAGAAATACAACTAGTAAATGACTGTGCTGTAAGTTCAGAGCTCCTAAATAGTTGAACAGCATGTGTTGGGTTTTTATGTCTACTGATCTGATTGATAAAAAGTGTCTGTTTTGTTAGTATGAGTTCTTTTTGTGTTAAAACCTTAGTGAAAGAATTAAGTAAACCTTTTTCTTCTACATCGTTCTTTCTGTTCTACTGTCTTTCAAGACTGCAAGAAAACTTCTTTGTATGCTGAAACACAGCTTGGCTTTGTTCCTAGCATAGCCCCTTAGTGTTATGTTTTAAAAGGTCAATTATGGACATTATGTATATAAAGGACATACATAGCTCATAACATATGTAAATAAATTTAGTATGTGCTTCAGCTTGGCACTTCACTGTCTTATATCTAAGCATGCAGTTCTCAACAAGAACAAACAAAAGCTGTGAGCCAGTAGTACTGTGTATTCAGACTATGAATCAGGTTTAAAAGAGGTAGAAGAGTCAAGGAAATCTTCAGAAATAGATTTACACCAAATCCGTAGTAATCTCATTTTGCAGTGCAGTGATGATGGAATTGGTTTCAAAACAGGTTAACTTAGACCTTCAGTCAAAGCAGATACTCTGTATTTGTTAAAGTTATATTGCTGCCTTCTTTACTTTCATGATCTTGATTCCATAAAGTGAAAATAGCAGATTTCTCTTGGACTTAGACAAGGACAAGCATCCATCACCTGCAAGTGAGATGTGTAATTCTGCTCCTGAAGGGAATCGTGTTTAAATTGTTCTTTAAAAGTTCTAAGAAAGATTTACTAGTATAAAAACTGTGTTTGCGCATGCATTTATTTTTTGGTGGTGGTGGATGCATGCAAAAAAATCACATATTTCCCTACATTTTAATTCTTTCCTCTCTTTTTCTTTCCCTCCTGCTATATCTTTCATTTTCTGTCACTCTAGCTCTTATTGAACTTCCTTCCTCTTCCTTGGCTGGATCTCACAAAGGTGCACAAGGTAATTACGATTTCTCCTTTACTAGCATCTTTTATTTCTCAGGACAAAAACTAGAGCAGACCAGTGCTTTGTGTTTCAGCACTGTGTTTTGCTCAGAGTTGTCACAAATTCTTCATGGCTTTGGTTGTTTTTCACTCAGTCCTGTTTTTCAAATCCTACTTGTTCTGAGTTCTTTAACAGTTTTACAAGCTCTTCTAATGTCAGTCACTCGTGTCAGTAAGGTAGGATTTACAGCTACATCTAAAATGCAGGCATATATTTTCCCATTTCTTTTAAGCTGTTTCCAAGATGATCGAGCATTTAATAAAGACATTTTCATGATTAGTCTCTGGGGTCTCCGTTCTTCTCATGTTTTGATGTCACACACGCTAATGGGAGTTTTGTTTCAAGGGTAAAGCCTGCAGATGTGTTCAGCTATATTCAGGTATGCTCCAATATACTCTTCCCTCTTCCACAGCAGGTTTGATGATTTAATAGTTTCGCTGTATTCAGAAAGTTGATCTTAAGAGATTTTTCTGCTTTTCCTAAATTTGAAGGATGTGCGAGTACCTGAAGTTTTAGCTAATATTGCTGAAAGCTGTGGATGTTCAATACTTAATTGTATCAGTCTCCCAAATGAGTATAATTTCATATTTCTGAAGTTAAGATGCATTTGCATAGCCTCTGCTAGTTAGAGTAACTAAGTAACTACTGTGTTTGTATGTAAACATCATCCTCTGACTTGTAACTCTCTCCCTCCCCAGCAGTCATCTTGTACTTAAGCTACTTTAGTAAGTATGTTTCTCTCTTCTCAATTCTTGGCACAGATAATGCAGAGCAGAAAGCCTACACTGATGCTGACATGGTCAAACATCTGTTAGCTGAGGTATGCTCATCTCTGTAATGCAATGTTAATATATTTGAGGACATGTACTTGAGGAAGGGCTTTTTCAGCTACTGGAGGTTTTGGTTCAGTTATCTTCAGGAGCTGCTTATCAAACACATGGTCATGAGAAGCTGCCCATTTAAATAAAAATCAGCAAAAGTATGGTCACTCATGGAGCCAGTGAGTGTAAGAAAGAAACAGCTTTCTTCTGCTTTCCTATTGCTCCTTTGCTTCTACCGTGTCATCATAATTCAAGTTGAGCAGCCTGTTCTGGAGAAAGTGTCACTTGAAAGACCACAGGCCTAAGTTAATGTTGCTTCTTCATGTGATTTAAGAGAGCCCATTTAACATCTCCAGTACTCAGGACAAAAACCGAAACTGTCCCCAGGTTTGGTGCTTTCCCCTCGCCCTGTTACTGCACATGATTGTGGAAGAGAATGTGCTGTATTAAGAAACACAGTTATGCATATGTTCGGGATACAAATGATGAAGCATTAGTCATTGTTTTAACAGTGTTGATCCATTTGAGAGTGAAGGGGGATCTCAGAGTGGTGATTCATTAAACAACAGCTAGAATAATCTGAAACTACTCTGAACATCAGCCTTATCTGATCAAAAGTAGACATTAGTTCTCATTTTGTGAGCAGAAAGATCGGGACCTGGAACTGGCAGCTCGAATTGGACAAGCCCTCCTTAAGCGAAACCACCTGCTGACGGAACAGAATGAAGCACTAGAAGAACAGTTAGGGCAAACTCTAGATCGAGTGAGTGATCTTCCCTCCCCTCTTTTTATTTTTTTCCTTTTTTTTTCTCTTTTTTCTTTTTATTTTATTAATGATTGTAAGACAATGTGATTGCAGCTCTCAAACTGCAGAAGTATGCTTAGATGTCATTCTCTTAATTGTCATTGTTCAATCAGCTTTTTTAGTCCAAGAATTGACTGTGAAGACTACATATTGTAATTACTGAGAAATTATGAGACTGCTAGGTATTATGATATATCTACAGCAGGATTGCATTTTCAAAGTGGTTGTTTTGACCATCCATCAGATATCACACCATTAAACTAAGAACCTAATAATCTAAATCAAAATAAGTAGCTGGTATGTGATATGGCCTGCTACATAACAACTTCACAAGAGAGGAAACAGCCAGAAAATGAGCTGGCTTAATGGGATGCTTACACCAAGAATAAATAGGTGAATGAAACATAATGAAAACTGAATTCTGCTCAAGGTCTTTACTCCATCTCTTCAAGCACAGATTCTTGATCTAATCTTTTCTTAGTTTTTCTTTCTTAAAAAAGAATTTAATAGTTGACAAATGATAAAGTAACCTGAGTTTTTTAACCCTGAGGTCAACAGATATAGTCTAAGTACAGTGAAATCAATTCAGCTGGTTATATAAAATGGTATGCTGGTAATAAAAACATACTCATAAAACATACTTGTGATTAGCTGTAGGACAGCATAAACTTATGTATTTGTATAAAAATTTAGATACGCAATATAGAATCATAGAATCACAGCATAGTAAGGGTTGGAAAGGACCTTAAGATCATCTAGTTCCAACCCCCTGCCATAGGGAGGGACACCTCCTACTAAACCATGCCATCCAAGGCTATGTCCAGCCCCGCCTTGAACGCCGCCAGGGATGAAGTATTCACAGCTTCGCTGGGCAACCCATTCCAGTAGAACATATCTAAATGGGATCTGTCTCTTCTCTTGTTTCTATTTGTCCTACAGTTCATTTAATGTATAGCCTGGGGGTACCAGGAAGTTATTGTTCAGAAAAACAGTCATAATCAAAATGATAGTATGTTAAAATGTGAACATGTATTAAAGCAGCTAGAAAATCATTTTGAAGTAAATTATTAAAAAAGTAGGTTTTGTTGTCCATTCTTGTGTTACCTTGAATTTTCAGTTTCCCTTACAGTGTTAAAGTTATGATTTTGTGAACTTCCCATAAAATAAATAGAGGCTCAGTCTTGTGTGCAAATATAAATAATTTGATCATGACCTGTGAGTTATTTTTTAATCCCATTTTTAGACTGGAGCAATGATGTTCCAAGAGACTGCATAATTGACACACTGCAATATTGTATAGCTAAAGTATATTTCACATGCTGGTGGTCTTCTTTTGTCATAGGTTAACCAGCTGCAGCATGAGCTGTCAAAAAAGGATGACCTGCTTCGTATTGTTTCAATTGCTTCTGAGGAGAGTGAAACAGATTCCAGCTGTTCTACACCACTTCGTTTCAATGAGTCTTTCAGTGTACCACATGATCTGCTGCAGCTGGATGTCTTGCAAGATAAACTCAGAGAGCTGGAAGAGGAGAACCTTGCTCTCCGATCGAAGGTATATCCTACTTACAGTGTATACCATCTATGCTGGATGTAAAATAGATCAGGATGGTTAAAAAATCCAGCATCTGGGTTTCTCTTGAAGTGTATAACTACTTTGTATCTCTGTACACAAATCACGCCCAAACACTTTCCTTCTACCCCGACATCCTTCTGTTTTCTTCACTACCCCTCATTACCTCCAGAGTCCTGTAGTAGTCCTTCCTTAATGCCCTTATGGTGCATGAAAGAATATGGGAACATATGTAAGCACCTAGCAAAAGTATATGGACCCATCAGGCCCTTAAGCTTGTGCGGCCTGTTTTGCTATAAATCTGTGATTAGTAGTATTTTGGGAATTCCACTGTGTTGCCATTACGTTTTTGTCAGCCTATATTCAATTATAAGGATTAATAAGGTTCTACTCATATCCTTTTAAAGACTTGGTTTTGACAATATGATTAGTCTCTGTATTTTAATTGGTCTGTCTTGTGTATAAAACATGAATATGAGCGCTGTGCCTTTACAAGGATACAGACTAACTGGCCAGACAAAATAATAGCTGTGAAAGTCATGGAACCAATGGCTGGAGTTGAAAAGAGACTGCTATAATTCTGTGATACAACAACCTTCACTGACTTCAAATAGCCTTTTTTTTTTTTCCTCATGTTGTAGCATTATGTAAAGAAGTGTATTTGTCTCCATTTGTGTAGCTCTGCTTCTACTTGCTTGGATAATCTTTAAACCCATTTACTAAGTGTTTTGATGAGTCTATGGTAAACAGTCCTGAATAGAGAAGACTTACCTGAACAGTATTATCATAGAATCATAAAATCATAGAATCAGCTAGGTTGGAAATGACCTTTAAGATCATCAAGTCCAACCATTACCCCAGGACTGCCAATCTCACCAGTAAACCATATCGCTGAGGGCCTCATCTGCACATTTTTGGAACACTTCTAGGGACGGTGATTCCATGACTTCCCTGGGAGGCCTGTTCCAATGCCTGATCACCCCCTCTCTGAAGAAGTTTTTCCTAATGTGCAATCTAAACCTCCTGTCATCTTCACAGCTGAAAAGGAAGTGGGGACTGTAGTATGCTCGATGTTATTTAGACCTGTTGAGATACTCAGTCTCTGGCCCAGAAAATTTACAATCTAAATAGACTACTTGGGGAATATGGAGAAAAGCTGTTCTACTGAGATCTTTTCAATGCCATGAAAGATATGGCTAACATTATTCAGTTTTCAAGATTTCTTTGCCTTAAGAAGTTTTGAAGCAAATTCAGTTGCTTACTCTGATTACTGTGTATTGGTTTACTTTCCCTACCAAATTACATGGGTTTGCAACATTCTTTTTATTAGAAGCATGAGGTCAGGTTTTGTTCATCTTGTCTGTCTTTCACTCAAAATGCAATTCAAGGACATGGGTCAGGTCCGGATTCATAGAAGTGATAGAGGGGAGACTCTTCACTTTCAAGAATTTTAGAAATAAGAAATCATGACATTAATATATGTATAGCTAAGCTGAAACTGGAATACCAATTATTTTCTTGAAGGCTTGCCATCTGAAGACAGAAACCATTACGTATGAAGAGAAGGAACAGCAGCTGGTCAATGACTGTGTCAAAGAGCTGCGTGAGTATCCAGGCTGTATCTTGCAATGCCAAAATGGTATTTTAAATACCTAGTGCCTACAGCTTCATAGTTATCACTGTAATTTATGCCAATTATTCAAGTTTTGCTCTTTACCCAAGTGCAAAATTGTTTCTGTATTTCATCAAGTTTCACTCTTGACATCCAACTCAAGGTATGTGTACTGTGTTTAGAGAGAGAAAATGAACATAGTATTTAATGTCCATGAGACTCCTAAATGGAAGCCTACAGACACTAGAAAATCAACAAAATACACTTCTTGAATAGGGCATTTTGCACAATTGACACTGAAATGTATCAGTGCACAGACTCATAAATGCTCATTGTAAATTACTATGTATCTATAAACACATTAGTTTATGTTTTAAATACATATTGTGAACCAAAGCATTTAAATTGATGAGTGCTTTAAGTTTGCTAGAACACTTGCCTGTATGTGCTGTGGGGAGTACATATTTGCAAAGAATTGCAGCTGCTCTTATACAAATGCCTGTTAAGTATTCTGAAACAGTAAGAAACAATCCTTTAAGTGTGGTGACTGTGGAACCTGATGGTACAGTTTTTTATCTGTAGTCATTTGATGTGCGCTCCTTCCTTTGTGCATAACCTTAAGCTTATATTTTAAGATACTTTTTTTCTATACAACCACCATAAAGAAGACTAGGTTGCTGCTTGATTGTTCCGGATGACCATAAAATACTATAAATTGATGCATGCTTGATTGTTATTCTGTCCCTCAGAAAATATATATCCTTTGTAAGTAGGAGGTATTTCATACAAGCTCTCCTATGAGAATATCTGTGATTTTTGTTTTGTCTAATCTATAGCACATATGGGCATCCTAGGTACTTTTGACTCTCGGAAACAATCTTCTCTTGAAGTATATCTAGTCAAAATCTGTATCTTAAGGAGAAAGGCATTTGTCTGTGAGCTTAAATGTCCACAGGTCCATGGGCAGGTTCTTATTCTGCAGTAAACATGTGACGTACAATAACCACAAAATTTGTGGTATCACCTTTATGCAAGGTTGGTCAAAATTAATAGGATTTTGATACGCTTCCAGGGCAAGTGTATAAACCAAACTAACTGCATGAAAATATTTTGGCTTTTTGAGTTGCTTTGTCTGTCATTTGATGAAGTGCTTGCTCAAAGCAAAAAAGAAATGGGAAATTGTATGCAGTAGGTCTTTGGGGAATAGGTAGTGACCAGAATCAAGAGCTAAATAGGTGTGTGTTAATATTGACACAGTCTGACAAAATGTCTTTGCTTAGAGGAAATGGTAGTTAATAACAAGATCAATTCAAAGACTGACTTCTTCAGCATATTCCAAATCTGGCCTTGTCATGAACCAGTATGTAACTTGACACTGTTTATAGCAGCTTACCTGGGATTTTATTATGGTCATTTCATATACTTATGATGTGTAGTTCAGGTTCTACATAGCTTTTTATATGTTACACTTGCATTTGAAGTTACCTCTCTTTCTTCTCCTCCTTCTCACCATTTAACTTTTCCTTATGGATGTTCAAAGACACTTATTCTTATGTACTATCAGAATAGTACATAATTTCCTAGAGTATTGGTTACATTGCAGATTGTTGTTTACTTTCACTGATCTTTCCTGGGTTTTGTATTTGATTTGTGTCTTTATCATGTGTCAGGAAAAGCTCTCTGCTAAATTACTTTTATGTTTTGCAGGGCAAACAAATGCTCAAATCTGTAGAATAACAGAGGAGTTATCAGAGAAGAGTGAGGAGTTGGTTCGCTACCAGGAAGAGATCTCATCCCTCTTGTCTCAGATCGTTGATCTCCAACATAAACTCAAAGAAGTAAGGGAAATCTGATGAAGAGTGTCTGTGTGTGTGTGTGTGTGTGCACACCAGTGCTTACAGCAGGTAAAACTTGACTTGCAAGTCAAGGGGTTACACTGCAAGTGAGCGGCTGTTTCAAGCAAGTGTGGCAGAGGATCAACTGGGGGAGATTGGCTGAGAAAATGATGAGCACCTCTTTGTGCTTTCAGCATGTGATTGAAAAGGAGGAGCTGAAACTTCACTTACAAGCTTCCAAAGATGCTCAGAGACAACTCACAGCAGAGGTACTTAAGGCTTATACATATATATATACACATTTACATACATATTTGGAACAGGATACAAGAGGAAGAAAACTGAGAGAGAATAGGAACCACTGTTTTTTTTCATTATAGGCTTTTCATTTTTCATTGTGGTTGGAGTCATATGATTGGCAGAAAAGAATAATTATGGAAGTCTACACAAATACTTTTGTAGTTCAAAGGAATATGAAATGCAAGGAATGTGTTCCAAGTAGGGTGGTCTTACGATTCGTAGTACTTATGAGAAAAAGAGCATTTTAGTACGAATATTACTGATTATATCAACAGTACTGTAGCTCGTTAGATTTTAAGGAAGTTATCTTTTTTTGCTGCTTTTGCATCAGCAGTTACTGTGTTTGCCGAGTTTTCTGCCGTATTTTCCAGTACTTTTTCCTCTTTTGGGACTTAATCTGGACTGCATGCTTCACCATTAAAATTGGTGCAGGTGCTATGCTAACTATTGTCCATTCCAGATGTTGGCATGTGCATGCAGTTGGAAAAGTATTAAGGTGTTGAATCAGTTGTTACAGGTTTTTGTAAGAGTTAATTAAGTTTCATTCTGCCTTTTCTTTGAAGGTTTTTGGCATTGTGTAATAGTTTCTCTTCTCTTTCAGCTACATGAGTTGCAAGATCGGAATGCAGAGTGTTTAGGGATGTTGCACGAATCGCAAGAAGAAGTGAAGTTGCTTCGTAGCAGAGCCAGATCTGTTGCTTGTCTCTGCCACCCCCACTCATGTGGAGCATTTCTTGTGGTAATAAATACCGCTAGTATTGCACACACATATGGCCTGTAGTAGCATACAACTGTATGAATCAAACCAGCCATTACAGGAGCTGCAGCAGTAGTAGGCAGTGGTTTTTCAGTTTGTTAGGGTGTGCACTTTTGAGAGTTGTATGTATTGGGGAAACTAACCATTCACTTTGCACATTGTGATATTAAAATTATTTTTCCTTTTTGTATGCCTTTTCTGTTAAATAAGGGAATTGGCATGTGCTACAGCTAGTGCTCAGTTTAAGAAGTGCTCTTACACTCGCAGCTTATCTTAAGAAACCAACAAAAAGAGTACCAAGAAAACAAGATGTTGCTAATGAGAACTGAATCCATGCTGATAATACATCGGTATAGTTATGGTGAATAACTACGCCCAAGTGCTTCCGTCAGAGACTGAAAGATTTGTCCAATACATACTGATATTGGCGATACAAATGGAGATTTTTTTGGGAGTATTTTTTAGAGGAATTTTCTGCTAAAATAGTTAGGAGGAAGACTTCAGTCTAGTTTGTCAACTCTTCTGGTTCCCGTTTTTCTCTAGGATTCTCTTGCAGCAGAAATCGAAGGGACAATGCGGAAGGAATTGAGTCAGGGTGATGAATCTGTTCCCTCCAAGCAAAAGTATGTTTTCAAGTCTCTCTGTGCTATTTCAATATTTTTCCATATGCTTGTATTAAGTAAGATGGAACTGATCTCTGGAAATCTAGAGAAGTGAATATTCCCTCTGTAATGATTTTTCTACTTAAAAAAAGCTTTGTAGTATTTGATAATCTTTAAAACTTTGGTATCTACTGTTCTTATTTGATTCTGTGAGGAAGTTGGGAATTTGCTGAAAGGATGTTTTTTCATTCTCTAATTTGTGAGATTTTTGATGCAAATTCTCTGAGGCACATCACTAGTTTTATCCCTTTTAATACTTACAGAAAAACTCTCAGGCAAATGAAATTATAGGCGAAAGAGTGATAACAATTTCCAAAGCCCTGAAAACCTCTTACTTCTGAGCAAGAAGTAATAAATTATATATATGTGCTTCTGAAAGAATGTAGAAATTAAATAAAATCCATGCTCAAATGGTTAGCAATAGAGGCCCAGGACTTCCAGGTCAGACTAAGTGGTAATTCTGATATTTAATAGAGTAATAGTACCGAAAACATGAATGTCTTAGGCAATCCTGCTTTTCTGGGCTTTAATCTTTTCAGTCAGGTCTCTGCAGACTTACGAAACTCTGTTTTTCAGAGCTTTTTCTGTATTATATCTTTTCAGAAATTAATATGAAACCCACATTTGTTTGCTTGTCTTTTCTGCAGGGATCAACAGAAACGAGTATTTGACACTGTCAGGGTTGCTAATGTCACTCGTGGCCGTTCCTCTTCCTTTCCTGCCCCATTGCCAATCCCTGGATCTAATAGATCAAGTGCTGTTATGACAGCAAAGCCCTTTCAGTCTGGCGTACACCAGTTGGAGAGCCATGCACGGGTGACCCAGAGGAGCAGCTCTGAGAAGAATCTGAAGTAGGAAACACAGCCTGTTATCTTCTTTCTAAACTAACTGATTCAAAACTAAATCCAGAGTGGAACTCTGCTGTGCAGGAGAGAAATAGTTAATTTAATGGTCTTAATATCTATTATCATTTGACGTTTCTCACAGAGACACTCGTAATCCTGGCCAGCTGGGAATCCCTGGAGACAGTGACTTAGTCACAGCTCTGCACAGGCTCTCCCTCCGTCGTCAGAACTACCTGAGTGAGAAGCAGTTCTTTGAGGGGGAATGGGAGCGAAAAATGCATTTGCTGGCTGATCAGAAAGAAGGGGCTAGTGGCTGTAGCACACCCACAGAAAGCTGGTTTTCCTTGGGCACAAACTCAGAAGTCACTGATCTCTCTGCCAGCTCCAATAATCTCCGTGTTCTCCTACCAGAAAAATTGCAAATTGTCAAACCCATTGAAGGTAAGAGGATGGTTTTCTTCTCTCATCAGCAAAAAAGGAGTTTCTATTATTTTGCCAACTAAGTCGTTGTTAATGTGTGTATAGCTAGGTGTGATATGCAGTAAGAGGAAGTAGTAGTACATGGTAGGCTACGTGCCAGCTAGCTCGTCACTTTCTACTTGGCTTTCTTACATGGTGCTAAGTGTTGGGCTTTTTCTTGACACTGCCATCCAAGTGTGTCATGTGTATCACAGTGTTGACACCAGTTGGCTGGAGTTGTTCTGATCATGAATTCACTTGGAGCACTGTGTGCATTTCTGCTGTCCTCAATAGAAGGACATGGAGCTGTTGGAGCAAGTCCACAGGAGGGCCACGAGGATGATCAAGGGGCTGGAGCACCTCCCGTATGAATTGACAAGCTGAGAAAGTTGGGGCTGTTCAGCCTGGAGAGAAGAAGGCTGTGTGGAGACCTCATAGCAGCCTTCCAGTATCTGAAGGGGGCCTACAAGGATGCTGGAGAGGAACTCTTCATCAGGGACTGTAGCGACAGGACAAGGGGTAATGGGTTTAAACTTAAACAGGGGAAGTGCAAGTTAGATATAAGGAAGAAGTTCTTTGCTGTGAGAGTGGTGAGGCACTGGAGCAGATTGCCCAAAGACGTGGTAAATGCTTCATCCCTGGCAGTGTTCAAGGCCAGGTTGGACAGAGCCTTGGACAACATGATGTAGTGTGAGGCATCTCTGCCCATGACAAGGTGGTTGGAAGTAGATGATCTTAAGGTCCTTTCCAACCCTAACTATTCTCTGATTCTATGAATTCTTGTAACCCAATACAATAATAGGCAATGGATCTCTGAGACTCTTGTTTTTTGCCTCACCAGGATCTCAGACCCTTTTTCATTGGCAGCAGCTTGCTCGACCCAACCTAGGCACCATTCTTGACCCAAGACCAGGTGTTGTTACGAAAGGTTTTACCCCTTTGTCTGATGATGCTGTTCACCACATCTCTGACTTGGAGGAAGATGATGAGGAAGGAGGAGGTATAACATTTCAAGTGCAGCAGTCCGTCCCGGAGGAAAAGAAATGTACAGTGGCAAAGCCAGTGGCAGGGATTTTCCTCCCACCTATTACTTCAGCAGCAATACCACTTACTGGTAAGAAGCGTGGTTAGTGTGTTTTCCTCTTTTTATTTTGCAGCGTTTTCTTCTCAATGGAAAACATTTGACCTTGTGACAGTGCTGTCTTTGTTCTTTATTAAACAAAAAAAATAGCTGTGATAATAACATTATCTTAAACTTTGCTTTGATTTGTTCCTATCTGTCTTTACCTTCAATGGATGTAAATTCTCCACATTGCAGCCTCGAATCCAGGGAAGTGTTTGTCTTCCACAAATTCTACATTTACCTTTACTACCTGCAGGATCCTTCACCCATCTGATGTCACTCAGGTTACTCCCAGGTATGATGACTGCTGCTATCCTCAGTGTTGCTACATAGGCTTAAACAGTTGCTTTCTGGCTTCTGATGTGTGGACCTGTTTTAAAAGATACCACGGCAGCTAGGCAACATATAGGATGTTACTCATATGGGTAGTTGTAATAAAAATGAGAAGCTTAAAATCGAATCCTTTCCAATTCTGTCATTTTTTTTTTAAACTAAGTTATTACTGGACATCTCTGTTGATACTTTCTCTAATACAGTATATTACCTTCTGACCACAGAAGGTAAGTTTGTTGTACTTAGACCAAAACCTCTTTGTCAACCTACTATCTTCTAAGTATTTTGCAGAACAATAATACAGAATTACTAAAGCTGAACCTGTCACAGTTAATAGCAAAAGTTTAGTTTTTCTCAATCCTTCTGTATACTCAAAAGGCCAATGCAGAGCAGAGCACGTATAAAGGTGTCTAATATGCATCTTCTATGTTTCGTTTTTATTTTATTTCAGCTCCGTGGGTACCCCATTTTCACTTGGAAGCAGTGGCAGCAGTATTGGAAACCCAGTAGTGAGCACTCCAACCATTACGTACAGGCTTAGTATTGGAGAATTTCTCACCAACAGAAGAGACTCAACCACTACTTTCAGCAGCACAAGAAGTCTGGCTAAACTTTTGCAAGAACGAGGCATCTCGGCCAAGGTTTATGATAGCCCCATATTAGAAAAACTGCCTTTGCTTCAGCCCTCTCGAACTCTCCCCATTCCTTCTACTCCACCAAATTCTCCCTCCTGCTCACCTTGTCCTTCCCCTCCACTGTTTGAGCCTCGGGTGCGTCACTCAGAAAATTTCCTGGCTTCTCGACCAGCAGAAACATTCTTGCAAGAAAAGTATGGCCTGAAGCCCTCCCGCAATGCTCCAGACGTAGGCCAGCAGAAGATGAACCTGGTGGACAGGCTGAAGAGGCTGGGTATTGCCAGGGTGATCAAGCCCCCTGAAACACAGGACTGCAGGAACAATCAGGAGCCAGAGGTTAGCTTGCGGAGGCAGGACTCGGCTGTGTTTTTAAATGCAGGTAGCAACTTAATGGCAGGACTGAGAAGAAACCAGAGTCTTCCAGCCATGATTGGAGCACTGGGAGCTCCAGTTTGCACACAGTCATCAAAAATGGATATTCTAAAGGAGAATTGACTGGTCTGGAAAAATTATTGACTTCTAACATAGTAAATAATATATGAGGGAAAAACATCCAGTACAGGCATCATTAGATGTGTTACAGAAGAGCTGGGGAAGGCACGTGCATGTGAAAAATGTGGGAGAGAGAAGTGTTGGGATTGAGGACTTAAAGAACATTGTTTGGGTTTGAGGAAGAAGGCTTTTGTGGAAAATAAGAAAGAAGAAACCAAAGCTTAGTTTTGATGCCACCTTCAGCATCTGTCTTAGCTTAAACAAATATAAAGACCACTGTAGACATTCTCAGTGTTTAACCTTTTAAACTGCCTGTGTAAGATCTGTCTTACAGGTGCCGTGCTGTTTTTTTTGTTTCTCCACCATGGTATTTTCTTAGTTAGCAGTCAGGCTGTATCGTTTAAATGTAACTTTAAGATAGCAGTCAGTCTGACCAGCATTATTGGCCCAAGTTCCTCTCTGTCGAAAGCAAATATGAAAACTTGGATTTTACTTTTTTATTGTCCTTTCCAGTTCAGAAGCTGTACTCTTTGGAACTCCTCTCCACGTGGAGAAGCCAGGAGAGAACCTATTGCTCTGTGTAAGAAAACGATACTTCTGTTTGCAAACACAGAAACCGGTGATCAGGATTTATATTTTGAAAGAGTGAAACTGTATTAGTGGGCTATTAACAGAAGTTGATTTCTTTCCAGAGCACACAGAGGAAGGTGCGATGAATAAGGATTAAGAAGTAAGAAAGTATGTATTAGAGTGAAACCTTCAAGCGAAGAAACCTTTCCAAAGTGTGCTGTGCATCTTTTTAAAGGAGGGCATTTTTGCGTGCACACGAAAAATTCTCAGGCACATTTCAGTGTTGCAAAAGGATATAAAACCTTGGTGCTTGATTCAGGGCTTCTTTTGTTGTACATAAGCAGAGAGCATTTACTGTAAGACAAGTGTCATAAATTCAGTATCCTGGCTCTTCTCTTGACAGGTAGACATTGTGTATTTGCGAGTTCTGCAGTAAACTTCATGCCTTTTTGCTCACTTATTTCTGATTTTAGGCAGGATTTTGTTTAAAATCTTTCTTTCAAAGCCAAATGTACTATTTTATATTTAGAATCAGGAAGGTGAAGGCTAGCGTTCTTTCCAATGAACATCGATTTTGTCTACATTGAACTCCTGTGTTTTGATGATGGAGAGTGGTTCTGAACCTTTTTCTGAACAAAGCTGAGGCAGACTTTCCATGTCAAAAGAGAAGTCCATTTTGGAAATCTGCTTTCTGAGTTGTACCCAGCAAACTATTACTGCCCTGCTGCTTTTTTGATTCCTTCCTGTCGAAGGTTCTAGTCATAACTGAACAGTCGACAATGGATTTAGAGTGTAACTGAAAGTTTCCATACAATTAGGTAAAATGGTCAAAATTTACCTCGCCTGTTACAGTGTGTGTGGGACATAGCTGGTACCTATGTGGGTGTGTGGTGTGAAGCATCAGTATAATTAATTACACTGATCTACATTTGCTGTAAGGCACATCCACCATAACAGGCACCCTTGTTGCAGGGTTGAGTGGAGTAGGGCAGGAAAAGAAAGCTTCTTTGCAAATTTCATGTAAACCAGCTTATGTGGCCTTTCTGCTTTCACAGTTCTATAGATCTTGTGATGACTCTTTTGATACAACAGTCTTTTTTAAAAGGAAAAGGAGTAACTACTTCAAACTCGCACAGGAATTCTTAGCAGAAACTTGTCTGTCAGCAGCGCACAGAAATATTCAGGAACTCCTGGAGTTGCCTTTTGCTCTCTAAGCAAAATTTTACGCTTATAAAAGGTGAATTTTATTTAAAATATTATATACGGGTTAATTTTGTTTTTTAAATGAGATATATTTAATTTCTTTATGTAAGTATTTATGTTTGTACGTACTCAGCTATGCATGGGGTCTTGCCTAGGTAAATAAGGTAAGAGCGAAAGGAGGTGGGGGAGGCAGGTTTGTTCTCCGGTGAACCAAGACGAGTATGTCTGTGGTGTGTTCGTAACTCTAGGGAAACAACAGGAATGAGATAACAAGATTAGATAGGTTGGTATCAACAGGGAGGTGTATAGTGTGTCAAAAATATGTCTGGTTTATGTGTGTATTTTATAGGAATATATGTAAGTTACAGAAAATTTTTTGAAGGTATTACACTGTGTTTCTAACCAGCTTCGTTCGATGGCTCCAGCCATTGGATCATTCTGTGTGTCATCAGCAGAAGTAGAAAACCAGCTAAATCAGAATTCCTTTGGCGGACCAGGTTTTAGTTAAAATTAACCTAAAAGCACAACAATTTAATGCATGTTTCTCTCTGGGACACTTCCATATTCCATAGCCAAACAATATCAACTGGTTCAGTTCAAACAGTACTATGGAGTTGTCAAGAAGTGTTTGTTTGCTGTAGGATCATGTATCATCAGCTACTTTATACAAGAGAAGAAGAAAATGGAAGAATTCATATACCGTTGTGTTTGTGTGTTTATCCAGTTGATTGATGCTGCAGTCCAGTGCTGTTGAAATTCTGTCATGTGTTCATACCTTTGGATGGTCACATGCATTTTGTACATAGAGTCATGGTCTGGGTTGGAAGGGACCTTTAAAGGCTATCTAATCCAACTGCCCTGCAATGAGCAGGGAGACATCATACGTATATGCCCAGCTTGCAGCAGCAGGGAAAATTGGTTCTTCCAAGTTTACTGCTTTGCACCACAACCTAGAAGATAAACTTTATTGAATAACATGCATGTTTCTGAGAACATATTAAAAGTTTCTGTCATTCTAGGAACTGATTGCCTTCTGTTGCCTCCCCTAAGAGAAGAGACAAAATTGCATGACTAAGATAGCTGATATCCTGCACAAGTGTGATTTTGTTCAGTGAGAGGTAGAATTAGAAGGAAAGGAGGACTGCATTTCGGAAAGGTTCTGTTACCTTGCAGGTCTGAGGCAAAAACAGATACCAGAAAGAAAGGAGTTACCTTTGTGAAAGTTTCAAGAGACAAAAGGAAATTCTTGTAGTATTTACCTTTACTCAGATTGGCTTAAACCAAGCACAAATTTAAAGCTTTCTGGTTTCACTGGTTTTGATAAACTCAGTGATGCCTGCATGCTCAGAGTACGTGTGGTCAAAGTTAAAAGTCTACTGGAGTCAAACAGCAGCAGAGAGGGAAGGAGGATATTGGGTTTGAGCCTCATTTGGCTGTTACATGAAGGGATTACACACAGTGCTTGAACAGCTTGAAAACTTCGTGGTATTTTTTCCATCTGCTTTTTGCACTTACTGTTGTTTCATAGTGGAATATAAATTTGATAATAAACATGTATAACATGTCATTTTTCAGTATATTGGTCATCTCGTGTGGTTTGTTCTAGATGTTATCTTCTATAGTGCACTGCTCTATAATAAACCTAAACCTAGGTCTTTTTTTTTTTTGTTTGGCTAAACATTAATGGTTGTTGTACATGTGCTTAGTGAATTGGTATCTGCGCAAGTGGTGGCTGTAAAAAGCTGAGAAATACATTGACAAGCTTGATCAGGCTGTGCTGGGCTATTTGCTGTTGTTTGCACCTAAGCAGTTACAGGTGACCTATGTGCAGTACAAGCTGTGGTCTGACTGTGCAGTAAATGTGTGATGCATAAAGCTAGGACAGAACACTTAGAGAGTACCTTCTGCTGCAGTTTGAACAGCCTTTTACTTGAGAATGAAGAACTTCACAAATGAAGAATAGCTCATCAAACCCTAGACAGAGTATTTTGAATGTGAGCCTTTAATGAATGTATTCATGTTTGCTGGTATTTCAGGGGTTTGGATGGGTGGGTGGTGTTTTGAGGGTTTTTTTCTCCTGTTATTTTACAGCAGATAATATGTTCCTTTAGTATTATAGATAACACTAATGTTGTTTCTCCATCTGAATAGCTGATATTATGTCAGCCCTCTGTGTGGTAAAATGGGGGTAGAGATTGAAGCCAACCTACTTACCCTTGAAGATTACTCCCTCTGTGTAGGTCTCATTGAAGTTCTCTTGGCACAGAGGTGCCACATTCTTGCCAGTCAAGTCAGCCTGGGGCTGTGCATACCACCTACAAGCACAAGCCCCTGTGCTCACATTTCAGACTGGAAGGTTCCGATCATTTTGCCCAAAACACTAAGTTTCTTTAGCGGTGCAGAATGGGAACAACGTTGATTTGCAGTTAACAGGTTATTTGAATTAGTGGTTGCTGTAGTCATCTATGTGCATGACATCTCAAAGAACAAAGAATCACTCTTAATCCTATGGTAAGTATCCTGTATTTATTTACCTTTCTTATTTGTCCGACATGAGAAGAAGAAGGTCTTGCGCTCTTGTCAGACTGAAGTACACTTTTCAGTTTGGAGGTTTTCTTAACTGAAGCTTATGAGTTGGACACTTTGAGGAAACATTCTCTTCCCACTGTTCTCTGTCACATCTATAAATGGTCAGGCAGGATCAAGCTGCGGGCTGGAACACCCATCCAGAGCTGGGCTGCAAGAGGTTGACCAAGTTTCCCTCACTAGCGAGCAGGCAACTTGCTTACACTGTTTCCTAGTATTCACTGTATTTATGCACATCAGAACTTAACTTGTTTACAGTTGTATTTGCATGTCCTCAGAACAAAGGCCTGTGTTATGGACTTAATTAACTGATGTTAACAGAAGTCTGCCCCACAGTGGGGAAGCTTTATGGCCATAGGCAGCTACATGGCACCAGACGAAGGTTCAATAGTGGTAGATTTGGGTTTTCTGGCTATGTTCTCTCTCTCATCAAAGCTGTTCATGGTGCGTATTTAAAGAAAATTAACGTCAGTATCCGAGTTCCTGCTGAACTCGGGAGATTTCAGCTGTCCTGAAAAGCCTGAGCCTGAGGAACACAGCTGGCTGTATTCCCCCTGGACAGGGGGTTTTTCCCCACTTGTTCTCTAGCACTTTCCATGTAGTAAGGAAAGAGTTGTAACCCCTTTGAAGCTGCAGGAAAAGAGCTAGAACCACAAAAACTCAGGTGTACCTGAGAAAGGTGCAAGGAAGAGCTTCCTGAGAAAACAGGTTTATGAAGCCATCTAAGTCAATGGGACTTTAGCAATTCCAAAAAACTCTGGAGTGATTCTGCACAAATGAGACTTGGAAGTGCCTTGAATCCCTTTCTAGTTTACCTTTCAGTTGGTGACACTGCTAAAAGAAATACTTTTGACAGTCTCCCAGGAGCAAGGGCCTTTAAATAGCAATTTATACAAGTAAAAAGTGACAACAAATAAGGCCTTTTGTATGGGCTAGAGTTTCCACTCGAAAATAGCTAAAACACTTGCAGTCGAGCTCTCAGTGTCTGGATACTCCAAGAGAAGCTGTGCTTTTAGCAGAAATTTCCAATTTAATTGTAAAGATGGAAATCCTGTGTACCGGTTTTAGCTAGAATAGTTGATTTTCTTCACAGTAGCTGGTGGGGGATCAGAGTTGATAACACACAGATGCTTTCCGTACTGCTGAGCAGTGCTCACACAGTCAAGGCCTTTTCTGCTTCTCGCCCCACCAGCGAAGTAGGCTGGGGGTGCACAAGGAATTGGCAGTGGACAGAGGGACAACTGACCAAAGGGATACCCCATGCCATACGATCTATTGCATTGATGATCTTAAAAGGTCTTTTCCAACCTATGATTCTATGTCATGCTCAGCATATAAAGCTGGGGGAGTAAAAACAAAGTGGGGGACATTCGAAGTTCTGGTGTTTGTCTTCCCAAGTAACCACTAAGGTGATGGAGGCCTGCTGTCCTGAAGGTGGCTGAACACCTGCCTGCCAGTGGGAGGTGGTGAATGAATTCCTTCTTTTGCTTTGCTTGTGCATGTGGGTTTTTTTAATTTACCTATTTGTATTTGCTGCATCTTTTTCCTTGTGATACCTAGGGAAAAAGTTTTCTATGTGAGCATGCTGTCAGTCAGACACCGCCGAGTTCACAGTCTCTTGCCTCCAGTTTTGTCAACAATGCAAACCAAAGAAGGTCCAGCCTCTGCCTCTAAGGGAAAGGGAACTGTGCTCTGCCTGACTCCCAGCTGGATCCTCAGTGTGACAGGAAGGGAGCCCAGGACGTATGCGCAGAGCTGGAAGTTGCTCACGGACACAGGTGACGCGTAGGAGGTAAAGTGCTGAACAGTATGTGTGGAGAGAAGGGATCAAGGAAGAAAATCCACAGGAAAGCAGGTTCCATTGATAATCCTGCCCATATGCTTGTTTGCTTAGTTTTTATTCAATAAAATTGTTTTCTTTCACTTGGATTGCACATTTCTGGTCCTATCCAAGTAATAGACAAATTTCTGTACATGAGCTGTCCTTGCTTCAGCACAACTCTCAATGGTTCACAATGAATCCCTAGAAGAGTATCAATAACAGTCTTGGAAAATTAGGAAAGCACAGATTTACCTGTTCCTGTAAGTGCTTGCTGCATCTGCCACTTGCTAAGGTTCTAAACAGTCTCACTGTCTATAATCTCTCTGCCCTTATTTCTGCAGGTCACAGCCACATCCTGCTGAGGATGCTGGAGGACAAGCACATAACTTTTCCTTGAGGTGTACCAAGCCACCAAAAATGAATGATTTTAAGTGGTGAGAAAAAGTAACAAAACACACTGACGTAACTTGATAATATCCTATAAAATTTCCAGTGTTCCCCCCTTTATTTTGCAAAAGTCAGGCATAGAAAATACAAAGCTTCATAACAGGGTTTTTTGAAGTCTGCATTGGAAGGATACCTTACTAAAGCAACAGTAATGTGGTATAGCTGAAAAAGGAACTGAGCTAGTGACCCCCACCTTGGAGCCCAGCTCTGAGAAGTTCAAGTATAAAGTGTGATACGTAATAATAAAAACTTCTTAGGGCTGTACTTTGAATAAAAACATTGGCTATCATCAGAGCTGATACTGGTGATCTGTTTTACCAAATTCTTGGCTGGTAACAGCCAGTTCCAGGATGCTCCAGCGCCCTCTGCCGTGCACTTCCCTCCCATTCAGTTGACATAAAAAATGAGCTTTTTTCTCAATGTGAAAGTGGGTTGTGGCATCTGCTTCCTCGAATTCGGCTGGCACGTCTTTTTGCTCACCTCCCGATTCACTGCTGTCAGGATGGTGAGAATATCTTCGCCTCTGCAAAAACAGATGTTTTGTAGTAGGAGGCAGTTAACATCAGAAAAATTACCACATTCTCATTTATCTTGATCTAGACAAGTGCTAATGGCTCCCGTTTTAAACAGGCTTCAAAGGCAGCTAGCTAAGCTGCTTTGAACTATCTGCATGGTGTTGCTCTGTCCTACGTTACTGTTTTCACTTTGAGCAGAGTGCTCCCACTGCATCCAAATCACCTCCTGTCATTCATAAGGAAAATACAGGTGTTGTCAAAAAGTCTATGGAAACACTTACCGAGGACAGCTGTGCTCCAAGTGGTGGCACAATGCCTGGATGTACCAGGTCCCATGGCATGGGCTTCTGTAGGAAACGTAATCTTGCAGGGTAGCCATGCCCAAGAGGAAGTCTGCCTCTGTGGGGATGCACTCGAGCTGAAATCTTGCATCTGTTTCTACAGAATCATCTGGCTCTTTAGAATCTGTTTCGATGTTCACACCTTCCTGGCAAGCATCACCTTGGCAGGCCTGAACAAAAAAGACTTTTGGTTTTCCAGCAAGTGAGTAGCAATTCTGCCCAGTGAAGGAAGTGGTTAGTTCCCGGATAGGTACTTCCTGCCCATCAACACCATATATCATGCCTTTTTTCCCATGAGACAGGATACAGCAAACAAAACAGTCTTTGTCCTTGTGGTCTTTGCACCGGTAGATGTTCACAGTCTCACGGATTTCTTCTGCAGTGAGATCTCTATGTTCCGCTATTGTAAAATGAAGCTTGCTAAAGACTCTCTTCAGAGCCCCTGTAAAGTAAACAGAAAGGGAATTGGAGCCATTTCATTATCTGAAAGTTGGACTTTGTGACTGCAAAGTGCATTTCTAGAGATGAACCTTTTTTTACAATCCTGCTACACCACTACTTAGGTAGCTGCACTCCTGCTCTGAAAATAATCTAGTAATCTACTAATCACTAATTGTATCTCTACCGCCTTCCCCTAATTATCATTAAAAGGCTTCTTCCCAATCTTGCCTCTTACTCTGTCTGAAAAGTTCTGTACGAACTGCTAGAAAAGCTGTATGTCTTTCCCCCACCCATGTTACAGTTAGTCCCTTCTCTCAAAAGGAAAACCTTGCACTCCTCTGACTCTTGAATTAACTTGCAGTTCAATTCAACCAGCTCCTTGATCGCTTTTGTTCTCCTGGCATAGATAGTGCAAATACATCCATCTCTTAGCCCTAGGACCTGCAATGAGCTATGCTGCTGCAGGACAGCCTACTACGATCAAGACCCCTGAAGGTAAAAGTCCCTAAATTCCAGCATCCTCCTTCCTTGACCACCAACCCCCAGTTCTGGTTCAGCAGCAAATCTGTTTGCGATTCCATGAATTTTAGGGGTAGTACGCATAAGGCTGATACAAAGCTAGACTAGCTTGTAAAGTCCAGGCTGAGATTGCTGCTTAAGATAGCAATAAACTCAGTACAACTGCAAAATGCTAGTGAATTTTTCTGAGTCAGTCAGTAAAAGCTTGACAAATTAAGTTTTGTCAGCACAGGCAACAGAGCTGACAGCCTCTACAGCAAAAGTATCCTAGAAAAGGACGAAGACTGAAATTCAGACCTTTAATGCAGAAAAAGAAATGAGGTTCCTATTTTTGAAGACATGCAGACTTATCGTTAATGTTCACTATACCTGCGTCAATGTCTGTCCCAGTCCGATCCTTCATGTTTTTCAGTTCTGGCACTCTTTCCCTGGCTTTTGCAAAACTGTGATTATTCAGGATGAGGCACACTCCCCGGGGTCGGCTGGTCATTTTGTAAGCTTGAACCTGTCAAAAAGAATGACCAGTAGTGAAAACTACTGCAGTCTCCTCCAGGTACTCTTCAGCCCTTGCTGATGGTACAGCGGGGTAAAGAGAAAGCCAGCTGGCTTTCTCTCTAGGTAGGCCTCCCTATACAGCTTTGCTCCCAGGATCTGTCAGTGCACTGCCCCACCACCTTTGGGAGTCAACACAGCATGACAGCGCACCTCAGCCCCACAATCATGCTCAGCCCACACGGGTGCTGCATTCACCCACTTTTCCATGCTCCGCCATCTGCCAGCTATGTATTTCCTGGTATAATGAACTCAGCCTGTCCTGCTGTCTTTGTGAATGTTTCTCAAGTTTTAACACTGCAGCAGCCACTGCCTGCGACTTAGCTTCAGAATAAAGGTTGTTACAGAGTGGTGCGTTTTTCTGGACAGTGCTTTCAATAGTTGGGCTTATAATAACTGTTCACCTCCTAGAGGGACCTTCAATTCTAAGACAAAATTATGTTTCTATGAAACTGACTGGCTTACCTCAGAAGATTCATTCTGACTGTCGGGAGAATCAGGTGCCACAGATGACGCCAGGTATCTGGCATGGGCTGAACACAGACAAAAAAGTTTTAAGTACAAAATGCAGGACTAGAGATAGAAGAGAAGCCCTGCTCCTATTCTCCATCCCCCCAAGTACCTCCCAGGGTAAAAGTTTTCTCTGAAAACTGAACTGTGTTTGAACAATTATTCTTGTTAGCTATAAACCACTAGGCAATCAATTGAAAGGGAGTAAAATGTACTGTGATGGGTTAATAAGTGGATACTCATCAGGTTTTAGAGAGGTGCCTGTGTAAAGAAGATGCCAGTGGTGTAGCCCAAAAGTTGAAGAGCAAAAAATCTACACATTCAATTTTTTGAGAGTTTCAATTACCTTCAGTGCCTCCTGTGCTGCTCCTCTGTGCCTCTGTGACAACCATCTCTTCTTCACCTGAAAAGTATTCATTATTAGTCCTGTATGATACCCGTGAGTCACTGCAAGAATAACTATGGGAAAGAGGCCTTTTGTTTTACCCAATTTTAATTCATACTCTTCAATTGTCTTCAACAGGCTGATGTCAATTTCTTCACAGAGCCTCCTCAGGACACTTAGGTTGTCTTCTCCCAAAATCCCCCTCTTCTCCATCTCAGTGAAAACGTCAAGCATTGTCTGGGTAATCAGAAAGGCAGTTTGCTCTTAGGGCACATCCATCCTGCACTGTGAGGGAAGTGGCAGCATGTGCATGTGCACCTAAGCTTTAATGTACTATAGCAACCATCTTGAGCAATGGCAAAAGTGGCTATAACCATGCAAGTATGGTGTAGAGATTGCTCTGAAGAAAAAGGGGACCCAAGGGATGGGGGCTCTTGCCAAACAGTGAGTGGCAGAGCACAGTGGTCACCCAAGGATCTACCAGAACAGCTATCATGAGATAGTTACAATCTCTCGTCTAAGAAAAGAGGAAAAATGCTACAAGAGTTTCATTAGACAGAACAAAAGACCCAAGAGTCAGAAGTGTAGACTGAGATAGTATAAGAGCAGCTGATTGCCTGCAAGGCTGTCTGTAAACTCCAAGCTTTCGGGCCTTAGCCTTGGTAAGGATCTGTTATTTAGATCTGTATTTTCCGAGTCTGGAAATGAAAAGAATAAAAGCACGAAGTAACAGCCACAGTGACTGATTTTCTGTGTTTGAGAATGGCTTAGAAAGCAGCCAAAAGAAAATCAGTTCAGCAAGATGAGTGAATATGCTCATCAGTCTTCCACTGATCAAAGCCCTGTGTGGTGCTTGGACGTGAAGGCTGCTGGACCTGGCACAGTGCTTGCCCATGCTCTCTGGGCCTTGACACTGCAGCACAAGCTACACAGAACACTAGCGCAGACAAGTCCCATATGCACCAGAGAGCTGATAATCCCTTTCCAGGTGCACCCTTCTTACAGTGTTTTCATCATAAGAGGGGCAGCACAAGAAAAGTGACGCTCATTCCCCCCACAGCAACCCAAATGCATCTATGGATTATAATAACAACTTTAAAAAGAGGGGGGAGGAGGGAGAGAGTGATAAAGAACTCTTACAGCCTGGGGGATTAGCCTGCATTTTGGTAATTCTTGCCCCAGAAGAAACTTGAAAGACTTCAGCTCATATTCAGTGATCTCTTCTGACAGCTGAAAGAGCAGGTATCTAGAAAGAGAAGAGGAGGACACAGTTTCATCCTGTTCTCAAGATTGACCCTTGGCACAATTTAACTCCGCGCTATCCAACCCCTTTAACCTTTCACTTCCGTCTTCCTCACAAGCACAAATGTCTCTATCTTTTAAAATGGGGGACATAACTGCCAGGACCGCCTCAAACCAAACCATTTTCAGCTGCAATTACAAAGATCTCAGTTTTCCTACAATCAAAACCACGCTGAAACGTTCTGGAGTTGAGAACAGACACTCGCACCCGGTCAGGGGCGCACCCGGGCAGGGTGGGAGGCCTCTGGGGGCTGCTCAGTATTTCAGAAAGGTGCAGCTTTCGTTTTCTGCCTTTTACTGGACAGAAATCCCAACTTTCCGTATGGTTTGCACCTGCTTTCTCCTGGAAGATGCCTGTTTGTTTCCGAACCTCAGCCCGGCGTTCCTGCCGTCAGGAAAGGCTCACGCCGACCCCACAGGAGGGCAGCCGGCCCCAGAGGCCGCTGCGAGGGGAAGCTCGGCCCGGCCCCAGCCCCAGCCCCGGCCCACCGGTCGCTCACCTGTAGGGTGACACTTTTGCCCGGCCAGGGATCTGGAGCTCCCTCTCCATCTTCTCCCGGCTGGTGTCCAGGTGGGATTCCAGGAGGTCGATCCGACGGATCCGATACAGCAGCTCCATCAGGAAGAAAAGGTTCTCCTCCTCGATCATGCCTTTTTCCTGCAGGGCTTCGAAGAAGTCCTGTGCCTTCTGGATGGCTTCCAGCTTCCTCATAGGAATGTGTCCCCGGCTGAGGAACTTGAGAGCAGCCAGGTCGCCCTCGCCCAGCTCCTCGCTGACCATCAGCAGCCGCCGCCTCGGGAACTCCATGGCGGCACAACCCCGGGCGGCGGAAAGTGGCGAGGCCTTTTCCGCCCGCCGCCGGGGTGGGGCGGGCAGGAGGCGGCGCTCGGGCGGCGCAGTTCCTTCTCCATTGGGAACGTCAAACAACGAGGGCGGAGCGCCCCGCAGCTTAGCTGAGGAACTGCCCGCAGTTTAGCCCCGCCTTCCCCCGCCGCTCACACTTGAGAAGCAGTGCCTATTCCCGAATCCATTCTCGGTAAAACCGAACCTGGCAATGCGGGGCTCAAGCCCTCACTTCGGCACACGCTTTTCCTGCAAGCGCCTCTCCCTGGCCTAAAGGCGCAATTCCCTGCCGTTTCAATAGACGGGGGAAGAATCTCGTAACGCCGCTGACCCGATTTCCTTTACAGGAGCTAATATGCCCTCAAGACACGTTAAAACAAACTCTTCCTAGTAAATAGGCTGCAGGAGGTACAGATCCTTCTCTGCGCACTCATGTACCTGGGCAAATAAAGCCTAAACACAAAGCAGTTGCACAGACATAAAACTAATAATAACAGATCTAAACCAAGCCCAGAAGACACGTCCATAATGATGTTCCACCTATCTAGAAATGTATTACAGCTGGCAGCCGCAAGAGCCAACCACCTTCCGGACCTGGGGAATTCCGGTGGCTGTCAAAACCAGTACAGACACAGTAACAAGCAAAAGCACAATTACAGAAAAGACACAAAATTACTCACTGGGAATTCCCAAAGATGTCAGCTGCATTTTTTAGCACATTGACCAGAAGCTGTTGCAGATTAAACATGCCATTCTCTGTTCATAATTTGATGTATCTCTAGTGAAAAGAGGCAGATTTGAATGACTTCCTTGAGGATGTGCCAATCTTATTATCGGTCAGAAGGGTAACCATCAAGGGCTGAACACCCAACAATTAGCATAGCTTAATCTCCTAAATGGTGTGTATTTTCTTTCCACTTCTCCCTGGCCTTCAAGATTTCCTGCAGGAAATCTTACAGACCACAGACATAGCCAACAATCCAACTAACCAAAGTTCCACAGTACCTGAATGTCGCACCACTTTGAGAACCAAGAGTGAACCCTTACAGAGATGGCAGGAAAACATTATTTCCAGCAGCCTATGTGATGGGAGAGGCCAGCAGTAACCCGAACACAGGCAGGCTTCTGACATGCACCACTAACCCATCCCAAGAGCAGCACATTAACAACTCACCCTAAACACATTACCGTGGAGAGAATTACCAACTTCCCACGGTAAGTGGGTGCAAATAGCTCTCTGAGAAACTGATGTTAAACTGAACAAGTAGGTAGCAAGACACAAATGACTGGGCAGAGATTCATGCCACTGAAAATATCATTTCTGCCTCTGCACCCAACAGTCCTTCTGAACACTCTTCTAAGAATTTCCCTTTTCAAACAGCATCACTCTGATTTTGCCTGCTTTCAGCTTAAGCCTGCAGACTTCGACTCACCAATGTCACTTTCCTACCAATCTTCTGACTCCACTTCTTGGTGGCAGTGCTTCTGCTGGCTGAAAACAAAACACAGGATTAAGTGCCAGGATTGTTTTGCTACAGCATTTGGTTTCCCAGCCAGGACTTGAAGGAAAGGGAGGACAGTTGGAACTCGATGATCTTGAGGTCCTTTCCACCCCTTACTATTCTGTGATTCTGTGATTCTGTGTGACAGGCAAAGTAACTGTAACTGAGGGCCTTCAGAGAGGAAAAGCGATTGCCCATCACTGTTCTCCAGGTTGTGCTACAGAGAATTGCAGATCCAACTTCCTTCTTACCTCAGTTCTGTGAGAGGGCCACAAATCTGTGTGAGAATGTATCAGCCGCGGGTGTACGTGACCATACTTTTGCTCAAAACCATAAAACTGAAAGTGTTTTCTCCCTCCTTGACCACTGCATGAGCTACATATAAATTCACAGTACAGTTACTTCCTGCTGTCCTTTAGAGGATTTCAATAGGGTTTTATCTCCCTTCTAGTAAGTCTTCATCAGCAGGCCATACCGTTAGCTATGAAAGTGGCCCGATTTTAACAGGTAAACCAAACTCCCATGCCATCATGGTGAGCAGAGAGAGATGGGTAATGAGAATCGTATTTGTATTGTGATTCAACTGTACAATACAACTGCTAAATTATGCTTGTGTTATGATTTCAGTATGCTGCTGGATCACTCTGCTAAATCAAAATATCATGTAGCACCAAATACACCAAATAAGTAAATTTGACATCCAGTTCCTCTGCAGGTGGAATATCTGAAAGAACTTGGTCTGAGAGTATTGAACTCTTAAAAAGAGAAATAGGAAAAACCAGAAATGCTGTAGATTCACAACCACTACTGGAGCAGCTGCCACCTTCCAGCAAGTTTCTCCTAGAAGAAACAGTTATTTCATTTAAGCTGTATTTCCTTATCATCAAACGACATTTACGAATCTAATTGCTAACTTCGTATCAACGTCTCATTTATGAAAATGTTATAAAAATGTAAATGAATTGTTGTCACATTTCCTAAATGGTTAACCAAATGTCAGCCACAGAACTGTATCACACCTGGCAACAACTTCTGGTAACTCTTGCCACAAACGGCACTCTCCTTTACATAGATACAAGCACTATCATTGATGAAACCTGTGTAAACAGCACTGTGATTCTAAGAATAGGCATTCTCCCTTTTACTTGGAAAATGAGAAGGGATAAGGGGAGCAAAATGCAACTGCCAACGCATTGTGTGGAATTAGGAAAAAACCAGTTTCTCCTCAAGAACAGAAGCAGGATTGAACAAAACCTCCTGCTTTAGGGGTACACATGGGTTTAAAGAATATATAAACTAAAAAAAAGGCAGAAATTACAAAGTGTCTCCAATCATCCTTTATCAAGTTATAAACTCAAAAGGAATATAGCCATTAGAATCCCATACAGCTCCCACACACCACCTGCAAGATGAGAATAGCCTCACTGGCATCAGCTGCCATTATTAGAAAGTGCTGAACTTATTCTTTCCAACCATCTCTCCAGCTGCTAATGAAGGGATATCAATATACGAACCCTTGGTGTGGCTGCCGTCAACTACTTCAACATAAGCAAAACAAATACTTCTGCTGACATAGAAGTGTTTGCCATGCTGACTGTCTCTAAGTCAGCTCATCCAAAAGAGAAACATACCACAAACAAAGGTGATGTGAAAACCAAGAGTATTTATTACGACAGAAACAAGAGTCCACAGGAGCTAGAGTCAGTGCCAGGGGGAGAAGGCATCTCAGAGCAGTGGACCTAATTCTGCCACTCTGCTCTGGTGAGACCCCACCTGGAGTACTGCATCCAACTCTGAAGTCCTCAGTACATGAAAGATGCAGACCTACTGGAGAGGGTCCAGCAAAGAGACACAAAAATTAATAGAAGGCTGGAGCAACTCTCCTGTGAAGAAAGGCTGAGAGAGAAGGGGTCGTTTAGCCTGGAGAAGATTTCAGGGTGACCTTACTGTGGCCTTTGAGTACTTAATAGGAGCCTATAAGAAAGATGGGGCGAGACATTTTAGCAGGGCCTGTTGCGATAGGATGAGGGGTAATGGTTTTAAACCAAAAGAGGGGAGATTCAGGCTGGATGTGAGGAAGAAATTCTTTACAATGAGGGTGGTAAAACCGTGGCACAGGTTGCCCAGAGAGGTGGTGGATGCGCCATCCCTGGAGACGTTCAAGGCCAGGCTGGATGTGGTTCTGGGCAACCTGGTCTAGTTGAAGGTGTCCCTGCTTGCTGGTTTAGATGCCCTTTGAATGTCCCTTCCAACCCAGACTATTCTGTGATTCTGTAATGGAGTGGGACCTCCGTTCCAGCAGTTAACAGCTATTCAAACCAGACTGTCCCCTCAGAGATCTGAGAGAAAACACAGTCAAGAACTCTTGCTATTAAAAACCCTAAACAGCAATGCTGTTCAGCCAAGTAAAGTAAAGCCAAGGGAAACCAAATATTTGGAAGAAAAGAACCAAACTCATATTACCATAATCATCTCTTCTTTCTTTGGTCCTTTTGGACAAGCATGTCCAGAAAATATTGCATGAAAAATTACACAGCTTCCAGAGACAGCCAATGATTCACCTGTGGCTAAGCCAGTTACAATCTTGCACATGCTCCCTGGGAAAGGATCAGCATTCTGAATCCATCTGTTCTTTTCTGCAGAATTCAGGGACTTACAACAACTTGGACAGAAATAGGACATCTGTTGCATCTAATAACTCTTAAAACAATCATTACACTTGCAGGTGCTTCCTCACTTGAAGTGCAGATTGAAGACTCCACTGCTAAGCAGGACAGAAAGTCAGATCTGTACTCCTCCGTGGCCTCCCCAGACTGCTGCAGATCCAGGTGGCAGGATACTGATTAAACATGGGAATTGGAAAATTCAGATCCAATGGCCCCTTGAACGACTGGGGCCAAATACACAGATCAGGATAATTTCACTTGCAAATTTCTTTCGCCATGAAAGCCCATTCCAGATGTGATTCCTAACCGAGTGTATTCTTATTTTTCTCCATTTTGACTGATGACATTATGGAATTTGGAAGATCAATTTCTTCCGTAGGGTTGATGTTATCTTTGGCATCTGCTTCCATCCATTTAAATCTTTTCTTCCCACTTCCTTGCTCACTTCTGTCAGGATGGTGAGGAGATCCTTGCCACTTGAATAAAAATGAAGAAACATTACATTGAAATACACACTACCTGCAGCTAAGCCAAGAGGCTGATCTATGTTTGCTCCCACAAAATGCTATCTCAGGGAAGGCTAATATCTTCCTCTCACCCTGCCTGTCCTGAAACTGCACACTCTAATGTGCAACCACTGATTTCAGTGTGTTTGGGGGAATAAAAGCATCCTCCATGTAGCACTGCTTTACCAGCAAATACAGTCCCTGCTTTGGTTACAGTCGGAAGAGCACACTAAGGTGAGACAGACTCAAATCTATGCATTCTACTAAATTCTACATGCCCTCTTCTGGAGAAAGTGATGTCTAAAGAGAAATTCTATTTTCTGAATTCAGTTCGTGATGGGGACGGGAAGAAGGCAACAATGAAAGTTATGACTAAAGAACACTGATTCTTTTTTGTCTGTGTAATCACCCAACAGATCTGCCTCCCATCAGGTTTCATTGGAAGAAAAATCATTTATCAGTCAAAAAATATTAAAACACATGCACACACTTGTCTATAGGTAGTGTTCCAGCATTACATCCCAGATTCTTTCACAGACGAACTAGGGGAATTCACTTATGCTTTGGTTCATCTCTAGAAGAATAGCAATGCCTAGTTCCAGAACAATTACTGCAGGTGAAAAGCATTATACAGCACAAATGCAAAACACTGCTGTTTCAGCACAGCACGCCCATGAATGTCTGCCTGGAGCACCCCAAATGTACATGGATTAAAACCAGTACTTACTGTGGGCAAAGCAACTTCATCTTTTCACAGAGGCATTGTATATAAACACTTCCGGTGTTTGTACAGCGATAGCACTTGTAGTGTTCCACTGTAGCCATGCCAACCAGAATATCAGCCTCATCAGGAATGGAAATCGAAGGGGTAACATCCATCTCAAGATGGCCAGAAAAGTCTTCTTTTACTGTGACAGGTGGGTGATCTACAGAGCCTTGGCAGGCCTGGATGAAAAACAGCTTGGGTTTGCCAGCAAGAGAAGGGCAATTAGATCCATTGAAGCAGGAGACTAAATCTTTAATATTTACAAACTGATCATCAATGCCTTTTATTTTGTCTTTTTCACCATGGGAAAAAATGAAGCAAGCGAAACAGTCCATGTTACTATGATCCTTTTCACTGTACATTTTAACTTTCTCATATATTTGCCTTGCTTCTAAATCCATGTACTCAACTGTCTCAAACTGAAGCCACTCAAACACCCTCTTCACGGCCTCTAGGAAAAAAAGCCAAAAGGCACTTGTTAAACAGAGACAACAAAAACGCTGAAACATGTGTTTGTGTGATAATCAGATATTAGCAGGTGTTCAGATCCCAGCAATAAACTCACCTGACTCTTAGCCTGCCAAATCTGATCAGAAAAACCCAAATGCCCGTTTTTTAACGCAACTGGGTCAAGCATTGTACTATCAAAAATAAAAAACAAACCAGGTTTCAGATTATCTAACTGGCAAAAACTAGTAAAGTTCACAATGTTCAAGCGAGCTTTAACCGTGCATTGCTTAATAATCTCAGATGCTTAAGAACAACATCTAGCAAGTTAAAGAGAGAACTCTTTAGAATGACAAATTCTGCAATCTTAAGTGAAGTAGGTCCCTCATCCTGTGAGAATGATCAATGCAGCAAGAAGGAAGAGAGAGTAACCCTCTAACAAATGCTATGTACACTTATCATCAAACATAGACTAAACGGTTGTGTGGGTAGTGAGAAAGTAGCTGGGAAGCAAGCAGCTTGTAGGCAGGCTGGATGGAGTTCAAATACCAGTGATGTGTGCTTTCATGAAACAGATTTTACTTTAAGATAAACTTTTGTTTATCTTAAAAGTGACTCTTGCAAGAAGACAGGCTTTAAAGAAAATTATAAAGCGGTAGCATTTGAGCATTAAAAAGAATTTAAGGACTTAAAAAACTTAACTCCATAATAACTAAGAACAAAAAACAACCAAAAAGTGAAAAGGTGGAATAGTAATCCCTCCTTCACCATTTGGATGATGATTCTTACCTAGAACAGAAAACAGTTCCTTCTAAGCCATCAGCTGAACTGTTGGAAGTGGCATGTTTCTGATTTCTACAGTGACTGTCACTCCAGTTACTCTGGAGGCAAAGGAACTCAGTGGACATGATTCTCCTTCACAGGAAAGCTTAGATAATTCTTTCAGAGAATTCTCAGAGGAGAAACCCAAACAAACCAGTAACTGGATTAAAAAAGTATTTACCTCCATCTTCAATTGTTCCTTGTCTGACCTCACACGCATTTTGAAAAATGTAGTTGTTAAGAATCACACAGTAACCATGAGGGTTATTTTTCATTTTGTAAGATTCCACAGACTGTAGAAACAAAGAAAGCAGATAAGAAAGCAGTGCCAAGCATCCAAAAGAGAAATATGCTAAACATAGACCATTGGCTCTTCATGTCCAAGCGCAAAACAAAAATCATGAGGGCCAAGATACAAGAAAGGAAAAGCCCAAAAATAAAAGCTAGCTACAGGAGAGAGAAATCTGCTTTGTCTTTCTGAATCCTCCCTCTCCTTTCACTCTGTGGTTAGGATACGATTTTGGCACGGGAAAAAGCAAGTATCCAGAAAGATAAGTTTACAGTGCAGAGGAAAAGTTCCTGCACCTTTACCATTCCCTCTGAGAGACCCGGTGGGTTTCTAGTGAGGCAGCAGATTCTGTTGCTCCCTTCCCATCTGTCCAAGTGTATCCTGACCAGGACTTCAATGTCCCAGTCTCCATATTCTTAAGATTAGTTTTCTTCACACAACAGGCACTCCTTCATTTCTTGTCTAAAAGACTGCTGACAACCAGGTCCTCAATAAGGAACACATGTTGGTCTTGTTTTGAAAAGAGGAATTGTTACAAGACCTACATATAAAGCCAGAATCCCTCCCTTTCAGCTCTTCCACCTGCTTAGTCTTAAGAATTTATGTTCTCCCCTCCCAGAAGTTGGATAAATACTTTAAAGGTAACCTTGAGGTATTTCTCACCAGATGTCGTGTCTCGCTCTCTGCTGTTTGTCTTGCTGGATGCACAGAAACAGGCACTGGATAGGGGAGTTTTTCCTTAGAATCATTTTCTAGAAGGGAGAAGATAAACAGAACATTTTAGGTCTAAAAACATAAATCTTCCACTGTGCGTATTTCAGCACTCAAAAAAAATAGTACAAGGAGTGACTGGAGAATGGCTCCCACACCACTGAGACACCATCATTTTGTAGAGCTGGGCCAAGCAGGGTTCCAGTTTCACAGACTGCTCGTTATTGAAGCTCTGCAGAGCTGTGTTCTTCTCTGCTCCTTTACTGGTAGCAAGATCCAAAGAATAAAGGGCTGAATGTGAGTAAGCACCCCAGGCAAGCCATTCACTACCATCTCCATTATGGGATATGTAAGTAAAAGAGGATATGCATTTTTGTACAGCGATACACTACAGCTAGTTCATTTACTCCTGATGCCATTGTCTCATCTCCAGAGAGCTCTACTGTTTGGGTAGACACACCAAAGATGCAGAATATCAGTATAACAGAAGATCTCCTCAAAGCAACAAAACACTTCTTTGAACACAAGTGTCTGAAGTAAGTGAAGAAATCAAACCAATGACTTGTAAACACAGGAAACAAATTTTTTTGCCCTTTCACAAGTTACACATATGTGTTTAAATGGAATTGAATTGTCAGGGCATCAAGATCTGTAAGAGATGTTCTTTTTCTGCTTATCAAGGGGGACGAAACAAAAATAGCAAGACTGAAAATATGTTCCCCTGACAAAGGGCTTGGCAATTTTCTTCTGCTCTTTTACAGACACGCTGGACAAACCGGCTGGTATCTCTGCAGGGAATTGCATGGGCTGCATTGACATGTCTAAGGAAACACGTGACCTGAGTCATCCAAAAGGCGGTTCTGAGGAAAAATTTAGTAGGTCTCAGTTGTTGTTGGTCGACACATCCTGTTTCCCAAAAAAGGAAGACCCACTTGCGGAGTGAGAAGTCACCACCTCAGCTGCAACAGCCCAGATATACTTAAGTCTTTGAAATCTCACATCTGGTACAGAAAGTTAATGGTTACAGCTAGCTGATGGTTACAAGTAGCGGTTTCTGAAGTTTTCTGCAGGTACCAAGAACCACTCTGCCTATCCTAGGATACTCAAAGGTCTCTCTCTTAACTCTGGACTCCTAAACTGCCAAGGATGAAGCCACAAAAATCACACATACAAACACAGACACGCACACACACCCCCCCACACACACACTAGCTCTACTTTTAAACAACAAATTAATTTACCTTTTTTTTGTTCTTCAAAGGTAACAATTTTTTTCTTTATGTCAGCTCTAAAATCCTTTACTATATCTTTCAGCATTGACAGGTCATCTTCTTTAATTAACATTTTTCTTTCCATTTCCAGTAAGACCTTCAGCATTGACTGGTAAAACAAACACACATAACCCAAACTCATACAGCGACCGTCATTAACTGTAGTATCAGGCACTTCTGGACAAAGCAGAAGATATCATCATCATTCCCAGAGACTGACCAGCTAAAGACTGGGGTTTTTTTCCCCTTCAAACCTCATTAAAACAAGGGTTGGGATGAAATGCAACCGAAGAAAAAACATCACTGATCATTACTTGCAATACAAGCATTAAACAGGCTCATCAGATCTCTTTATACTTTTGTGGGGGAGTTAACAAAATGCTGTTACCCCAAATTACAATAGTGAAGCAAATGTACTCAGTGAGACACAAAAATTTATGGCTGAACTCACATTAAAACTTTTCTGTCTCCAAAACATTGTTTTTCCTCAAGTAAACATCATTCTTCCTAGATACAGCACATGTACTTCTTATAAACGCCAAGCAAAGATGAAAGGAAGAGAATAATGGATTTTGCAATAAGAAAAGATGAGGGAGACAGGTGATGGCGGGAAAACAGAAGACAGAAAGCAAAAAAGGGCAGAGAAAAAAATTGAATGAGGAAAAAAGGGTCCATTCTTTTATGCAGCACCTATCAGCTAACATCACAGTTGTTCCAACAACAGATATTAGAGAGAGCGGACTGCTTTCTCCTTCCTTTCTTACAAGACCTAGCAAGCTCTTGAACTAGCCTTTCAAGGAACTTCGCGAGATCACTTTAGCAAGAACACTTTGCATACAGCATTATCCTGGAGCTTGCTGTTGGGTATTCGTTCTTGGAGCAGGAACTTCACGCGCTCTACGTCTTCTGGAGCCAAGTCCTCTGCAATTCCATATAGCAGTTGCCTGGCAATAAAGAATAGAAAAATCTTAATTATGAAAGTTATGAGAAGTGAACACCACAATTACACATGTGAACTGCAAAACGTAAAACTCACAATGGCACACTGTGGTGGGGCAATAAATACAATTCTGCTGGGATATTCAAAAAACAGCAGCACAGACAGAAAACAAGACAGTACACAACAGAACTGTTGTACATTTGGCATGCAAAGCTTTAATACTTCTCTGCTTACCTGTAGGCTGACACCTTTGCCCTGCCTGGGATCTGAAGCTCCCTCTCCATCTCCTGTCGGCTAGAGCCCAGCTGGGTTTCCAGGAGGTCGATCCGATTGATCCGGTAGAGCAGCTCCTTCAGGAAGGACAGGTTCTCCTCTTTGATCAAGCCTTTCTCCTGCAGCTCTCTCAAAAAGGCCTTGGGGTCCTGGATGGCTTCTAGCTTCCTCATGGGGATGTGCTCCAGGCTGAGGAACTTCAGAGCCGCAAGGTCATCTGCGACCAAAGCCTCAGAAATGTCAAAAAGTAGTTTGTAGAAGTTCATACCCATTTCACATCAAGATTTGGATCTAAACGCAAACGGAAGTTGATCTGTCAGTAGGAGTAGTGCAACACATGATTATAAAAGGTATCACACCATTTAGAATAGCCTTAAATAATAACATGCACTCAAAAGTACTTCAGTGGAAAGAGGCTGTCTTGCTATCATAGGTTTGATGCTTAGCTGCTGTTTTAGTTTTGGTTGGGGTTTTTTAGGCTTGATCCTGTTTGGGAGCAAGAGCCACTTGCCAGTCTCAAATACAGACTATGTGGTAAATGAGACTGCCAGGTTTTACCCCATAACGAGGCAAAGGTTTTACATCATAACAAACCTAAGAGTCCATATGAGTAAGTCTTCTAAGCTATCTGGCTTCTCCTTTCTTTATACACTGTTTCTGACCTTGGTTAGCATACCTAAGGCGTCTCTTCCTGCTTTGGATTATCTGCACTGAACCAGACTCAGTTGCCAGCTCTCAATTTCTAATATTCAAATAAAATACACATTTTGTGTCAACTCTTTTAAAAAGACAGGAGAATTCTTGTCAAACTTGTTCGGTCTCACTAAGCATCAAATATGACCTCCCTTCACCACTGCCTCCATCAACTTCAAAAATACTAAGCTTGGCTATGGACTCAACTCTCAAGCACGAGAGAAAGTTAGAAAACACCAAGTGCAAGCTTTCCAAGTATCTCACCCTGACACTTAAAAGGCCTGCCTCTATTGCCTCTCTAGTAAGAGAACCATTTGTCACTTTATTCCCTGTGCCTTACAGCCAAGACACCCAGGAATCTCTGAAGAGAAGCTCTGCAGAAATGGATTCAGTAGTGGTCTCTTGTCCCACTGAACTCACTAGAACACAGAAAAGTTGACAACAGCAAATCAAAACTTCCTGCTCTGACATTACCGGAATGTTAGGCATTTTAAAGTTACTGTTAGTGCAAATGTTTCAATACCAGGGCTAGTAACTCCAAGGTAGCCCAGCCAAACAACTGAATCAGTATTACTGTTAGAAAACCAAACCAACCCACAATTGTACTGCCCTCTCCTCCAAGGACCCCTCTGCAGCAAAGCAGCTTTTTCTGGCATGCCCTTGGTCAGCATTCTGTTAGCAAGAGTGAACATACAACTGAACCTTAAACCTTTGTCTATCAAAAACCTGATAAACTAGCAATACATGCATTGTGATAAAACATGTGATTCATGCTCTGCCCCCAAATACTGTTTCCTTTCAGTTCATTCAAACTGAACTTTTAAACAGACTAGAATCCATACCATTCAGCCTGCATCACCACAAAACCACTAGTACCTGAATGAATCATATGTGCTTAACCTCACGATTCAATCATCTCAGATCTGACTGTACTATTTCTATAATCACACAGGAAAAAATAATACCTTCTTGGTACCTAGTTATGAAATTATCTCCTTTCTTGCATAAATCATGTGTTTTATTTAAGACACAAGGCATGTGCTTATAAAAAGTAAGCCTGTCTGGTAAAGGGAGTTTTCAATTTTATTCCTCAAAGGCTCTTTCAAACCCACAGAATTATCGCAATTAGAACAGATGTGACACCTACACTCTCTATTTAAGGCTGTCTGTAAATACAGGGAGCACACTAAAACAATATGCAATTGCTTCTGTCTTTTTCTCCCACTCTACTAAAGACACAACAAGCAAACTGCTTAATACTACTACTACTACTAATTTATATGGGAGGACAGGCTGGAGAACTAGTGGAAGACCTCTGACAAAAGTGAGAGTGCGAGAATCTCTACAGAATTGCAGGAAAAGGACGGAAGTCTGTACTATGGTCTATGTTGTCACATGACTTACAAAAAGTATGTTGTAATGAAGTAACAAGAAGTTGTTAATGCAGCAGTTTCCTACTCCACCTATCCTGGCTCCGGTTTCCAGCAGTTTTTACAGCGCTTTTGAGAAAAGATGATTAAACAAGCCATAGAAGTCACCAGCTCTGGCTTTTATTAAGGGAACACACCAAGCAACATAGCCTGGGCTTTCTAGCACACAGCATAGCTCAGTAACATTTGCTCCCATGCCTAAACTCTAATTAGAAGACAGTGAGCAAAGGGTGAATCAGTTTTATCTCCCAATTTAAAAGTATCTCATTGCCGCTGTCCTGCAGTGTCACAAGTTAGTCCATTAGTTACCTCCTGTCTATGAAGTCCCTCTCCGACTCACCCCATTTTTAACACGCCTATTTTTCTTTTTCCCCTCACTCTACTAAATTAAAGACACAACAAGCAAACTGTTTAATGCTAATACTACTACTAATTCCACATCACTTACGTGGGAGGACAGGCTGCACTTTCTTGGACGAGTATTTCCTAAATTATGAAAAAGTCAACTATTAGTACCAAATTCAGTAGCAGTGAATACAGGGAACTGGAAGGCTAAACATTCGTTTGAAATTATTGGCATAATATACTTCCCCATTTAAAGTGAATTTAAGCAGTAATAATTAACTTTTGGCATTTTCACCCTCTCTGAAGTATAAAACTCTGCCTCCAATGATAAGGCTCTGAGTATGACCTGCTGGCCACCACTATCTTCCTTGCAGCAGAAAATACATGACTAGCAGTCAGTACAGCTACTAGACACTGAGGCTTGTGAAATCAGCATTATGAAAGGAGACAGCTAGGAGAGCCAAAATCTGTTAAAATTTTGCAAGGAAAACCAAATCATTCATTGATTTCCATCCATCCATCTTTACAAACTCAAAATTGTAACATACCCTTCAACACGATGAGGTGTGCAAACTCCTTCCAAAAAGTGTGCGCTAGTAACAGTTCAGAAAACACGTGACTTATTTCACTCCAGGAGTTGTCCTTTTATCCAAAGGCCGGGAGGAGTACAGAAGGGCACCATCTGATCTTCAAGTCCAAAATGGTTCTGTTTCCGTGTCATCCCATGCCTCAGCGTCTCTCTCCCTGCATCAGTTCCTCTGTCGTAACTGAATCAAGACTCTAGTTTCACTTTGAAAGATGAAGCATGCTGAGAATCAGCACTGTGAAAAGTATTTGCAGACAAAACCAAGCCCAAGTTGGCTCTTCCTAGATAAAAGTTTCTCCCATCATGCTCCAGTTTCAAGGACCAGCCCTTCTGGCACTGCTCTTCCGCATTTTCTGTTTCACTTCTCTCACCCTTCCCCAAAATGTTCCTGTCCTTTTGTTAACTTGGTCTCTCCAACTCTCCTCATTCAGTTTTGTCCCTCCAACTTCCTCTGGAAGTGTCTCAGGGACCCAAACTATTCCTTGTGAAGCAGTCTGTCAAAAATTCATCTCTCCCAGAAAGGCTGGTCTTGAGGAAGCAAAATGCTAAGGCTACTTGACTACTCAACTGCTGTAGTGACTGTGGCCTCTACTGGCACAAGGCAGGATAGACAACTCCTGCACAAAAACTGAGTCAGGAGGGAGTGGATACCAGAGACTGGAAAACGTAACAAACCCCACTTTAAGATCATGATCTACCCAAGATACAAACTTCACAAACAGACTTCTACACTAGTTCCACTTATATCTGCCTAAACAAGGCTCGCACAAGTCACAATCCTTCTTTAATTCTGCAGGTGGAGAGCATGCACATGTGCACATGCTTCTGTATAGAAGAAAACCAACCGCTTCTGTTTGTTTGTTTTGGGTGATTTCTTTCTGGCACAGCTCTGCATTACCCCATATTACAGTTATGTAATCTGCACTACGCAGTTACAATTAAGGTGTATACTGCGGATAGGAAGGAACAATTAATAACCAGGTTGCATAAAACCCACCCACTTTCCCCAACACCTTCAAACTGCTACCTTAAAATACACCACAGGAGATCATGCAGAAACATCCAACAACATTGCTGAGTGGCAGGTGCAGCTACAGTGATAAGCTTACCCCACCTTTGGGCTGGTGCTGACAGAGTACCGCTGCACACCCCCAAGTATTACAGCGTGCAGCCACACAAACAGAACCCTCAGCACACCCAACCAAAATATTCACACTGAATAGTAAATGTAAATCATGGCAGTGTAAACTGTGTTTGAACAAACATTATCAGTGAGGGAGACTTTACCAGTCTTTCATATTTCACAAGCGGCGGATCCCTCTCCCCAGGGAACTCAAGGCAGCAGTCAGCTGCCTTTACTTACTTTACAATTTCACTTGAGATTACCCACACAGAAGTCTCTACAGAGAAAGTAAGACAACGCAATGATGTTCTCTGTCCACCAAACTTCAAAATGAAAAAGAACTCACAAAACAAGGTCAAAATTGTCATGTTTACTCTGTAGTGATAAAAATTCAGCTGTCACCCAAACACACAAGAGTGCACTAAGTATGAACAGTAATTGTGAGCCAGCCGGAAACTTTGTGATTCTACTACACAGTAGTACAGTATGTTATATATTCTACTAAAAGGTAAACCATTTTCTATCCATGGCACAGATGTGACTTCAAGCGCAGCAGATCAGAAGACTCAAAATGTGATGGGTCACACACTATCATGATAAAAATTGATGACCATTATGTTTTGGCAACTGGCTGCATTTCAATGCTGTGTATGATGCAAAACTCCCCTCCTAAAAATCCTGAAGATTGCAAGGTAAAAATTGCATTCAACAGTACTAGACAGCCCTCTTTCAAATCTTCACCCTAACTTATGGCTATTAATCATCTATAACAACCAGTGTTTCGCTGAAATAAACTAGGTTTCACTTCAGCTTAAACCATGAGGTATTTAAAACCCACCGACTAAAGCTGTCCCCAAAAGTGCAGGGGCCAGTCCGAAACAAAGGTAAGGCTTACCCTAGTACATTATTTTTACCTCTCCAAGCTCTCAAAAAGAAGTATGAATTTAATGCAGTAACAAACAGGAAGGACACAGGCATACATAATAAATATTCATAACAAAACAGTGTGACAAATTTCAGTTAACTCACAAAAAGCTCTATTAGAAGCTTAAGCAAAGAGCCCTGTTTCTCACGGGGCTGCATTTTAGATCTTAAAACAAGAAAAGATAATCAGAAAGTTTAATGCTTAAAAAAAGTTAATCAATCTGATAAACCTATACAGATACACTACTGAATGTCATTATTTCATGGCATGCAAATCCTCTACCCTAAATCTTCTCCCAGAAGTGATAGGCAAATGACAGTTCACAAAGTTTCACAGAGGAAATACTATGCAGCATCTTGGCTTTAATCAGTTTTGGAAAGATCTCCTGGTACACCAGGTTTAAATTAGCCATTAGATGGTATCAGTGTGCATCATGGAACAAAATATTGATCTCAGTAGTTAACTAGTTCTCCATTAAGTTAAACATAATTTAAATAAAGATGAAAGTGCTTTTCCACTTACTACTTAAGCTTTCTCCTCTTCGTTCCCACCTTTGTCTTTCTCTGTGAACATACCTAGTGGATTTAGAGGTGGGATTTAAAATTGATAGCCTGCAAACTAAATCACAATGAGCCTAAACCAGACTGTTAACAACCTTGGTTAAGATACGGAAGGCTACCTGCAACTCACTTGCTGTCAGAAAAAACACTTTTGTACCTGTAATCTTTGCAGGTACAAAAACATTAAACATGACTGAAGCACGCTTCTCCCAGCCTGGTAACACTGAACATACAGACGATGTAATTAGCAAGCACATGGATTGTTTTAATTGCGTCTCCTCCAGTTTCCCAGTATGGAAAAAAAATTATGACACTTTGCTTTGAAGCTAACAGTTCCTCAGGATTCTGGATATCTGCCTTAAAACAGTAGTGTGATGAATTGCATTTAAGTGAAATGAATTGATCAAAGGATGTATTTTAAAAGCCTCCATATTGCTGTGAAGGAGGAGGGTCTCTAGGTATTGGGAATATAAGTTTTCTTGTTAAGGTATATGCTGGTAGGGGCATCTGCTTCTTCGTGCCTAAGCGGTCAACACGTCTGGCCACATCTTCATTAACTTCTGTGAGAATCGACAAAATATCTTCACCCCTAAAGACATAAGGAGAGCAAAAGTAAAAACAAAAAATACTTATTAATGAGCAGATGGCACTCCACTGAACACCTCCAGATCACACAGCAGATACAGTACAAACATTTAAAACACAAAAACCAGACCCTGTTCTCCAAATGTCTCCTCTTTTGTTCTCATTTGGGTCATATTAAAAACAAAAGACCTTTTCTTCCTGTCTTGCTTGATTTAACCATTACAGAAAAATAATGGAATAAAGTATTTTTACCTAAATCCACTCAAGAAACAGATGTTTCTGCCTTAAAGATGGAAGGTTTAGAAGATTTTACAATAAACTTCACACCCCCAGATTATCTCTATGGCACCAGCACGGTTAACATTTTACTGCATTTATGTGGCAGCGGGAAGGGAGGAGTAGCTACAGGGGTGGCTTCTGCGAGAAGCTGCTAGAAGGTTCCCCTGTGTCCAACACAACCAATGGCAGCTGGCTCCAAGACAGACCCACCTGCAATGGTGGCAGCATCTCCATGATAACATATTTAAGAAGGGAGAAGAGCTACTGAGCAGCAGCAATTGCAGCTGGAGAGAGCAGCAAGAATACGTGAGAGCAACAGCTCTGCACACTCCAAGATCAGTGCAGAAGGAGGGGAGGAGGTTCTCCAGGCACCAGAGCTGAGATTCCTCTGCAGCCCCTGGGGAAGACTGTGGCAAGGCAGGCTGTGGCCATGCAGCCCATGGAGATTAATGGGGGAGCAGACATCCACCTGCAGCCCATGGAGGACCCAACACCAGAGCAGAAGGGTGCCCAATGGAGACTGCTTCCATGGGAAGCCTACACTGGAGCAGGCTCCTGGCAGGACCTGTGGACACATGTTCAGAGGAGCCCAGGCTGAAGCAGTCTGCTCCTGAAGGACTGAACCCATGGAAGGGACCTATGCTGGAACAGCTCCTGTAGAACTGCAGCCTGTGGGAAGGATTCACATTGGAGGAGTTTGTGGAGGACTGTCTCCTGTGGGAGGAATCCCACACTGGAGCAGAGGAAGAGTGTGATGAGTCCTCAACTTGAGGGAGAAGGAGCAGCAGAAAAAATGAACCGACTGCATCCCCCATTCTCCATCCCCCTGCACTGCTGCAGGACAGGAGGTAAAGAATTCAGGAGTGAAGGTAAGCCCATGGAGAAGGGAGAGGGGAGGGATTAAGATCTGGTTTCACTTCTCAGCATCCAATTCTGATCTGATTGGTAATACACCAGATCTAATTTCACTTAAGCTGAGGCTGTTTTGCCTGTGGTGGTAATTGCTGAATGATTTCTCCCTGTCCTTATCTCAACTCATGAACCTCTAATTATACTTGTTCTCCCCTGTCCAACTGGTAGAGTGGCTTTGGTAGGCACCTGGTATCCAGCCAGGGTCAATCCATCACAAATGTAACTTCATCAGTGCAAGCAAACAAATCATCAGTCTAACTAATACTGTCCACCTCAGAACATGGGTCAGCATTCCTATGTGAATTTGCCTTTGAAGTTAAAGAGAAGGGTGAAGTTCCTCCCATTTCTTCATGGAAGAGCTAAGTAAAGTATTTACCTTGGTACCAACAGTTGTAGCTTGCTGCACAGGGCCTGAATATACCAAGCACCCTGTTGAATATGCCGGAAGGAGACATATCCGTCAATTGTGGCCATGCCTAGGAGGAAATCAGCCTCTTCAGGAATACTTTCAGAAGGAGAAAAGCTCTGTTGCACAGAAGACAAGTCTGGAATTCGTGCATCAGTTTTAACAGGGACAGCACACTGTATCTCTTTACCCTGGCATGCTTGGATAAAGAAGAGTTTGGGTTTTTCTGCCAGCTGTGGACACTGTGCTGCAGTGAAGTAGGACATGATTGTGCGGATCGATACAAGCTCCTCATCTTTCCCATAGACTGCTCCTGACTCTCCATGAGACAGAATACAGCATATAAAACAGTCCCTGTCTTTGTGATCTTGCAACTGCTGCCAAGTTTGCATGAGTTCTTTAATCTTCTCAGATGTCAGATTTGTGTAAGTCCTCACATCCAGACCAAGCCATGTGAATACTCGCTTCAGTTCTTCTGTAATTTAAAACAAAGATAAAAGGAAAAACTGAGGCACTAGTAAACAATTTTCTGAAGTCACTATGCAAACTAATCTGAACCAGGAAAGACCTTACACCTTCTGCAGATTCACCCTTATACTATACAAAGGGTATATATATATATATATATATATATATATATATATATATATATAACCTTTAGTATCAAATAAAGGTTAACTGCAATAAAAAAAGATGGCATCGGGTCAGAGTTCCTGGCTATTTCTATAAAAGTTTCAGAGAATATAATGACATTTTATGGTGTATAATGACATACTAAGTGAGCTCACAAATGACACTGGAAAATATGAGGAATCCCCTCACCAGAGCTTGTTTAGATCTTTCAAAACCTTCCTCACATCATTACTTCCCAGTTGCAGTTCAGTGACACTAGTATTAGAGTTTCATACACAATAGATAAATAAAGGAACAGAATCAAATAAGAAGTATGCACAGAGTTGCTCGACTATGGAATTTTGCATTATATGATGTAGAATGATGGCTTACTTTAGTTTTAGTTTTTTATTATAGTTATAGATAAAGGGTAAGTAAAGAGATTCTCAAAATTATTCGAGAATGATCCAACTGCGTCAGAAACTGTGGTTACTTTTCCTTTAACCCTTTCTCCCCTAGGATACACAAATGACAAATTAACTTATATCAAACATTTTATTCTTTAAGAATATTAACTAAAATACAGACAATAAGAAAACAGAGCGATATTTGACAATCAACTCACATGGGGAAACAGAGACTCATCTTCCAAAAATCTCACTTCAGTAACTTACCAGCATCTTTGAAAGAACCCTTCCTTTCACTAAGAGACTTATCGAATGTAACATTATTAATAACAAGACAAAATCCTCTGTGTGGTCCATCCATTTTGTAGCTTTTCATCTTCTGCAGAAAAGAGAGGAAAAAAAGCTTACAGCCTCAATTAATTTATTCAACTTACTCCTATTTCCTTAATATGCCTCAAAATTGGCATCCAAAAATTAGAGGCACCTAAGACTGTGCACTACTTTTGAAAAGCTGCAACTCAATGATGCGTCCTTGTGTGAAAAGACACAGGTGAAGCTTCGAGCACACTCTGTCACCTTGCTATCAAACTGCAGAGGAAGGGTTTGGCAGCTGGGTTGGTCATCTGTATGGAAAAGAGAGGATTCAGCAGCCAAACTCCGCAATCTGAACTGGTGATGGGGACAGAAGTCCCCAACCGTTTCCAAGGTCATGACAATGTTTTAACTTCAGATGGGAGAGGGTTCACAATGAACCTATACAACGTTAGACATCCGAGTTTTTTCAAAAGCAGCGATGAATACGTGGAGATGGTGGTTCACACTGATCCACTGGAAAGGCATACAAGCAGAACAGAGATCTCAGAAGTGCATAAACCTGCTATGCTACCAGCTTTGCTAGGACTTAAAAAGCCACTTCCCACTCTTAAGAAAGAACATTTTAAAAACTGAAAAGTCACCAAAACCTCAGTGACCATCACCATCTCTTCAAGTTCAACCTCGGACTGAAATCAAAAACTTTCACCACTCCAGCTCCTTTCTGCTCACTACAGAGTAACACACACCTGCTTTTGTGCATTTCAGTAGAACAAAATTAAGGCAGCACTCCAAGCTCCTGCACGGCAGCAAGAAGTACCTTTGCTACAGCAGTCTAAAAAAATCAGCTGATGAAAAGATATGTTATAGCACAGAACTTCAAAATATTAAATAGCTATAAACAACCACAGCAAGTTGCTTCCTCAATATCCATGCCAGAGAAAAAAGCCAGGGGGAGAATTCAGTGGTTACACTGCTGTGCAAGGTTAATGAGTGTGCACAAGGCTTCTAAGAAGGGATCTCACAAAAGAGGTATTTTCTGCTGTACCAAGACCTATGTTTTGCTGAGGAAGATTGTTATAAGCCTGCAGTAGCTTACTAAAAACTCTTGCCTTCTTTGATTCTTCTCGCTAGGTCTTTGCATACTACCCCTTGTGACTTCATTTCAAGATGCTCTGAAGCTTTTTCTAAGCCAGATTTGGAAAGAGAACTATGAAGCTACATTTTTATCTTGCACATTCTGCTGCCATCTCCAAAATGCACAACTTCAGAAAATGCCAATGTTTTGCCTGTAACAGGAAGATAAGCGGGTGCACTAATGTGTGGATAATGTCAAAGGTATTATGTCTTTTTTGCCTCCACCACACCTTCCAATATTGGTAAGTTTCTGGTCTCCAAGGTTAAAGTATTTTCTGAAGCATTCCAGTTGATCAGACAATTCAAAAAACTATGAGACACGCAGACATCTCACATGTCCTTGCATGATCAATGTCATTACACACCTAGACCTCACACACTCAGGTATTCAAAAAGAGAAGGCTTTAAGAGATTGTCTCAAACCTTGGATTCATTTTCTGCATTGCTGAGCTCTCTAGGTGGCTCCAGGTTTATTTCAGAGAAGCCTTGTGTAAGACAAGCTGCTTTGTTATCTAGAAAAACAAACAAACAAACCCATCAAACCAAAACAGCACAGGTATTTATGAAGAGAAATCCAGTATGGGTGGATGTAGCAAAAAGGAGTTCAGCTATAATAAATACAGTATTTTTTGTATTTGAAATACTTTTTCATTGAAAGGAATAACTCCTCCATACAAGATAGCATCATTATGTCCAAAGGGCCTAATCTGAACATGCCTCCTGTTATTTTTATTATATGTATTATTTTTGTGACAAAGGCAAGGTTTCTATTTGTATTGGTATTGTGGAAAAAAGCATCCATGGTATAAGGATAGACCCTGAGACATTCAAATTAATTTTTCATTTGGAAATCAGCTTAGAAATAAACTGTCTTGTAAGAAGGAACTGCAGTGTTACTACTGAAGCTCCTACTAGAGATCTACTTTGTTCTGTTTTGTTCCCAAATCACTGATACCAACTCTCAGACTGACTTTCAGAGAAAGGCTGCATTGACAGAGCTGCGAAGAGAATAAGAGTTGACAGATGTTATACTGCTACACTTTGCAGCTGGTCTATCTGATGTGGAGTCACAAAGACAAATGCAAACTACTCACTGTTATTTGTACAGAATCTTTTCAGAGAGCTGATCCAAAAATGTAATTTTATTTATAGCTGCTCCATTTACTTCTCCTTCTGAATGCCCTTAAATGCTTGTCTCCTTTTGTACAATTCATACACTACTTAATGCGTTCAAAACCATCCATCTTTAAAATGCAACACTCCCAAGCTCATCAACGTAACAATCTACACAGCAACAAAAGTTAGAGGTGAAGACCTGCACCCAAAAAATTAACATCACAGTTTTATAAACAATTGGAGTGTCCCATTCTCTTGTCCTCCCAGGGATATTTAAACAGAAAACTTGTTTTCTGTTTTCAGGAAAGAAATAATGTCTTTGCTTCTAATCAGACCAGCCGTTATTTCACTTTCCAGGAAATGCATTAGCTTCTAGTAAGTGACTGGCAAAATACAAAGGATTTGCCAATTTTCGCTTGCCTCTTTTATGTAAGAACTGAAATCCTTCAAATCTATATGTGCAGGAAGCAAAACAGCCTTCCAAGAAGACAGCAGGGTAAGCGTGTTGCATTTATCCAAATGCTAGCAATTTCCCAGAGAAAGTAAAGGGATGCAACATTAAGCAAAGAAAATAAAAACGAAACATGCTTTCAGAAATTCTTACCATTGATATTAGAACTGATAGATTTGATCGAAGTCTCCTGTATTTTGAGTCGGGGGAATATCATATTAAAAACCATTATATGTAACAAGTTTTCATTGCAATTTAAGCAAAATAGGCTTAATACAAAGCTTTTTAAGTAAAAAGTAGGGAAAATACTGAATTCCTAAGAATAGTAAAGCATTTAATAATGAAACTACAAAAGACTTCCTAATTACAGCAAATCTCACAAAGCTGGAAATAACTATCTTTTTTCTGAAGGACAAAGCGAAACAGTGAAGAATTTTCTTTCGCTTCCAAATCATCCTCTCACTCTAGGTATACACAGTCACTATAAACAAAATAAAGGTCCCAACATTGTCCTATAACAATTCTCTTGGATAGTGAATTCTATAAAAATACAGAGTTCATAGAATTCTATAAATTGTTCTAAGTAGAAACATCTTCCAACAGTGTTGATGGTTTATTATACAGCATGGAAAAAAAATGTATGAGCTCTCACAATTTGAAGACAAATCAAACCCAATTATCAGGATTATGGAAACACACACTTACTCTTTTAAAATTCTTTTAAATCTATGCTTTCTTAATAAAACTACATTTATTTTCTTACTGTGCCAAGTGCCATGCATGAAGGCTTCCCCAAACCCTGGGGACATGTAGAGCAAATGCAGCTGAAAGCAGAAGTAATGCAAACCCTTCTAATATGAAATAGCTCACTTTCCTCAGCCCCTGTCTACTAGAACTTCACTGCTGGGAAGTATCCTTAGAAAGATCACTGGTTTTCCTCATCCACAGCTGGACTGACACCCCCTCCTTTTCCCCTAAAAAGAGATCAGTTATAGCCCTGATAAGTTTTCCAGTGTGATTCCTCATGCTGCAAGAGGGGTTTAACTGAGTAAGGACTGGTACACTGAAAAACTGGGAGTAGTAATGCTGACCCTAAGTCAAGGATTTTTCAGTTTCCCATGCTCTGCCAGCGAGAAGGGACACAAGAAGGTGGGAGGGAGCACAGCCAAGACAGTTGACCTGAACCAGCCAAAGGAGTATTCCCTAGCCTAGAACATGAAGTTCAGTATATAAACTGGGGGAAGTTGGGTGGGGAGTTGTTGTTCAGGAACGGGCTGGGCATCAGTCAGCAGGTGGTGAGCAATCATACTGTGCATCAGTATCTTTTCTCAGGTTTTATTCCTCTTTCTCCTGTTATTATTGTTATTTTATTTCAATTATTAAACTGTTCTTATCTCAACCTATTGGTTTTACCTTTTTCTGATTCTCCTCCCCATCCCACAAGGCAAGGGGGAGAGGAGGGAACAAGTGGCTATGTGGTACGCAGTTGCCGGCTGGGGTTAAACCACGACCCACCACCAACTGACTATCTCATTCTCTAGAAGGCCCCATCTAGCCTTTTTTTCTCACTCATCTCTCTTTTTAACATCATTTTTCCCCCCTAGCTGCACATGACCAATAGTATTTTTGGCTTCCACTATTTGATACTATATGCAACTGTATTTCTTACATGCTGAAAAAATATGCTTGTTCTGTTCCTAAAACAAGTAAGAAGATTTAGCAAAAACACAGCCAGTATGGTTTCAAAATAAAGGCAAAAAAAAAACCCACCCCTTAAACCACTAAAACCCAAGCTAGCAGTATGTACTGCAGTGTACCTCTGAGAAAGGGAATACTTTGATGTCTCCAGTGCTAGACAGTGAAATTTCCTCAATGGGCAGAGTGTTCTCCTGCTGAGGCAGAGACACTAAGAACAGAAAGAGACAAAAAGAGAGAAGACAAGTGCCTCCTAGTTAAACCAGTATGAATCTGCACATTAGGCGAATGTGTATCAATGCTTAGTGAGAGATACATTAAAATAGAAAGCAACTTTGAAACACGCTCAGAAAGCATGTGGGAATGGAACTCCGGAAACACTGAGTGCTGTGGGAAGCAGCTTTGTATTTCCCAGAACTTGCTTCCCAGCGCTTAAATAAATAGATCATCTTCCCCAGTATGCTTATAGTCCCTTCAGGATGCTAAATGAAGGAATATTACAAACTGCAGTATAATCCCTGACAATACATATCACACAATTAATAACAAAGCTTACCACTTCAAATACACATGCACACAGTTTGCTTCACTATCTTATTAGCAGGCAACTTCCTTGTCGCAGTGTATATTCTTATATCATTTCAATACTATTCATAGGGAAATGGAGAAGTGCAACAGAACTATAAACAGATTTTCAGTTTTCCAGCCTGTTCTGTATGTGCTGGACTGCTCTATGGGGCCTCAGTTATTACAGTATGTCCCTACTGGGATTCAGGTAGGAAGTAAAACAGGCTAGAGACTGTTAAGACAAATTCGTGCATGAAGATGTGTGATCCCTCTCTAGCTCCTGTTCCAGCAATCCAAACATAGGACCTTGAGGTTCAGTTGCCCAGGCCCTTCTAGTGCTTCTTGAATTTTAGTAAATGTACTTCCCAACTCTGAATTTCTCACCTTTTGCCCTTTTGTAGCAGTTTACTCTTTCCAGGAGATTGGGTGAAACATGCATACAGATTTCCTCCAGTATCTGTACATTGTTCTCAGTTAAAAGGCTCTGTTTTTCCAATGAAATCAGCAATTCCAGAGCAGACTGACAGCCAAAAAGAGAGAACAAAATACAGAATATGGTTATTGCTCCTTAGAACTCAAAACCTACACTAGTATCTGCTTTGCTTCCTACCAACAATGTCCCAAGGGTCAGTTTTACCTCACTGTGGGAGGCGGAAATACTGCTCCATGAAAAGTTACAGGTTGTGTTATTATTTGGTATGGCCTTGTTCAAACAGATTCACCCAAACCATTTTAATGACTCTTGGCTTTAAGAAGGCTTCATTGCTGTGAAATGGTACCAATGACATACAGAAATGCATCTCCTTTGCAGATGGCTCAAGGCGAATGAAGATTTGATTTGCCACCCTTTCATGATCTGTGGACTGCTAGTGACTGACCTTGGCACAAACCACCAAATTCCATACTTATCTGTCAACAGAATCCTCCTTGCTAACCCTGTAAATACTGACCAGCCTAGCTGCAGATTATGCCCTATTCCGCAAAATACTTTTCTCTTCATCCTTTTCCTCGTATTCCCCCCTGCTTCTTCTATTCTCACCATATACATATTTGTCTCTCTTCACGTACCAGAGTTATCCATCGCTTTGGAAGACACTTTTTCAGGAGGAACATGATATCCTTCAACATGTCATTGGTAATGTTCTCTGACAACTCATACAGCATCTGCCTGCAACAGAGATCCAGTATGATAAAAGCAGAACAGAAGATGGTATAGAAACTAAAAGCTATCCGAGAAGTTAAAAGTGGAAAGGGGAAAGTGTGGTATAGATGGAAGTAATGGAGAGAGCAGAATCCCGCTGCAAGCTTACCTGTAAGGAGACACTCTTCCCTTCTCATGCAGACATTCCTGCACTTTCTCCTTGGTATAACCAAGCTTCTTGAGCAAAGAATGACATTTAATTGTGTATAAGAGTTCAGCTAGTAGGAAAGTATCTTTCTCGTTCAGATATTCTTCAGCCATAAGAAGCTCAAAGATGTCCACTGCTGACTTCACCCTTTCTAGTTTTCTGAAGGGGAGAAAGTCAGTACAGAGAAATTTTAAAGCTGCTACATCTTCAGCCACCAGACTTTCATCAATGAACAGAAGCTGCTGACGGAACTTCAAGCTGACATCATCCTCCATGTTGCTGGAACCAACGGTCTCCTTAACAGAAAGCAGAAAGCAAACGTTAGTAATACTTGAATCTTCAATACAATAATCCTTGTAATATGATTTCATCCAACACCTGTTTGGATGAAATTCTCTGCAGAAAGGGAGTTCTCTTTTAAATAAATTTGAAACTTATTTCCTTCTCCAAACACAAGACAACAACAAAGACCAGATTTGGTCTTTGAACAACCCAGCTCTAAATTTGAAGTCAGCCCTGCTCCAAGCAGAAAGCTGGGCTACATGATCTCAAGAGGTCCCTAGGTTCTATTGTCTCCCATGTTCACATCTTTGCTTCTTCCTATTGTAGGTGGAAAGAGTGCTTGCAGTTACTTATTACAGCTCTCAGCGGAGAGAGCAGTGGTTCACACTTATTCTCTGATCTTCAGTCCGAGGGCTCATTCTTTTCTGGCTGTAGCAGGGAGGTGTTCCTCTGTTACAAGGCTAACACCCAAGAAGGCTCCACACCATGAAGCTGTGGAACATCCAAATACTCCCAGCCATATCTTGCTACCAGACAGTATTTCACATTTGGCATAAGAATACCGTAGAGACTCCCTTATAAGTACGTGAACTAAAACCTAACAGCATTCAGCACTCAGTTTCAGGATTCCTGGGTTCTGTCAAACCTTGTTTTCATAATTGGGCATCTGGACTCAAGGATTATATCTTCTATATGCCTCTGAATGCAAAATGCAACAATCTCTTCTCTGTCCTGAAGTCACAAGTCAGAGCCTGTGCACCAAAAAAATGTCAGACTGCTTTTTCCTGTACTTGGTCTCCCATAGCTCAATAATTGTTCTTCACATTCCTCCTCTACTCCTATGAAATCCCATGTGTAGTTACACCCTCTTCACTTAAGCTGCTATCAAAAAGGTTCAGATCTCAGCCTGTTAGCTATATAGAGAAATTATATAACTTCCCAGTAAATCAGACTTTAAATTTGTTCACTTAAAAGCTACTTCAAAACCCTATCTACATGCTTTAATGAACTACATTTAGTAGAATAACTTAAGTTGTACTGATTCCTGACTAAACAAGCCAATATAACCCAGGTTCAAACTGAATTTTGACTGTCCTGGGTTCAGTGGTAGCAGCCATTTTTCTCCTTCTTCGTAGCTGGTGCAGTGTTTTCAACTTTAGCCTTAAAACAGTGCTGATAACACATCAATGTTTTTAGTTGTTGCTAAGTAATGTCTACTCCAACCAAGGACTTTTTCAGTCTCATCCTCTGCCAGGGAGGAAGGACACAGGAAGCTGGGAGAGACAGGACACCGGACCCAAACTAGCCAAAGCGGTATTCCATACCTCAGCACGTCATGCCCAGTATATAAACTGGGGGGAGTTACCTGGAGGGCCCAGATCACAGCTCTGGGCAGGCTGGGCATCAGTTGGTGAGTGGTGAGCAGTTGTATTCCCTTTGCTTGTTATTTCCCTTGTCATTATTATTATTGGTGGTAGCAGCAGTGGTTTGTGTTATACCTTAGTTACTGGACTGTTCTTATCTCAACCTGTGGGAGTTACATTCTTTCAATTCTCCTCCCCCTCCCTCCCAGAGGAGGGGGAGAAAGAAGGGGGAAGTGAGGGAGCAGCTGCATGGCTCTGAGTTATCGGCTGGGCTTAAACCGTGATAATGACAATTGAGAATTCAGAGTAAATTACTTCAGTTGAGTAAAAAAAAAAAAAAAATTAAAAAAATTAAGAAAACAGGGGCAAGTTTCATTGTAATTTCATACTAATTTCATGTCAAATCAAACTGAAGCAAGATCCAGAACTAAACACCAAGCTGGGTGGTTTGGTAGATATGCTGGAAGGGAAGGAATGCCATCCAGAGGGACCCTGACAAGCTTGTGAGGTGGGCTGATGCCAACCTGATGAAGTTTAACCATGACAAGTGCAAGGTCCTACACCTGGGTCAGAGCAATTCCAGGCACAGCTACAGGCTGGGCAGAGAAGAGATTCAGAGCAGCCCTGCAGAGAAGCACTTGGGGGTGGTGGTCAATGAAAAAAATGAACATGAGCCGGCTTCAGTGAGTGCTTGCAGCCTAGAAAGCCAACCGAAATCCAACACGATCAAAAGCAGCGTGACCAGCAGGTCGAGGGAGGTGATCCTGCCCCTCTACTCTGCTCTCGTGAGACCTCACTTGGAGTATTGTGTGCAGTTCTGGTGTCCTCAACATCAAAAGGACATGGAGCTGTTGGAACAAGTCCAGAGGAGGGCCACGAGGATGATCAGGGGACTGGAGCACCTCCTGTATGAAGATAGGCTGAGCAAGTTGGGGCTGTTCAGCCTGGAGAAGAAAAGGCTGTGTGGAGACCACTTAGCAGCCTTCCAATATCTGAAGGGGGCCTATAGGGATGCTGGAGAGGGACTCCTCATTAGGGACTGTGGTGAGAGGACAAGGGTAGCAGGTTCAAACTTAAACAGAGGAAGTTTAGATTGGATATGAGGAAGAAGTTCTTTACTGTAAGGGCGGTGAGGCACTGGAATGGGCTGCCCAGGGAAGTTGTGGATGCCCCATCCCTGGCAGTGTTCAAGGCCAGGATGGACAGAGCCTTGGGTGGCATGGTTTAGCATGAGGTGTCCCGGCCCATGGCAGGGGGGCTGGAACTAGATGATCTTAAGATCCTTTCCAACTCTATTCTATGAGTCTATGATTCTAATTCCTTCGGAAGAGTTTTCAAGCCTGTGTTCCTGCCATTCTTGGAAAGAGATTTTCATTCCAGACACTGCAACACCCTCTGTACATGTCCTGCGTTTACCAGCTGTCTGTAACCTCTCTTCCCCAGCTCTGCACTGAGGGCAGGCTGGGCTAGCCCTCTCTCCCAGCACTACAACGAAAAGAAACATTGCTCGCACAGGTGCACGTCCCCTGCTCTGCTTACTGTTAACACTGTTCTTAGAACTCTCTACCAATTCATGCATTTGTAAAACACACGGTAAAAACAAACAAACAAACACAACAACGGAGTCCTAAAGCAAAGAAACAATCAATCAATCCCTATTCCAGTAAAACAACTTGATGCTAAGTACTAACACACACAGGGCCCAAGATCTACCTGCTCCCTAGGTTTGCTGCGGCTCACCCTGGTATTTACAGGTAGAGCTAGCAGCACATTAGCAGACAGAACATTAACACACAGAAAAATGATGGATCAGCGTTTCCGATTCATGTTTTGCAATATACCCAGGAAAGAAAACCACATAAGTAATAAGGATTCTGAAAGTAACTATTTTTTTTGTTTAAAGTTTGACTGATTGGGGCGCTCCCAGGCGAAAAGATTTCAGAATACACTAAAAAAACACCAAAAAACCAAACAAAAAAAACCAACCCGAAAACAAAAACTAAGGGCACAAGGAATGTTGAAGCCCAGCCCCACAACCAAGGGGAGTACTCGGCTCCGGCCCCGCGGGCAGCCCAGAGGCAGACACGCAATACTGGACGGAAGGGGCGAGGTTTTAGATTCGGGAGCTGAAACCTTCCTTCATTCCCTCTTTACTTCAGTCCCCCCTTTCTTACCTCCTACGTGAATTTCGACAGACACCGTCCCCAGTCCCAGCAGCTACCCTAGGGGCAGCGCTCAGCACTCCCCCGTTTCTTTCCCGGTCAGTCGGAGAGGCACGCCCAAGTGCTGAGTCATGATCCCGCCACTCCCTGCGGCGGGGTGCTGAAGCCTGCCCTCTGCCGAAACCAGGACTGTCCGCGTCACCAACCCGGGACCGTGCAGGACGGAGGCGGGATCCCGGTGGAGGGGCGGGAAGTGGGACAACATCCGTCTGGGAAAGGAGCTGGGCGCCCCTCCGCGGAGGGTTACACACCGGTGCATGTGATGGCCGATTTTTGTCTCCCCGCCTCCCTCCCGCTCACGGGGTACCGGCCAGGCCCCTCAAAGCACTGGGTCTCAGGGTTTGTGAGCTGCCTGCCCCCCCCCCCCGGCCGAGGGACTTCGCCGAGTAGTCTGAAAAACAGCCACCGACAACGCTTCCGGGACGAACCCAGCAGCACTTCCGCCGTCAAGCGGCTTTAAAGTAGGCTACCCAACAAAAAGCTAACCCCCAACAAAACCCCGGTAACCCCGGTTGTGGCAGAGCTTTTTTCACTGACAAAGCATTTTGAGAGTACTGCGTGTATGAGAGGCCTTCAGTGCTGTTTTTATGCGGGTGTGTCCCCCCCACACCCCTGCTGCAGCGTAAAGGGAGGCGGAGGAAGGTGATGAGAACGGTATAGCGGCTCCTCGGAGCTTTCACCACCTCGCGCCTCATCTGTGTCCCGCCATACCCTCGGGTCAATGAAGCCAGAATGGTAATGGAGTCTCCTTGCTTTTGCCAAAGAGCTCCTGTCCAACACACCAACAATGGCCGAGTTGTCTGCTGAAAATAAAAGGCTTGCTGGCTTTTATTCAGTCAGCTCATTTTTATAGAGCTGTAGAACTTCACAGCCAAACTTAACGAGCTGTAGAGGTCTACAAGATGAGTCGACCAAGAATTTCAAGAGTTGTTCTGCGACCTAAGAGACAGGGACAACCAGTCTGACTGCATGCACAGATTTTCTTCAGAAACTCGGCCTGAAGTACAGCATTTATAATTTAGTGGTACCAGCACCAGTTTTTCTAAATCATGCTATTTCAGTAACGGCACCGATTCAAATCACATTTATGATGTTTCTACAAAACACAATACACTCTCAGAGTAACAGATTTTAAAATGTAGCAAAACCAGAAAAGCACAATGCACAAAACCAGAATTCCTAAAAGACTTGTGATGCCTAATTCAGAATTCTAATACAGAAGCTGAAAAAAAGACATTTCTCCAAAACAGCCACAGAAAAGCTGTCGAGTAATTCAGTACAGGAGATGTTGTTTAAAAGGAACATAGTCAGACATACAGCAGATCATCCACACAGATGGCGGTGCTTCTCAGCAACATCATCCTGCACGTCAGAAATTTAAAACTCTGGATATCAGAAAAGAATTCTCAGAAACTGTTATAAAAAACTTCTCTGACTCAGGTCTCTGTGACAGGAGTCACTGTTACGTTTTATGCAGAGTTGAAAAGGGAGATCAGACACATAGCATGCTCCTTCTACAACTGTCAGCATTGTAACTTCCTCTTGAACATAACTTTTCTGGATAATGAGTTGGCAACCACTGTAAGACAGACACAGTATAACAATCAGTACAAAGGAAACTGCATTTATGGCTCAGTCACGTCAATGCAGGTGGCTGAAAAAAAATCAGGCAACTTAATTCTGGTGCAAAACACCACAGAATCTCCTGCCTCATGGGTTCACCTTCTGAGCCACTGAAAGGCATCATCTATATTCTGCCAGTTCTCTTTTCTCTCTTCCATATATACAGCACATGCAGAAGTATGAGAAATTTCTACTTTAGCTATCAGAAGGCAAAAGCAATAGTGCCATAGAGCAGTGACTGACAGCCGTGTTGCAAGCACTGACAATGCAGGAGCAGAAGCGTGACTTGTTTTATCTTGTTCAACAACTGATATGTCTGAAAACTAGACATTTTGGTAGTCTGTGACCACAAGCATATCACTTCTTATGTTCCTGTGCTAGCACCCTAAACTCATGATGGATCCAGAATTATTTTTCCCCCCCTTCCTTTGGCTACTGAATGTAAGTTTTGATACCACTCAACCACTCTATCTGCAATACACATACAACTTGATGCAACCTATGCCTTGCGTCCAGTCACCCTACATACTCAAATTTTAGGTGCACAGTGCAGCAATGTGTACAAAGTAATACAAAAACTTATATAAAAAAAGTTATGGGTGAAGTGAGACAACTGGCATCACGAAATTCCTGTATGTTAATAAATACTGACTTCAGCATTACTTTTCACTATGCAGCAAGTACAGGGAATCAATCTACCCACATGCTACCCTTGAAAGAGGTGTCGAGGCAATAAATACTGCTTAGAGGAATGATCATAGAATGAGTAAACTGTGATTTAAACTGTGGTTTAGGAACCTAATGAGGGTCAAGACATCAGCGTAGAAAACAAGGATCTGACATCCATGAATGCTGTGCAATACATTATATGTCCCCACAACTCTTTTGTCATTAAGAAGGCTGTGACCACTTCTAACCCAAGTAGCCATGCACAAAGAGACTCCCTTTTTCACTGCAAGGGTTATTTGCAGGAGCCTCAACAGTTTTCAAAACAGCATTTCATTATGATTTCTTAAGGGGTCATGCACTAAGGTGAAAAACACATACACTTCATAACCCCCAAAACTACATAGTCACAAAACTGTCAGAAACAGAATATATCCTATTGTTAATATTTTACGTAAATAGTTCTATTTAGTGACACTCAAAAAAAAACAAACCCCAAACCACCAATGTACAAAGCCCACCACATCATTAGATCCTTTAAGGACAGCTTCTATTGTTCTTACTTTCTCCCTTATCTCCTTTCTCCTGTTTTCTTCTTTCTCCTTCCAGGATTGATGCTGTATTTCTCCTCCAAATCTTCTTTTCCCTATTCGTTCTTCTCTTGGTTCTCCCTGCCATTCCCCTTCTTGTTCCCAAATGAAATTTCTGTATTTCTTTCCCTCATCTCTCTGCCTTCTCTTTGTTCCATTCTCCCTGCTTTTGGTTGTCTACAAGGCAGCAGAAGTGCTGATCACATGCAAAGGCTAGTAAGGGAAATGGGAAAAAGTGAAGTTAATTTATGAAAGACATCACATTTATTAACATCACATTGATACATATGGTAACTAGGAATCATATCTTATTTCTACACCCACAGGAAATATTTGTTTCACCGTTAGTTTCATTTGCCAGCCACTCCAGGAAGTAACTCCTAAGAGTCAAAATCTGTCATTTTATAATCCTTCTCTTACCCGATAAAAAATTAGCAAGGTATAGTTTCAAAGTTAATTTGTTCTTTAGTCTAAGATAATGAGTTATTAAATATTCAGGGTTAGAAATGAATGTTATTTTTATTACCTGTCACATATAATATAGACCCTTCTGTTGATGCAGTGCAGTAAGTTCTCTACTTGAGTGTGTGGAATACGTATGAACGTAGTTTTAAGACACAAGTATTTTTTAAGCCAGAAGCAAGATGGCACCAGTTCAAGAAAAAGATCAGTTTAATGGGCCCTTTCTTAGAAAACAGTAAAATGGAAGAAAGACCTGACCCCTCTTCCTGCCCCACTGTGATGCATTTATTTCCACACCTAAATTATAATGAAATTTGATTTAATATTTTTGCTTTAATGTTCATAGGGAACAAGCTTTTAGAGAATGTCTGAATTTTCCAACAAGTTCTTTTCTGTTCTTCCTCCTATGCCTGTGCCTACATAAAATTTCAGTTACACAAACAACACATTGAACTCTGTCTGGGGACAGGTGAGCAGTCAACAGAGAGTTTGTGGGTCAGGGTTAAAGGGAGAACAGTGATGGGAGACATTATTGTGGGGATCTGTTACAGACCGCCTGACCAAGAGGATTCTGTGGATGAAGCACTCTGTAGACAGATAGGAATAGCCTCATGCTCGCAGGCCCTTGTTCTCATGGGAGACTTCAACCACCCTGATATCTGTTGGAGGGATGCTACGGCCCAGCACAAGCAATCCAGGAGGTTCCTCGATTGCGTGGAAGACAACTTCCTTCTGCAAGTAATAGAGGAGCCAACAAGGAGAGGTGCCATGCTTGACCTCGTCCTCACCAACAGGGAAGGGCTGGTTGGAAATGTGACGCTCCAGGGCAGCCTTGATTGCAGCGATCATGAGATGGTTGAATTCGAGATCCTCAGGACAGTGAGAAGAGCGTGCAGCAAGCTCACTGCCCTGGACTTCAAGAGAGCAGACTTTGGCCTCTTCAGGAACCTGCTCAGTAAGGTTCCATGGAATACACCCCTAGAGGGCAGGGGGGCCCAAGACTGTTGGTTGATATTCAAGGATCACCTGCTGCAAGCTCAGGAGCGATGCATCCCTACTAGGAGGAAGTGCTGCAGGAGGGCCAGGAGACCTCCTTGGATGGATAAGGAGCTGCTGAGGAAAATTCGAAGGAAACAAGAGGCTTATAAAAGGTGGAAGCAAGGACAGGCGGCCTGGGAAGAATACAGGGATGTTGTCCGGGAAGCTAGGGACCAGGTTAGGAAAGCTAAGGCCCACTTAGAATTAAACTTGGCTAGGGATGTTAAGGATAACAGGAAGGGATTCTATAGGTACATTGCAAATAAATGACAGGCTAGGGACAACGTGGGCCCCCTCCAGAAGCTATTGGGAGAACTGGCTACCCTGGGTTTGGAGAAGGCTGAGGTTCTCAATGACTTCTTTGCCTCAGTCTTCACCGGCAAATGCTCTGTCCATACCACCCAAGTCTTGGAAGGCAGACGCAGGGACAGTGAGAATGAAGACCTTGGGCCCACTGTAGGAGAGAATCTGGTTCGAGACCATCTTAGGAACCTGAAAGTATACAAGTCCATAGGACCTGATGAAATCCATCCGTGGGTCCTGAAGGAGCTGGGAAATGAAGTTGCTAAGCCACTGTCCGTCATATTTGAAAAATCATGGCAGTCAGGTGAAGTTCCGAATGACTGGAAAAAAGGAAATATAGGGAACTGATGGACAGGGGTAGTGCAGTTGATGTCATCTACCTGGACTTGTGCAAAGCGTTCGACACTGTCTCACATGACATCCTTCTCTCTAAGTTGGAGAGACATCAATTTGATAGGTGGACCACTCGGTGGATAAAGAACTGGCTGGATGGCCGCACGCAAAGAGTAGTGCTCAATGGCTCAATGTCCAGCTGGAGACCAGTAACGAGTGGTGTCCCTCAGGGATCGGTGTTGGGACCGGTCTTGTTCAACATCTTTGTGGGTGACATGGACAGTGGGATTGAGTGCGCCCTCAGCAAGTTTGCCGATGACACCAAGCTGTGTGGTTCGGTTGATATGCTGGAGGGAAGGAATGCCATCCAGAGGGACCTTGACAAGCTTGTGAGGTGGGCTGATGCCAACCTGATGAAGTTTAACCATGACAAGTGCAAGGTCCTACACCTGGGTCAGAGCAATCCCAGGCACAGCTCCAGGTAGGGCAGAGGAGAGATTCAGAGCAGCCCTGCGGAGAAGGACTTGGGGGTGTTGGTCGATGAAAAAATGAACATGAGCTGGCAGTGTGCGCCCGCAGCCCAGAAAGCCAACCGTATCCTGGGCTGCATCAAAAGGAGCGTGACCAGCAGGTCGAGGGAGATGATCCTGCCCCTCTACTCTGCTCTCATGAGACCGCACTTGTAGTATTGTGTGCCATTTTGGTGTCCTCAACATAAAAAGGACATGGAACTGTTGGAACAAGTGCAGAGGAGGGCCACGAGGATGGATCAGGGGACTGGAGCACCTCCCGTATGAAGATTGGATGGGAAAGTTGGGGCTGTTCAGCCTGGAGAAGAAAAGGCTGTGTGGAGACCACTTAGCAGCCTTCCAGTATCTGAAGGGGGCCTATAGGGATGCTGGAGAGGGACTCCTCATTAGGGACTGTAGTGAGAGGACAAGGGGTAATGGGTTCAAACTTAAACAGGGGAAGTTTAGATTGGCTATGAGGAAGAAGTTCTTTACTGTAAGGGTGGTGAGGCACTGGAATGGGTTGCCCAGGGAAGTTGTGAATGCTCCATCCCTGGTGGTGTTCAAGTCCAGGTTGGACATAGCCTTGAATGGCATGGTTTAGTGGGAGGTGTCCCTGCCCATGGCAGGGGGGTTGGAACTAGATGATCTTAAGATCCTTTCCAACCCTAGCTATTCTATGATTCTATAGCATGAATTTTTGGGCTACGTTTCCCAATTCAAAGCTGTAATAAAAGTATATGGAAACTTTTTAAAAGAGGACAGTATAGCTTATGAAGTGGAAAAAGTATGGCACGCACAAGCTTGCAATACAGGTGAGTTACTTTTCTTAACTGTGCAAAAATTTCTTTTTCTCACAACTGTGTATGTAACTTCCTAGAGTTAACATGCAAATAAAATGAATACAAAATAAAAAGAGCTGAATATTTAATCATAATAATATGTACTTTATATATACTACAAAATAGTACATTAATATAAATAAATATATATGTTAATAATAACATTTTATGTGGATGGTTAAAAGATTGTAAGGTAAAACCTATTCAGTGGGTTTCTCCTCCTTGTATACTTTTAATCTGGGTCTACATTGCATAATAAGGAAGGGCTCCTAAGCACTTTTCAAACTTTGATATCGACCCTTTGCCACATAAAAGAGATTTTTAATTTCAATTATAGTCGCTACTTGAAAACGCATTTGTGGGTTGTTTTTTTTTTTTTCCTGAATGAAATTTAAGAAACATGGTTTAAAAAAGTTGATAAAACTGACATGATTCTCTGTAAAGCCAACATCTCAGTACAACATAATATTGAGGAATAAAAAAAAAATCACTGTTACTGGAGTGAATTTACTGGCCAAGCACTCCTAATTATTCTCAATATACTGACATATACTGACAGTACACAATGTACAACGTATTCTATCAATAGGCTAGCTGCTTGATAGACTTTGTCTACAATTAGAAGTATTGTTGGTGAAGTTATACATAAAAGCACACTTGCTTTTTGCTCAAATTACATGCAGCTACTAGCAAAAAAGAATCTTTTTGCAGTAGATTTGCTCAAGGAACTAGTATGCCCTGCATTAGCAAAACCCCCTTTCTGCTGGCATGACACACATGCCAGAAGGATGTATGGTGTGACTACACAAGAAACCAAGCAAGGCATGCCAAGGCCTTTTATTTTTTTTCCTGGACAAGCCACTGCATTAGGAGTATTAAAAGCTGGCAAATGGTCTACTTTAGGAGGGAAAAGAAAGCCATAAATTCGGTGACATTAAGTTTTAATACAGCTCATTGAGGTTATACTGTTATATAACAAGCAGGTTAACTAAACTTGTGTTAGGCATGTGCTCCACTGGAGAAAAAATCCTGTATAGCTTTCACTTATGTCTTTTTCAGAAGAACAAGAGCAACTTGGAGGAAAAAAAAACAAAAGAGTCAATTAATAAAGAGATACCCTTTTTCATGAGCAAAAGCAGTGAGGGTGTGGTGTTTAATCCACTAATAAGAGCAAGTGGCTGCACACAACACAGGTTCAAATATGATAAAGTGGACTTTTACAACTATACCTGATCAACAAGTGTGAATCATGTTTCATCTTCCACAATTCCTGCCAAAATCCCACATTTTTTTTAACTCTGTGATATATTACTGCAAAGCCCTCCCATATGTAGACTCATTTTCCATCAGCAGAAAACACAGTTGGCCCACAACGTGGCAGACCATCTCATTTATTAACATAGAACCGAACCTTTGTGTGCTGTGGGTAGTACTGACAGTAGTCCTAAGTGAATCACCTTTAATGCAGCAAGCAGATGGAATACGAATTATTTAAAAGACCATCTCTCTTCTTCTTCTTTTATGGTAGTCTGTGGAGGCACACAAGCCAGAACTTGTTAACAAAGAACTGGCATTGCTGGGTAGCGATTCTTTCCCAACATGTTTTCCATTATCAGGTGCTGGGGAAAGTACCCAGTGCTTTTCAGCAGCCTGCACTTGCTTGTATTTGTTTTAAGCATCAACAGAAGAACCTAGATCAGTGCACTGCTAATAGGTATGCTAAAAAAGAACCACTGAAACAATACCCCGGGAAACCAACAGGTCTACAGTTTAAAGCTCTTTCCAACCTGTTTACCTGTTGTACATGTTGAAAGATCTGTGGCAGTGCTAAATGATAGCCACCATTCTCATTCAAGCTTTAAGAACCTTCTGTATTAGAATACAAATCTAGTGCCTTAACACACTGAAATGCTTCTGAGTCTCTGGGGTTGGAAACAACAGGCACTTTAGTATGCAGTAACAATGCATAAAGTAACAGCATGCGTGAGGACTGTCTGGATCATGTTTCTGATAAGCCACCTCAGAGATATCCTTTCCAACAGCAGTTAAGTGGCAGAAAGAAAAAGTTTCTTCCTCAGTGTGTGCTGGAGCAGAAGTGAGTATTGTTGGCTTGGGTCAGCCGTCTTATTCCATTCATAGACTTTTCTGTTCAGTTCTGTATGGATATCCAATATAGAGAGCTTCCTGCAGCAACAGAAATAAAAGCTTTCTATTAGAGAATGAAGCAAGACATCATTTAAGAATCCACAAGTGAGAACACAACTTTAGACTCAGCAACGAGAAATTTTCAAATGTCAGTCCTTATTGCAGAGGTTACACCTCTAAAACCCAAGGCTGAATATGCCTTTTGGAGACAATCTGTTACAACCCAAATCACTGTTGTGATATTGATTATGCTAACATGATGATCTGTGATTTCATTACAAGGTTTTAGGGTTTGTAAAAAGGTACTAAATGTTAACGCCATAAATACCTTGAAAAACCCTCCTGTGCCATTGTTCCACGATCAAGTATACCTGTCTTAACTTATGACACAACATAACAAATGATGCTTTTCAGGATCAGACAGAATGGAACTTCAGGTTTCTCTTTCTGTAGGGTAGCAGGCTGTCACAGGAAAAGGGTTGTTTTTTTCCTCTTTTTTTTATTTACCTTTTATGAGGACTGCAGAGTATCTCAGCCAGGCAGCGCAGATAATATGAGGATGAATTTGAAGATTTTTCTAGTGTAGACACATTCACCTTGCAGTGACTCCAAAAGATGTCTGCTACTTGGGGAATAGTGACGTGCCATGGGGTTTCTGTGTTAGCTAAGATGTTCTCATTATTCCCATCTACTTCCAACAAACTAGTATGTTCTTGCTCATTGTCTGGCACAATGTAGCTCTGAATAAAAAAAAGCTTCGGTTTTCCTATGAGTTCAGGACATGAGTCTGCTCTGAAGTATATCTTTACTTGTTCCAAAGGGAATCCAGACAAAGTACAGTCCGTACAGAGGATGCTCTTAGAATTTCCACGGCTGACCAATATGCAGATGAAACTGTCGTAGTTTCTATGCTGCTGCAACCTTGCAACTTCAGTCAGTGTTTGATTCATGTTCTTCATATTTAAGTATTTGTGACAATGAACATCATAGCCCAAGCATCTGAAGGTCTTTTCCAACATATCTGAAAAAAGCAAGATGTCATTACATCACAGCACATCAAGACTCAATCTCAAGTATCTCGAATTACAGTATTTACAGTATTTCACTATTGCAAATAATTTATTTCCCAAAAATAATTAAAAAAATTAAGAGTACTTGATGTTGATTACATTACATATTTATAGTGCTATATGCATGTTGTCTTTAATATGTTTATGTACTTTGTGACAGCAAAGACACTATTATTTGGCATGTGATGTTCCAAATTCCACAGGCACTTGCACGCTTTAACTTAAGAGCCAGTATCCCAACTTCCTAGCACTTAAAATATCAGACAAGAGAAAACATTAGAAAATGCTTCACACACAACATTCTAGAAATGATAAGGAGTGATCTGGGTAACATGGGAAGTGTGTTTGACCTTTTAATGTATCAAAATTACTCTGAATGGTTATTATAGATCTACAGAACTGCACAGGCTCCCTTTCATCAGCCAAAGATGAAACTGCTGCAGTCAGTTATACTTCTTATTATATAAAATGAACTTTAAGTGATGAGTTCCAAGTGGAGAATGGACACTGGAGTCTGAACTGCGAAGGAAGGGCATTTTCAGGGACAAGAAAAAAAGCTGAACAATGAACCCTTTCAAATGTATTAGAAATTAAACTGTAGATAGCCAAAATCAAGATTTAACTGTATTTGTACTGCAGGAAAATGTGCTATGCTCTGAATAACTACTTTGGATGTTTATTAATATGGGAGTGAAACCAGGTACATTATGGTTAAAATCACTGGCATTTTTTAAGTGTTCAGAGAACCACAGGACACTACTAGGATACCTGTAGCATTGTTACATTCAGAATAAACCATGCAGGGTTTCTTATATGACAGGAAACATCAAGTGCCATGTTTATGTAAAATGTCTTACAGCCACAGGAAGCTGGGCTGTTCCTGGACTTCAAAAGTTTAACAATCCCTAATTATCAGAGGCTATTTCAGAGGTAACTGGCAGCAAAGCAGAAGTTGTACTGTCACATGTGCTGATAGTGAAAACAAGGAACAGAACTTGTAACTTTCCTCAGCAAAATACAAACTATACTATAGCAAGGTGCTAAACTGGAACTAGAGAGTTGCATTACAGTTCTGTTGGTTTGATTAAATTTTGTTAAATAATTAAAAAAAATCTGGATTTTTTTATTGGAATTAGAAAGGAAAACCCCCTCTATTTTAGGCAATCAAAAATGCTCTTCAAAATTCAGATGGAAGATTCGGTATTAATACTGTTGAGCAGTTATATACTCGATGAAGCACTTCATCCTTTAGAGGGCAGTAGTACATACGCAAACAGTTAACAGCGATGAGAGCACTTTTCCTGACACACTTCAGTGTCACAATAAAAAAAAAAATTAAACCAAATAATCTTAGAGCTGATACCTTAGTTTAACAATGAATCAGAAATTATCCATGGTAAGCTTTAGATACAGCAATTTTACTTTAAGGCAAGATAAAAGCTACATGCCGCAGCTTGAGATCAGAAAGCATCTGTTTCTTCAACAGTAACCATCTTCTCCCAACAAACTTAAACTGACTTTTGAGCATTTCCACTCTACATACAAAATTTATACTTTCTTCCCCTTGACTGTTTACAAGGTAAGGGTAAAAACTGGCTTCCAAGTGGAAAAGTCAAAAGCAGCTATTTACAAAACAGAAGGTGCATTACAGTTTGAATTTTATCAGCATGTATTGAACTTTACTTTATTTACACTGAACATTTTCAATTGCTGGAATCCTTGAACATGCAGGATCTATTACTGGTTCAACTTTCTCAGATTGAATCTTGGGAAAGCTACAGACTGTAATGCATACCACAGATAGAATTCTTAACGTTCTCCCTGCCCACTTCTCTTTCTGTTCTATTTTCAGACTTCAGAAGTAGTGTTGCACAACTCTACAGAGTAGTGAATGCCTTTCTAACAATCTCCTTTAAGAAATGTCATATGTCCTGTCTCTCCTGAATTTCACTAGCACAGTAATTTATTTAAGTGAAAATCTTGCTTTCTATTCATGTTAAAACGCTGATGATGACATTAAACATCTGAGACATAGTGGTTTAACTGCTTTTGCATCCACTGCAGAAAATGCGTGGAGACGGAGGTACATTAAGACTTGCTTTGTGTGGTTTTGGCACAACAGCAGCAGGGCCATGATTTGCTAGTGTACATGACATGCCAGACACTAAACATGATCTATTTTTGTCCTTTCCAGTCAGCAGACTTCCTCTGTCACACTTACACTTTCTGTTCTTGTACAAGTACTGAAATGACTGTACGAGCTCATGAAGATCACATGCACCGGGGTTTTTAAAATTTTTATTTTATGCAATCTTTGTATTTAGTAGCAGTTATCATGACAAAGGGGTTTGCACAGTATACTGCCTGTGCAAAAGATCTGTGCCTTCTAAGGAAGAATAGGTCTAAATTTATGTCTCCATGACTACGAACTGACATAGTGGTTCCTGTTTTCTCCAATGTACATACCTTACCTGCTTTTGTACTTTGTTCCATTTAAAAAAATAATAAAAAAATCAGACCTGTCATAGTAAAACATTTTTGTTCAATAAATCAGGTCAGCACAAGCTCATACGCTGTTAGAGACAATTAACTTTATATAGGGTTTTTTTGTAAACAACGCTATTTCTACACCTCGTGTTTTCTTGAACTCCCCACACTTATATTTCCCTAGCAATCTTTTCTGCATTTGCTTTTAAGAAACAGAATTACAAGTAATAAGTAATTATTTTGGTACTGGAGCAGACTATCGTGCTACCTTTCAGATTAAGGCTGTATATCTTTCTTGCATCAAAAGGGCTGTTTGTTCTCTAAAGCTACCATAGATAGAAGAGAGAAGAATAGGAAAGTAAAGAAGCAGGCAACAGGACAGAGCAGAATGTTTGATCTCAAGAGCTGCTCTCCTGCCCCCCAAGTTTTTCAGTCTTTGGCAGGCTGTCTTTGCTTTAGTTCCCTATTGGCCAAAGTCAGCTTTTTTTTTGTTGACAACAGAAGTGAAGAAGTGTTTTAGATTTTTTGCATTCAGCAATTGCATCCTTGCTCTTTTTCTTTTTGGCCAGAGGTGATTGATGTACTTGGTAGGACATATCGAAATCAGATGCCAAGGGTGCTTCCCAGTTGCATGTAACTGACTTAAGTGTCTTCCCTGTCCCTCTTTTTCATTAATTGCAGGATTATGAATAAAATCCTGTTATTCTAATGACAAACTGTCTTGTTTTATATAATTTACAATCATCAAGCAAACATAAAAAATTTACTTTATGTATCTATGCTCTGTATACACAGCTCTTCAAAGACTACATCAATAATTTTAAGTTGGTCTATCTGCTGGACCATTAGTTATGAGAAAAAGACACACTGACAAACCCCCTTCTTCCCCAACGTCTCCTGGCTTATTACAGAACTGACAGCAAGTACTCTCTTAATTTCTACTTCAGCCTCATATTTTACAATGATTAGAGACTGGGTCTTTTTTGCTTATGCAAACATATACTTTTTAGATTATATAATCAGGAAAACCCCATATTTTAACTATAGCATGGACTATCTTGAATTTTACATGCAAATTGTTGGGCTTTTCTGGGGGTTATTTTTTGTTTTGTTTTGTGTTGGTTGGTTTGGGTTTTTTAAATTAGACCAAGAGAGAAGGAAGAAAATTCCTGTAGAGCTGCAGTGACAGTTTCAGTTAAACTGTGCAAGATGTGACAGAAGCATAGGTGCGTTATTAATAGCACATCACGTGCCTTCAGCTATTCAAAATCTGTAGTGTCCAATATGACTGCATTTCAAATCTGCAGTTCTGGTTTTGTTAACTGATTGAAAACGCTGCCTTTACCATCTCTGCCAATAACCTGCTGTATGACTGTATCTTAACTATTCTGTTGGCCTCTGAACATCCTTTTTCTCCCTCACAAAATTCAGTCTATCTCCCTTATAAGTTCTTTCATTCAGAGATTCTGTGCCAAAAACCAAACAAACATTGTCTGCAATAATTAGGATAGTTTGCTTTAACTTCAGATTGGGCCTTCCAACTCTGCTTTAGAAGACTTACTACAATTGACAGACTAGCTGATTAGGACAATACTACTCTAGCCAGGCTGCTAGAGTACATCGTATTCTTTATATTAAATTGCTCTAATTATCTGAGATTAAGAAGATAAGGAACTTCAGATTCCACAGACTTACCTGCGTTGTTCCCAATACAGTCTATTATCAGGCATATTCCTAGAGGCTGACTTTGCATTCTGTACTTATCGTCAAACACCTGGGGAATGTGAAGGACAAGTGCTTAGTATGTCACTCTCAACTTACAGACTTGATTCTTCTCTCACATTTTACAACCTCAGGTCTATTCAATTACATTGCTGTTTTTCCACAGAGTAGCTAGCACAAGTCCATCTACTGGGGTGCAGTATGTCCTATCTACACAGCAACAAAAAAAATCAGGAGACATAGGCTAATGATTTCCCCCTCCCCCCTTGTTTCTAGTACAAGCTTAATTTTTGCACCCTTGTGTTATGAAGTCTTACTACCACAATGATCCTAAAACAAAGACTAAAAAAAGCAGCTATATGGGGTGGAGAGACTTTTTAAAGACCTGGACTATGACAGCAATGATCCTCCTATAGTACTTCCAAATTAATTTCTTTAACTGTAACTGCTATTTAGATGTGAATTATAAGCTTCATATTGCCAGCTCAATAAATGTAGAGAACTTTTGTGCTCTTCAGGTGTGCAAGCAAGCACTGCTTATCAGAAAAACATTTATTTCCTTATTTAGTGGAACAACCTCCTTGTTTCTAAATAATCTGTAATGACAATACCACAGTACCTTTTCGCTTTAAAAATTACAATACTATTGCTATAGGTAATTCCCTGATTCCTGGCCTACACGGGAGGTAGTGGAAATAGCAGTCATTCATTCTTATCATTAATACCCAAAGTACGTCTGTCTTCCACCTTGAGAGCAAGGGGCAGGGAGAGAATAAAGAACAAAATTTACTGCACGCAAAGAAGCCCTGCAATTTCTAATGCAGATGGCAAGAGGTCTGACTTCCAACAAGTTTTGACTCAGCTTCCACTAATAAATATACAAGTTCTGTCTGCACATCATATGTACGTGCATTTTGCATACTCCTGCTTCTGAAGTAGCAACAAATATTCTATATTAAAACTATACCCTGCAAAAGCAAGTCACAGAACCTGTTTAAGGCTGAGGAAAATACGGGTGTACACATTGTTCTGTTTGCATGTAATTAAAAGGAAATCACAGAATCATAGAATAGTTAGGGTTGGAAAGGACCTTAAGATCATCTAGTTCCAAACCCCCTGCTATGGGCAGGGACACCTCACACTAAACCATGCCACCCAAGGCTCTGTCCAACCTGGCCTTGAACACTGCCAGGGATGGAGCATTCACAACCTCCCTGGGCAACCCATTCCAGTGCCTCACCACCCTCACAGTAAAGAATTTCTTCCTCATATCCAGTCTAATCTTCCCCTGTTTAAGTTTGAATCCGTTACCCCTTGTCCTTTCACTACAGTCCCTAATGAAGAGTCCCTCCCCAGCATCCCTATAGGCTCCCTTCAGATACTGGAAGGCTGCTCTGAGTTCTCCACGCAGCCTTCTCTTCTCCAGGCTGAACAGCCCCAACTTTCTCAGCCTATCTCAAAATAAAACAGCAAGAAAACTAAGGTAAATATCTGCTGAGGATTTTATTATATTTACATGCAAACATATGCACAAGCACGTACCTCATACGATGCTGGTCCTGATTCCTGAATGGACATACGGACTGGTTCTGCTGCAGTTAAAACATACATAAATAATCTCAGTATATAGGAACCAGTGACATTTCTTTGACACCAGATCAGCTGAAGAGAAACTTATCTAGCTCTCAACTCATCCTGACTTCTCAGTTTCTACATATGCTACTGAATAAAACACCAAAATTTTCACCTCTGTTATTTGGATTGCATTCTATATTGCTTATAACTCGAATAAATAAACAATCTCTCCTACACTGAGATAATCCAGCCAACTGCTCTTCTAAAAATCACCGTATTTGAAAGGAACTTTGCATTTCTATAAAGAACACAACACAGATGGTAAGAATCTGATATTCACTGGACAACTTCCTGGCTGGCCTGGTGGAGAGTTCACCACTGAAGTGACAAAGTTCCTACTTGAGGCTTCAATTGCACAGCTGCACTACATGACCTTCTAGAGTTGGCTAGTCAACCTCTTCCATGATCTTACTACTAAAGTATTTATTCTGCTTAAAAGCTGTGAAAGTGGAAGCCCACAACAATTTAAATAAAGTTTTAAGATCTGGCACAACAAGCAAAGCTGTCCTGGGTTCAGCAGTAGCAGTCATTTTTCTCCTCCTTAGTAGCTGGCCCAGTGCTGTGTTTTTGACTTTAGCTTGAGAGTAACACTGATAACACACCCATGTTTTTAGTTGTTGCTAAGTAATGTTTACTCTGATCAAGGACTTTCTCAGCCTCATGCTCTGCCAGGGAGGAGGGGAAGCCAGGAGGAAGCAGAGACAGGACACCTGACCCAAACTAACCAAAGGGGTATTCCATACCACAGCACGTCATGCCCACCATATAAACTGGGGGGAGTTACCCAGAAGGCCAGATGGCTGCTCGGGTCAGGCTAGGTATCGGTTGGCAGGTGGTAAGCAATTGTGTTCTCTTCCCTTGTTGTTTCCCTTATCATTATTATTATTGGTGGTAGCAGTAGTGGGCTTCTGTTATACCCTAGTTACTGGACTGTTCTTATCTCAACCTGTGGAATCTACATTCTTTCAGTTCTCCTCCCCATCCCTCCAGGAGTGGAGGAAAAGAAGGGGGAGTGAGAGAGCAGCTGCGTGGTTCTGAGCTACCGGCTAGGCTTAAACCACAACGAAAGCAAATACAAGAGCAAATCTTCAGTATTTGAGTATTTGAGTATGGAGTATTTGGGACCTCAGTTTTCAGAGATCCCAAATACTCTCTGCTGCTGACGTTATCAACTGTATTAGACAAAACCACAACTATCAAACAACAGTCCTATTGATACAATTAAATTCATCTTTTGACTTTTTTAGATTATCAAAACTCAGATACAATGGTCTTACCCAGAATAAGACTTTGTCCATTTTTTGATTTTTCTCTGTTCACATTCTGGATCTAAAATGAAGAAAAAGGTATCTTTTTCCTCTTTTGTTCAAGAATGTCCCAAAATTTAACACAATAGTTTTTTTTTTTTCTCAATAAAAACATTACATATTTTAGATTCACATATATGAGCTCACTATAATTACAAAATAACAAGGAAAAAACCCCAAACCATTCCTCCTCAGAAAAAAAACACCAAAACCAGCTTGACATGAACAGCGAGGAAAAGCTTGTTCCCTAATAAAGGAAAACAAACAAAAAAACCCTCTGAAGATATGAATTTTGTTTCCTATGGAGCAGCATGGAGGTACTTTCACTGAATTAGAAAGGAAATAATAGCAATATTATCATAATATGGAAAGTCAATGCAAACTTTCCTGTTAAGTACTCCGGAAAACAAAGGCGTTGTGGCCTTGTTGGTAAAGACAGATTGCATCACTGGTGTCTCGTATGTGAGCTTTATACATACATATTTACTGAACATGTGACAGAAATAATCTCATCATTTAGCAAAGCTAAATACTGTATGTAAGGCCACACTATCACCGTATCAGACCTAACCTAAATATAAAGAATACTACATGCAACAGGATTTGATGACTTTTCAGGTACCAAGATTAAATTTCTTAAAATAAGATTAAAACCAAATTAAAAAAAAAAAAAAATCTGAAAAGTTCTCCCTCAGCTTCAGAAGTTAAACCACTACTTTTCCTGCAAAATCCACAAGTACAAAGAGTAATATGTTCTGCAAAAAACAGTCAAAGCAAAATTTCTCACTCCCTAGAGTAGTACAAAAACTTTCTGAAGATGCAATTTTTTTTATCTCCAACAGGTAGGAAAAAATTCACAGAAGCTCTTCAGAAGGGACCTATTTTAGTCAGAAGATTTAAATCAGACCCTAAACTCAGCAAGTAACAGGAATAAGAGAAATAAAGTAAGTAGTATTTTTATTCCTAGCAATCCCTCATTCCTTAGCCTCTGCAAAGATAAATCCCCTTTCAATGTCTGCCAATATTTAGGAAAGATCTGTCTATGTATACTTACCACTGAATGATAAGGAGGATCAATCAGACTGAGATTAGGGAGAGAGGCCTGAACTGCATTGACATATACTGGCTGAGAATGAGCAGAATATATTACAGCTGAAAACAGAAACACACAGATAAATACGCCATGATATACCAACTTGTTTTATGAACCTAAATTTATCAAGCACGCAAATACTCTGACTTGTAACACATAATTTTGTCTTCAGTAAGAACACATCTGATCCTTGCTATCAAGAGTAACCAGTGGAAAATAGGATCTTACCTTCATGTTTGTACTTCTGAATCTTCTTAATCAGGTCTATCCTGTGAATGCTTCGAAAACAATTTTCTATCAGATCCAGTTGATCAGGAGCTACCAAATTTAGTTTCTCCAGGTCAATCACAAGAGCTAGAAAACTCTAGAAGAGCAAGAGAAAGCTAAACTGTCATATCAGTAATTTGTTCTCTATCAGTAAGTAACAAAACAAGCCAGACAATAACATGGGGAGTTCATAAAGGTTGTATATTCAAGAGGTAGTGACATTAGCTTCTGAAATACTAAGAAAACCATCTGGAAGGCATAAGAATTCCTGGTATTACCATAACAGTAATGGAAGCTCGAAAGTGATATTCTTAAAAAAAAAAAAAAAGGTTTTTTTTGAGGAAACAGTTTTGCATTTCCTTGCTATAAGGATGACTTGTAATGTGACCTCACATGCCACAAAGCAAGACGTAAGAAAAACTTTGGTGAATTTGCAGGACCTCTTCTTCTTTGGATAAAGAGAGAAAAAGGAAAAGAAAAAAAACCCACAAAGGAAGAAGACAGAAATATTCAGTCTTCTATGCACTGCTGTCAGGTTTTCTGAACCCCCTCTACTGAATCTCTGCTTTGTCAGAGCACTTAAATATTCAGAACACAAATGTACAAAAAAAGATCAAATTAAAATAAAACTGTTCTTTTCTAAGTGAAGCAGAGCATGAACCTAAAAAGTGACCTTGTAATTCAAGATACATTTCATATGATTATTGATTTGAGATCCTTCATATACATACTTACTGATCAGTAACACTAAAGAAAGACTTTTTTAATGCCTTCTGCATGTGAGGTTCATGCTAACAATATTCACTATAGCAAGTCTTCACTGTTCCCTCTTACTGTTTCTCATGCATCTTTCCTTGAACTGAAAAACAAAAATTGAAATAGAAGCCACTACTCCTCCACTTCCTGACTTCTGCCTGCTCCTCACAGCCTCACTACCGCTTTGCTGTCTAGCTGCTTCTCTTTTTTGACTTTAACCACTTCTCTGCTGGTCTTCCCTTGCCCCAGAGAAGACCACCAGAAAAACGTACCTTATCTTTTGCCATTTTCATACGAGGTGCATAATCTCTGAGTAGAAAAATAAGAGAACCCACTTCTTCTTTTTCCAGATTCTCATTAATCTCCACCATGAGTACCCTGGAATAAAGTTGACACATTTCTGAAGGATTAGCTTTCAGCAAGATCCCACCCTTGCCCAACTACCCAACATCTCCCATGTTCCAATCTTAAAGTACCATTTCCAATTAAACAAGAAAAAGCCAACCCTGTTCCAAGATTCAATTTTAAAATCCCTACCTCTTGCTAATCAGCACCTGCCATTACTCAGACTGACTGTGTAAAAGCTGCTGCCAGGAAAACACAAGTCTTCTTAATATTTCAATAGGGTTGAAGCGAACGAATGAGGCAACAGAACACATCTTGAACTTTCATAGCTAGTAACTACGGGGGTTTTATTTCAGTAAGAAGTTAATACAGGAAAATCTTCCTTAGGAATACATGTATTTTTTCCTGAAGCCTCACAAAGAAAATAACTGGAGCTTCTTAATTTAAGCCTCTTAAAACTACAGAGTAAAACGTACTAAGAGACACGTTCCCTGAGAAAAGCTGCACTACAAGGCTATGTGCCCAAAGCAAACTAGAAAAGAAAGTATCTCTAACAATGTTCCTCTAAAGCATCATTTCTATCTGGTGGTCTACAACCGTACGAATATCACTGGGTTTATTAACACACACAAACTTCTTAAAGATAGGTGCTTCTAATGCAATGACTAAAGAAGCTACCAAGCCGTATTTTAGGGACTAAACTTGACATATTATTTTCACTATAACTCTAGCTGTAATGCCCTTTTCTCTCAAGACCTATTTTAAAAAAGAAACAAGAAAACACATACACCCCCCAAACTCCAAAACAACTCACATTTTGAACAAAACAGAGTAGCCTTGATATCTGAAATAGATATAGTACCTGTAGTCAGGGACAAGTCTGAGACTCCTGGCGAGGTCAGCTTCCACTGTTGCCTTCTCAGTCTTCAAGATCCTCCTCAGCAAGTCAAACCTCTTAACTCTATATAACAACTCAGACAAGCCAAGCAAAGACAATTTCTCCCTCTCATTCAAAGCTACCAAAAGCTCTCTAAGGTCAGCATTGGCCAAGTCAGGAGCAAGGTCTCGGCACAGGAAAACCATCATCTCTTCTTCTTCTTCATCCAATTCTTGTTCAATCTGGTGAATAAGGGCAGCTGGCACTTGGCACCTGGTCATCACTTTGTTGCTGTCCTTTCAAAATTGCCAGCCTACTGTTTTTTTAAACAGAAAGCCAACATGACATGAAGCACGCTCTACCACAGCACTTCTCCGGTGTTCATTCTTAACTTGATTCATTTTTACATAAGCAGTTCTGTGGAAGAGAGTTAAAATGTCCTGAATCAGTGATCTGCTGCACAAGTTCACAGTTAATTCTCCTAGTTGATATATTTCACTCACGACTAAAATACCAACAGTCTACACAGGACTCCTGTTCTCAAGGGGTTCTCCCAGCTGTTCATTGCAGAACAAAAAGTATTTGGTCATACTAATCAGAAAGAAAAAGAAAAGGAAGTTATTTTAAAAGTAAAACCTTAATACAACTCTGAAAATTCCATAGGAAGTGAAAGATCATCAGCTTGCTGACGAGTGGTATTTAAAGTGCTTCTGGAAACTAGTTAAGTTCCACAGCCATTTAAGTCTAAAGCTCTGACTTCTTCCCAGCAACCATCCACCTACTACCACCTTTTCTCCCTAAAAGTCTCAAGGCATTTTTCAGGAAGAGTTTTGGGAGCTAAGAGGTAGTTTAACCACACACTGTAGACAAACAACTGCCATCACAGAATCATAGAATAGTCAGGGTTTGAAAGTACCTGAAGATCATCTAGTTCCAACCCCCCTGCCATGGGCAGGGACACCTCACGCTAAACCATGTCACCCAAGGCTCTGTCCAACCTGGCCTTGAACACTGCCAGGGATAGAGCACTCACAACTTCCTTGGGCAACCCATTCCAGTGCCTCACCACCCTCACAGTAAAGAACTTCTTCCTTATATCTAATCTAAACTTCCCCTGTTTAAGTTTGAACCCATTACCCCTTGTCCTACCACTACCATCCCTAATGAATAGAGTCCCTACCCAGCATCCTTATAGGCCCCCTTCAGATCATGCACTTACTTTGCTTTAAGTCAAAATAAAAAAATATTAACAATATATAATACTTTAACAAATTACGATTAAGTTCAGGAATGTGTGGATTTTCTTACTTATTAGCATCATTTAAAGTGATTCCAATCTGAATGAATTAGTAGGGTTTTAATTAATAGCTAGTTCCACACACCCCCTCCCCCATGTTCAAAAAGATTCAAGAACCACACAAAGAAAAAATCAACCTTATGCACGCAAAATGGCTAATTCTGAAGGTATAGATAAGCCATAGACTTCTTTTCATGTGACATTCATGTTTCACCACACTGAAAACAGAAATCAAAATTCAAACCTAGGAAAAACCCCACCCTTGTGATTAACATAATAAGGAGGGTGCTATGCTCAATTTCCACTGCCACCAACTACGGAAATTCTACCTAACCTTCTCTGATCCCCATTACCTACATGAGGAAAAATGCAATGAGCAATATGAAGACAAATCTTAGTCATTCCAAGCACTTGAGTCACTATACTGCATAGTTTTATTTAAGCCATTCTGAAAGGCAAAAAAAACCCAAAACAATTTGACATCAAACCCTAACACACCGAGAAGACTCTAGCAACTGGATAACATTTTTAAGCATTTTCAGCCTTTTATTACATATTCTGTAGGTGACAATCAACAATGTCACATACTGTGTCTGTACATCAAGAAGAACGAAACTCATCTAAAAGCCTTTTATTTTTTTAATTCCAATGCTGTTTAAATGAAAAGTAACTCCATACATCCACCTGACTTTGCTCAGAGAGTAAAGAGGAAAGAAAAAAGTGCCAATAATGTCTGTATTCATGTCATGTTATTTGCTGCAACAAAACACACAGTATTTTCCTCTCCAATGTTTCATGTATTGAGTAAAGATTTCAATGTAAAGCTTATGGAGCAGGAAGAGGGTTGAAAAAAGAAACCTAAAGTACTACACATTCTCATTTACATTCTCGATTTATATGAAATCCACAATCATTCTAAATACCTGAAGTCTAATAAAACCACCACTGTAAAAGGATCCTGCGAGATCATGTGAGTATGAACGGGGGCAGGCCTACATATGGAGCAGCAACAACAAAATCTCTATTTTTCTTATATTCAAAGAACCAGGGAAACCTCTGGCACACTGAGGGAAAATGGCCGGCGAGGGGAGTTTACTGTCACACGAAAGTTTCACAGAGGAAGAGCTCTTCCAGGAAACAGTCTGAGGGTCTCTGGTAAGGAAGTCACTGACTCTGGGGTGACTCATCTGTCCTCTTGCCCACAAAAGACGCTGGAGAGAAACCAGCTCAATGAGATAGTTCCAAAGTGCACTCACACACAGACTTCTGGGTTTAGTTAACTTTCAGATCTTCCCGACATGTATGACACTCTCCAACATGTAAGATTTTAAAGCCAACTGATTTTTCACCTACTGTACAAGAAATCGCCTGTGTCACAAGCATTAGACTTTAAGTCTACACTAACTTTTGAGCCTGGGTATTACACTGTAAACAACGTTCACAAGAAGAAACTTTTTAAGGTAAACACCCGAGAATATTAACAAGCCTATTTCCTCCTCAGACCACAAATCATTTCCATTCCACACTAAAACAGGCATCGGTATGTTCATTAGCTTCTGTGAAGCTAGTAAAGTTGATTATACTCCTATTTTTGTTACTATTTCACACTGCTCCCAGGCCTTACAGAATACAACCAAAGTCAGGGATAAACTTCCTCCTCCCTCCCCAAGGAGCAGGAAATAACAGCACACTAAAGCTTCAGGCACAAAACCACACAAGGCTTCAGTAACCTCCTGCTGATATTAACAAGCGGAGACTGGTATGCATGTACACGTCTCAAGCAGTATTACCGTTTGCTGTTTTCATGACAGCAACGCAAACACTGCGCAATACACAAATACCAATGAGATTATCCAAGGCAGAGAAGTATTAGGTCTTTCCAAGAGAAGCAGCGAAATATCTCACACTCTAAATACGGTCTGCAATGAGTCTGTAATTTCTGGCAGCATTTGTTCCTTGAGAATTTCACATATATTTCTGCAGCAGCAAAAACAGGATATAACATTCGTGGGTGTGGTTCCGATCTGGAAATCGTCTTTTGTTTTAACAACATGAGGTCATATGAAAGCCCCTAGCGAGGAGCTTACTTTGCTACAGGAGGGCACTAGCTGTACTTCCAATCTTCTCATTTATTTGAAAAGGTAGAGGTGCTGCAGTGACACAAAGGTGACTGCATTTTGAGTCGGTATCATCTGGCATTTTTCAAAGTGTTGAATGTAGAGCATGCTCCACAACTTCCACATTTCTCTATTAGGGAAAACAGGGAAATCCTGCAGTAATTCTCTCATTTCTGTATTAGGCTTAAATATTTTGTTCTCAGCGTAGACAAGCAGTGACCACGCTGATTTCTATTTAGAAACGCACTAGTTTAACACCCCAGTCTTCCTCATCAAAAAAACCGCATGCGAACTAAAATTTGTTTTCCCGTACGGTGCTTTCACAGAAAAAAAACCCAACAAAACACAGTTCCACGCAACCTTCTATCACAATTGGAAAAATAACGCGAGAGAACTCTGCTCCACAACAGAAAATGGCTCGGGCGGACCAGCAGCGTCGCCTCGCAAGAACGGTCAGGCTCCGTCCCTCCGCACCCGGCTAAGCCCGCTCCCGCTGCGGACAGGGACTAGAAAAAAATACCCGCTTCCGAACTACGCTGTGTTAGGACACCTATATTGGGGGCGCATGTTAGTGTGAGGGAAAGAAAGAGAGGAAGGTATAACGCACCCAGACGCGCCGGGGAAGTTTCTTCTACAGCAGCTGAGCAGGTCCGGCATTGGGAACAGGGAGATAAAGCAGGGGGCGGTGCCGAGAGAACAAACAACAAGCTCCTCCAGCACTTGGAGTGGTTCTAGGTTTTGCTTGTCTACACATAGAGAGGCAGAGAATTTTTGGTCCGTACCTCTTCCGACTGTTGGAGAGACCTGAGCCGCCTCTGAAAGTAGACAGCAACGCTGTTTAAGGCAGAGATCTCGCGAAGGGATAAGGGACGTGGCTTTAGCCGCCGATCATTATACATCTGCCGAGCCACGTTCACTAACCCTTAGAATGTCGTCGTGAGCCCGGACGTTAGGGATTATGCTTTCGGTTTTCATTTATAGTCCACCTCGGCATATAGAAGTCAGAGAAGGCAACGCTGCCCGGGTCAACATGGCGGCGGAGCACAAGATTGGCAGGAGAGACGTCTCATCCCGCGCGAGCGCGGCGCGTTTGGGTGTCGGTGTCGTGGTCGCAGAAAATGGCTTCCTAGTGTCTTGTGGGGAGAGCGGCTTGGCAATAGTGTGGTCGTGAGCTCAGTGTGTGTATAGATGTTTATGAGACTAGGCTTTTTATACGGCTGATAGCATGAGAGAAAACGAAAGCTTTTTTACTAGCTCCAGTAGGTATCTATAGTAACAGACGGGTTTCCAGCGAGCAATTGGGGTAAGTGTGGATATGTGTTCTCGCCAGAGTTTATAAACAAGAAAGCGCTTACTTGGCTCATGATCTGAGTTCGTTCGTAGTGAGGATAATATTGTACAGGTGCGGGAAAGTTGTGTGCTTCCCATTTTTTTATATCTTCAGTAAATTTTAAGTAATGCCTTATCCCTGTTAACTGGGTGTTGTGATGCCCCTTGGTATAAACCAGCAATTTGCATGAAGTGACTTACTCTGGTATGCTAGTATTGTGACTGGAGTTGCTCTCTTAAAGGCTTAAAATCTGAACTTGTGGGCTATGTTATATGCTGAAACAGACAAAAGTCACCTATGTGGTGAAATTAGACTCAGGTAACTTCCTGCTCAGTGGGTTTGAAAGCATTTACAAAACAGTATTTTACTTTTGTGCTGCTAAAAATACAGCAGTGGAATCGCAATACTGTGGGATTGCACACTTGTGCAAACGCTGTTCTTGGAACTGCAGGGAAAATGGGCAGAAAGTAATCACCTACACTAGGATTTGATCATGTGCTAAGTGACTGCTTTTTGTTCTAAAAAAAAAAAAAAAGCTGAATTCGTATTGAAATTGTGTGGTCAGGCTCTCACTTTAATACTAGTCATTGAAGGATAGCGCGCTATCCTTGCTATTAAGATGTAGCATTGAATAGGTGATGATTCAGAAGGAAACCGGATACCTACTGTGGGTCAATATGTACACTTTCTCCTTGGATCTATTTTATACAAACATGTTGGAGACTTGTAAAGTCTAATAGAAGCAGATGCTATAGCTGCAGGCTTATGGAAAATTCTGTTTGGCTGGTTGGTTTTGTTTTCCCCCAAAATCATAGAATGGTTTGGGTTGGAAAGGACCTCAAGATCATCCAGTTCCACCCCTCTGCCATGGGCAGGAACACCTCGCACTAGACCATGTCACCCAATGTCTCTAGCCTGGCCTAGAGCACTGGCAGGGATGGAGCATGTATCAGTGCTTTGGGCAACCTGAATAGGTGGTTGAATGAATGATGTACCAATTTAACACAGCCACTCCTTAAGCAACCAGTATACTCTCGTTTACTTCTTCACTTATTCCTTAATTTATCTAAATTTTATATGCTTATTACACAGTTTTCATAATTTTATAGGCAGTGTTTATGAATTGTATGCAAGCATTTTCATTCTTTCTGTTTCAAAGCTAAAGTACTACATTGTCTTCATTGGTAAGTTCTCATGTAAACTGAAACTGTAAACAAATATAATGTAAAACATAAAGCATACCAGTGAAGTTAGATGTGACTGGGAAGAGATGATGCTATATGTTTCGATTTAGAGAGCATCGCTTATAAATCTCTGGTTTGGACATGTCAATCTTGATATGCTTTCATAAAAGATATATTTCATATAAGATCTATTTAATTTTCTAGATTCTCCTTGTTACATAAAACAAAAAGAATTTTAATAATGCCTCTTAAAATATGAACTTTTATGCTATATATTTCAAAATCAGACTTGGTATGGTATGGGTGGAGTGCATTCCATGTGTGTATATAAATGGTGTCACTAGTTTTTCTTGTTACCTGTTGGTGTTGCTTTCATTATTATTAAAAGGCTAAGTCACTAAAGGAAGAGACTGTTTTAAAGGGTTTTTCTTTTCTGTTGGAACAATGGTAAAAATATTATCTAACTTCCAGATTTTCAGATTTCTGTTTGGCTTACAAATGAGAATAAAGAATGTATAGAGCACCTGTAAAATCAGTTCCCTGTCATACATGTCCTACCCATACATGTTTTGATACCCAAGATGAAATCAGTAAACTTAACTGGAAGACAAGCGCGAGTCCTGAGTATGTTCCGTGTAAAACCCCTTGAGGTGTACACTCCTAGCTGCATGTAGAAAATGCATTTGCATTGATGTAAATAGTCTTAGATAATAAATGCTGATCTGGCGAAGATGTAATTGTGGGATAGAAGCCTGTGGTTTGAAAGCTCAACAAAGATTTTTGTAGGAAGGTTTTCAGGAGAGATTTAAAGGCAGATTAATACCAAATGCACACAGTTATAGTTTGCTATTTAAACTGCAGCTGCCTCATGATGAGAATGGTTAAGCCCTGAAATAGGAATTCCAGAGACATCCAATTTATACTGCAAAGTAGTCACTACTGTATTGGAATAATATAGCTGCTTCTCTGTAGTTTACAAATTTGGAAGATTATGCTAATGATATAAGTATTAAGGGTAGCAAAAACAATGGATAAATCACAAGTTATCTTTGCAGGTGAACAGAAACAGGTCTTTGACTACCAATGGAGATGGGATTTCTACCTGCATTTTAGAAAATGAAGCATCATCAGTTCTGTTTTTCAGAACCTGAGATACAGAAAGAACTTCCTGATTGTGGTGTTACAGTCATATATGTTCCTCACCTGCAGGTGCCACTGCTGTTTGTGACCCTGTTCTTTGCACTGTGAAGTATCTGTGCTGGTAGAAAGGCTGTTTTAATGTAAAGATAGTAATTGCTATAGTTACCGTGAAGACAGATTTGATACAATTATTTTAATACACAGGAAATGTGATCACAGATTTTGATCATCTTAACTTTCTTCATATACAGTAGTCTTGATAGAATGATCTTGTTTTCAAAAATTACTGAGGGAATGCATTAGTTTACACAGCAGCCAAACAGGTCTAAATAAGCTAAGCAACATGCTAAGGTTCTGTAAGCTGAAAATATGATTACTGTAACTTCATATCTGTGTTCAACTGCTAGTGCTTGAAACCACAATAATGAATGAATATCTCTTCAGCTAGTGTCTGAGCTGTCTGCTGTATCAGTGAAGTGGCAGGCTTGTACCATTTAGACAGACTAATTCCGTAGGAACTTACAGCAACTTTACCTTAGACTCTTGAAGAATTTGACGTAGAACAAACAAACAAAATCCAATGAAAAGTATTCATAAAGAAGAACATGGAAGCAAACTTTTCTAACAGGAAACTAAATGGGAACAACTACAGCTCAAAGGTTTTCTATTTTTTTTTTTTTTTTTTTTTAAAGTCTTAAGCTTCTGCAACAGCTGAAACAGAGTCGGGGTGTGGGAGCAGCCAGAGTCAGCATGCAAGTACTGCTCGCTAAATTCAAAGAGCAGCTGAAGTGAGCAGCACTTATCCTTCACATCTGTTTTTCTGAACGACTATCTAAAATTCAGTTATCTTGTTTAGGCTTGGACTCAGACAGAAAACAAGCAGTGAATGCCAGCCTTTGAAAATGTGTATCCTGGGTGGGACTGCCTAAGGGACAAATATTTTGTGCAATGGACCTTACCCAGTAGGTTCTTGACTTTTTTTTTCATTGAATGATGCAACTGGATAGGGATGCTTGAGAAAGAATTAGGCAAGAAAAGTTTAGTAAAACAAATGTTTCCCCTATGAACAGTGCCTTGAGCAATGTCAGATGTGACAGATTCCACTGAACAGGGCAGCTGCAATCCCACAATAACAGATGTTGATTGGCTTTAAAAATAAAGCCCTGTTATATATTCACATGCAGCCTTCCTGAGCAAGATTATATATATTAACCCACCCCAGCCCCCATACTCTAGCTATGTTTGGTAGGACTTTAAAGTCATATGTAAACCTGCAATTTGTGACGTAACTACAGTTTCTTCACCATGGAAGTACACTATGTAATTGAGTACTGGCATTTAGTTTCTCACTTGGTTGTCTAATTTTGCTTTTCTGTTTAGTGATACCGATAGCCTGCTGTTGGGATTAAAAAAATACATAGCACACCCTTGTTAGTTTATGTTACTAATGGCATAACAACACGTACAATAGGATATTTAGCCAATTCTAATTCCTAGTGCTGCAGAGGACATACACTGTAAACAGGCTCTTTTCTCCTACAGTTCTCATCCCAGGCATTTTTAAAGTACACCAAAAGCTGCTACGTAATTTAAGGAAAAAAACAGAAAATGTGAAGCAAATTACTGCTACATTCTACTCTGCTTTGTAAATGTGGCATTGTGGCAGCAATATAATTTTTGGATATTATCTAGCAGATTATTTTGGTGCATAGTGTCTACCAATTCTTCAATAGGATTAAGTATAAGCTTTAGTATTTTCATATATATCAAAGTAGTTTCAGGTACTTTTTACAGCATAAAGTTAATGTTTCTTTTTATTTAGAGGCATAGGAGTTAATAGTAACAAATTATACTTTTAAGAAATGACAAGTCATTCATTACCACTTACTAGCAAATAATCATTATTAAACATGTAATTAATATAGTAGTTTTTCTTCTTAATTGCAACACGCTTCTCAATTTCATTTAATAGAACATTGGCAGGGCTTGGAAGAGCTGGCCTGATAGTTTGCTCTGTTCTTTAAAGGATGGTACAGAAAACCCCAAAGCATATGTATATCTTGGGCTTTTTTCCCCTGACTGAAGTTAGGTAAATTGCTCCAGCGATGTTTTTTGATCCTTCCACAAAAGTATAATAAAATCAAAGAAACATGTTTTCGGCTGTGATAGTCTTTAATATGCATAATATAAGTACAGCGTGAGAAGCATGCTTATATATGTTTCAGCTAATTAAGTTGTCATATTTGATCTTCAGTGATGGCCTCCATTCTTCTTTGGAGGAAACAGAGTATATTCAATGCCAAGAGCGATGACGAAGGCTGCAAATCCCCACTTAAGTCCTCTAGTAAAGACTTCTGTTAAGGTGACAGGTTTTGCAAAGCCACCCATGTATCTCCAGGCTTCATTACTAAAAGAAATATGAAATCAAAAGAGCAAGCTCAGTGGAGCCATTGTGATAAACATTAACAGAAATATCTTTGTTCAGGGAAAAGAAAAAAAAAAGATGAAGGTAGATTAAGGTATTTCAACTAGATACACACTGAGACTGTAACATTTCTATCACTTAAATATCATTTAAGTAACGGGAGTCACCACATGTAATATACATGATATTAACTCTAACCCTTTATGCATATAATTTGAGACACAAGTAATGCCAGCAAACAACATAATTGTAGTAAGCTCCCCATAATTATCTTCTCTTTTTAGTCCTGTTTAAAACAAAATCAGAACCTGCTAGCACAGGCATGGGATGGAATGACTGCAAAGGTTAGTCGCTGTACTAGATGGTATCTAGCATAGTTAAATCTTAAAAGGGAATATTTTTTCCAGTCATAAAAAACATCCTAATGGGAAGGCACTTTCTGTTCTACAATACAACACTGAATTATACTGGTATCAGAAAAGCCTACTAAAAATTTTTTTTTTAAAAAGTGTGTTTGACTACTAAACTACAAAATATTTGAACCTTACAGTGTTTTGCCTTACTGTTTTCAACCTATAGTTACTGAAATGTTGGTCACTACTATAATTGACTTTTAAGTATTTATGTGTAGCACAACCAGTGTAATCTATCGAGATGAACACAGTTTGTCTCTCTTAAGGAGTCAAAGTCCTTAAGAAAAGGAAAAAAACATTTGCACAAAACCAAGCAATAAAGTCAGAATTATCATTTCAGGAGAAGATACAGATTTTTTTAAACAAGGGTCAAATATTTATGTTCATAAATAACCCCTTGTGCAGATGGCTTCTGTGACTTGGGATGAAGGCTTTTTGGCATGGAAAGTATCTTCTAGATGCTAATACAGGGTACTAATCACAGGCTTAGCTTTCCAAATACGACATCTTTTACACAGTTAATTCTGTATTGAATATGTCCATTAGTGTGCATTTGCTACAAAGGTGGAAAGCTGATCCCTTGTTAAAAGGAATTTAATATACCAAAAAAGGGAGCCCTAGAGAGGGTTACATTTTCAAGACTTCTAGTGCAAGATATTACTAATGCAGTCTTCTTCCAGATTACTGAAGTAAATAACTTCATACTTTAATTTCTCCTTTAAGGAAGATTTGCACAATTGTTGTCCTATGGAACTGGAATATTACTTTACATAGAATTTGAAAAGTTCAGGAGGAATCATGCTTTAAGACTTTGTTCCTTATTTCACCTCTTCACATAATTGGCTCAATTCTCTTCTTTTACCAGAGAAGCATTAATTAATTTTTTTATGTAGGAGGGGCAACAAATATTACACAAGCTCTTTTCCATTTTGCTGCTTTGCAGCACATTGTGAACTTGGAAGTCAGTGCACTAAGGCTAATTTACACTAGATATATGATGTTAAACTGTTATTTTTTTAAAAAATGTGAATAAGCCTATTGCTTGCTAAGAACAATTTTGCCTGAAGCAAAGGAAGAAAAGAACGAAAAAAGCTAACACTGCTTGCACTCCACAGAAATAGAGGCAACATACATTACATCAACTTCAACAAGATCTGAGCACACAACTTCTTTGCTGAAAAGGCATAGACCTACTCATGTGTGCAAGACCTAATACTACTTAGATGTTTTGGTGGAGGAGGTCATTGTGCATGTATCATCATGAAAGATCACAAAGTGCAAGGGTGCCTTGCAAAATTAGACTGGTGAAGGTGATGCAAGGTGTAACCTCCACACAACAAACTAAATAAAAACTTAACTGAAATACTGACTAATGTATTCTAGACACATTTTCAGTATTTTCAGTAAAGAATAATCTGCACTGACCCAGTCCAGTTGATACTACAACCCGACACTGAAATTCTGAGGCTCTTGCACTTACCGAGCCCATGGATCCCTAAGACCCCGTTTAGCTAGCTGTTCCTGGACCTTCTCTAGTGGAGTACCCTCTATCTTCCATTGCCTGTAGTCAGGGAGTTCAATTTTGCTGTGGCCGTGGCCATGGCCATGGCCATGTTCATTTCCATGCCCCATACCTACAAGAAAAGAGTTTTTTATTTCTTGGACAATATCAGATTACTTTCACACACCTGTAAAGAACAATACGCTGTACAGGAAAACCAGGGAAGTTACAAGTATTCCAAAGCAGCTCACACTGCATACAAAGCATCTTCTTCACTGTATACAGTGCAGTGTAGAACAGAGACCTGAAAGACTTTGTGCTGCATTTCAGAAGTTCATGATTAAGCAAAACAAAGCAAACTGCAGACTTCAATATTACTGTGTTGTAAGTCACCACCACCACTACATTCATGAAGCAGCTCTGTAAATTTTCCTTGTCAGAAAACAGTGTCAGAAAAATTACTGTTTCCAATGTCTGTGAATGCTTTTTAAGCAACACCAGGGCCCATCAAGTTGCAGACTTTCTACAGTACATCAAAAAGCTCAGAGTTCAGTGTGAGAAATTTCCAGTTCAGGTATGGCAGAGCTATCTATGATCACCAGGCTCTGAAGAAAAACATAATAAAAACAAAGACTTGGCTCCTCAGCTCCTGTTAAGTTGCCTCCAATTTAGTCAAACATCTGTGGCAATGAAGGGCAAGGAGAAGCACCTTACCAGGCATTTCAGGAGGCTAGGAAGTACACACTTTATTTAGGTATACCTTTGAAAGAACTATGAAAATATTAAAGTTCTTATTAAAAATGCGATCAAGGCAGATGGGAAGGAAAACATTTTCAGTGTGATCATGAAGGACTGTAAGAAAATAATGGCTTTGAAGTCTTTATTTTCACAAAGCACCTGAGACTCTTTGAGTCGGTTTCTTTGCCATTTTAACACATACTTGGTAGCAAAGAACAGATTCAATGTCCTTAATTTTTACAAGAATTGACTGGAATGTAATGGTGCAGAGAACACAGCTTTAAAGCCTGTAACTCTTGAAGACACCAATCGATGGAGACAAACAGCGAGGATTCTCTTGCAGAAGGAAACGTGAAGACGAGCTCTAATGCAGACATTACCCGAGAAGCTATCTATAAAGCTCCCACCACATTAAACGCCAGACACCTTCTGCTTGGAGTCGCCTTTCCACACGGCGGGGGGTAGCTGCGCGCACGCGCACCAGCGGGCACAGGCCGCACTGCAGCACGGGCCGGGCGCCCCCCGCCAACACCACCAGGCCCGAAAGAGCGCCCCGGGATGGGATGGGGCGGGGCGGACGCGCAGAGTGTTAGCGCCGAGGCCCGGGGCGGGCGCCCGTCAAACGGCGCCCGGGGAACGGCCACAGCGGCTGCGCACAGCCCCGGGCTGGGGCGCACAGCCGGGGGCAGCAGCCATCGCTGCCGTGAGCCTCTCCCCTCCCGCGCACAGACGCTCCCGAGCGGGTCCGAGGCGCGGGCCCGCCCCCTGCCCCTCTCACCGACGGGCCCTCGGTACCGGTCCCCTCCGTGACCCTCCTTCAGAACGCAGCCGTCACCCGGAAGCGGAACTCGGCGAGAGGACCGGCCGCTACAGGAAGCGTAGCCAGCCACGAGGGTTCCCAGTAGCTTGCGTTCCGCTTCCTCCTGTGTCCTCGTGGAAGCAGTGTAGCCGTCGCTCTCCCCTCTGCTGCTGGCAGAGCTCCTGTCGCGGCTCAACAAGGCAGGTCCCGCACTACAGCGGCACCCAGGAGCCGGGCGAGAGGGGGAGGGAGACAGACATGGGGGAGAGAGAGGCCAATCAGTGCCGGGTTTGTTGGGGGCGGGAGCGGCCCAATGGGCGGGTGTATTATTGACGCGGGGCTGGCGGTGGTGGTGGCAGTGGAGGAGACGAAAGAGAAGGATAAGAGGGTGAGGGAGTTGGTACCGGTGCCTTTGGGGGTGGCGTGGTGGTGTTGGCGGCGGGGCCTGGGCCGGCACCCGCGCCAGGGCTCCCCTCTTCCTTCCTTCCTTCCTTCCTTGTTCTTCGCGTGTTGCCGTTGCCCGCCGATCGCAAGCAGGGACGGAAGCCCGCGGGATCCGTGCGTGCGGGGGCGCGAGCCGCCGTTTCCCCCCGCCCCCGTCTCCCGCTATCGCCGCTCGCCGGGGTGCCGCGCTCGGCCTCCGCTTTCCCCTCCCTCTCCCCTCAGACGGCGGGGGGAGCGTACCCACGCTCGGCGGTTATGTAAGCCCCGGGCCCGCTCGCCCCCGGCCCTGACCGCGGAGGGCGGTGGAGCGGCCGCGGGGCCCGGGGCAGTGCCCTCCCGCTGCCTGACCGCCCGCCCTCGGGGTGCGCCTCGTCAGGGGGAGAAGTTGTAGGGAAATTGGAGGTTCTCGCAAGCCCGACTGGCATCAGGAGCAGACTCATGGCTTTCAGTGGATACATCTTAAAAGAGCATCGCTCTTTGTTTCCGTAGGAGAAGCTGGGAGACGTCCTGAGATCCTGGAACTGCACTGAAAGGTAAGTGGAAGTTAAGAATTCTCCTGACAGCTGCTTCTTGAATGAGAAGGTCACTTGGTTTCATTCAGCACCTGTCTCTGGGGAGCTTGGCGTTTTGAATGCTGTGCCTATGTAGTTGTGAAGTGCTTTGGTATCAGGATAATTCGGTTATTTTTTATCTTCCTCAAGGTTAAGTACACAGACCCTTTCATCTGAAAAGAAGCTGTTCAAAGTTAACGACTCAGTGACTTAAAAAAGCTGAAATTATTCATCAATTGTCGATGAATCGATAATGCTGTTTCTTTATAGCAGAATACAAACTCTTTTATCTTAATTTCTGATGCTCCTAATAAGGACAAGAATGAACACTGTAGATTATGTTGGCTGAATGTGCCCTTTCTTATTTTTTATTTTATTTTTTTAATATCCTGATATTAAAGCTAGGTTTCAGGTTTTTTTTTTTTAATAGGGATACTGGAAATGCATGAGAAGAATTCCAGGGGGAATGCCATTATCATGTTATTAACAGTGAAACTGTTTTAAATAGGGTGCCATCTGTTTAATCGAGACTCCCTCTGTCTGGTTTCAGCATTGAATGTTTTTTACTGCAAGATATAGTCTACAAGACTCAGAGCAGTCTCATCTCTGCAGATGCAGTGTCAGAATGAGAGGAGACACATTTGTTTTTCTGTAATTGGGTGGGGTGGAATCGCAGGAGGGCTTTTTATTTGTGAGGTGCCTAAATCTCTCTCTTATAAGGGGTGAAGTTCTGTCAGATACCTGGAAAGTATTTCTTGTTTCTTATTGTAGCTGAAAGTTAATGGGTATGTGTTCGAAGTCCAGCGTTACTGAGGAATGTCAGTATTTTCCTCAGAGAAAAATTTCCAGTGACTCATAGATATGTTGGATGCCAGGCACTTTGGTTTTATATTTTGAATGAAAAATACAAAGTCCTGGGTTTATCTGTGATTTGTCTGTTTTGTTTTCTTCATGGAGCTTGGAAGCATAACTTGATTATTTATGCATGAATCCATACTTGACTGATATTGCTGAGTCTGTTAACATAGTATTCAATTCTGATCACAGAATATTGACTTTATGTGACCTGTTGTGGCTGAACAGAATTGTAGCAGGGGAGTGCACTCAGTAAGATTTGTCTTCACGTATGATATCATTTTCAAGGTTTAACCAGGTGTTGGGTAGCTGTTTCACCCTACCCAAGTAGGTAAAAACTCTTCATAGGAAAAATTGTGTGCAGTTAATAGGTTGCTTGAGGTTGCTTAATGTTTTGCTTGTTGAATTTCCTCTTCTTTCAGCATGGACCATACTCTTTCTTTTAAAAATAAGATTGCAAATATGAAGGATGTGATGTTTTGGGAATATGGAAAGCTTTTTAAAGCTGTAGCCTCACCAAATAAGTGAGTCTGCATAATTTCAAGGGGGTTACAGTCTTGCTAGAATCTGTTTCTTAGAGGAAATTTCACCATAATTGCAGTGTCAACCTGAAGAAATTAATAGTATGCATAAGGAACTATCATAAAGAAAAGGAATTTTTATCTTGTAGAAAATGCTGTATGACCTTTAGGAAGGGAAGGTCATTTGGACTCCCTGTACAAATAATCAGTACTTTTTGGTTTATTCAGTTGCCTTTTTTTTTTCTTTTTATGCTATTCACAGAGGAGACAATTACTGAAAAGATTAAGTGTTCTAGGATACAGTTATATTAGTATGTGTCCAGCTGTGCGTAGTTATGATTAGCTGGGATTCCTGCTTATGTTGCTAGGTTAGAGGAAGATGGCAGGGTTTTCTCTAATAGCTTTCAAAAGCCCATGTTTCCAGAAATTTGTGTTGATACACATTCTGGATTGCAGATTATGAGATACATTATGGGTACTGTTCTTCTCTGCCTGTGCTTATAGCATTCTCTCTAGCACTGAACCGTATTTAGTGGTATGCTCTTCATGATTGTTTTCTGGAGTAGAGAGCTGTGTGACTGACAGTGACTTGAAGTATTTTCAGGTTCGGGATGACAAAAAAGGGTTGTGGGGTTCTTTGGTCTTTTTGTGTGTTTGGGTAGGGTTTTATTTGTGTGTGTGTGGTGTTTTGTTGTGTGTCTGTGCCCCATCATCCCCCCCATGTCCTAATGTATATTTGAACCACTTATCTACTGTATCTTTTTTGCCTGAAATTGCATGTTACTTTCTCTGGATTTGTATTAGTACTCATTTGTAAGTCATTGGAAGCCTTTTGTGAGTTGAATAAAACAGTCAATCCTGCTTTAATTATAGTAACGATGGAAAAGATCTTTAGTCCACCTTTGTTTCTTTGGATGTTTTTCAAAAATAGCTATGAAAAGTGGGGAAGCAAATTATTTTCTCAGGTGGTATTAGAGAGCTAAATATTTTACAGATGCTATCACAATTTCAAACTGCTGTTTCACCTCTCTTTTGGAAAAGTGATGTACTGGCACAACAGTCTTAGTTTCTTTCGAAGAATATCCTTCACATTAACAGCCATACTGGACTAATCTGCTGTTCTCTCTTGAAGTTTAAAGCTCTGGGATCCTGGTATGTGACAGGACTATCATTTCAAGTTCTGCTTGTCTCCACAGCTAAGCAGTATTTGACAGTCAGTGCTTTATTCTTGCACTTTCTTTCTAAGCAAGCGTATAGGGTTAAGCCTTAGATCACCTCTCCCAGTCTGTCAGTGGGGATGGTGTTTTGTATAGATTTTTATTCTATGGATATAGATAATTTTTAAACCGTTTTGAGTTGTGTTTGAATTTTGCATCTACCCTTGTTTCTGGCAATAGGCACCATATTTACTGTGTTGTGTGAATAAGTCATTCCTCTGTTTGGATTTGAACCTGTTGTGTGAGAACTTCATATGATACTCCTTTTTTTTTGTATGACGAGGGGCAGAACTGTTTGGTTCTTTCCCAGGCAGTTTGATATGAGTTTAGAATCTTTAAAGATCTTGGTAATGTGTTCACTCAAACACTTGTCTGGGCAAGAAAATAATTTTAGATTCTGTTAACTGTCTTTATGCTTGTTCCCTTATGTTAAGGTATGAGCTAGTATCAGGAAGCGAAGCTGGAGGCTTCCCTAGCTGTCTCCTCAGGAAAGACATCAGTGCCATAGAAATGGTCATTAAAGAAGTCCCATGACTCTTTTCGGGGGAAATTGATCTGAGCAGGGACAGTCATCAGTAGTAGAGTTTGACTTACTTCTTCAGTCAGTTATTGTCATTTGCAAATAGAATTGTGAGAAGTAATTCTTTAATTACTTAGTGCTGTGTTCCACAGTGTTTACTTTGCAGTTACTTACTCGAAGTAGATAAAATTTCTTTCGGAGTTGTGCCCAAGGAAGCATTAATGTCTTAGTTGTACAAATTGTTCAGACTTTTCATGTAAGCTGTAAAGGTAACTATAAAAGAGAGGTGATGCCTTTAAGAGAGGTTTTCAGGTGTCAGGTACTGTCTGAATGATTTCTTGTTTTATTTTTTCCTTAACCTTTCTTCTGTTGTCTTCTTTGGCAGAAGTAGAGATTTAAAAAAATGGAATTTCGGGATGGTTGAGCTTGAAAAGGACTTCTGGCGATCAAGTAGTTCAACCTCTTTGCTCACAGCAGGGCCAGCTAGGACAGGTTCCTTGGGACACTGTCCAGTTGGATTTTGAGTATCTCCAAAGCCAGAGACTTCATGACCTCTCTGGGTGACTTGTTCCAGTGGTTAAATACCTCATGCTAAATAATTTTCTTCTTGTGTTTAAGTTGAATTTCTTACATTTCAGTATGTGCCCAGGTAGGGTTCTTTGAGAGTAAGAAAGTACTCTGAGTTTGTTTATATAACTAATAGTAGATAAAATAGCAAGTTGGTTGAATTTTTCTCTCTGCACTTTGGCTTGGGTAATTCATGCTTTTAATAAGAAGGCAAATGGTTTAAAATGTCTTTTAACTTTAGTCACAGGAGAGATTTATGGAGTGACTTATTGCTCTCCTTTTTTTTGTGTAGAATTCGGACTTCAGTTCCTAAACTTGAAATATAAGGTCAAGAGGTAAAGGGCACTTCTGATGAAATAAAATGTAGTTATGTAGTAAAACCATACTGTAAACCAAAATTCTCTTTTGCCAGCAATCATACAGCAAAGAGAACATACAAACCATGACTGGGGGGCTGGGTAAAGTAATACACAGTTTGCAAGCTGTTCCAACACATGCTGCAGGTTATCAATAATGGTAAAATTTTCGTATTGTAAGGAAAATTGCTCTGTTGCCATTAGTCATTCTTTTGTTAGTGTAATGTTTTTCTGTCAAATGTTACGATTTTGGGCACAAACTTTTTAATGTTCTGCTTTCCTTAGAGCCAAAGAAGATTGAAATGGTAGCCACAGATGTTTATTGTGTGACATTTATGTTAGTTTATAGTGTTTGAAGAATAATAAATTATGCGGCCATGGATCATATTTGTCTAATAAAAACTTTTAAACTAATCTGCATATTTTAATTTAATGCCACTTTAGAGTAATTTGCATCTCATGTGCTGTCATGAAGGATTAGGCTGAGCTCCACAGCAGCATTACTGTCACCATGAGATACCCTTTTCTCTGAAATAATGTGTTTCTCATACGATGGATTATATTTGAAAATATTAATGGGAGAATCACTTATGGTTATCTACCTCAATACTATTTTATTAATAATCACAATTCAGATGATTTGTAAAAGGCAGAACTGTCATTGGCAAGTCAGCTTTTTGGTCTTTCCTTGATTGTTTTTCGCTCTTCTGCAGGCAGTCCAGCTTGCTTCTGCTGCCCACTGCCTATGTCAGGTCTGCCACCTTGACCTCCTCATGTGATTCTGTAAGGCAATATGGATTTTATGGCTCAAATTTGTTAACTTCCTTTAGTGTGAAAATAAGAGAGTCAGAGACATTTGGAAGGAGATCCCACTAGGGCAGTGAAATAAAACATCAGGTGAATAACAATGGCAGGTGGACTATTTATTTAATTATTTATTTTCTCTCAGTATTGAATACCATTAGTGGAAAGTTCCCTGGCTGCGTAGTGCTGTTCAGCATAGGACCTGATGGAGATGTCTGGAGCAGTTTAAACCTGTTAAAACTCTTCCATGAATTCCTTCTTTCTGCATATTCTGTGGTTGGTTGGTTGTTTTGCTTATTTGTTGGGATATTCTTGTGGTTTCGTTAGTTTTTTCTTTTTTTCCGACAGAGTAATTAACAACATCTAATTTTACATTGTGTAAGTTCCATAGGTGGTTTGACTAACCGTGAATCCTGCAGTTCAGAAATGCTAATTCTGTTGTTGTGTGTAATCTCCGTAATTTAGCTAATCTTATAATGTTTTATTTTACTGCTGTGATTTTTCAGAAAACTGAATTGGTTAGGTCTCTTATAATACAGAGTGTCTGCATGATGTATGGTTCATGAGTTCTTTAAATAGTTACACCTTTTCCTCTGAATTATATTTAAGTGAAATGTGTGACATGGACATTTGTGAAGGCTACGTGACTAGTTTGCTGATTCATACATGGCAGTGTTGATAATTCTGGGATCTTTTTATGTTTTCATTCCCTACGTTTAGTAGCTTATGAACTTTAAAATGTCATTATATTTAACGTCTTCCTCCCCTCTTTTGCCATGCCTTGGCCCGTGTTTGGGCTGAGGGACTTATTCTGCATCTGCATCTATCCAGAAACGCAGTGAGACAGTTTAAAAGAATGATCTTATTTTTCATGGCCATTCAGCTGAGAAGATATTGGGTTGGGAGATAATGAAGTGAAATATGTGTAAAATCTGCTTGAGTGGTTTTTTTTGGTGTTGTGTTTTTTTTTTTTTTTCCTCCCTCTTGGCTTCATTTATTTCCTTTTTATTCAGATAATATTATATGATAGTATGGTTATTTCTGATATTTTCCCCCATATTTCTGAGAGTCGTGGTGTCTTTTTTCTTTCCATCTCCTCTTCTTATTTTTTGCTACGTCCTTGTTCTCCTTTAGGTTAGTGAATATCTTGAGCTTTAGGAGAGGCTGGAGAGCAGCCCCTCTGCATGCGTGACTGTGTTCTGATTTGGAATAGGGCCACAAGGTAGAAAACTTGATTTAGAAAAAGAAATCTGAAGCTCATAGTTATTTCAGCAACTTTCTTGAATACCCTAAGCACAAGATTTTGAAGATGTGTCTTAAATAGGATACTTCCTGCATGTGACAACAAGTTAGCTAGAAATTCTTGTTTTTCAAATACTTTTTAAACATGAGGTTTGTGAAAATCTGATGTCTTACGACCAGTGTACCCCATGTGTAAGCTACACTGGTAGTTCCACCACCTGCTTTGGGCAACGTGGTAGCAACATCATGATGGCTGAACATAGGAGGGTCAATAACCTTTTAGCTGAGCCATGTTTCAAAAAGTAGGAGGCTTTTATGTAAAGTTAGTTATCAAGGGTATGGAGTGACAAATTTAGCAAGCATCCCGGTACATTCCATCAGAGTAGGGCAAAGAAGAAAAATCTAAATGCTCAACTTTTGGGTTTTAATATTGCCTTATTACTCCAGGTTAGGAACAGAAATTTTTTAAATAATGTGTTGCTTCTGCATGTGACTCTTGCTGCTCATGCTTTATGGTTGGAATCACACATGCAGTTAAAAACAGTAATTTACAAGAAGGCCTTCTACTTAGAATGGTGATTGTACTGGTCTTCAGTATCTGTACATAACTGTGTGTAAGATGTCAGATAACTTGATAGGTGTGGATACCCACTATCCAAATTTTGCAAATGAAAATTCTTCATGCTTCTGGCACAGCTGAACTCAAATTATGTTTATTTCTGCAAAATTGAGGTTAAAATATGAATTTCCAGGCTTCTGCTGTGAACACGTTGCTTTGCTGAAATATGTAAAACTGGACTTAGCAGACATAGCTAATGCATGTGTTTATGGTTGGAACCTAGTCTCGATAGTCTTTGTACAACAGTGGTAGTATAAGAGTAAGAGGGGGTGGTAATATATTTTCAAACTCTTAATATTTTAATAACAGCAGTGGGATAGATAGATGATTGGTTAAGTCCATTTACTGTAACGAACTTACCCAAGTAGTGATTGAGGAGTTCGTTAAGTAATAATAAGGTGCCCTTTTACATAGATATGTAAGGCACGCTGATGAGGGATTTATCCTAGCAAAAGCTCATATTTCTCTGTGTGTAACAGAGAACTTTCCATTGCTTTTTTTAAAGATGTTCAGTTGAGCTCAGGAGCATAGAGACGTGAGCTAAATATGGACACAGAGGAGAGCAAGGGGGGTTTAGATGTGGAATGGAAAAATGACTAGTTCGTTATGTGCATGTATTTTTTTTTTCCCCTAAGCTGCTTGTTTCTTGTTCGTAGCATAGAACAGGCTTTAGACAAAATTGCTGAGCTTCCAAAGCTGCTTCTCAATGAAGTGTGTGTCCATTCTATTTGATAATTATGTAACTGACAAACCATGATACCTCATGGTCTCTCTTCAGTGTTGCATCTGTGCAGTAGTTTCAGATAGTAATATCCTAAGTTTCTAGAAGTTATTAAACCATACTTGTGGGAATTTCTTAGGAAGATCGCAGAAAGAGGTGCTGTTTTTGCCAGACTCCATGTGAGCTGTTCTAATAGCTTCATTCCTGTTAATGAACTGCAGCAGGTTGCAGTGCAAATCTCCCCATGTCAAAGTAGCGAAATCTCTTAAACAGTTAAGTGTTATGTATGAAAATACAAACAGGGATGGGAATTCTGAGCTGGAGGCTAAGTTGAATGAATGTAGAAAAGAAATACCTTAAATACTGAACTAATATAAGCTAAGCATTCATAAGCTGTATTGCTATGTTGTTTATTTTCATAGACGTTTTTTGACAGCAACCCTTCCTTTAAATCATCACTGTCGTGTGCCTTTCATGATTCCCCAGCGAACAGGATGGCTACTGGCAGGCTGCTACATTTTCTGTTTGCTTAAATCTGTGCGTATGCCAAGGCTTGTTTCATGCACTGTAACTCTTCAACTTTGCCTTCACCCAGGTTAATGTAAACTCCAGGTGAGTTTGAGCAAAGCATGCTTATCTGTGGAGTACAACAGCTTCTTAGCTTGCTTTTTGCTTGTCTGGGGGAGAAGGAGAGAACAAGATTTTCTCTCTTCTCTGCATAATGATTGTTTGAAATGTGAAGCAGTGAATAAAAATTTAAAAAACACTTGACCTGACTATTTGCCCAGCTAATTGCAGGAATGTGGAGAATTTAGGCATGGCCTTTTGGCCTTGAGTCTCCAAAGGGCCAGTTGCTGAAATAACTGAAATTCTCTTTTGCGTGTGCAGCTGTTAATTGTGTTATGAATTGTAGTGAGAATAACTGCTGCCATTGCAGAATGTGTACCTTTTCTGCATCAGTGGTGAAAATATGTATGCAGTCATTCTTTGTATATACCGAAAAAAACCTGTTGGATTGTTACAGTCACTTCAGCCATAGAAAAGTATTTTTGAGGCATCTGGATGTTTACGCCATTCAGATGGCAGTTGTGTTATGCACACGTATCTTGTGCTCCAGGAGTTACTGCACTAAACTCTTCGAAAGAGTGCGTGCTTTGCTTTTTTTCCTTTCTATAGGTTAAATCCTTTCAGTTAGCTACAGCTCTACGATGGTCTTTAGTAGTTAATTTTTGCACTTAATATGGCAAAACTAAAACTACTGTGCTATTTTATTCTTTTAATTGAAATTAAAATGTTAGTATCTTCTGTCTAGTTTTTAACTTGCCAAGTTTGCTCAAACTTAAACTCTGGATTTTTTAGGAAAATGGTTGGAGATGCTCTAGTAGAGTCCGTAATAATGCTTATACAATAACTTTGTAATTTTACCTTTTCCCCCTAGCTACTTCAGTATTTAAATTGATTAAAGTTCATGCTGCTAGGGCAGAAAAATAAATGTGCAACAGTGGGATTTCACATTTGTTGTGCATGAAATTGTAATCAGGTTAAGGTCTGTGGATTGATTCCAGACTGAGTTAGGGGTCAGTGGCCAGTACACTGATTGGCATTGATGCTTCTGAAATTGTGTAATCGATTATTTTGCTGACTGTCATGGGGTGTTTTGTGTGTGTGTGTCCCTTTACTTTATTTGGCAACATATAATTAACCAGGTGTTCAAAGGTTGGTTTTTGTTTTTATTTCTTCTTGCCTCATTTTCTCAGACATGCAGATACTGGTCTGTGCTAAAGACAGGACACTGGGCTCAATGCAAGGAGGGTAGAAGGAAGTTCAAGGAAATTTAGGTCAAGAGCAGGGTGCCTGTAGATGTAAATTTCATCTAATAAATGCAGAAAGCTTTAAAATAACCTGTTGTTCAGTAGGGCTGGTTTTGTTTGGTTTTCCCTAGCTGTTAGGAAAGAGTTTCTTCAGTGTGGCTGCTTGTCATTTTTCTGGAATGTTTTGTAAGAATTTTACCACACTTGGCTGGTGAACATGTGTGAGGGTGTGGTAGTGGTCAACTGCTGTTCTCTACTAACAATACTCCCATGATTGTAACCTACCAGAGACTGTATTTAATAGCTTATTTTGTTCATAAAGTTTTGGTCTTTGAGAGAGAGGAGGAAACAGATCTTAGATGGATATTAACATTCTCATTAGGAAACCTTAATCACTATTTAATCAGTTTTAAGCTGTACCAAGTTTTGAAGTATTTCAAATGCATATTCCAATGAGTAGCTTTTGATAGACAAAATGATTTTTTTTTTTCTACATGTACTGGCTTAATGCAAAATTCCATTGGTAGTTATTGCTATTTCTGTGAACTATTTGGGCATTCTGCTTAGTAATGTGTGCTGGATTGATACTAAACGCAAAGCATTTAGTAAAGCTTTGAATGGATTGTGATGATTATTTCTCTGTCCCTGTGAATGTAGACTTTACCTTTCTGAAATGCATGATGTTGCTGTAAATAAATTCTGCATATTTATTCATATGCACCGCACCTATGGAAAAAGGTTTTTATCAGCATTTCCTTTTTTGTGGCAGGAGAATGTTTGAAGTTACAATCTTATTTCTTGGTTTTAATTGTTTAAATGTAACAGCAGTTTTGTTTCCTAATCAGTTCTAAAATACTGTTACAGAAGTCTTTTCTATGTGCCAACTGGGTAGCTGGCAGATGAGGCGAAAGCATGAGGATTTTCTCCCAAGTATGAAAGTCCTGCTGCTCACTGATAAGAAATAATTATTGTATAATCATCTTAGTTTGCAAACATGTACATAATTGCCAGTACCACGGTGTTAGGTCTGGATTCATATTTTGTTCAGAACCGTTTTCTCACATACCAAAGTAGTCTCATGTGGACTGTATAGGCTGGTTTTAGGTTGGTGGGGTTTTGTTGCTGTGGTCTTGGGTTGGGTGGGGTTTTTGTTTACTTGTTTGTTTTTTTTGTTTTGGCTTTACACCTGATCAACCCTACTTTTTGAGAAGTTACTTAATGCTCTCTCTGCAGATTCACTGTCCGCATTCCAGTAACTTCAGTAGTTCTAAACCTTTTAAGTTGCTGTTGAAAGGCTGCACGTGTTACGTGAAGCGTGCTGTATGAAGGATGTTAAATGAGTATATTTCTTGCAACAAAATGTGTAATCTAAGAATTTCAGGTGCCTGGTGCTTGAATTTTGATAAATGCTGCTGTTTTCTATCAGCACAATTGTGTAGGGAGCAGAAAAGTGACACTTAACAGGCTGTTTAATTAAACTCAGGCTTTGATTAAAACTTTTTGATGTATTTAAAGAGAATGATCTGATTTTGCTGTATTACCAATATAATTAATAAAGTACAAGATTAAACATGTTACATAGTGGGGCAGTGACACCTGTAAAAGAATAAAAAAACTATTTGTTTAGTATAGTTCATGTGGATGTATTTCTGTTTCAAGTAGATGTAATATATAAAATCTGCTGAGGAAGATTAATGTTGCAAAAAGCAGTATAGCTCCTTGATATGGTTGCATATAAGGCCATCTCTAGTCTTTTTCCAAAGGTAAATTTAAGTAGACTTGAGGGAAGGAAAAACACTGTCCTGCCAACTGCTTTTGAAATCTGTTTCTTAGCAGGAAAACTATCTAGTATTATAAACAGAACCCCAGAGTTCTCTGTATCTGTGAGGTTATGTAAAAATGGCTGACGTTTAGAACATTGAGTCCTCAGGAAGAATTTCTGCTATTGTTTTGTTTGTGTGCAAAAAAATATGCTTGGAAACCCAAAACGTTTTAAAATTGATCGTATAAAATTAATTCCATTCCTCCCTCCACACCAAACAAACTTGAGGAATGGTACCCATAAATCCATGGATACTCAATTCTGTTAAATCTGTTAATTTTTCGCACTCTTGAAACGCTTCTGCTTTCTGAATGTACATTAGGGCAGTATTTGACAAAAAACTGTAAATTTTGTTCAGGCTATATGAGTAGAAAGTATGCATGAAAATAGTAGTATGCATTTAATATCTTGCTTTTGGTCTGGTTTCTCCAGTGTTAGGGAGGGAGAAATAGGGCTGTGCATTTCAATAGAGGTCATCAAGACTATACCTGTGGAAGCCTGCTTTTTTCAGTGGGTTGTGGTGTTTTGTTTTGGGGTTTTTTTGTGTGTTTTGTTTGTTTGCGTGTGGATTTTTTTAAATACTTTTATTTTTTAATACTGATCTCTATCTTAGATAAATGAAAAGTATTGTGGAAAGCATTACCTAACAGGGTACATAAAATGTCTGGTTCATTAAAGGTTTTGTGATGAGTTTACATTATGTTCCTAAAGAGATTGTAAGTCAAGTTTTGTACCAGAAATAAGACTTTAAGTTTCAGATTAAAAGAACACCGCAAAACACAAACTCCCCCCTCTCCCAATTTGGTACTAATTTAGTGCTCTTCACTATTTAAAAAATACATAAAAAATTAACTTCACACTACAATATTAATAAGTCCTTCCTTACAACTGGTCAGTCTATTCTGTTCTAATATTGGTTTAGCAGTAGAAGAATAATGACTGTGTAAACAGTATGCATTGTGTTTAACTATTCAACAGTAAAGATTAATTATTAAACTCATACCAAGACAAAAGGGAAGACTGGTGTAGTTGTTGCAGTACTTTACATTTACTACTGTTTTAATTCTCGTACGGTTATTTCACAAAAAGATATCATACTTCCATGTGATAGGGCAGAGAATGCCAATTATTGCAAGCTGAGTTTCGGCATATCATGCGGGCTTCTAATAAGGTGATTAAAAAGGTTTGCACTTTCTTTAGAGGCAGTTTCTTTGTCTGTTTGCTGTGAAAAGGAGGGAGTCCAACAAGGGCCATGTAATTTTTGTCATCTGGAGGAATCCTAGTGAAATTAGGAGGTTTGGTCATGAGCATCAATTTTTATACCACAGTCACCTTAATCAGTTAGGTCAACTGTGGATAGTTGATGTGAAGGTAGCACTTAATGGATTGTTTTGTACAGCTGTAGGATGGTCAGGAACATGCTTTATTTCTTATGCGTGGAAATACTGACTTGTATGATCTGTCTAATCTCAATGCAAAATGAAAATGGTTTTCATTTTGAGAGATTGTTCTTTGCAATTTTAACCATTTTCTAACTTTCAGAAAACAAGTGCGACACTAAAATAATGCTGATGTATGAAATGGAAGAAGAAAAGTTGTTTCCTCTGAAGTAACAATTGGAAATAGTATTAGAATTAATTTTATCCTTGAAAACCATAGATCTTACATGTGAATGGTTCATCTGAGTCATATGTGTGAAGTTTATGGCATTGTGCAATAAAAGGAATACGTTGTAATGCTCATGGACCTTTAACTCTGGCGGAAGTTTATGTTGGAACTTATTCTTACTGTATCTTTTAAAAAAATCAGTAATATGACAGTTTTATCTATAATGGAAGTAAATTCAGATAAATTTGAAGATTCCACTCATTTAAGAGTTTGTGGATGTTTAAGTGTATGAATGGGGGGAAATCGGTCACCTCAGCTTCATTTAGTTACACTCTACTTCCTAGAGCTGAAGGCTTTACCAGCTGGAAGTTGGGAAAATTAGAATGAGGGATTTTGTTACTTTAAGCAGAGAATCCTGTAGGTTAGATCTCTTTGGGAATATTTAGGGTCGAAGAAAGGAGGTTATGTAAAAAATTAATGAATATGTAGCCTAAACGCCAGTTAGTGTGAATTGCAGTTGGTAGCAGATACTACAGTGAGAAATATGTATTGGTATTTTATTAGTCTGCAATTGATAGAAGACTTCACTTTTCATAACATATGACATTTATTTCTATCAAGTGATGGTTTTACAGCTCAGATATGGGAAGCTGCTTAGAATCTAGAGTTTGTATTCCTAGAATAATTTCTGCAAGCATTTCTTCCCTTTGCAGGCAAGGCAGTGATCTTTCTCAGCATGTTTGCAGTCCTGTTCTACAGTGTATGTTGAGGGGGCTTTGGTGGTGTGGGTTTTTCTGTTGATTTATTTTGTTTTGTGTTAGAGTTCTGTTTTGTTCCCACAGAAATTCTGTCTCAAGATTTCTCCTAGGTCGTGACTGTTCATTTTTAGTACTTAGCGCTGAGTGTCCCTTAACTGTGGTTTTGGAAGTGTTAGTTTGCTGTTAGGTTTTTCTTCCCTCCCCTCCTCCCCTCCATTTTTACTATGCATTTTCTATCTTTAGTTAAGTGTTTCTAGATTTAATTTACTTCATGAACCAAAACTGTGAACCAAGAAGGTGTTTGGGAGCGGCAGGGTTACACGGAAAGTAATTTGCATGGAAATGTTTTCATAAGTAAAGAAATTCATGAGCTGCAGACAAACTAGCATAGGAAGAATTATTGCATATGAACAGATGCAAAGGGAGGATAAGGCTGTATTGTTTAGCGTAGGATGGGTTATCACACAGGATCCTGACAAGAGAATGTTTTAGGTTTAGTGTAGGATGACTACATGAAGTTGTTTCTAAGGAAACTGGTGCTGAGAGAATAAGGTAACATTTCTATGGCTAACCTATGTGTCTGTATGTGTGTATATATATATTTTAAGCGTGTTGAGTCTTTATAATAGAATAATTGGCATGTGTCTTGCTGTATTTAAGGCTGCAGAATAATTTCTTTATGATGATTTCCCAAATCCTGTAAGTAGAGGAGTACTTTCTTCATACATAGAAGATAAATGTCTCCTTCCACATTCTTGATTATTTTAACTCTTCCCTTTTCTGCTTCATTCATTGCACAGACTCCTAAGAGGGGGACTTAGCTACAAGTGTACGATTGGTTTTATTCAGGTTCTTAGACTGTGATGCAAACAGGACTGAAATTTTTCTCTAGTCACTTGACTTCCACAGCTTTCTGCAACTACTCTGTACAAAATAATGAAAACATCAGCTTTAAAATAATTTTTAAAACTCTTTATGAAAGTGTCTATTTTCAGTGTTGTTTTTTCAGTCACACTGCTTGTTTGTCTTCAGCAATTTTGTACCTGCAAAGCACAGTTTCACTGTACTAATTGTAGAAAAAATAGAAGGTTTGACAGCTGAGCTTTCTGGTGCTTGAAAAGGCACAAAAGGTAATTTAGGGTTTAAAATTACTTAGAGGAGGCTTTTTGGAACAGATGGGTTGTCTTTTTACTCCCTTTTTTTTTCTCCCAGCAACTGATATACATGTAACCTTTTTGGTCAGAAATGGAGCTCACTGTGCAAGTATGGTACTGTGAAAGTTTACAGAAATATTGTCAGTCATCTTTGACTTCAGTGTGGTAAGGCTTTCTCCCATAATTTTCACATGGCTTTGTTGCCGATACCCAAAAAGAAAGTTTTTTAGGCTGATTATTACTAATGAGTCAGAGTTGGCTGGGAAGAAATGTCTTATCGACATTGCTTTGCATGACTAAGGCTTTTCTAATAAGGCTGGCAACTAAATCCCACATATAGAATATGTCAGCATTTATATTTTAAAGTTGGAATGCATGTCTGTCTGTTTAAGCTTGCAAATAAATTACCTAAGAACCGGATTTGGAAGAGGGCTCTCTTTTTGTTAAAGAGAGTGCTTGAGCTGATGATTGAAATTAACTGGTCAGATGTTTCATTTCTTCTTTTGTCAGCTTTGTACCTTGTAGAAGTTTGTTTCTCTAGGCTGTGGAGCTGTGTGACCATGAGAGTTCTGACAGAATGCTTGTACGTGTTTCTAACACCAAGTTGCAGTTGTAGCTGAGATTATTATTTTTTTTTTAATTTATGTATTTTCTAATGTCTTTACCAAAATGGCAGCTTATGTAATTGTTTATTAAATCTGATTGTGATAGAATAGCATGTTTATATAAATGGATAGAAGGGATATGTTTATTCTAAGAAATGTATAATATAGTACATTGTACTTCTAAGTGAGTACAAGAGGTAATCTACGAAAATCAAATATTCCCAAGGCTGATCTTATTTTCTCTTGGGATCAGATTAGCCTAGGAGTCAACCACTTCTCCATTGTGGAAATCAGACCATACCTTGGCTATTTAATATACAGTCTAGTATGTAGCTTGACAGTAGCTGGATGAAGCTGTATCTGCCTATATACTGCGCGGTTAAGGGGGGAGATGCTCCTAGGAGAAGCTTTTTGTAAAGCATGTCAATTAAGTGCTAGTTTACACCAGTAAGTTTTCTTTCAGTTTTCTTCTTCTGCAGAAGAAGTAATTATGTAAAACATGTTTTATCTAGAACTATGTTTATTTAGAATATATTTTTATTTCCCTCATGATATTTTATGATACTGAATTCTACTCTTTCAGTATGAGAAACAGTATACTGTTGGCAGTCTAACATTTCTACCTTGCTACATTTAAATGTTTTATTTTGAATTACTCTGTTACAAAAAAATCCATTCTACCTTCTCTGCCACTTCGTTACATGTCCTTCTAAGACATGGAGGTTGTGGGGGGTTTTTTTCTTTGAATTTTTAAAATTATTCCCATATTCAGTTTAGAAGTTATTTTGTCATTAAGTGCCTTTTAACCACTTTTTTTACCTTATTACATACTTTTTGGTTTTAGGTTGCTTAAATCAAATGTAGGCCAGTATTTCAAATAAGAGCATGTTATCAATTTTGTATGCTCTACTTAAATGTTTTCAGATTTACTTTGTACTTCTGTGTGGTCAAACATCTTCATTTCTTTTCTGGAGGCTGACACATTCCTGAGCAGATGTTTTCATTAAGTTGTTGAATGTATTACCCAGTCTTTTTCCATTCCATCTTCTAAACCTCTGCACTAGGGAATAGCTCATCAGCAGAAGTTAAAATTGGGGGGTTTTGCTGTTGTTTGCTTGTTTGTTTGTTTGTTCATCAGTGTTTGTGAGCATGTTGCCTGGTTTCCTTTCTCCAGAGTTCATTTGTCTTGTTAAAGTGTGCGTGTGGTGGGGAAGAATGTTTTCTGTGTAGTTCTGACCACCTTATCTCATGTTGTCTTTCCTAGAGTATTAATTATATTAAACAAAGGTGCTTTTCTTACTGAAATATGAACATTCTGGATCAAAGGAATTGCATGTAGATTTTGTTCAGAGTAAGGATGCCCGGTAATCCTGTTACATGCAATGCTACAGACTTAGCGGGGAGTGGCTGGAAAGCTGCTCTTCGTTAAAGGACCTGGGGGTGTGCTGATTGATTGCCACTGAACATGAACCATGCCCCCCTTGTGCCCATGCACCCCAGAAGGCCAGCAGCATCCTGGCCTGTATCAGCAATAGTGTGGCCAGCAGGGAAGTGATTGTCCCCCTGTACTCAGGAGTGATGAGGCTGCATCTTAAATACTCTGTATTGTGACAGGATGTCCTGTCACTACAAGAAAGACATTGAGATGCTCAAGCATGCCCAGAGAACGGCAAAGAAGATGGCAAGGGCCTAGAATGCAAGTCTTGTGCGGAGTGGCTAAGGGAACTGGGGTTGTTTAGTCCAGAGAAAAGAAGGCTCAGCAGAGGAGAGCTTATCACTGCCTACAACTGCTTCAAAGGAGGTTTTAGTAAGGTGAATATTGGTCTTTCTCCCAAGTAACTAGTGATAGGACAAGAGGAAATGGCCTGCAGTTGCTCCAGGGGAAGTTTAGGTTGGGTATTACAAAAAGTTTCTTCACCAAAGGGCTGTCAAACGTTGGAACAGGCTACCCAGGGAACTGGTTGAGTCACCATCCTGAAGGTATTTAAGAGACCTGTAGATGTGGCACTTAGGGACCTGTGCTTGTGGTGTACTTGGCAGTGTTAGGTTAATCATTGGACTTGGTGCTTTTCTTTTCCAACCTTCCGTGATTGATTCAATGATTTGTGTGCATAGCATGAGCTGGGAGAGTGCTTTTGCTTGGTAAGATTCTTGGTAAGATTGAAGGTTTAGATTTCAGCTGTAAGTGGCAAATGCATAATGCAAGACTGACTTCCTTTGAGAACAGTATTGTTGCTTTAATTTCAAGTGTGAAGATTCCAGGTCCAATGATTTAACAGCCTTATGTCTTACATTCTGCCTCTTTATACCAAATGAACAAGTTTAGAAAAAACTTTTAAATTATAGTTTTCAGTGCTTTTTTGGGGGCAGCTTTTCAGTAATTGAATTTTACATTTGATTTTAACTTTGAGTGACTGTGTTTCTACCTGAAAAATGCTTTAGCATGAATTTGAACTTGTTTGCTTGTTTGGTGTTTGAGGGATCTTAATCAGTCCATAGCTAAAATATTTTAGTATAGTTAATTATTACTGTTTCTGATAACTAAATTTCTGCTTAGATATTATGGGCCCTACATATTATAAGAATTTTTGAGCCATAGTAGCAAAAAACATAGTCTTTTTTTGTATCAACATGAGAAATCTTATATTCGCTGTGTTTTGTTTACTTCGGGAGAGACATGAACACTATGGAAATGAAATCCAGTACTCTTAGTTCAGGTGGCTTCAACTTTGAATAAATATGCATAGGATTTAATGCAGCTAACCAATTTATTTTAGAGACACATGGTGCTTGATTATTTTCTTTTGGGGGTCCCCTGCCTCCCTCCCCCCTTAAAGCACAGCAAACCAGGGAGTGGATGTAGGCACAAGGTGTGTTTTACAGATGCTAATGTGAAAATCCTAGAGTACAGTCTGAGGCAGAATGGGGCAGCACTTGGAGGATGTGCACAGCCACTGTATGCTGCTAAGATGCTCACTGTGCCTTTGTTCAATGTTCACGTAGGGGGTCAACGCAGTTAGTGTACTATAAATCTGTGACCTGACTATCTTGCCTGTTTGTGCAAGTCCTTAAAAATGTTTTAAGTATCCAGGCAGATGATATGAAAGGGAGAGATGATTTGTCCTGAAACAGAACTGGTAGAGTAATCCTAGCTGGAATAGGTGTGGGCTATGTTTGTATTGACGCGGCAGAACTATCTGTCTGTATCCTTTTTAAGCCACATGACCAAAGCAAGATTTAACATCTGAAAAAGTCTTCCAAGAAGGCTGCAAATGCAGCATTGGAGAAATGAGTCGGTTGTATTTATTTTTTTTTTTTCTATAAGTGTCGTTCAAGACTGACACATAGATAAGGTGCTGTTCCTCATGGAATATGGTTCATATTATTGGTCTTTAATGTACACCCCATCAACAGCATTCTGTAAGCACAACTGGCTGTATTTATAGAAGCAGCCACACAAAGCTGCACATGGAAGTGAGACTCAAAATGGATAGATTGTACAGTAGGGGTATCCCAGTGCGTCTCTACAATAGATATCTATTGTGTAAAGCTCTTTTCCCTATTCTCCTAACAAATACACAAAAAGCACTATACGGTGTCCTTCAGGGATGAACAAGCACAAGATTCCTGTGGAAGTTGCCCTGTATTCTAATCCCTCTCATACTCTGGAGGTTATCACATATAATGTTAAAAATTCTTCTGCTTTTCCAAAGTAGAACTGTTAAAATCTGACTGTATCGCATGTAAGAAGACTCTGTGCATTGGGTTTTGTTTCTGGTGTTGTTCTTAAAGGGTGTAGAATAAGCTCTGTGCTTCAGCAGTTGTTCTCAAGGTGTTGATTTCCTAGGCAGCAGGTATAGCTTTGGTTCTGAAGCTCACTTACGCTGGAAGAAGTCCCCAAACAGGGCTTGCTTGAAAGTCAATGCATGGCACAAAAATTGAGAGATAATTGTGTGCATTAATGGGGAAGGTCAACTTTTCCTTTTTCATGGTAGCTAGCCACTAGATGGGCTTAACTATAATCTCAAACTGCACCCAAATTGTAGCGCAGGTTCAGTTTTTAACTTGATGTGAGTTGAATTGTTTGACAGATAGCTGTATGTGGACTTTTTCTGAGGCTTAGTAGACTTCTGTAGGAGGAGTTAATTTCTTGGGTTGATTAGATGTTACGCTATTATGTTACTTGTCCAAAATGTCAACATATTAGGAACATTGGGATCTCTACAGAGTTCGCAGTAAAGCATTTGAATCATTCATAGAATTATAGAATAGTTAGAGTTGGAAAGGATCTGAAGATCATCTGGTGACTCTTTGATTTTGTAATTTCTTCCGATACACCAGGTTTAATCCTGACTCAGGAGAATTGCTAATTCAATTCATTGATTATGCTTACTTGCAGTATTCTTCTCTTACTCTAAACTATTGCATTTTTACTGGCCTGATGCATATGTTTCTTGATAGCCTGTGCGTTTACGTATTTCTGCAAGTTAGCCTGCTTAGTGTTTTCCTTGCAGTCTGAATTGTAATGCTATCGGGCAAAGAATACTTGCTGCTACTTAAAATATGTAATAGTATTTGGTGCAGATTTATCAAATACATTGTTTGCTTTTGTTGGAGCTGTTCTATAGTTTCATACGTACTGTTGTTCATGGAGCGTTAAGAGAAAGGGGATTTGTGTTTTGGCATGGGGGGGGTGTTGTTGATTTTTGGTTTGTTTTTAAGCATCCTCTTAATTCCCCCTTGGAAGGTTTCTCCAAGGAAATAGTCAACTTCGTACGTGCTTGATGTAATCTCAAGTTGATAGAGTGCTGGAGGAGAGCAGCTACTTGCCTCCAGTTTTAAACAGATCTTCCAAGCTGAAGTAGTCACTGGGGAATTTTTGGCCGTGAGTTACATCTGATGTTTGCCTCTGATTTAAGGACAGTAATTTACTGTTCTCCATGTATAAAACAGCTCGACCCACATCCCATTTGTGATGCAATGTAAAATGTTTCTTAAATTATCTTCTTCTTAAATTTAGTTGCAGAAAACCTGTGGATTTGGTTTGTAAGCAAACTGGCAAGTTAATGAAAAATTTTGAACTGTTACAGCCTGATTCTCCAACTGGATCCATGCACATCTACTTATGCTTAGTCCTTTTGTTTAGAAGTAGAAATTCCCATGTCTGATTTGCTGGTACGTAACGGTGGTTCTTGTTTTGGGGCTAAAGTAAGTCAAGTTCCTATCCAGGAAAAAATGATGTTTAACTTAATGCAGCTCTGGAAAGGCCTGCCTGGTGAACTTCCAGGATCTGTATCTTTGGTTTTGACACTAGGGATAGCAGGTTAAGTACCACTGAACCTCTGGTTAGTAAGTGTAATAACTTAGAGCTAGATGGGACCCCATGCCATTTCTGGAGAATGGTGTATACAGGCATCATGTCTGCATGTAAAGGTTGTTTCTAGCCTGCTGTAAAACTTGTGAAGTTTCTAGAAGCCCAGAATCAACTCTTATGGACCTGATAATCTATCTTGAAGATGAGTGCCTGATAATCACAGGAAACAAGTGATAATAAATTAAATACATACATATATATTTGCCTTTCAGGTCTCCTCAGCATGTTTAAAAATCTGTAGGTAATCAGCTATAGTGTGCCTATAGGGTAGAAATTTATTTGTTTTTTTCAAACCTCTTAAATATTGTCAGGGAAAGATGACAATTTGAATTTAATTAATTCAGAACTGTTAATTAAGATTTCTAAAAGGAATTGCATTAAAAAAAACCCAAAACAAAAACCAAACACAAAATCCAAAACCAGCAGTTGATTTTTGAAAAGTCATAGAGGACATTGGTTTGTGTATACCATCTTGTGATAAAAGCAGTCACAGCATAGCCTGAAAAGGATGGTACCTCCTATTAACCTACCTCTAATTAGCAGGGGAACCTTTTAGTAATTTAAAAAAGTAATTAATTGAATAAGCCATATGGAATGGAATACACCCATCGTTCATGTACTTCAGTTTCCTATTAGAGATCTCCATATACTGAAATCCTCTAATTTACCTAGAGTTGGGGTCATTTGTGTGTTGTTTACCTCATACTCAACATGAAGGAATTGTTCAGTGAAAGGTGAACTCTTTCATGTAATACATGATTTTTGCAATGACATTGAAATCTTGGTTTTGTGAGGAATAGGTAATAAGAAAATGATAATAAGGAAGAGTCTTTAATATATTCCAGTTAAGAGTATTTGTTCTCCAAAGTCCAGGGTATTGGTTCAACTCACATTTTATGGAAGTGTTAGTCTTTTCTTTCATCTTTCTTGCACTGTTCTTCGTAAGACCTAGTGCTTCAGTTTTCCTTACTAGTGTGCTTGTAGTACTGTGCACCACAAATGGGTTTTCCACATAGGTTACAGTCGTCTTTTTAGATGAAGGCAATTCCTTCTTTCTTCTTCCTGCTGAAATGATGAGTGGTTTTATTGTTTTTTTTTTTTTTTTTTTTTTTTTTGTGTGTGGGTTTGTTGTGGTTTGTGTGGGTTTTTTGTTGGTTGATTTTTTTTTTGGGTTTTTTTGGTTCCCTTCCTTTTTTTACAGCAACTTGCTTTGTTGCATATGGACCCGCATATGCTTTAATGAATTTGATGAACTTCAGTTTTTAAGGTCAAAAAACGTATGCATTATTGTTGCTTTGCTGTATTTCTCCTTATTTGTGATCATCAGAGTTTCTTTTTGCCTTTCAGAAAACAGGCAGTACTTGAAGACTTGACAAATGCATCCCAGGTTGAAAACCTGCTGCATTCCTCCTCCTCTTCCTCCTTTAGAAAACTGACTTCTTTAAAGAGGTAAAATTGAATGTTGCACTTTCTGTAGATTTTTTTTTTCTTTTTTTTTTTTCCCCCCCCAAGCAAAATCAACTAAATCTCAACTTCTCATTTTGATGACTGCTGTCTGTTTTCCTGTCTATTGAAAAGGATGTCTTGGGAAACCTTTGCAGAAGTCTATTTAGTTGTGTGGTGTTATTTTATAGAATGATTTCTCAGCACTTCTGCTGCAGTAAGTCCCCCAAGCGTCACTTGAATTTAAATTAATATTATTTCTGAATTTGATATCTTTTAGGATATTTAAGCATGCTTTAGTAATCTGAGGCAGTTCCTTGCCCACAGGAGTTTGTATTCTCTGAATGACTTGCTGTCAAGGGCCGTGTGAGATGCTACGTGTAGCCCTGTTCATACAAGGTTGTTAACATTGAACGTGCAGCTTTCTAGTAATTTTTTTATATCTTACCTCATTTCACTTTCCATTTACCAAATACCTATTTTTAAATACAAATCTTTTTTTTCAGAAATCAAAGCATATATGTTCTGAGACCAGAACAAGTGATTCCAGTCATGTGGTCTGGCTATTTAAAGGCCATTCATCATAGGAGTTCCATGATGTAACTTTCATATCAAACCTGTAATTTTTGCTTGAGCCTAAATTTTCAGAACACATTTGAAAGGAAATTGTAGAAACTGAATAGTTCACTTCATGTTTACCTGCCTTTTTCCTATGAATTTTACAGTAAATTCTGCAAATAGTTGCACTTAATATGTTCTTTACATTATTGTATGAAGTTGGTGAACATAAGTGTTTATGGAATTAAAGGTGATTATAGCAGTCTTCATCTTGTTATAACAGCTGTAGAAATGTTTCTCTTCCTGTTCTCAGCTTTGTGGCTTGTTGCTGTTATATAGCAGTATCACCACCAGCAGTGTACTATAGTATCTCTCAAAGTGTGGTGTTCCTTCAGGGACTTCCTTTCTTGTTTCTGTTCAGGCAGCTGTTAACCTGCAGGTCCTGTCAAAAATAAACTTTTGATGAAACCTTAACTCAGAATCACGACTTCGTATGTCTAGTATGGCCTCAAACTAATCTTATGTTTTACTGGCTCCTCAATTCATTCCTTTTCAGGTCACTATTATGTTTCAGTCTCTAGGTTTAGGCTATTTCATTTCACTTCATAAGATTAAAATTTTCTGGGACCTTACTGACTTGCAGGCATTGTCAACCTTTTCTCAGAACAAGCAGAAAGACAAAATGACCCTTGTTGTTTAGACTTGCTTAAACATCAAACAAAAGTGTCCAGTGATGCCTAGTATTGTAAAATTCTTGCTATTGCCTTGAGAATTAAATTTATGCAAAATTGAAAGATGTTAGAATATGACTTGTACATGAAATAGAAAATAGTAACAGCAGCTGTCCTTGCAAGCTTTCTGTGTTTTATTTTAGTTTCTGAGAATTCAAACATGCTTTTAGAAGGGTTAAATCTTGCTGTTTAATGGGAAGCCTCCAAATTCTGTTAAGAATGAGGTTTAAGGAGTAGAATTCTGCTGTTAGGATTTCTAATAACTGGTTTTAAGAAACTTCTTTACTACAATCTGTATCTAGAATTGTCATTGTGTCTCACATAATTTGTTCCATGATGCTCTTTACTTTGTCTTTTCTTTGTACTATATTTGGTAAAGAAGCAAGAATGGGATGATGTGTTTGTCTTAAATAATGTACATTTTGGCCTGAAACACTCAATCCTCCTTTCTCCTCCCCCATTAATGTGTGGTACTTTGGACTAAAGCTCTGAAGAGTTTAATCATTGTTAGAAAATGGGACCAGTTGTCCAAAATGCAACTTTTCCTGTTTAATGTAATGTAATTCTGTTGGAAATATGTTAACAACTTTTCATTAGGGTAGGATTTTACAAAACTAAATTTTGCAGCTAGAACTCTTTATTTAATTCCTTTTTTTCTGTTCAAAAGGTAAGAGAAAAGCAGAAGTAGTAAGAAAATGCTGGGATCAGAACGAGGTGTTGTGGAAGAATGGCTGTCAGAATTCAAGGTCAGCTGAGATGAATGATAGTTACAGCATTGGCTTTATGCCACAGAACATGTTTTTTTCGTTTTGTTTTCTTAATATCCATTAAGTAACACTCTAAATATCTTGCTCTTTCAACTTATGATGCCTTAAGTATGGATAGGTCTATGTAAATGAATCAGCTGGTACATAAGTTTGTTTTTATTGTTTACTATTGTAGAGCAGAATGCTACTGTAACTGTGGCTGTTTTAAAAGTATATATTTCTGTATAGATCAAGCTGATAGAATTTAACTAACAGCTGGATAATCTTGCCCAAATTTCTAATTGAGCAACTTTTCTATTCAAAAAAAACCCAACCAACCAACCAAAAAACCCCAAAAACTCAAAACTAAAACCAGTAGGAATGTTTGGAGTTTAAAAAAAATATTGAAGAAAAATATTTGGCTGCTGTTGTTTTGTTTGGTTTGGTTTTTGGTTGGGTTTGTTTTTGGTTTTGTTTTTTGCTTGTGTTTTTTTGTATGATCTACATAAAATTAATTATGTTTTCATGAAGAATGTGAAGTATTTTTAGCTGTCTTGCATATTGATAATTAATGAAATACAGGATATTGCATAAATGAGAAAACTGTATTTCATGACTGATATGAAATTAATCTCTTACTTAAATTAAGAATTAGTATTTCTTCACATTATTGTTGATGCATAGTGAGTCCGTACATGCTGTTGGAAATTTGCTGAGGTGCCAAGGATGCAAAATCAACAGATGTGGTTGCTTGGTGGCACTTGAGGCTGTCCATGCACATTCTAGATTATCCACACCTCTTAAGTAATTCAGGTTAATTTGATAAAGACTTTGAAAAGTACCTTTTAAATACAGAATATCACGAAGGAGAGTCTTTATATCAAGCTGGTGCTAATAGTTCTGTGAAAGTTAAATGTGAAACTGCTTTTGGATATAACTCTGAAAGTTGGTGTGTGCCCCCAAATTCTGTTTGTGTGGAGAAGAACTTGTGCTGAATGAACATTTACTGAACTTAAGGAACTTCTTCTGAATATTGGGATGAGACTAAATCCATTGCGGAGATCTTTAATGCTTGGAAGCAGTGATTTATCTGGGTAACAGTAATTTTTTTTTCTTTAGGCATTACCTGAAACACAAATTTCCAGCTATGCAGCTACGTTGCACCGAAAAAAACCACTGGTACCTGCTCTTTATAAGGTCATTCAAGACCCAAATAATGAGGTATGAGACATTAAAAAAGATTTTTTTTTTTTTTTTTTATTCGCATTCTTATATCTTCACCTCTAAAACTAAAATTAGAGTAACTGAGAAATGGAGATGGAGAGTAAGATTCTTCAATTCTTCCTAATGTAGTCTAACACAGGTATCGCCCCTCTTTTTACTCTCTCGGTTTTTTGACAGTTACTTTATTTACTTTCTGGTAAGACAGAACCCTCTCTGCTCCCAGAAATACAGTTTATGCTGTCTGCCAGATTTTACTTGCACAGCTGGCTGTTACACTTGATTTGGTGTGAGGTTTATTTTTTTCCTTCCATAAAATGCATTTCAGTCATAACAGGGAAAAGTAGGCCTTACAGTGAAACTCAGTAAGACCAGTGTGCTTTTACCTGGTGGCTTATTACAGTGGAAGATGTAATCAATTTATCAAATCCTATTAAAATAACCAGATCATCTTTTGCTTACCATAGTATCATGTTTGTGTAATTTGGTTTTACACTGCTGTAAACAAGAGCAGAACCAGGGCCCCAAAATATAAATATACAGAATGAAAATTTAGCTTACCCTTGTACGTAATTCGTTTTGCAAATGGCATTAAACTGAGCTTTCTTTTCCATTGGTTTCTGCTATGAGCATTTCTGGGAAATTGTGTGAAATACAGCTTCTGAAGAAATTGTGCAAGCATGCTGGTCCCTGCTATGTAAACTACTTCAGATAAAATGCTTCAAAATATTTATCATCTGTGATCTCCTGTACGTTTATAAATTAAATGGCAAGTGTACATAGTAAGGAAGTTCTTAGTTTTTCTAAGCACAGCTCGACTGCTTTTGGAAGCTGAATGCTTGATTGAGCTTAAAGGAGATTGCATAATGCTCATGCGATATAAAAAACAAACCAGCAAGCTTCATAGCTGTCAACTTCATTTCAGTGGTACGAATTACTTGCATTGTGACCTTTTTCTTGGTATTGAAGCCACCGTTACTTTTTCCAACCTGAAGCCACCATTGCTGCTGTTGTCTTTTGGGTGTGTGTGTGTGTGTGTGTGTGTGTGTGTGTGTGTATAAAATTGTGTGTGTATACTTCTGAAAACGTAAATGCTTTCATTTGCTTTGAGAATAAGCTTTTGATTCATGTTTTTAATGATGAAAAAAAACCACCCCAGATTTGCAAAAAGAGTGTCTTCTTTCGGGTGGGACAGTAGCCTAAGGGTATTGCACACTGCTTGTTGTTGTTTGGGCCTGATTCTGATATCAGGTGTAAGATAAGCAATCCCAGACTCACAGGTGATTAATTTTAGGTTCTGCTTATTAAGGAATTATTTCTTTGTTGCACCTCTTCCAAATTCCTTTGTGTATAAGGAGTATAACAACAATAAATTCACTATTTTGCATAATTCTGTGGCAGGATTTGACTTTAAGTGAGTTTTTTTAAAATGTGCTTTATAGGGCATTTTTGTTAGAAGGATAACTAATTATGAACATAAAGCTTATGTGGTAGACTATTCTAAAAATGTACTTGCTGGGTTCTTATTGGACAAGTTATTTCTTCAGTACAACTTAATCATAAAGTTTATCCATTTTTTTTAAGCTTCTGGAAGGGGCAAATTGTTTAAGGCAAACACAATTTTATCTGCAATCACCCAATTCTGTTTAAAGACTAGTATTATTAATTTAGCATGGAACCAGAATGCTTAGGAAGCAAAACATGTGACCAAGGTGTTTTGTCTTTTTTGACAGCTGTCTCCCAGTTTGAGAGCTATCAAATGAAAGCAAGCATACAGTCAGGTTCAGTACAGTTGTTACAGTTAACGTTTTAGGAAATTCCGTGACTTTCTTGAATATGGAGAAGATAATGACTTTTGCCGAATATTTGAATTTTAAAGTAAAGTACTTTTGAAGTACTGGGTTGTTGGCTTTTTTTCAGATATTTTTAACTTTTGGAGTTGCTTTATGGTTGTAGACATAAATGTTGTATGGATTTTAAGTTAATGAAGTACTGTAATGTAAGCATTTAATATTCATGGGGGGCTATTTAAATTTAACTTGGAAAACTTAGTCTTGAAACAAAATGGGATCATTTTTGCAATGACAAGCGCTTCTGTGACCCCGTACTCTTCAAATGATAATTTCACCCATTATGTTATAGTTACACCTAAAATGAGCACATTATTTTCTACCACTGTTGAATTAATCAGGCAAGCATTTCAAATCTTTGTTGTGCATTTTGTAATACGTTATATTTAACTTCAAGAGGTGGCTCTTAAAATATGGCAAACTTGTAAATTAAGCCAAACTAAAGTTATTCATCAGGGGTATGGTTGTAAAAGACATTTTACTTAGGGTTCTTTGGCTGACTGCTGTACTACTACTCAGTTTCCTTTGACTTTGGACTGAAAGATCTCTGCGTTTAAACGTGTGCTAGTTCATGTGTACACACACTACCGGTGACAGCGGCTCCATTTCCTCTGTTTAGTCAGTGTCTTCTCAATATTTGTATTCAGAGAATTAATTGGAAGAGGCTGGTTCTCTGAAAAGCCAGGTAACTAGGATGCAAGAAAAACATTTGTTCTTTCTTACAGTGTCAAGTTTTGTGTTTCCAGGTGAGAGATGACCATACTATACTTTGATAAGAAAAACTTGGGTGTTTGTGCCTTTGAAAATATTTCCATTGTAGCATTTTTATGATGGCAGCTTTTTCTTGTGGACTTAAAGCCCTGAACGTACCGAAAGTGCTATAGTAGTTGCGCTACAATCAACTTTGAGGTTTTCATCTAAGTAATTTGCTGTTGTTAAAGCTTCTGCACAACTAATATGACTACTGTGAGAAATGAGGAGTATTTACGTGCTTGCAGCACCAGTGGCTGGATATTGCTTGTATCTTTCTAGGGAGCATGGTTTTGCTTAACAGGCTATTTTTATTAAAAAATTTATAAAATCTTTGTTTGAAAGAACATAGAATAAACTCAGTGACTGCTCTGGTTGAGTATCATCTGACTTTAGCAAAAGTAAATTATTCTCTTCCACTGTTTTTAATGGCAAATTTCAAAAGGAAACAGCTTTGGGCTGTTGTCATCTCTAATCTAACAGAAGTACCATTTATAGCAATGCTGCTGTACATATCTGGTTTCTGGTAATATTTGTTTAGCTTTTCTTGCACCTGTTATCTCCATGCAAATATTTTTTGTATCTATTATTTCCATAGGTTTCTACTTCTTTAAACTAGCTTCTTGCTTGTATTTTCTTTAAAAGAAAACCTACAAATGCAGTCAGCGATCTCTGAATTATTTATTAGCCTTTTTTTTATATTTGAACATTTAAAATGTGCTGAGCCTTTCATAAAAGAAAGAGTTCTGTCTCTGAGGATTTGAACATTTACTGTAACAGATGGTTTTGATAGTATCACTTCTAGATAGGAGTTTCTACTAAGTAAATATTAAGAAAGAATATACTTATGCATCTTTTGAACATAAAGTGCTGTGTAGGTATGAAATGCTGGAGTAAATATGTTAGATGAAATAATACACGCTCAACTTGAGAAGAGAAAGCCCTAGCATCATTTTACTAAAATGATTACAGTAAAAAATTTATGGCCTTCTAATTTCATGTAGATCCCGAAACAAAAATTAAGTGGAGAGGTATTTTACATATATGGCTTGTAAAAAATTTTATGCTCCAGATGACTGGACTTCTGTCATTCTGTATCAACATTGTCAGTGTCAGCTTTCTCCCCTCCCTCTCATATTTGAGTCTCCCATTGCTTCAGTTGTAAAAGCAGGCTTCTAGCTAAGAGTAACTAGGCTGTTAATCAGCCTTGTTACACAAGGTACTTACGCCCAGAGCCTTGTATAATAAGAGATTTGTCTGAGAGCAAAATTTTATTCTGTGTAGATGTCATGTTATGGCTTATGTAATCAGTGGTTTCAAAAATGGCATGCTTCACTGAAGAAAATACTACGTGTTAGAAACAGACCTAATGTGTTCACCCTTTCCTGGGTGATGCTCTGTTAAGACAGCTATTTTGATAGAAAATTCTGTCAGATTGATGTTTCTTATATGTAATATGAGAGAGTAAAATATGTAAGTCTAAATACGTGTATGTGAAATTGCACAGTCATACAGATTTATTGCATTGCACGTATACCAAACATTGAAACTAATCATCTGTAAAAAAAGTCTGTCCCTCTCCTGATAGTGAGGGACTTCTTCAAAGTGTTTTTTTCTGAGGGGATGGATGGTTCGCAACAAACTGCAGAAGTACATCTTCATACAGCGTAACAGAAGAGTGACAGTGGATTCTACAGGAAATTCTGGTTACTAAGATTTTGATGAATAGACAAATTAGGGAAAGAACATTGCTCTAGAAAATTATGTATGTAATTTAATTTTAATATTAACATGGTAAGGCACCAGAACAGGTTGCCCAAAGAAGTGATAAATACTCCATCCCTGGCGGTGTTCAAGGCCAGGTTGGATGGAGTCTTGGGTGACACGGTCTAGTGTGTGGTTTCCCTGCCTGTGGCAGAAGGGTTTGGAACTAGATGATCTTGAGGTCCTTTCTATCCCTAACTATTCTATGATTCTGTATATGTATATGAGAGCTGCATAAAGCATATATGGTTATAAAGAACACTTAGTTGAGATTCTAGCCTCTATTTTCTATGTAATTCTTCTATATTGACATAGATACTTTAGGTTACATGGATCCCCCATCTTTCTGGATGTTGAATTCCCTCCCCTTCCTCCCCCCCCTTAAGTTTTGTGTATGCTTAACTAATAGTTTGTCATTATAGACTCGGGATTTTCTTGTTCTTATATCATACTGACTTGATAAGGGCCTTATTTGATTCTTGTACTGAAACCAGCTAATCTTTAACCTTTGTACTTTTAGAAACATTACAACAGCACCATGAAAGTTTTGTGGTGCACATAGTTCGAGCCGCGTGACTGACACGTCTAAAATTAGTTCATATATGCAAAATAAGTCTCATACTGGGGAATAATGTTCTCAAAGCACAAGATTGTAGTGTTTGTAGTAAGACCACATTTCCCAGTAAGGCATACCAGTGCCCCTTGGGTCTGTCCTTACAGATTTTCTGTAAAGGAATGCAGATATCATTTTGGTTCGTTCACTTGTTATCAAGGAGCATCTTTTTTACTGGCTGCAGTAGGTATATGGTATAGCCCCTATATTTGCTGTTTCTTTCTCCCTTGTTAGAGAAGCCTAACAATAAAGTCATTAGCCTTCTTGCCTTTCCACAGCTCCTGGAGCCTGTTTGCCACCAGCTGTTTGAACTGTATCGTAGTTCTGAAGTTCGGCTCAAGAGATTCACACTGCAGTTTTTGCCAGAATTGATCTGGGTATATCTGCGTCTTACTGCCAGCAGGGATAGGCAGAGTAATGGTTGCATTGAAGCACTGCTGCTTGGCATTTACAACTTGGTAAGTGAGATGAGTGGGGATGCATGAGGCAAACTTTGATCTGAGGTTTTGAGTCACTGACCACTAGGAATAAAGTAAATTATTGAAATGATATATTTGAAATTATAATAAGCTTACGTGAAAGCGTGTTTAATCTGGAGAAAAGCACAATGTAATGAAGGTTTAGTAAGAACATGTTTGCAAAGGTTTTTTTTTATTACTTTTTATGGTAATCTTTTGGGGACAGAGATTTTAACTAAAAAGGATCATCTCATGGGCTTTATTGATCTGTCTTATACTTCTGTTTGTAAGGAAATTAAGTAGCCCTTCTTAATGTGGAAAAATAGAGCTTTCTATGGAGATGATCATCAGGCAAATATGCTTGGTCAATATTCATGTGCCACTTCCCTCCATCCCCCCCTCTTACTCTGTGTTTTTCTGAGCCTAATTTGAAGATGAAACTACTCTGCATGCTAGCGCTTAGATACATGAGTGTGTACATTTGAGGTAGATAGTTGTCTTGAGTGAACAAGTAAGTTATTTTAAGAATAAGTAAACGTAACTGTAGATGATAACATTTGGCTGTTAAATGTAATTTTTTATATCCTTACCTTAGCCTGGAAATGTTTATTGTTATAATGTTATGAGGGTATTAGATAAATTTAGGAATACTGCCGAGATAGGCATTCTCTAATGGGAATTTCTGTGTTGCAGGACTTAAAAACATATTATATTGAAACATCGCTCTTCCTTCTACTAGGAAGGGTTTACTCCCTAGGGCAATCCTAGTAAACCCCTTCTTTAAACTGTGTTTGATGTTTCTGCATACCATGAGACACAGAACAGTCAAACTGTGATTCTTAACAATTTGTTTTATGTGTCTGTAGATCAGCTCTAACTGGAAGATCCAGTTAACTTAGATTTATTCAGGTAGAAAAAGATACTGGAAACTGCTTGCTGATTTTTTTTTAGTACTGTTTGCTGGGTTGAGGTAGCACATTTATCTTTGTCAGCCCTTTTCTCAAAGGTCCTTTTGCAGTTCCTATAAAAGTCCTGTTGGTGATTCATATTTTTTGAAAGGCAGTAATTTCTTGATTCTCTTGAGATTCAGGAAGAAAAAGACTTCAAAATCAACAGTGGCTCCCACTGTTTTGATATTTATTTTTTTTTCCTGAAGTTGTTGATATTTTTCTGCACATACACTGAGACTGAAAGAGGGAAGGTGTTTTTGTAATACTTAGAAAGTGGAAGACAAGGATAAATCTTTTGGGTTCTGCTAAATTGTATCAACTGTCCTCCCGTTGTGACCCTTAAAGCCTGCTACAAGTACTGTGCTACCTTGGGCTAAGTTTTCACATAAACTGGAATGACAGTTTGCCGATGACACCAAGCTGTGTGGTTCGGTTGATACGTTGGAGGGAAGGAATGCCATCCAGAGGGACCTTGACACGCTTGTGAGGTGGGCTGATGCCAACCTAATGAAGTTTAACCATGCCAAGTGCAAGGTCCTCCACCTCGGTTGGAGCAGTCCCAGGCACAACTACAGGTTGGGCAGAGAAGAGATTCAGAGCAGCCCTGCAGAGAAGGACTTGGGGGTGTTGGTCGATGAAAAAATGAACATGAGCCGGCAGTGTGCGCTTGCAGCCCAGAAAGCCAACCGTATCCTGGGCTGCATCAAAAGGAGCGTGACCAGCAGGTCGAGGGAGGTGATCCTGCACCTCTACTCTGCTCTTGTGAGACCTCACTTGTAGTATTGTGTGCAGTTCTGGTGTCCTCAACATCGAAAGGACATGGAACTGTTGGAACAAGTCCAGAGGAGGGCCACAAGGACGATCAGGGGACTGGAGCACCTCTCGTATGAAGATAGGCTGAGCAAGTTGGGGCTGTTCAGCCTGGAGAAGAGAAGGCTGCATGGAGACCTCATAGCAGCCTTCCAGTTTCTGAAGGGGGCCTATAGGGATGCTGGGGAGGGACTCTTCATTAGGGACTGTGGTGAGAGGACAAGGGGTAATGGGTTCAAACTTAAACAGGGGAAGTTTAGATTGGATATGAGGAAGAAATTCTTTACTGTAAGGGTGGTGAGGCACTGGAGTGGGTTGCCCAGGGAAGTTGTGAATGCTTCATCCCTGGCGGTGTTCAGAGTGGGGTTGGACATAGCCTTGGATGTCATGGTTTAGTGGGAGGTGTCCCTGCCCATGGCAGGGGGGTTTGAACTCGATGATCTTGAGGTCCTTTCCAACCCTAACTATTCTATGATTCTATGATTCTATGACTACAGGTCATTGTTTGGAAATTAGCTGTACCAAGTGAAAAGGCAGGATTTTAGACTCCTTTTTGGTATAGTCTTATGTAATTGCTCTTAGTATGTTTGCTTTAAAAACTGCTGGGTTTGCTTATCTAGTAGCCTAGCAACTAGAAAATCTGACCAGTTTTGAAAGCCTTTTGAGAAAACATTCTGTGTATTTCTTAGGGACAGAATGCCTGAAGAAACTTTGCCAGTCCCCTTGATTTCACCTTTTGTCTATTCATTATGAGGTACTCCCATTGTCAGCAAGCGATTCATCAGCCCTCGTTTGCTTATATCCATTTGGGTTAAAGTTTATCCTTGCTCTACTATCCAATTCTATTATAAATAAATATTATGACACGCTTGTGAGGTGGGCTGATGCCAACCTGATGAAGTTCAACCATGCTAAATGCAAAGTCCTCCACCTGGGTCGGAGCAATGCCAGGCACAGCTACAGGTTGGGCGGGGAGGAGATTGAGAGCAGCCCTGCAGAGAAGGACTTGGGGGTGTGGGTTGATGAAAAAATGAACATGAGCCGGCAGTGTGCGCTTGCAGCCCAGAAGGCCAACCGTATTCTGGGCTGCATCAAAAGGAGTGTGACCAGCAGGTCGAGGGAGGTGCTCCTGCCCCTCTACTCTGCTCTCGTGAGACCTCACTTGGAGTATTGCGTGCAGTTCTGGTGTCCTCAACATAAAAAGGACATGGAAGTGTTAGAACAAGTGCAGAGGAGGGCCACGAGGATGATCAGGGGACTGGAGCACCTCTCGTATGAAGATAGGCTGAGAAAGTTGGGGCTGTTCAGCCTGGAGAAGAGAAGGCTGTGTGGAGACCTCATAGCAGCCTTCCAATACCTGAAGGGGGCCTATAGGGATGCTGGGGAGGGACTCTTCATTAGGGACTGTGGTGAGAGGACAAGGGGTAATGGGTTTAAACTTAAACAGGGGAGGTTTAGATTGGATCTGAGGAAGAAATTCTTTACTGTGAGGGTGGTGGGGCCCTGGAATGGGTTGCCCAGGGAAGTTGTGAATGCTTCATCCCTGGCAGCGTTCAAGGTGGGGTTGGACATAGCCTTGGATGGCATGGTTTAGTGGGAGGTGTCCCTGCCCATGGGGGGGGGTTGGAACTCGATGATCTTGAGGTCCTTTCCAGCCCTTACTATTCTGTGATTATAATGTAAAGGTGATCTAGAAAAGCTTTTTATTCTTTTTTGGTTTTGATGAAGTCGCGCTGGTCAAGGAGTAGTGCTGGTTTTACTAGGTGTTGCAGACTGATTCTGCAAAACAATCTGTAATAGAGGTCTTTCTCACTTTTAAAAGCTATATGTAAATTTGGTTGTATTCTGCAAGCATACATAGACCTTGGGGTACGTATTGAGAGTCTTACTAGATCAGTACGCCTATCTTACTTCTTAAATGCCTTCTAAGAGTTGGAAATTATTCCAAGTCCTATTTCCTTACTTCTGTTTGGCTTTTGGTTTTGTTTTCTAATGCAGGAAATTGCTGACAAAGATGGAAACAACAAAGTTTTATCTTTCACCATCCCCTCATTATCTAAACCCTCAATATATCATGAGGTAAGAGAGCTGCTGTAGTAAATTAGAATTGGATCTATTAGAGGAATGAAAACTGGATCCATATGATGCAACAGGCTGGTTTAGATGCATCTTGTTGCAGTAAGTTTTCAATGTCAGTAGCTTGCAATTAGTGTAATCTAATTCAGTAGCATTAGTAGAAGATAAGGAATGTAAATGTTGAAGAATCTCTGTTGACAGTGCCCATTTTGAACAGATTTTAGTTGTGTTTAATTGCAACTTTTTTTTGCCTCTTATGTGTTAGTATAAAAGTAGTCTTCCTTCTTCTAACTCCTTAACACAAGTTTGAACTTGGAGTCATGTTTTTGGAGTCATGTTTTTTCTTCCCCTGCTGTTGCTATACAAGAGGTCTGTGCAATTATGACAAATTTACTGTAAATGGATATGTGAGAATCAAAGTTGAAAATTGCTCTCACCTGCTCTATTCCTATAAGCGTAGAAACTGTGTATAATAATTAAATCAGGTAATGTTTTTAGTTATACTGTATTCTGGAGTAGTCTTCATTTTTTAAGGTCATAAGACAAATGAGTCTTTCGGCTCGAGCGTTTAGAAGTTTTAATGCTTTTGGGGGCCTTTTACTTACGACTTGATTTCTCCCCTCTCCCATCCTTCTCCCTTCACCTACTACTAGCCCTCTACTATTGGATCCATGGCTTTAACTGAAGGAGCTCTATGTCAGCATGATCTCATCAGGGTAGTTTACAGTGATCTTCATCCTCAAAGAGAAACCTTCACAGCGCAGAACCGGTAGGTGGGTGTGTTCTGACAGAGGTCCTTCACTAGGCAGACAACAAGTCCTTAAACATGAAGACCAGGTATATTATCTGCTCAGTCCTTTTCTCAGCGTTAAGTGCTTGTAAGTAAATCTAGGGAAGAGTCCTAGTAATCTTGAGGTGTAGTGCTTTTATTGTTTATTCCAACTTTCTGTGCTTTTCTGCTAGTTGATTTAGAAGAGAGTAACTTCCCTGTTATTTGTGTCTGCCAGGAATGTCTTTGCTTTATGTCTGCAAACTCAAATTTTCCTGGAAGCATAACAAAATTCAGCTTTGGCTCTGAGGCTGTGACTGCTTTTTCCACAGGAGAAGGGGGATGGAGCCATGTGGTTAGACAGAACTAGGGATGAGAGAAATTGCCCTGCTGTTGTATGACTGCCAGCTTACCTTTGTCTAAAGCCAGCTGTGGGAAAACTAATAAAATAATTTTGAATGCATTGCAGACTTGTTCAACTCTAACTTTGTCCAAATATTATGCTATATGCCATCTCCTCCATAGCTCCTGCATAGGCTAATGGCTTTCAGTAATAGTAGTTTTTAAGAGTTTAATACTGAATGCTTAATAGTCTGTTTCAATTTTGTGAATTACAATGAAAGAGGATTTCAAGGTCTGTGTGTTTACTTCTGACACTTTTTCCTGTGGGGTGTTTTTTGAGACTAAGTTGTACAATTTTTGTGTTAAATTCTGATGAAGTATTAAGAATTTAAACCATGCAAGGTTTTGCTCTTGTCTCTTTTCAGGTTTGAGGTGCTGAGCTTTCTTATGCTGTGCTACAATTCTGCTATTGTCTATATGCCTGCCTCTTCTTACCAGTCACTCTGTAGGATGGGTTCCAGGTAAGACACTTGCCTTTGAAATAGTTGTTTCCAGGGTGCATCTAGACTTCTAAATATTCATTCAGCAAAAAAAGAATTAATTTTTGTTGCATTTAATAATGTAAAATGTTTAACTCTTGGTCAGTCTTGCAACTTGATGATAAATTTGAAGCTGTGCTTGTATTTGCATACATGTAAAACATATGGAGCATCTTACTGCTGCATGGGCTTTCATTCTAGTTATGTAACTGTCATTTGGAGAGGAAAAAAAGGCAGTTTTGGGGAAAATTATTTGAAGCAACTCGGGCTGATTTTCATTTTTTGGTTTTACATAACTTTCAACCATTTTTCAGTATGATCAGCTTAGAAACACTGTGAGGAATACCACCAGTTTCTTCTCTTGTTTCCAAAATACTAGTTTCTTGCTTCTGAGGATGGTTTATACAGAATGCATGTACAGTGTTCTGGGTTTTAGAGGTTTATTTGGGGTGTTGCGCATGGTGGTTTTACTTTTTTTCTTTTTCCCTGATAACAGTATTCCACTTCCTAGTGATTTCTCAAACTCTTATACATGCCCTTTATATAACCTTCTACTTGAATAGTCTTAGAAGCATCTGGTTGGCAAAGATCCCTGCTTTTTGTTCTGAAAAAAGCTCAGTTACATCTGATATTCTCATGTGCCTGTTTTTACCAGCATTTTTTACTAAAATTAGATAAATTCTCTCTCCTGCTACCCCCAATCAGAAGAACCTCTTGAAATGTTTTTTGGTTTAGTTTGTTTCAGCACAGTACTTCCATGAAAGAAAAACATTACATGCAGTTGGGTTTTTTATCAAGGATCAGACTGGTTTCTAACCAAGTACATTCTGTAGTAACACACATATCCAGTTAATATTATAGTCCGTTTTCTTCCTGTGATTTCTGATGGGAATGGGTGAATTTTTTTGTATGCTTCCATCATTTTGAGTTGAGGCTATGCAAAATTTGCCAAATGTGTTGAATTTTCCTGCATCTGAAAATTAGGTGCCCCCCTTGGGTGGAGAAGAGAGACAACATTTTATAGGCTAGGGGTTGTTTTTGTAGTTGTTTTTGAAGCAGTGCAGCAGTTATTATGTATTAGTTGGCATGTGTTGCTTCCATGATGAAGATTCAGATATTAAAGTTATGAATTAATTATTCTGTTTTTCAGAGACTCAGTGCTATGCAGTATATGGGAATGCAGCCCTCTTTTCAAGAGTCAGAAGTAGTTTTTTAGAAGGCAGTTGAGAGCAGTTCTCAAGAATGCAAGATCAAGAATACAGTATCTGTGTTATCCAACTTTAGGTGAAAGGTGATTGCATATTGCCATCACACATTAGATGGGAGATGACATATTTTTCTTCTATACAACTGAAATGTTTCCTTTAAAGAAAGCTGGGTTTTGTTACTGAATTTTTCGGAGAGTCTCCTACTTGATGGCTGGCATCTTTCCACCCTCATTCCTTAGAAGCTGGTATGATTTGAAGAAAACAGATGGAGTTAGTGGCTATATGGGAGTAACACTGAATTACCAGCAAGCTACATCTCAAGACACTGTTACAAAACTGCTTTAATTGTTGTGAGAACAACATAAGAATGTTCTATGTTGTGTACTTAATTTTGAAAAACGAATTTTGAAAAATTAACCAAAATCTCTCTGATGTGAACATCTGTAGTCTTTGTGGGGTTAACGTTTTGTTACAATGGTGTGTTTTTTCAGGCTGTGTGTGAGTGGATTTCCACGGCAGCATGAGAAACGCTGGAAAGAACACTGCAGCAGAGTGGTGTTAGACCCTGACTTCATGGTGCAGCTGCTCACAGGTGTTTATTATGCCATGTAAGTAGATGGGGTTTTGTATAAAGGGAAATGTCTGGTTTCATATGAATTAAGTTATTTGGTTTATGATTGGAATAAAAAATTGTTAAACTCACAGTGCAAGTTTATAACTCAATTAGTGTATTTCTCATTACTTGCTTACTCAGCTGATAATTTGAACGCATCTGTCAGCACTGAATTAGGTGATGCAGGACAGCAGTAGGTGCTGAAAAGAGTTAGGCTTCTGGCTTCATCTTTTCACAAGTTTCTGTTACCACCAGGCACCTTCTGTTCACAAGTGTAATGAGCTTGGATGCCAAGATAACCTGATGAAGTGCAGACCTCTTGAATGTCAGTAGTTTCTAAGGTAGCAAAATCCATTTCTGGTGGAAATTCAGTTCTGCTAAGTAGCGTTAACCTTCAAATCTTGACCCCTTTTTTTTATTCTTATTCTTTAAGTTTGTCCTGATTATGACATCAGCTTGGTCTTGCTTGGAGGTGACAGGGAACAGCTTTTTTGTTATACCAACAAAATTAATAAAAGAAGTTTTGTCTGTCCTTTTAAAAGAAGCGCAGGGGTTGGGGTATACATACAGTTGATGAACTTTCTGCATAAGCAAATAATTGAAGTGCTGTGTTTTGGCAGAGAAAAGACGAGTTCATAAGACAAATAGCTTTTTTTACTTTTTAGATATAATGGTCAGTGGGATCTTGGCCAGGAGGTATTGGAGGACATAATTTACAGAGCACAGCTTGAACTCTACTCACAGCCTCTGCTGGTAAGAAACAATGCATTTCAATTTATGGCCTTGATAAAGAGGAGTATGGATGTGTTTCTGAAGTGGATTGGTAATGAAAGCATTTGTGGCCATTTACTGCAGTCTCAGATACAAGTGGTTGTTCACAGCTGGTGTTTTCAGTGTAGCTATTTATGCCATGATTTTTCTTCTTGAGTAATAAGCTAGGGTGTTGGGATCTCTAGGACTCACTGATGCTGAAAGCTAGGACTTTCTAATGTGTTACAGTGGGATCAAAATGTTTGTTGTTTTGGCATTAGCTACCAATGAGAAATTCAAAGAATCTTAACCAAATGGTTGTATGTCATAGGACACTGGTTACAAAGAGGGTGTTTTCTTTGCTTCTGGACCTTCACCTGGGGCTGAGAATATGCCGTGTGGGTTAACTAGTAATACAGTAAAACAAGCAAAAGCAGGATAGGTCTTAATCTTTACCTTCTTTGGAGGAGCAGAAATAGAATGGAGTTCATCTCATCTGATGGATTGGGGTTTTGTCAGTTTCCACTATACTTGCTGTTCTGATCATGAAAAGAGAGAAATTAAATGGGGAAAGAGGTGAAATTGGGCTGGATGCAGGTGAATGTGATTGGGAAGGATGAAAATTACTTGAAAGTCACAGGAGAAATTGAGAGATTTCATTTTTTGCCCAGTGTAGAAATGAGGATCAAAATAAGAGGGAAAGTTAAGCAGAATAAAGTAAAATAGAGTATTGTCTCAGTTGCTGTATCAGAATTGTGGCTAGAAGCCTTTAGTGCTCCTCTGAAATAACAGCAGTAAAATTTTACTGCTTTTACATGACTAAGAAAGGAGTGAATTGGGAAAAGTCTTTTTAATGTGGCCATCTGAGATACCGCTCTTCTGCAATAAATTGCATAAAATTATCCTCCTGATGAGTTAATATTGGCTGTAAAATACATCTACAGGCTTTCTGACACTGCTGCATTTTAAATGCTTGGTATCCATTGAATTATTACAATAGTTGGTTCCTTTTGGAAATGACTCATCAACTCTGTCAGACTGAAAGTTTTAAATTAAATATTGAACCTGCTGAATTGGGCCACCCAATTGAACTGCCACATTTGAAAGGTGTGTAGGGGGATCTGGAACTTGATGATATGACAATTTTCAGACCTCATTGTTCATTTCTAAGCAGTTTTCCCTTAGAGATTGCTTCTAAAGGTAAGTATCTTCTAGAACATCTTGAACTTTTTCCAAAGCTGTTGCTTCTCTATCCCATTACCTCATGTTGGTGATGTCATGGCATCAATTTTTCCCCCTTCGCCAGTTACCAGGTTTTTCATGCATCCGTGTGCAGGCACATCTGTGGGGTTTTCTTCTTCATACTCTGATCGTTGCCTTGCTTCCTATCTTGTTTACTGCAGTTTTTTAAAAGCAGCTTTAAGAAATTGTCAGTTTTATAAAAAAGTGACCTGCGTGTCCTTGGCCTCATGCTATATATTCAAGGGATTTGACTTTTCCAAAGGTTGGAGTCCTTTCACCTCACTGCATTCTCCAGGAGATGTGTAAAATTAGCAGCATTATTAAATTTTCTGTGTTAAACATAGAACCATGGGCATCAAATAAGACATTACCTGTGCAGCTTCCCAGATAAGTTTCCAGTTCAGCCTCTGCCTGGGATTTCCCAACAGCAGCAAATTCTTTGAAGTCCGTTTAATATTCAGGCAAATCCCTATGTTAGGATTATTTTTAGGTATCTATACTGAAGCTGTTTGTAAAATTATATAATAAATGGGAATGCCATTAGTCATTATTGCAGTGAGAAACATTACAGCCTCTGTGTTTGGGTATGTCTCTTGGAGAAAGATTTTTTGACAATATACTGCATCTATACTCTTTATTTAAATAGTGGGTTTGTGGAATTGAAAAGAAAACCAAAAGCAGGTGTTGAAATGGCATCAGAAAGCTACGAAATATCTGTAATGGAGTTAAAAAGCTGTAATGTAGGAGTGGTCTTCTTTCACTGTTATGCAGAGGTGCACTAGAAAGGGCAGGTGAGAAAGAGAGGTGCACCAGGAAGTAATGCAAGGGTAAGGCTTCTCAGAAAAACTGTTAATCATTACTGGTTATTGGTTTCATAGTCATTAGGCATCCTAATCACCAAGAATCAGTAGTACTACCAAGCTCACTTGGACCTGGGGATTAGCTCAGTTCCAGTTTGTCTTTTCCTCTGAAAGCAAGATTTCTGCACTTGTTTCAGATGGAAATCATCTTCAGTGCAGAGACACACAGGTTTTCTTAGCTGGGTACACATGAAGCATGGATCAGCAAGTCCCTGTTGCGACAGAACCTTTATCTAGTGTATTTTACTGAGGTACTTACTGCTTTTGTTAGATGTCATTTTCATTAGAGCTCCTTTCTGGTAGGCAAGAGTGGATGTCTCTCCTGAAACCAGCCCTGTTTTGTCATTAGTATTTGCAGACTTGGCTTGCCAAGTCTGAATTGTGGTGTGTGTTTGTTTTCCTGCCTTTCAGTGCTGGATTAGACATAGGGAGCAAGTTGTTATCGCATCCTGAAGGATGGCAGTTTTGTTTTTTTCTGTCAGAGAAGAGCCATGACTCATTCAAACTGGTTTAGATTGTTCTACTGTTGTGTTGATTTTTATCTGTGTGGTTCTCCTCAGTCCCCAGAAGTACAATTTGTACAAGGTTCAACAAGCAGAAGTACTGTCATTTTTCTGATCTTGTTGCAGAAACTTTTTGCTACTAACTTGTAGATTTTAATTCTATATATTGAGAAGGGTGCCTATTGAAAAGAGGGTGTAACTGTAGCGAGTAGAAGATGGGAAAGCAAATCAGTGTATACTGCTGATCTGTTGCAGTTCAGTACAGCAGAAATGAGTTTCTGAAGTCTTTAATGTGGTCTAGGGTAGGGTGAATGCAGTTTGTACCAGTTCAAGAGGATGGCATGGAAAAAGGCCTGTGTGTGAATAGAAAAGCAGTTCACAAACAAATGTTAAGGCTGAGAAAATTGGCCAGCAAAGAGCAAATTAGTGCTGGACAAGTGGAAGGCAGAATGATGAGGAGCATTTCTATGACGATGGTGATAATCATTTGTGCTGGTTAGAAGACAGACAGGAAGGCAGTGGAGATGTTTAGTGAGTAGTTACAGCATCACAGCAGCATCTGGAGATCAGAAATCAGCTATATGGAGGCCCTTCCAGCTCACAGGAAGTGAAAAGTCTTTGATTTAGTTAATATCATGCAATGTGTGGTTTTGCTGTTTGAAACAGTTTAATTTCTTCTCATGGTTGATGAGTGGTTTGCCTGTTACAACTTGTAGGAAAGCCACTTTTACTTTATTATAATGTGAATAAATATCTTTAATTTATGGCATGCGTACCATATGCATTGGTACAGTCTTTTTATCAAACATTATCAGAGATCCTCACAAGACAAATTCCTCCTGTAGGGTCTGTTCTAGTGGTTTAGTAAGTTTCTCAGTTTGTGTTTTTGCGAATGCTAATGAAAAATGACTTAATTAGTGAAACAGATTTGGTATATATAGGCTTTGGGAGTTCAAGGAATTTGTTGATGTCCTTAACATTTCCAAGGCCTCAGCAGCCTCAGAATATCAACACAACATTGGTGATATTTGAAAGTGCATTAATTCTGTTACCAGGTTGAGAGAAACACATGCAAATGTTGCTTACAGCATAAAACTAGGAAATGCCTTGTTCTAATAACATGCTAAACAGTGGATAGTACTTCATCAGCTACTCATAAACTTTTAAACAATTAAAAAAATGTGTGTTCTAAGAAAAAGAACATAGTCTGAAAGGAAGAAAAATGTATGTATGCATTGTCAGAAAAATGGAGTATTTTGCAAAGATGCACTTTCTAAAGGAGACTATCTTCTTTACATTGGCAAAACAGTCAAAGTTATAGTTTTATCCGCATCTTAAAGTACAGTTTACATGCCTTGAGCCAACAAGTAGACTACACAGATTTATGACATGTAGACCACATGTATTTAAATAAATGTGTTTCTCTTGCCATTTAGTAAGCTCTGTCTTCTCAAGTTGCAAATCAATTTTTTTTCTTTGGTGATACACGAGAAAATAGGAGGCAACATAAAGTAGCTTTTCATAATACTTGTAAGCTGTAGTGGGGAGAATAGCCTGCCCAAATTACAGTGGGAGCTGTTGCTAGGTAAGATTTTATAGAGGTTAACAAGTTACATTTTCCATAGTCATTTTATTTTTAGTCTAGATGTCTCAGACACTCTTATTTTATATACTGTCTTCATTAGAGGGGGAGTAAAGAACATGTAGGAAGTCAGATGTCTGTGAAACATAAGAGATCTATGAATGATGTTAATGTGATGTTGAGTTTAAAATGTGTCTAATACTTTTATTGCTGCTTGGATGTATAAAGTCAATAAGATTTTGGAAAAACAAGGTGGCTTCACTTTTTGTTAAGTTCTGGATCCTACTTTGTGTGCAGCAACTTCATTGTTGTTGAATACTGCACATGCCATAGAGACCCAGCTTGCTGTTCAAGAGCTGGTACATAAGTTCACTTTTTGAGCAATTTACTTGTTGTCGTGGTTTAAGTCTTTATAAACTCACACAGTCGCTCTCTCACTCGCTCCCCACTCTTTCTTCCCCTGGCTCCTGGAGGGATGGGAAGGAGAATCGAAAGAATGCAACTCCCACAGGTTGAGATAAGAACAGTCCAGTAACTAAGGTATAACACAAACCACTACTGCTACCACCGATAATAATAATGACTAGAGAAAATACAAGGGAAGAGTCTTTCTTCCCCCCCCCTCCAAACCGGGGGGGGAGAAGGGGAAAAGAATCAAAAGAATGTAACTCCCGCAGGTTGAGATAAGAACAGTCCAGTAACTAAGGTATAACACAAACCACTGCTGCTACCACCAATAATAATAAGAGAAATACAAGGGAAGAGGATACAACTGCTCACCACCCGACGACCGAGCTGTGAACTCCCACTCTTCCGGGTTCCGGCCCCAGTTTTTTTTTTACATCCTGGACATGACGTGCTGTGGCGTGGAATAACCTCTTTGGTCAGTCTGGGTCAGGTATCCTGTTTCTGCTTCCTCTCAGCTTCCCCTCCTCCCTGGCAGAGCATGAGACTCAGAAAGTCTGTGGTCAGACCAAAACATTCTGAGCCGTAACTATAAACATCGGTGTTATCAGTGCTGTTCCCAGACCGAAAGTCGAAAACACAGCACTGCACCAGCTACTATGAAGGAGAAAAAAATGACTGCCGCTGCTGAACCCAGGACACTTTTAAACTAGAAAACTTAAAAGTTGCTTTTTCGTTTTCATAGAGTAAAATTTTAATCCCACAATGGCATTTTATGGAAAATTTAAAGTAGTAGTTAAAACACGAGAGCCAAAAGAGGGCATTTGCCCTCCTCAAAGCTGCAAAACAAAACCTCTGATGTTATAATAGCGTGTTAAAATAAAAATTTGATCTTATAGGGCTGAATGCATTGTAGTGATCTGATGCTTATTGCTTAGGTTGAAATCTACTTATTTATTTGTTTATTTGAATTTTGCAGATACCTGCAGTCTAATCCCCTTTAGTTAGGTTTTTTTTTTTGGGGGGGGGAATATGACGTAAGGGGAATGGAAAATGGCCCTGTCCCCCCGCCATGCACAAGGCCATATGTTGTTTGCATTGGCTTGGCCTGTGACTTAATTTTATGACATTCCTGTCATAAAACATAAATGTTACTTTCCTTGTCACTTTGCAGTCTCTTTTGGATGGAGACCCTCCTAGGTGGGTTGTTACTTCTGTCAATACATTTGGCAAATGTGGAATGAAATAAATCACCTCAAAGAAAATTTAGCTATATTTTTGGGAATGGGTTTGTGATGAACTTTTCAACGTAATTATCCACTGCGACTGAATCTTGGGGATGAGGCCATTCATCTGAGGGGATCTGGCATAATTAACAATTCTTGGTTGTTTCCCTTTTAGTATCCAACAAGATAGCTAATATTGCCATTAGTGCAATCAAGAACAGTAGTAGTACAGCATTTTATTTTTATCTTAGGTTGCAAATGCCATGAAGAACTCACTGCCCTTTGATGCTCCTGATGCATCGCAGGAAGGCCAGAAGGTACTGAAAGTAGAAGTTACTCCAACAGTGCCGAGGATTTCTCGGACTGCTATTACAACAGCTTCTATCCGTCGTCATCGCTGGAGAAGAGAAGGTGAGCTCTCTCTGCCAAGAGCAAATACTATAGCACACTGTATCCATCATCATCACTGTAATCTGGCTTCTTTGAATGTTTGCAGAACAGTTGGTTGGGGTTTTTTGTTTGTTTTTGAAAAGTGGTACTCCATAACAATGTATAGTATTTTACATCTTCAGAGCACTGCATGAACGTGAACATCTGGGGTGTTTGTTTTGTTTATTGATTTGGTGATAACCCATGAGGAAGGTGAGAAAATGGATAAGCTGGAAGATGTTCAAAAAGGCTTCTTTTTTTTCCTCCACGTAACAGCATAAAATGGTAGGGTAGAGTTTGGCTTAGAATTTGAGTTCTTTCCTTAATCCACGCTAAAACTCAAATGCTTCCCATCACAAATACTTCAGGGAATGAATGATATTATCCAGACCTTGATAAGGTTCCAGCTACCTAAAGCTACTGAAGGCAGTGGAAGAGGGAAAAGCTGAACATCACAATCCTACCATTATGTGGCCCAATTTAGAGAGGGGCCATGTCATAAAATAGCTGTGGATAGGTTAGAGTAAGTCCTTGTTTTTCCTCAGCGAGTACTTTGTCATATGAAGCATGCCTGACTGTATAAAGATAAATAATAAATACATAGTAATATTTACCTTGATGCGATGCCATCGTCAGTGTAGGTGTAGCAGAAAGCTTGCTTTGAAATCATTTTGTCATAAAGCTTTGTTGCTACATCTATAAAACATTGATTAAAAAAAACTGCATAAATGGCTGAAGGTAAAAGGTAGAATAACCGACACGTAAACTGAGGGTAAAAAAAGTCTGCATATAAAGATTGTGTTTTCCTGTGGTACTCTGTTTTTTGTTTGGTTTGCTCTTTGTCGGGGTGGTTTTTTTTCCCCTGTATCATATGCAGAAGGATTTGATGACCTGAGGTCTTCAGCTGAATCACGATGTCCAGGACAACAAGTAGCTGTCTTCTGTTTTCAGAACTCTGGGTCATGTTTGTCTTCACTGTAGTTGCCATTATATTCATTTGCTAGTCTCTGGTCTACAGTTTAGCCCACCTGTCCCTTTCTGTGGATGTTCTTACAACTTCTGACTAAGCATGGATAGTGTTTTGTTTGTTCGTTGTCCACATAAATCTTCTATTTTCCCTGCCTGGGTTGGAACACCAAGAAAGGAATAGAAAAGCACTAAAATGTTATATGTTGAATCCCAGATGGCTTTGACTTCTCAAACGAGGCTGACTCAAGCATACCTGGCTCACCGATCCAACACGGCTCCACAGACGTAGGGATCAAACGTGAGCAAGAGGGGGACGTGCTGATGCGCAGGACCCCTGAGCATGGCTTCCCGGAGCCCACCTTGGCAACAGCCACAACAGAGGGTAGGACAGAGATGAGGAGGCAGAAGTCAGTGAGGCAGTTGCTGGAGGAGGATCCTGGCTCCCTATCCCCAAGCAGAACTTCTTTCCATTCTAGTGTGTGTTTCCGCTATCCCAGGGTGTATTAGCTTCTCTTTGCAATACACGCATCCCCTATATACCTAACATCAGGTCAGGTACTATCTTTTGTTATCACGTGGGCTGGCCTGGGGCTTGCATCTGTGTGGTGAAAGACTGCTTGGCATGGCAAAAACAAAAAGATGGGTAATAACCAAGAGCTTTGGGATTGCTTGGAAACTTTCTATTACTGAGCATGTTTAATATTCGGAAGGAAAAAATGCACCAGATGAAAAACAGTATAGAGTATAAATGGATTTGGCTACAGCTTAGTTACAGTAGTGTCTTGTTAATCTGCAATTCTTACATTTCCAAGAATGAAGCTTCCTTTTCCAGTTGAAAGTCAAGCCTATCTGAGACAGATATACAACTGCTGATGTTTTTACTTGCCAGTCATCCTTTAATTGAAAATTTATACATGTGCATGAACGAGCTGGTTGCTCTAAAGGCAAGTACCAAAAAAACATTTGTGTTTTGAAGAAGAAAACAGGTCATGTTTCTAAAGACTTTAGAAACAATTATTGCTTTCGTTCTCTATCATGCTGGCCACACAAATGCTACAGGACTTCATTTGTCTGCTCTGCAGTCAAGAATAGCAGATTGAGTAGCTGCAGAAATTTATCTTTCTTGAGTTTATCTATTAATTTTCTTATCTTTACTCCATAAAGGATGTGGGTTTGAGTATTGAATTTGAATCGTGATTTCTCCTCAGAGATGAGAAGTAATTTCTTTTAAATTTAACTAAACATACTTTCAAGTGTTCTCTTGACCTATCTTAAGTCTTCTTTTCCATCTGAACATTCCTTTGTTATTTGCAGCCTCTCTAAGCGTATTGATTGATTATAAATGAGATTTATGTGTGCATTTAGATATGACTTACATAGGTTTCAGATTTGTTCTTCTGGAAACAATCATCCGGAGAATTTGGAGATTTAATGTAGTGTTACCACAGAATTCTTGCCCTTAGAGTTCCTATCAAACAATTGAGACATTGTGCTTCTGTAGAAGATAGTTGCATTAGAGTGTTTAGTGCAAATTTATAATCCACTCCTTGGTGCATAGCTAATTTGAGCATGCTCAGTAAATGAGTCCTGTCTTCTCCTAAGTTCATTTGGTCTTATTCCATTTTACTAAACTTTGCATGTGCATGCCCTGAAGGATATGGAGAAGTCTTCAGCTGCAGAGAACCTTCTGGGAGAGACAGGAAGTGGGAAAGAAGTTGATAAAGATGTGGCCTTCTATGTGATGGACCCCTGTATGATTTGGCATGTTGCTGGATAAGCATCATTCCACATGCTTTACTTTAGTAGAAGTGGATCAAATACCCTTCTGTAACGTTAGCAGTGTATAGTTACATGCTTGGGAGAGCTGAGTTCTGCTGGTTGATGGCATCTGGGAGAAGGCTAGTGAATGAAGTTTGGTTTGATTATCAGCATAGAATTGTCTGTGTATATATAGTGGTCTATTATTTTGCTGATGCTGATTTCACAGAAAAATTCAGCTAGCAAATACCCTCTCATAAATGTAATTTTAATATCAAACAACATAATGAGGGACTAATCATTTCTCATGACTTTTTAGCCTTCAGGTATGGGAAGGATAAACTGTAAAAGTTACTTTAAAAAGCTGTATAAAACCCTTCTTCAGATCAGTGTTTTGACCCAATAAATAGAAAAAGGCAGAAGGTATCAAGAATGATGCAGTAATGTCTTACAAGGTGTTCTGCTTCTGGGTGGTAGCGGCTGTGATTATGTGCACTCTTTTGGATCAGTGAAGAATGCTATGTCTGCATCTACAGGATCATGTGCAGGTATCAATAAAGAATTATTTGGGGACAGACTTATTCAGATAAGGAACAGTGAGAGTCCTGAATCACACTGTAGTGCAATTGATAGGATTTATGTCAGGTTACACTGTCTCTCTTCTGACCTTACTGTAGAAGAGTCCTTGGGAAACACAGGTTTTTAGTTTTTGTTTTCTTTTTTGTCTTATTGGTCTATTGCGGGGGGGGGGGGGGGGGGAGAGGGGAAGAGGAAGAAGAGAAAAATTTATTACTTCATCCTGTTTTCCCCTCCTAACAGAGTAAGTGAGGACTCAAATATGTTTTGTTTCTGAGGGCAGTTTTTAGAGGAAAAATAACATGTATTGGGAAAAGAGTATGTGTTTGCTGAATTACTTCAATCCCACTGAGAACTTCTGTAGGTATGTGGACCTGACTTGACAGAAATTCTCTTGCATGTTGTCTTCTCTACCTTCTTCATTTTTGAGCACTGCTGAGCTGCTTGGGCTTTTGTATAGTTGCAGCATCCAAAAGCTTGCAACAGCCCCTCTCAGTCATGTCTTTTAAATTCTGTGGGTAAATGCCACTTTTTCAGTGTGACTATTCTGCTTCACTGTCCCTGAATAGGATTGTCTGGTTCAGCATCCTGTTAGCAATGTTTTAACATAAACTTTGAAGATGACTAGTGTTCTTGTAATAATAAAACCTTAGGCATATTGTCTGGAGAAACCTTTTGGGCTTGAGAGGGGACTTCAGCTGCTGCTGTTGCTGCCTGTAAACAAACACGCTTTCATCCAGCTTTGCATGAAAGGAAACATAAATGTTGGTTTATTGGAAGAGTGCTTTTGCTTTCAGTATGTTCCAATTCTGTCATATTTTTATTAGCATTTTTGATTATGTGTGGGAAGGTTGGGGTGGGGGATGGAGATGTGGTGGATTATGAATAAAATATATTACTGTCTAATGTAAGAAAATACTCTTATGTCTCAATGAGAAGATGAGGGCCTAGTTTGACCAAATGGGGTGGGCAGGAGGGGGGGAAGTAAACATATTTTAGATATAGTTACAGGAAGTTAAAGTAAGCGACGCACCTTCATTTTAATAATAGTCCTTGAAACCTGAGAAACTTCCTTTTCTAAGGCTTTACCAAGGAAGGAAGACTGCAGTAACAGGAACTGCAGTCAGCAGAACTACCTTTCTGCTTCAGAGAGGCTAACGAGTCAAACAGAACTATATAAAAACTACATAATAAGCTCACATTGCTTTGTTGTGAGAGAGGCCTGAGAGTGGTCTGATTGGAGATGGTTAAACATCTTGTAAGCTTTTGTTTCCTGAAAAGAAGTAAGTTAGTTTAAAACAGAATAATAAAACCTCCTGTAGAACTATCTTGATTTACAGAATGTAAAGTTGGATGAGGCTGTGCTCCTGCTACGTAGAGGCGGCAATAACAGTGAAAGCTTTATGTCTGTGTTGCTTGCCATAATGTAAAATGTTTCTTAGTGCTCTGCTCACAATCAGTGTGAAAGGATGAGCTTCCACTCAAGTGTTAGATTCTCTTACATCCTTGCCACCACTTTTTCCCCATTCCGCAAAAGAGATTGAAACATGTTTGCTTGGTGGCAAGCTGAGTTGAACAAACTGCCAGTAGAGCAGTACAGCAGCTTTAGCTGGGACAGATCCATAGGCTTTGCAGATTTCTTGCACCATAATCAAGCTCTGTAGCTTTCTATAAAGAAAAGCAAAATTCTTGTAGCCTGAATGTCTCCTGTTTTACTAACATGGTTAAACTTTATGGCTTTTTTTCACTAAAATGAGATACGTGGAGCAAAACCTCAAATTCCATTTCCAGTTGTGAAATTTGAATGCCGTTCAGTTTTCTACTGAAACAATAACTCTGTGAATACTTGGAGCTTATTGGAGCTTAGAAGAAGGATTGGAATAACATTAAAAAAGAAAAGTTGCCCTGATAATATTATAGGCCTGAAAACAAGGAATTAAGGAAGAAGTTTGTCAGGCCTTTTTTTTTTTTCCTTTGAGATACCAGTCAAAACCATAGTGCCTCTTCTACAACATGAAATGTTTCAGAGATCAAATTTCTCTTAATACAGTGGTTGATTGTTGAGGTGTTTTTTCCCTCTGGAAAAATCCAGATGCTGAGACAAAAGCAAATATGGTAGAAGCATCGTGCTAGGATTGCTGGAAATGCAGGGAGGATTGAGCTGTGGAAGAGGGAGAACTAGGAATTAGGTTAATCTCCAACAGAAAGTATAGTCACGTTATTTAATATGCCAGCTACAGACAACAGAAGCCTTGTGAATGTGGTTGCTGGCCTAGGAAGGAACCTAATTAGTTTTTTTTCTTGTAAACACATGCAGGAGGGGATAGGCGCCAGCGTCTGCAAACAGAACTAAAACGCATTAGCCAAATGGGGCCTAAGTCTTATTTATAGACAAAGTTCAGGAGATGCTCTGACTGCTAAAAGTGATGTAGAGGAAAGGCAAACCAAGCTCAGGGACTACTTACTGTTAGATTCTGTTATTTTATGTGAAACATGACAGGAAAATTATTGGCTGCAAATAAATTTTTAAGCTAGTGGAAACCAAGTGGATTAGCAAATGAGGTTTGTTTGGACGTTCTGTGTGCATCTTTGTCTTCATGTAACTTCAGTGCTTACTCTTTGTTCTGATTGTTTTGGGATTTTTTTGGTTGTTCTTTTTTTCTTAATAGATACTGAAGGTGTAAATGGAAGAGAGGAATCTGTGAACCTCAATGACGCTGATGAAGGATTTTCATCAGGAGCTTCGCTCAGCAGCCAGCCAGTTGGGACCAAACCTCTATCAACTGCATCCCAGAAGGGCAGCTTAAGGAAAACAGCAAGTGCCCATTCTGCTAAGGATAAAGAAACCTCCTCTGCAGCAAAATCCAATGAGAGCCCTCGAGATCCAGTAGCTTGGAAGCAGTACATGCACCAATCCACTGACCTTGGTGCAGATATAATTGAGATGACACCTACGAAGAAACACCTTAGCCTGCCTGCTGGGCAGGTGGTGCCAAAAGCTAACAGTTTGAGCCTGATCAGGACCGCCAGTGCTTCTTCCAGTAAATCATTTGACTATGTGAATGGCAGTCAAGCAGGCTCCAGTGTTGGAGCTGGTACAGAGGGTGTTACCAATCTAGCAGCTGGCAACACCAATCGGTTTTCAACTATCAGCCTACAGGAGGACCGACTAGGCCAAGCTGGGGAAGGTAAAGATCTCCTTCCCCCAGGAGCTCCCCTAACCAAGCAGTCTCGATCTCCAAGTTTCAATATGCAGCTGATATCCCAGGTGTAACTTTGACTCCCTTCATTAGGACTCCCTCTTTCCCCTTAATCCCTAGGCAAGTTCATCCTTAGGCAAAACATGAACCATCATCCCACAGTGTGAAAATACTGACTGTTGTGATCTTGTTTGATTTGGTTTAGCTATCATACTGTATTACTGAAACAGCAATAATTCTTCCCTCACCTTCATCCTCTCCCTCCGCCCCCACCCCTTGTAAACATGGTTGTGAAGCAGTATATAATGTACTGTATGCCTTTTTCCATGCCTTCCTTTCTCCTTGGGTGATGTGCAATCCATCGTAGGCTGATCAGTCCCATTTCAACACTGTGAGACTGGAGACACCGGCGGAAATGGTGAATGTGATCCCTATGAGATGATGCTTTGGCTTTGTTAAGAAATAGAAACGGGTTTGTTTTCTCAGTCTACAGTACTGCAAAGACTACTGGATCATGACTTTTCTTTCTCAGAACCAGGAGTGCCTCAGAGATTCTAGTGTGACTTTGAACCTCTCTGAGTCTGTGCAATCAATTCTGGGGAGGGGATTGTCATTGCTGCTCCTGGCTGCCTACAGCACTTTTTTCATTAAAGTAAGGGTAGTTGTTTCTTGCCTGCCCCAGTCTCTCATCCCAGAAGCTTTTGATGTTCAGCTACTGAGACGTGTATTAACAGGTTGTTTCCCTCAGAGGGAGGATTCTTAGTAGATAATACAGGTTACAATGCACTTCTAATGGTGTTGTAGCCATTTGTCATGTTACATGTCTTCCCCTCCAGGATACCGAGTCATTCTGCTTACAGACTAAAATTTAGACAACACCATGCTGTTAAATCAATTTGGTTTGTAAGTGGGAAGGAAACACTGTTTTCCCAGGAACTAATGGCTAGCTCTGCTCCATTTTTGTTGTTGTTCTTGTGGGGTGCTGATCACTGAATTGAAAGGTATATTCGGGTAAAGAGTATTTTTCAGGCTGCTTTCTATGGTATCATGGCTGTTGGACACCTCTAGCCCCTCACACAGCTGCTTTCTCAGTGTGCCTGAATTCAGTCATGGAGTCATTTGCAGAATCCTGCAGTCCAGACAGACCATACTCGTAAGGGGCTGTCTCAGGGATAGAGACAGTAGTTTGCTAGAAATACTGAAGCTTCAATGTCAAATGCTTTTCTAGAAACACCATTTGTGCAAAGTGGTACTGACAGTCCTTTTTTCCCCCAGAAGAATCACGCTTCGTTGCCTTGGTATATATAACCCATTGGGGTTTTTTAACTTACTGTAGTGGATTTGCCCTACTGTAGTGGATTTGCCCTACTCTAGAAAATTCGGAACTCGTGCCACTGAGCCAAGCCTTGAATGTATACGACTGGTATATGGGCACTGTCTGGCACTTATGCTAAAGAACACTGCTTAGAAGCACATTTCTGGTTACACAGGAGAATGTTTGTTATTTTCTCTCCATCTCTATCTTTTCTTTTTTTTTAATTATTAGAGAGAAAAGGGAAAAGTTCATCCTCTGTGCTTCAGATACGTATGCTATCCTGGAGGTTTACACATTGTAAACCCACAGGAAAGAGTTGTAATCTTTATATGGGCACTTTGGTTTCACTGTCACTGTGAAGGATAAACAGAAGCAGTTATAAATAGCAGGCTATATATGATAGTCTTTGAAAAATTCAGGACAATGATATGATGTTGCAATGGTGGTAGGTGGTTTTAGGTTTGGATGGTTTCTTACTTTTGAATTTATTTCATGAAGAAATTTTTCTTTTTTTCAAATTTACATTAAAATTTATTTAAATATTTGAAGGGGCTTTTTTGTTGTTTGAGAAATCACTTTAGCATTCTAGTCTTCATATCTTACGTTCATATAGTGAACTAAATGGCATCTTGACATGCAGAAGTTCATTTAAAAAGTAAATAGAATCATCACCAGAAAGAAATCTTAACAATTTCTAAATTAATCTTTAAGGACCACCACAGATGGAACTAAGGCAGAGTTGCGATAAAATGTCAAAAGCTATATATGGTTAAACTGTTCTTTATTTTGTAAAGTTTTACAAATGGAGACAGTTGGTAAGTCATGGCTGTACAAGGTTTAGATTGTGTAAAGACCATCATAAAGGAAATTCTATTGAAGAGTGATCACTGTAGATTAAGAAGGACCAAATAATTTGCTTAAGTCATTTAGAAAAAGAAGGGTCAAGAGTGTCAGCTATTTTTTTAATAGTTATTTTAGTATTTTAAAGCATGGAGCTGTTCATTAACAAGGTTCTCTACTTTCTACATTTGCTATTAAAAGCATTCCTTCAGAAGTTTTAGACACTTACAAAAATCGGCATTGGGCCAAATTTTACAACTTGTTAACAATATTCTTGTTTGTGGGATCCCATACTATTAATCTGTTTCAGGAAAGTGAGACAACTCTGTGACTTCAGATAGCGAAGTCAAACATACGTGCATAAATTCAAATTGCTCAAAACTTAAGTCAAACTACCTTTGGAAATACTTTTACAGTTCTGATTTTGATGATGTGCCTTTTGTTACTTCATCCATTGTATTTTGGTTTGTTGTTCTGTATATAAACCAGTCCTGTATAAGGTTTTTTAAAGGGTTCAAATTTATCCCTGTGTAAAAACAGTTTTTCTTATGTGCTGATGTGCTACATCTACAACTTCTGAAAATTACCCTTTTAGTGCAATGATTCAGTTGTGGGAGCTTGTTTTGTCGTTTTCAGACAAGTGCTGTTCAAAATTCTATCTTAGAAAATTACTCATCACTAGTATCTACAAACCAGCTGTAGTAACAGGCTTTGCTAGTGCTGTATATCATGTTTATAATTAGTGCTTCTAGATGTGTCTCAAACTATGCCAAGGTACATTAAGATCGAGGTGAAACTTACATGCTGAAGTTCAGTACACTTCAAAGAACTGTGGCAGAAATAAAATCAGAAATATGTGGGATATGGGTTGAGGGAGTAATCTGTTGGCTTTCTGATTATATGTGCTAAGTACTAAACAGAGTACAAAACATACTTAAATTTTCTGACAGCTGTGACAAATATTTAGACTTAAATCTCTATCCTGAATTCACTCTGCTGTGTCTTGGTTTAGAACATTTGGTACTTGACATGAGGCACTAGATTTAGATTTCTGCAGCATTTCAGTGCAACTGCAGCATTAATAAAAGGTTGGAAAGCAGAACAGTATTATTTTTCCCTGTGTATGTGCACATGCATGCATATACATGTAATTCTTAGGTGGGGAAGTGTGGGTACTATAATTTGATGTGTATATACATTTAAGTAGGGATAAACAAATTATTCTTTGGTACGCTTTTTACCGCATCATATTATGCTGCCATTTTGCAACATATTTTTTTGTTGGGCTTTATAATTTTAAGAACATACAAAATGTTGGGATTGATAAATCCATCTTGATTATCCTTTTCAGGGGCTTATTGTGAGCAGCTTTTGGGATGAATAATGCACCATTTTTTCATCCTGCAGGCAGCTAAGTGATAAAGTAAAAATGCCTGTTAAAATGAATGTTGCAAGATGTCAGTTTAAATTGCTGTATTATGCTTTTAGTTTTCATTTGGAGACTTTGTTATGTCACTGTCCATTTTAAATGCAAATTTCCTTGAACACCCTTTCTGATGTGAATTTGGAAAATTTTAACATCGTACGTCATTGTGCAATGCTGAACATCATGCTGCAGCCAGTAAGCATTAGATCTAGTATTTGTAGTTTGTGAGTGTGTTGGTCTTAAATGCTACATTTCCAACATACTCCTGCTAGCTTTAACGTAATTAAAATTACCTGTTTTAACATCAAAATAGTGAGAAAAATTGTTTTCTGATGAAACATTTATTTGCACTACTTACGAATACTGGAGTTTACTGGGACAGGGTTTTTTCTCACCATGTGAGGTTTACTTGTGTGTGGGTAGGTACATACATTTGTCACGTGTTGACAATCAATTGCCTCAACTGTGTGTATACTGTATGTAAATATGAACATATTTTTCAAGATTAAAGGGGAAACCTGCATATTAATGGTGGTAAAGCTACGCTGTAGTAGGGTGACCCCAACTCTAACCCCTTTTTTGTCTCCAGATGCTGCGTGGTTTGTTTTACTTCTTTAATGAAGATTATTAGTGTTCTTGGAAAATTTTAGCTCCAGGGAAGTTTTCCTCAATATTTAATGTATAACATGTTCAGAGAATTATATTTTGAAAAAAAAATTTTTTTGAAATAGATAATTCTATGCTATGGCTGTATTTTAACCGAAGAGTTTAAACTTGTCCTATTCTATTGTGAACCAATGGCTATTCTCTTTTAAGTGTTCAGCATTTTAACTTTGGTCACAAACCAGAATTTTTTGTTTATCTTGGCTTACAAATTTTAATTCATTTGAAGATTAAGTGAGAACCAAGAATAACTTTTTGAGTAAAATCACAAAAAATAAGAAGCCTGGGTGCTGTACTCATAATCCTGGAGGAGGTGTGGAAAATATAATGGAACGTGTTTGAATGAAATGTATGTACTGCATACAAAACAAAGATGGTTCTGATGTTAGTAAATTTAATAATCTCATTCTTAAATTCTGCAATTCTCTCATTGCCAAAGATATTGCTACCTTGGCATATTCAATATAGTACTAAAGCCATTAGCTAGGTCTCATTTGTAACAACCGTTTACATCATAGGACTAGTTTGCATCAGAAGAGTTAACATGCTCCTTTTTATTTATTTGTCTATTTAAATTTCTTGTTTAGGATAATTGCAGGACTAAAGTTGCAAAATATCACTTCCTTCCAAGCACGGTAAGCAAAGAAGCCAGATCCTCTGTACTTGCATTGTATTTTTTGTTTTATACAAGATTGTTAAATATTTTATATTTTCCTTCAGTATTTTAAATGCTGTTTGTTTCTAGCATATGAGCCTTAATCTCTTCATTATTTTTCAGTTTGTTTTCTCACTGCACTCAGATAAACTTTGCTGTGGAAAGCTTTCCTGTAGGTGATTCAGGGTGACGGATTACGACATGGGTGTTGTGTTAGCGAGCGCGTGTTACCAGTCGGTCAAAATTTGCATGTTGTGACCAGCTGAAGAGCCAAAATACTCACCTGCCTCTTACACAGTAGTGGCAAGTGATGGAGAGCTGTGAGCAACTTGGTTTTTTCAGTAGTTCCTGAAAACAAGCAGTAAGTGGATTTTGCAAGACTGATATGTGTGAGGATTTCCACATAGTCATTATGACATTTTATTTAAAATTAAACTCATCTTGGAACAACATTTTGAAACATAACGGCTATTTCAGTTAACTTGCCTAGTAAGTTTGGCAAGTGTCAGGGCCTGTGACGTTAAAATTTCAGAAGCAAGCTGTCCTAAGGGTACCTTACAGCTTCCAAAAATGGATTTAGTAAAAAGCTGTCTGTATTTAAGATTTAATGAAAAAAAACATACTTTTTTTTTTTTTTTGCTGCCGTTCTTTTATTTACTTTTCTCTGGGCTACCCTCCTCCCCTGATTTCTTTTTTTTTTTTTTTTCCTTCCTGGGTTTATCAGCTTTTACCAGAAGTAGTAGCCGAGGGACCAAATGAATTTAAAATGCGTCTGTAACTTACCCCTCCTATCATAAAGAATTACTAAGCTATTCCTGAGAGAGGAGCTGTTGATGGGAACAGATGTATAGTAAACCCTTGTATCTGTACGGTAAAACCTTGCCCTGTGTTTTAGCTTGTGCATGATGAGCAGTGATGAGATCAAGTTTTCTTAACCAATTACTTGGTTGTGAGCTCCTGGTGTTTTACAGTCTTATAAGATGTAAGCAATTTAGAGTGCAATATCTTTGCATTCCAATAGAATTCCTTAAAGCAATTCAAATTTTGACTCTTGACAAGATGATTAGTCGCTCATTAAAAAGTGATACAGAATTCACACAGGTTTTTGGTTTTAGAGGGTAAAATGGTCAGGGGAGATTTATCATGGAAACTTCCTTACAAATTGCTAGGGATCCTGTGTGTTTTGAGTCCTCATCCTCCCCAGAACTGATCACAAAGCAGAAAAAACAAGCTGAATGAAGCAGTCTTTTACCTTTTGTTCTAAAATAAGGATGACTTGGGAGTGACAGAAATACTGGCTATTGACACTGTTCTTTCTGTTTAGGCAGTTGTTGTTGTGCTAGACTTTCATGCCAATAGTTTAGGAAAAATGCAAATAGTATAAAAACTTTGTGGCTTCAAGTACACAGTAGATGTGAGTAAACAATCACTCAGGATAAACCAACATGTCAAAGTATTAATAGATGCCTAGTACTGGGGTGTGTCTGTGTGTTTCTGTGTGTCAGTGTTCAGTGATTTGTTTGAAAAAGACTCCTTATTGTTTTCTTGCAGACAGTGAATACTTTTGGGTTTGATATTGCGAGCTGGTTATTTATGGAAAAACACCATATGATTAAACAAAATTGAGCCATTTAACATTTTTTTCCATGTCAAAGATTCCAGGAGAAAGCTAGTGAAGATTTATAATACTTAAATCAGATACTCCCAATAGGTTTTAGATTTACTATGGTAGCTTTTATTTGCTATAAAAAAAAAAACAACCCAACAACTAAACTGAGGTACCCCATGCTGCATTTTTTTACCTTTGTAATTCCTGTACTTTGCAATGAATCTTTTGATCAGTTTTCATCCTTGTACGAATATAGGCTGTGCCGTCAATTTTCCTAACAAAAAGAAAAGCATTCTGCAAGGGTTAAAAGATTATTTTCTTACTTTCTTCTGTCACACCAGGTTTGTTTCTCCGAACTGAGGTTTCTGAGGATTTTTACTACTTTAGCATTATGTAATCTTATCTCTGTCATAGAAGGAACATAAGCAGCAAGTAGCCCACTTCTTATAGCAGAGAGGTGGGGTGAACAGCCGTGGATTGGTGGTGGGAGCCCCTCTTTGCCAGGACAGCCCTGCGTGCTGGTACGACCCCCAGACATTCGAGATTTGGTACTGGTGAAGGACTAAACCAAACGGGTTTCTGATAAACCGTGACCTCTGCTGTATGATGTCCTTTAACCTGGGACCAGGGAAAAATCTTCTTTCTTAGACCTGAAGATGGCACGTATCGAAGATCATGTTATTGGTGCATGTAAGCCATTATCTTAACTGTCTTACTGAGCTGGTTAATGCTGTTGACTTGTTGAAATGTGAAATGTAGTTACTATTGACTTTGTAAATACCTGCCAGAGATGAAATATAATTATTTTAAATCGTTGTACATAGAGATGTATAAAACTTGACACAATCTGCAATGCAGAAAAAAAAAATATATATATATAAATATATAAAGATGTTAAATAAATATTGTGCTGTTTCCGAATAGAAATGAAGACCTTGTGAATTGTGTGTTGGGGGGTTATTTGGTGGTTGTTTCGTTTTGATTTTGGGTTGTTTGGGGGTTTTTTTGTTTGTGTGGGGGGCTTTTTTTATGTTTGGGGTTTTTTGTTGGTTGGTTGGGTTTGGTTTGGGGTTTAGGTTGATGGCGGTGTGTAACGCAGGCCACATGTGCAGGGCCTCATAGACACCAACCACCACGCCAGCGCACATGCTGGGAGGCGGGAGGCAGCCGCTGGGGGCTGCGTGCGCGCTAACTCTGCCACGGGGCGCTCACGGCAGCTGCTGCCGGCTGCCTCCGTCTCAAGCAGCGAGGAGAGGCCGTGAGGAGGGATCTGCGCGGGCGGCTTCGCGTCGCCACAGCAACCGCGGTCCCCCGGCGGCGGCTTGCCGCATCGCTGGCAGCGGAAGTCCCGCCCTCTCTCCACGGGCGGTGGGGGCCGAGAAGGAGGGCGCCGAGTGGCGGAGGAGCAGAGGTCGGTTGAGGTGCGGAGGAGGCGCTCAGTGCTCGCCCCGCTCGCCCTCAGGGAGGGCGGTGTTTTCGTCCATTGTCTGACACGTGAAGCCGCTTCCGCCTCCTCCTGCCTCAGTCAGGGGGTGGCCGGGAGCCCGCGGGGAGGCGGCGGCGGAGGGGGGGCGGGAGGGAGCCCGAGCCCCGGGCCCGGGTGCTGCGGAGGGCAGCTCAGTGAGGCGGGGGTGTGTGTGTGTTCTGACGGGCCTTGCGGTGCGCTGCCCCGCTCGCGTTGTGGCAGTGCCCCCCCCCCCCCGGCGGCGGGGCTAGGCGGCGCCACGTGACTGACCCGTGGGTGTTTGCAGGGTGCTCGCCATGAGGCGGCTCTCCGGGAAGGGTCGCGGCGCCCTGGAGGTGAAGTTCGTGCCCGACGAGGAAGTGCTGAAACACATTGCTGACGACGCAGGTACAGCTGGCCCGACACAGCGCAGCACGCTGCTCCCGAGAGGGGTCCGAGCGGCTGCGACTGGGAAGGGAGCCCTTCTCCAATACGCGGGGTGGGTGAGCGCTTCGAGCGGGCTGCAATGCAGGATGAGGCCTTCAGCATCATTCTCCTCCCACTGCCTTGTCTGCGGTTCATTTCTGTCCCCACTCCGGCGCATGAAAAGGGGCAGCTGCAGCACCGTGGCAAGTGCCTTCAGCTGGAGGTGGTGTAGATACTTGCTCTCCATGCTAGCGCCCGAAATCATTACACGTGTGTGTAATGGCCTACGAGAGGGGGTACAAACAGCCTGGCTAACTTCCCAACCCCTGAGGTGGTTAAGCACATACAGAATCAAATCGGAATGAGGTTCGAGGTGGTTGCTACAAGAGTCTTTTGCTGCAGCTTTGATTACTTTTAAGGGTTGGGACCTCTGTGGAGATGTTTAAAACTTGGTTGTGCAAGGTACTGGGCACCCATATCTGAGTTTGCTGTTGGTCCTGCCTTGAGCAGGTCAGATAGATGGTCTCCAGAGGTCTCAGCCTAAGTTCTCACATGAGTGTACTGACAGCCTATAGGCCAGTTCCCCTCCACTTGTTCCCCTTTGCAAGGGAAGATAGGGGATGCCAGATACCATCCACTTTGCATGCACTTTGATACTTCTATGTGTGAGTCCCTGTTATTTCTCTTCCAAACTGTGGAAGCTGGTGTGTGTTGAAATGGGCATCTTGTCCTCATGGACTCGTAGGGGTGAACTTCTGTGGTAAAAGAGGGCCTGATGGCTGTAGAGCCAGCTGACCACACGGGCACAGACCAGCTATTCTTTTACCAGGACATCTTTTCAGTGTTGTATTTGTTTAGTGATTTGCAAAATAGGAACATGGTCTCTAAATGGGGTAACTGTGCTACGGCAATAGAAATAATAAAATCCCAGGAAGTTAAAGCTTTTATTGCAATTCTAGGCATTAAACTGTGGAAGGACAAGGCTCAGCCATCATTCAGCGCGAAGAGATTTGTGAAGAAGCTTGAGAATATCTCAGATGACGAACCTCAGGACATCCTAGGAGAGAAGGACTATGTTGCTGCTCTTGGAATGTGTGCCCAAGGTACTAGCAGGGCAAACCTGACACAGCTGTGACTTTGGGAGATTCTTGTAGTGTCCGAGTTGCACAGTGTTGATGAAATTGCTTCTGGGGCCTGACCAGCTCTGTGCTTGTGGTTACAGGTAGAGGAGAGGATAATAATTCTAGGATTTGGTTGTGCTACTGATTCATAACACCTGCAATATAAAGAGTCCTTTGAGCCAAATAGTAAAATGTTGCATTCCATCTTCTTGGGTTGGGAATGCACCACTGCTTTTTAAATAGCCAGAAGTAACATTTGTTTTCACAGATCCTGTAGGAAATGGCTCAAGTGTAAGTGGTGGTGAAGTTTACTCGTTCAAGACTCCCAAACGCTCCAGCAGATTGGCAGAGCTGGGTATGTTTTCCTCTTCTTTCATTCTTGCTCTGGCTGTGATCTTTTTTTGTGTACTCTGTGATTTGTCTCTCCTGTTTATTCAAAATATACTGAAATACTTTGCAGTATTTCAGTAGCTTTTATCTGGCTCCGAATCAGTCTTCCTCAGAAACAAAAGCACAGGGCTAAGGCAAAGCAATGGTCTGGTGAGGAAAACAGAAGGAAAAGTAGAAGTTTCTTAATGCCATCAGAATGGCACTTACATGCACACTAAGGATGGCAGACGTTTTATTTGTTTAAATTAGAGGGGTATAAGAGTAACTCATCATGTAGCAAAGAGTCAAAAAGAATAGAGTATTAGTTTTGTTTATCAGGGGTTTTCTCCTTCTCAGAGTGTCTGAGTGTGCTTGCTAAGCTAACTGTGGACTCAGGAGAAGCAAGTAGAAAGTGGCAGTATGGAAAGGGTGAGCTGTTCTGTTTCAAAGAAGATGCTTGAGCCCTGCTGCCAGTATGTTTCTTCTCACTTGAAGAGTCTGTGTGCCCAACACCATCTGAACTTCATTAGTGTTTGGCTGTCACAGCTACTGATAGATCCTATGGTGGGTGATCCAAGGAAGAGGGGTCATCCATCTGTATCAGTGTGTAGAAAGTGGTGTCCATAACTCCTAACTTCTCCTCTTGCCTTTTGCTGTGTGTGTTGTGTGTGTGTGTGAAGTTGTGTGTTTCTTACACCTCCTGCAGCAGGGTAGGTTTCACTGGTGCTCCCTCTTAGTGCCATGACTCAATTTGAAAACTGGGGCAAGTCGTACAATGGAAAGCTAGTTTTCTTGAGAGATTAGTAGCAGGATATGGGGCCTTCCATTTCCAGATCAGTGATTCAACTTCTGCTTTTGCCATTAAGTAGTAAAAAGAGGCTGATAGAATACAAGAACTCACGTCCTAGGGAACTGATGTGTTTGCTATACCTGATGCTTTACTAAGTCCAGTTCAGTTCTAAAGGACTTAATGAGCGTGACCTCATTGTTCTGATTCAAAGACTTGTGGTCTCCCAGGGAGTTCAGTGTACTTTGCCATTGCCGCAGCTATGCTTTTAAAATGAATTAACTGAGGGGTTCAGTCTTTGAAAAATCTTTGTTAGGGATTACATTCACCATTAAGGTTAGAAAAAAAAAAAAAAGAAAGATGGAAGTATCTGGTGCACTTCCTGACATAGCTAAGAAATTAATACTTAGGGAGTGTTTCAGGTGTATGGCTGGCTTGTATTCATGGCTGACTAGCCAGAGCCTGGAGTTTTGTACCTGATGTGAAACTTCTTTCCTTTCCCCTATTTCCTACAGCCTCTGAATTAGCCCAGACACCAGGACAGAGTGTTGCACCTGATCACTCCAAGTGCCCTGATAAGACAGCCAAAGCCCCTCAGTGCAGCCGTAAGTTCTGTGATGCTTTGCGGAGCTGAAGCTGAGTGGATGGGGGTTATGTTTCTGTTTGGGTAGCAGAGTGGATGCTTGAGTGCCAGCTTCTCTCATGCTTGAGTATTCTAGTCAGCTCACAACTGTAGACTGAACTGCTTGGTATGCATGGCCTCAGGCTCACCTGGGTGTCAGATCTTTTTTTCTGTCCTGGTGGTGTAGAGAAAACAGGAACTTATTTCCTCCGTTGCTGCGGCACTTAATGATTTCCTCTGTGTTCAGCAGAAGTGCTTGCAGGTAAGAGAGGTATGAGCTGGTATGAGCTGAGGTATGTGTTGAGCACCAAAATGGTAGGATTGTGTGGGTGTTCCTGTGTAAATTCATGTTTTATTATACAATATTCAAGCACCCGATGCTGCAGGGAGAAATACAGGTAGGAAAAGTCAGTGCAGGTCAGCTGGCAAGAGCATATTACTTTGTGCTCAGAAATTGAGTCTGATGTGCTCAGGGAAAGGACATTACCTCATTTTTCAGCCTCTTCCCTCCTGCTGATGGCTTCCCAAAGCTGTGACCAGAATTAAAAGCTGCCTTTTGTGGTAATAACACTGACTGTCTTTGTTCTCTCTTTGCTTACCTGTGAGGAACTCTAGAAGCTTCCCTCACAGGATTAACCACCCATGAAGCTGATATTCTGGCACCGTGTATCTTTCAATAGTGAATGTCTGGTTTTCTAATGGACCATCTTATGCCACTGTTGAAAATACCCAGTATTCTGAACAATGCTGTTTCTTGCTTTGCAGAACATTCAAGCAGAGTGCAGCAGAGGGTGAGTTATGACTCTGCTTTTCTTGGGATTTTTTTTGTTTTGTTTTGGCTTTTTCTGTTGTGTTGGTTTGGTTTTTGGTTGTTTGGGGTTTTTTTACATTTTACAACTTGAACTGGCCAATTACTGCAGTTCTGGAAAGGAAGGACAGTACGAATGTCTCTCCTAATCCATCCGGGCAGAAGAAATCAAGTGAGAACTAGAGCTACCATCAATTGGGATTTTGGGATTTAGGGTCAGTGGGCAAATAGTGGGTTTGACAGCTTGGTTAGCATGGGTGGAGACAATTTCCTTGCACCATACAAATGAGGATGTTAGACAATCACTTACTCTTAGCTTTCCAGTTTTTAATCAAAGCAAGAAGCAGCCTTAATTATAAGGAATGGCGTTAGAACAGGAATTCAGGAACTGTAGTGTTGCTGAGTTTATTTAGCATTGTTTTATAATAAATTGTGATAATGAGGGGAGATGTAAGTTGATGGTGGCTTTTGTGATGCTACAGAGAGATACAATCCAGAATTGTCAATTGTGGTGGTTAGGAGGAGGGTACTGTGAAACACTTGGCTTTCTAAAATGGTATAGCATCATACTAGAAATGTGTGCACAGCTTTTCTGGTATAAAGTTCCAGGATGGGATAGGCCTGTAAGAGATGCTGTTTTGGGATGGCATTCATTCCTTGATGATTCCACATCCACCTTGACAAGATTAACAAAAGTGTTTCCTAAGTATTGCAGACTTGATCTGGTGCCCGAGTTAGACATATGCTTTAAACTTGTGTAAGGAAGATGTGCCCCTAAAACTTGATGAACCCATGCAGCTTGGGTTCCCTTTGCTGTGCTTCTGGGCTTAGTATTCTAAGTGGTCTTCTGTCATTCTCATAGTTGTTTTCATAGTGGACTTCTCAATGACTTTGAGTAGATGGTGTGAAGTGGAAGATGACTGATCTGAGGAGCCAAAGCATATTGCCAGTTTGTCATTGCTTCGGTTTGACTCTTCTTGAGGAGCCAAGGTTGGCATCTTGGTTGGAGATTTCATGGTTTTCTACCCTCCATCTCAGGACATTAGTTGAAAGAATTAAGCCCTTTTTGGAACCTGATCCTGCCCCTCCTCTAGCTCTGAATGAGAAAAAAAGAACTCTCCATACTTACTGCCTCTGCTTTCCCAGTTTAGTGTAGACTGAAATAGCTTGGAAATATAACCAGATTCTACTCCTTGCTTGGCAGAGGGCTGTTTTGAGGAGGTATATGTTTCTTCTTCTAATGTATGTTTTTTCTTTGCTGTTACAGAATAAAAAGAAAGAATTTGTGTCTACCACGCCTTACAGACTCAGGAAGAGGCTAACAGGTAAAGAGCAACCTTTGCAGTCAGTCCCACAGCCAGTGAGGCACTGTGTTCAGAGGAGAGTGTTTCTCCTCTGGTAGAAATCTGATTCATCCTGCAGAAAGTATAGAAATGTCCTTAAGGAAGTCTATGTAGAACTTTTCCCTGCCGCAGATTGCTGCTTTGGAAAGGCATGGAGGGGTTAAAAGCACCAACATGAAGCATCAGTAACATGATCAAAAGAGACAAAACTCTCAGTAGCTAACCTGTGCTGACACTTGCCCAATTGCTTGGTTAATGCAGTTGTCTGGCAATTGCTTGAACCAAGTTATGAAACTTTTTGATGATGGCTGGAACATTCATGGTAAAGTGTTTTCCATATCTGGTTGGTTATGTATGCTCAGAATGAATGTAGAGGAGAGTTTAGTGTGGGGTGTTTCTAGTTCTTCTTTAGTGTTGAGAGACCAAGACTGAGTCACATTCTGCCTGTGTTCTTCAATCAACACTTCTAACAGAGGTCTTCTACAAAACCTTTTTTGCACTCAGCTTGCATGGTTGGCGTTTGGGAAAACTGACTTGAGATGCTAAGAGAAATAGGGACTTCCACTGTCCATTTTTAGTAACTTTTTATGGTAGGATTATGTTTCTTAATGGATATCAAGGAGCAAGCTTTACTGAACAATACATTGTAAGCCTATAACTGGGAAAGAAATGACACTGTATGTTTGGAGTCCTCTTAAGCATTTATTTTAATTTTCTGTGAAGTGTATTTAAGCATCATATGCTTGGGAAACACCTAGAGAATGTGTGTGAGAGAGGAAGATGGTGCAAAATGTGTTCTGTGTAAGAAGTTGTTGCTAGTGTTTAACTGTCAATTTATGCTCTATCTCCAGTTTCCTATTTAGAAAGTGAGAGTGAATATTCTGCTTCCTGCTCAGAGGAGGAGGATGAGGAAGACCAGAAAGAAGACAACACTGTTTTATCAGGTCAGGAGACCCCAGAAAAAATGAAAGCTGCACCTGCGCCTCCTCCCAGCAACCCCCTAGCCAAAAAAAATAAGGAGAACAAGATGGTGAGTGTACAGAAAATACACCCCTAAGCCAGCTAACACAAAGGAATGTTTAGTGACAATAAGCTGTCAGTGACCACACCTAACCGTAGAGAGGAACTGCTAGATGCATTTCAAATGTAACCAGTTGGACTGGCTTTTGCTGTACTTCTGAGCAGTGCTTGTTGGACAGGCATCATGAGAGCCTGTGGGCTAATCCAGTCTCTGTCCTTAGTAGCTCCAGAAGGAGAAGTTCTAAGAATGTCTGCAAAGCAGGAGATCCTGTACTGAGAAAGGATGAAGAAGGTGACTCCTATAGCACCAAAAGAAACGCGTATTACCTTTTGGCTTAGCGTTCTGTTCTCTCAGAATCTCCTCTGTGTCTTCAGGAAAGAGCTGTCTGACTGTTGGCTTTGGCAGAATGCTGCTGTAGGAACCATTTTTGCAAATATCTGCTGGCTTTCTATTCATCCTTGCTCAATGGCTCATATTGGCCATCTTCAAACGTGTTTGTGGGTGCAAAGGGAGAGGGGTAACTTAATAGCAGAAGGAGTGTGGCTGATGTTGCCGTCCCTTTTTAGGGCAACCTGGTGGAGGAATACTTTGAAGCTCACAGTAGTTCCAAAGTGCTCACTTCAGACCGAACGCTGCAGAAGTTGCGGAGAAGAAGATTGAGTCAGGTACACTTTATAGTGAATCCCACAACTCTTGGAGCTATTGCTTTCTTTGAATATTTCCCTCATCTGAATTTCCTGATATTGATGTTTTCACTTTATTTCTGCTGATTACATTGTTGGTGGTAGCACTGATTTAGGTAGCATTTTGAGCGTTATGTCTCCTCTGCTGCTCTGAGCAGGGACAGGGCCCAGTTGTTTGAACCTGAGACAGTATCCAAAATGCAGGAAGAATGCACTTGCAAGTGAGCAGATAGTTGAAAGCTGCAGTTACTGGCTGGGCTTATACCACGACACCAGAACAAGTTAAAACTTGTTTTTGAGGAGAAGAGGGAGGAGCAGAGTTGCAGAGGCCTGCCCTAAAAGTAGTCACCATTAACAAAAGCATTTTTGTTAGGGAAGTGCTTCGGGAAATTACAAGCTGTATTGACTGTTTATGTGTAGAGAAAATGGAGAGAGCCCTTTTCATCTGAGCATTATTGAGTCAAGCCACATGCAGGACTAGGAGAGCTCTAAATGTTGTCACCTAGTTTGTGAAATGCATTCTGTCCCCTTCCAATTTCTAGGAGACAGGAATGGTCTAATTGTGGTGATTGAATTACTGTATTATTTTTGTCATGGGTTCAGGCGCAGCAGTCATTTTTTCTCCTTGGTAGCTGGTGCAGTGCTGTGTTTTTGACTTTCGGCCTGGGAACAGCGCTGATAACACCAGTGTTTTCAGTTACTGTTCGGTAATGTTTTGGTCTGACCAAGGACTTTCTGAGCCTCATGCTCTGCCAGGGAGGAGGGGAAGCCGGGAGGAAGCAGAGACAGGACACCTGACCCAAACTTACCACAGAGGTATTCCATACCACAGCACGTCATGCCCAGGATGTAAAAACTGAGGGCAGAGACCCAGAAGGGTGGGGGGTTCGCTGCTGGGTTGGGCTGGGTATCAGGTGGTGAGCAGTTGTATTCTCTTTCCTTGTATATGCCTTGTCATTAATATTATTGGTGGTAGCAATAGTGGTTTGTGTTATACCTTAGTTACTAAACTGCTCTTATCTCAACCTGTGGGAGTTGCATTCTTTTGATTCTCCTCCCCATCCCCCTGGAAGCTGGGGGGAAGAAAGAGGGGGGAGTGAGTGAGCAAACTGCATGAGTTATAGTGGCTTAAACCACGACAGTTTTCCATATGCATCTTTTACAAGACAGGTCAAAGTAAGCAGCTGTACCCTACAGAGGTAGGTAGACAAGGACAGGTGCCAGGGAAGCATATAAAATACTTGGAGCTCTTGTGTCTGTGACTGCTTTTTGCATCCATCTGTGTTTTAAAAGGTGGCATATATGCAGATTGCCTGATGTCTGTTGTTGTCTGGAACTGCTATCCAGAGAAACATCTAGATTCTTTCATAACAGCCTTGGAAGGAAATTAAGGTTTTCAGTATTAAATCTACTGCTGTCTCTGAAGAAATTGAAAGCTTAGCAGTTCTGTCAGTGCTATATGTTTGTCTGATACATTGCAGCTGTCTTTGTGTTCTTTCCAGAGTAAACTGTTCTTCCCAGAGTAAACTGTCTTCTACTGAAAGGGAGTGGAAAGCAAAACTGTTAAAATTGAAGAGGAAGGGAGGCCAGTGTAGATTTGATGCCATTTGTCCTGCCACTATGCTGTTGAAACATCAGCATTCCAGCATACCTTTAAAGCTGAATTAATCCTTTGATTCTTTATGCTTTTGAAATAATACGTCTTCTACAATTGGTTGTCAGTTGCAAATGATTTCTTCTCTATTTATTTTTTAAGATGACGTTTGTGAGCATTCTCTTGTAGTGACAAACGCCTGAACCATTGCTAAGCATGTTGTTTGGATCCCTTGCTCCTGTGAGCAGGATTGTGATGTTGGTGGCTTCCTGGTACAGTGCTTGGTTCTGTGTAAGCTCTGAGTATTGTCCATTATTTCAGTAGTGGTTTTCCCATACTCAGTAGGAAGAGCTAAAACACAGTTTGATACTGGTTCTAGTCCTACTCTGGCTGCCATTTCCAATTAAACAACTTTGTTATCTGCTTTGTTTCTCCAGTAGCAAAACTGTACTTAGAGGGGTCTTCATAGGGGGGAAAAAAGCCCCAAACTAACACGGATTGAGTGCACTGGCAATGAACAATATTCTGCTCCCTGGCTAGAGAGCATACTAGAGGGGTATTTGCAAGGAGCCCACGTACATGTCTTGTTTTTTTCTCAGCTTTAACTGACTGTCATCTTACCTCTTTCTCAACACAGCAAACACTGCATGACCTTTTGAAGAAAGCTCCCCTTGCCTATGCTGCTGAAATCAAAGAGCTAAACCAGCTACATGAATCCCTGTTTTCCAAGTGGATGCTGCAATTACAGTAAGTATCCAATGAGAATCACTGAAGGAGCCTCATAACAGGCACTACCGGTAAATTTACCTTAATGTCAGCAGCATTCTGTGGATGAATTGTGGTGCAACACTTTTTCTTTGATTGATTGCTTGAAATTAAAATTAGGTGACATCAATTTAGTGGAGTGTTTCCTGTAAACCAAATCATATCTGACTAACTCCTTGAACTGAATGTCTGAAGTGACATTCTGTTTGGCTAGTTGGTCTTTGCCTCTGTAAACCAAGATAAGAGGGTGTTCACAAACAGGGAACATGAATAATGAGGAAACGGGGAACATAAATGATGGGACCAGTGTCGTTTTTGAGCAGTCATTTTTACTTACAGCAGTGTGATTGGTAGTTGGTCACCCATCATCAGTTTCTTCAGTATGTGGCTATCCCCAGTGATATAGCAGTTACCTTTTAATGCCTACAGTACCTAAGGATCCAGGCATGAAGAAACCTTAATGCTGTTAGAAACATTAGCAGTATAGTTTTTATCTGGCTTTGTGTGTGTATCTTTGTGGGAAGGAGAAAAGACCAAGCATCCAGGAAAGTGAATGGGAACTGTAGAGATCTGTAAGATGCTGAAGCACCTTAGAGAAGGCAGGCCACCAAATCTGAAGTTAAGTTCTGAGTCACGAGCAGACGTTGGTGTTGAGAAAGCCTCTTCAGAGCTTTACAGGAGAGTGGATGGAACATAAATTTGTGGTCCATGGGGAGTGACAGAGCATATGAAAAGTAAATTAGCTTTGAAAGTTGGAGAGTTGCAAAGAGGAGGATTTCTCTGACTTGGTGATCTGGACAAATAGTTAGAGATGTGTGTGGCCAGGGTAGAAGGAACAAATCCATAGATGATACTGAAGTCAGTGACAGTTCTTGGAACACATTACCTTTGCCCAATGCTGTTTGAGTGACCTGATACGCTTCTTTCTGGTCCTGATACTCTTCTTTCTGGTCAAGGTGATGGATTTCCTGCTTCTCAAAAATAAACAAAGCTTTGTGATTCTCTAGCTTATTCTCTTTATGCTTACCTGCCTTTTTCTCTGTGGACCAATTAGGATAAGAAAGAGATATGAGAACTGTTTAATTTTGCTTTGAAATCGTGCTTGTGGCTGAGAGTAGAAAACCACTGTGAAGGCTTGCTTATCTTCTAGTAATTTCTGTGACTCATGGTAAGCATTGAGTATATCACTGGGGAGGGGTGAATGAAGGCAAGCCTGGAGTTGTGTCCTTTTTTCTGCTGGGGGAAAGATAATTTTCCTCCTAGTAGTTGGTGCAGTGCTGTGTTTGGACTTTAATATGAGAGCAATGCTAATAACACACCGATGTTTTAGTCATTGCTAAGTAATGCTTACCCTGATCAAGGATTTTTCAGTCTCTCATGCTCTGCCATTGAGGAGGGGCACAAGAAGCTGGCAGGGACACTTGACCCAGACTGGCCAAAGGGATATTCCATACCATAGAATGTCATGCTCAATATATAAGCTGGGGGGTGTTGGCCACGGAGGGCTGTTTGCTCCTCAGGAACTGGCTAGGCATTGGTCAGTGGGTGGTGAGCAATTGTACTGTGCACCGCTTGGGGTTTGTTTGTTTTATTCTCCTCTCTCTATTAATTTTTATTGTTATTGTTATTATTATATTTTACTTTATTTCAATCATTAAACTGTTCTTACCTTACTGTTAACTTTTTCTCCATTTCTCTTCCCCATCCCATGGCAGGGGGTGTGAGTGAGCGGCTGCTTGGTACTCATTTGCTGGCTGAGGTTAAACCATGACAAGTTGATGAAATATGAAATTTTGAGAGGCAAGACTGCAGTAGATCATTTTGCTTAATGAATGTATGAACCTAAAGAGGGACTTGTACTTTTCTGATTCAGTGTATTTGCTCACATTTCCTCAGCTTGGGTTTCAATATCGTGCTTTACGGACTGGGCTCCAAGCGTGATTTATTAGAGAAGTTTCGTACCTCTCTGCTCCAGGATTCTGTTCACCTTGTGGTTAATGGATACTTTCCCAGCATCACTGTGAGATCTGTAAGTGTGTGGTAAGCGTATGGGTTTATCTAATCATCCTGTGTTACAGATACTTCTGAACTCCTTCAGTGTAAAATGTTACAGAAACCTGCTCCATCCTGTAACAGCAGTCTTCCATAAAGAACAGTTTGTCTCTCTTTTAAGAGTTTAAAGAAATCGGCCCATGCATTTTCCAAGGAACTGCATTAACTCCCATCATTAATAGATGGGACTAACAAGATAATCATTAATAAATATTTATTAGTCTAATGCCTTACTTTATGTCACTGTTTTGAAAATTGGTAGATTTTTCTGGTATATGTTGACTGTTTTGGGGATTTGATGGCAAAAATCCAGTTACCTCCCTCCATGACAGTCAGGGGCTCAGTTTCAGATTTTCTGCACTGTGTCGGTCCTTCAGCACCAGAGCCCTTCAGAAGGGACTGTCATTTTCTTTTTCAGATTCTCAACTCCATCACAGAGGAGGTACTGGACCATATAGGGACATTCCGCAGCCCCCTTGACCAACTTGACTTCATCATTGAAAAGTTTAAAGAAGGTAAAATAACTAACCTTATACATAAAAATGTCCATTTACTGGTAGGAGAACCTGGATGTTCTCTTTCTTCATAGTTTTCTTGCGTGCAGTCACAGTTGCTTACAGCTAGTATACATTCTTGCTTGTAATTTCTGGCACGTACATGGAAACACATATGCACCAGGAATAGAAGTGTACATGATCCCAAGCATTACCTTATCCGCTGTTTCACACATTAAGTTCTCTAGAAAGAAAGGAGGAAGGCACAAGCGTTCTAACAAGACAGAGGCTCCTCAACTGTATGGAGGAGCCATAAATGATAATAATAAACTGAAATTATCACCTCTCTTGCATTTAGCACAGTGCATTTGTGCCTTATTTACATAATGCTTCTGTAGCCATGTGTTTGCTGGTGGAAGACAGGATAGGTAAGCTCCAGCTACATGAGGAAAGATGGTTCTTAGTGGCTGCCTGAGCACCTGATACAAATCTTGCTGAAATCAACAGAACATCTTGCAATTTGCAGTGGCCATTGCTGACCGGATATTAGGTCCTTTGAGCAACTCTGGAAAAACATGGCCTGAGGGTCTTCCCATAAATTTCAGTATAGGTTGGATTAAGGCTTTAATGTGTATGGTTTATTCATTTTAATTTAACATATGCAAATACTGGCGTTAAGATGAAATAAAGGTCAGAAGTGTCAAACAAGCATTGGGTTCAAAAGCCAGATGAAACTGGTATTGACACGCAGAGCGCTTGCTGAATTCTTTTTGAATGTCTGTTTCACTGCTTTTGTATACATACACAAATTGCTGTGGGATCTGAATTGTGCATGGTGTGGGTGTTTAAGTATTTACATTCTGATTTCCATCATTACCTTATGAGCATTTCAGGTGGGACTAAGTGAAAAAGACTGATTAGTGGTGGTACCCACCTGAATCTACATAAATCAGTCTTGTGTGGTACACTACAGCTGATCTGACTGGGAGTCTGAGGAACTTTCAGTTTCCACTGGCAGCTGAGTTATGTATTCATTTGCACAAAAGCTGGCTACTGTTCCAGAATTGTTTCCGGACTCAGAAAACAGCTGTTCCCAGGGATAAGTAACACAGCAACAAGCAAGCTGGAAATTTTAACATCTACCGTTTGCATTATCTAAGCTAAGTCTTTGTAACTTACTTTGAGGACTTAGTGGGCAAGATTTCCAATGGAGTTGGTATGCTTTGGATCCAAGCTTGAACAGAAAATGCATTTGCATTGTGTGAGGAGGATCATAAAGGTCCCAGTCGTGTAACTCAAAAGGAGTTGAACAAACTCTGCTTAGAATTCTATCCAAAAATACATTTAATGACCTTGAATTGCAGGAATGAAGGTCGTAGCTAAAAGGACAATTTCTGGTAAAAGCCACCAGCAAGTGGAAAGTGGATTTTGCAGTTTAAGCTTAAAGAGAAGAGCTTAAACTGCAAAAGGAAAGGTAGGTGTGATAAAAACTGTGATACACTGAACTGAGAAATTTTAAGTGCTCAGAAACATCAAGTGTGGGATAGAGATCAAAGCAAGCTGTACAAGGAAAGCGATTTAATATTGGAGTGATGAATATGGAGCCTGATGGAATAGACTTATCCCAGGCTGCACTGGAAATAGGAAACAACTTAGTGTGCAATTTCTTTTATTGGTTCTCTGCTGTTTTTTCTGATCTTGCAGATTCATCTTTAGAGCTCTATGTCCTCATTCATAACCTGGACAGCCAGATGTTGAGAGGAGAAAGAAGTCAGCAGATCCTTGCACAGTTATCCTCTCTGCCTAGCATTTACCTCATTGCCTCTGTTGATCACATCAATGCTCCTCTCAGTAAGTCCCCTTGGGCCTGATGTAGCAAAGAGAGAAGAATCCGTGTTTTACTTTGGGGCTGCCAAGCCTGTTTCATAATCTCATGTATTACTGTTGATGTGTAAAATGATCTGGTGACGTATGTTTGTATGGTGATAGCAGCTAGAAGACCCAGTTGGAACTTTGGCTGTATTGAATCAAAACTATACAAAGATACTAAGAATTACCAGTCACTGATCATAATACACAAACAGACTTCAAGCTTCTGGCACCCTCTGATTTAGGGGCTTACTGAAATGGAGATTAGGTGTCATGTCTGTCATTGCATCTGGACAATTTTGTCAGACAGAAATTCTTTGCACACTGCTGACTATGGAAGTATTGACAGTACATTATAGAATGTGTGATATATGAATGTATGTACATAGAATGTATGGTGATAGAATGTATAGTACAGTCATAGAATCACAGGATGGTTTGGGTTGGAAAGGACCTTGAAGCTCATACAGTTCCAAGCCCCCTGCCATAGGCAGGGACACCTTCCACTAAGGTCAGGCTGCTTAAAGTCCCAACCAGCCTGGCTTTGAACACTGCCAGGGATGGGGCAGCCATAGCTTCTGTGTGCAACCTGTGCCAGCGCCTCACCACACTCACAGTAAAGAACTTCCTTATATCTAATCTAAATCTCCCCTCTGTCAGTTTAAAGCCGTTACCCCTTATACTGTCACTACATGCCGTTGTAAAAAGTCCCTCTCCAGGTTTCTTGTAGGCCCCTTTTACATACTGGAAGGCTGCTATAATGTGTCCCTGGAGCCTTCTCCTCTCCAGGCTGAACAAGCCCAGCTCTCTCAGCCTGTCTTCAATAGGAGAGGTGCTCCAGCCCTTTGATCGTCTTGAAGCTGGTATGAAAAAGGGATGTATGCAAACGTTTTGTTGCAGAGAATTTTTCTTGCATGGACTGCTAGTATCTGGGTGTATGTACTGTGAATTTCAGAAGTATACATTGTTTCCTCAATCCTACACTAGAACTTGCTTATTTAACATCTTTGAAAAGCTAAATCTCTGAATTCGGTCTGCTCTTTTTTTTTCTCTTTGTCTAGTGTGGGATCAGGCGAAACTAAGCCTCTACAACTGGCTTTGGTATGAGACAACCACATTTAGTCCATATGTGGAAGAAACATCTTATGAGAACTCACTTTTAGTACAGCAGTCTGGATCTTTGGCTTTGAGCTCCCTAACACATGTCCTGCTCAGCCTCACTGTCAATGCCAGGTAAGACACTGTCACACTTCATAGTAGCACTTGCTGAGGATCCAGTCCTTGCTAGGTTACGCTGATCTGTAATTGCCAGGAGGCAGTGCCTGTTTTCTGACAGCAGTGTTCAAGATGAAGATGGTAGAACTGAGTTCTAATTGATTAGTTATTCTAAATGTACAGTATTTGGATAGCAAGCCTTGTCCAGTGTTGGGATTCATAACCAGGACTTTGTACTTGAGGGAAAAATAAGTTAATGTTTTCTGGTGGGGGGTGGGGGGTTGTGCTTGTTGGGTTTGGGTTTTGGGTTGTTTTTTTTTTCCTTTTGATTTTCCCCTCTCCTCCTTTCACTTAGGGGGATATTCAGATTGCTTGCTCAGTACCAGCTGGAGAACAAAGGCAACCCATCTTATCCAGGTATGTACTCACCTTTTCTTATCTGTTTGGGTGTTGCTGTTGCCAGCTCAGTCATGGCAGCACTGGCTTTTGATATGCAGCGATGTCACTAGCAACAGAAGTGCTGTAACCGCTGGCTCAGTGAAACTCAGTGGCATAGACTTTTTCTAGCCGTACTGTGTCTGAATGACAGGAAATCAATAGACTGGCTGGTTCTGAAGGACCTCCTTATACTGTTGTCTGCTGTGATGTTTCAACATGAACGAGGCAATTCATGGGGGGACTGTGAAGTCAAAGCATTAAAATAAAGGAAGAATATGAATTTGCATAGCTAGCACATAAAGGACCAGGGAGAGGCAGGAGATTCTGCTCAGGTGCTGCTATATGAGTTCTCATGTGTCCCTGCTTTCTAGATACATGTGGAATACTCTGTCACTATAACAGGTGCTGCAGGGAATATAAATAACATGTTAATAATAAAGAAAGTTGAAAGTAAGATAGAAGAGTTAGAAATTAAGAGAGATTAACCTTGTTGGGAAGTGCATTTAAAGTGCTACTAAAATGCCATTAGGCAAACGGGCTGACTGAAATGTTAATTCATCTGTTTTCCATTGGTTACTGAAATACTAGGTTGGCTGTATACTTGAAAGAAGTGATGTTACTGTAGCCAGTGCAGTCTAAGCCAAAGCAAGATTTCTAGGAGGAAACTATATATTGTTACACAAAAAATCTGTGAATCTTACCACTTCAGTTTCTTGTTCTTGCCTTTTTCTATCTCCAGGACTGTCTTTCCAAGACTTCTACCAGCGGTGTCGGGAGGCTTTCCTTGTGAACAGTGACCTGACACTCAGAGCACAGCTGACAGAATTCAGGGACCACAAGCTCATCCGGACCAAGCGGGTGAGTTGGGGCAAAAAGATAATTCTGGATATTCTGCCACCTTAAACAAAAAGAAAAGATGCTTACTTGCTACTAAGTATCCTTAAGACACCACTCTGCAGCTTGCAGTGATGCTGTACTGTTTGAAGCATCTAGTAACCAGCAAAGAGCTTAAATTCTGTAACAGCAGCTCTTTCCATGTCTCCAATTCGTCAACACCCTTTACATGGACAGGGAGCTGTAAAAATACAGCATGCTTTGGTTACTCAGCAACCTACAGGTCTCTCCTTCCTGAAAACCTTGAGAAGTAATAGATTCTGGAGCCTGATAATCTGCTTCCAATAGTTACCTGTATTTGTACAAGGGAAGAATGCAAGCTAGTCCTAATAATGAGGCAGTATAGTAGTTCCAGACACAGGGACACAGTGTTGAGGAGCTGTGTAGTGTCAGACTAGCATAGCCCACCAGAAGATTTCTTATATACTGACTTTTCTCAGTATTTGTGCATTTCCAGTGTTGCTCAAGTGAAGTATTCCTGGTTTTTAGCAATGTAGGCCTCCTGAGTGCTGGCCAACTCTCACCGGGACTGTAAAACATTGGCGCTGCAGTGCTGTCTAGTGGCTTGCATTGTATTGTGCACTGGTGTTAACAGAATGTGTATGTCTGTTCTCAGGGAGCTGACGGTGTGGAATACTTACTAATTCCTGTAGATGACAGTACCTTGACTGACTTCTTGGAGAAAGAGAATGAAGATGTGTAACATCTCTCTGTTCTCAAAGCGTCTATGGCAATTGCTCTCGAGAGCTGCGGGAGAGGGGCCTATGCTCAGATCTCTCTCCCTCCAACCCCAAGGCTGCTGGACTACTTACTGAAATGTAATAATTGTAATGAATGATGTTCATTGTTGAACTACTTCAGGTAGTTTGAGATGTTGACTTTTGTAAGCAAGGCATCTCTTGCTCTGTAGTTAGATTTGTCTGGATTGTCTCTTAGCTCAGATGATGCCTTCTTCGTATCTATGCAGCCATCCTTACAGCCAGAAGAACAAACTCTGTAAGATTGTGCCTTCTGCTCTTACCTCACCAGCCATGAGGGTTTGATTGGAGCAGTTTACTTGGGAAGTGCAAATCTCTAGAAGGTCAGAGCTTTAGTTTGTACCAGTGGTGCAACTTTTCTCAACTGAGTGCTTTCCAGTACTCCTTTACCAGTTAGACAAGACTAGTTTCCAGTGTATGAAGAAGCCAAGATATATAATGCTAAGAGACCCTGCCTTGACTGCATAGAGACTAGTGGGATTGGGACACACTGTGAGTAACTTGCTGAATTCTGGCAATAGAACTGAAGGACTGTCCCAAACCCAAGATAATCAAAACTGTCATGGACTTGAGCCATTGCCTCTTGGGGAGGGTGAGAGGATCCAGCTTCTTTCATCTGCTTTCCAAGTTTAAATCCAGGAACAGGAAGAGGCTATGAAGTTTTTCTGTTCATTTTTTTTAAAGCTTGATTGTATATATGTGTTTTTTTTATACCAGGAGAGTCTTCTGATCCTGGAGGAGGCCTTAAGTGCCACTTATAAACTCTCCCTTTTTTTAAGCCCTCAGAGGCTGGGAGACTACTGAAGTTTGACAGCTTTCCTTCACTTTTTTTCTCAGGTATGTGGGAGTAAGGCCTATAGTTCCATCAGCTGAAGTCTGCCAGCCAGACTTCAGGGACTTTGTATGTCTCATATTTGGTAGCTGTGTTACAGCTCAGTGTTGTAATAGTTCAGTCAAATAAAGTACTTTACTAATTTTCATTAGCTTGTCTTGTCTTCCACAATCTTTGTATGTTATAGGAAGATAGTGATATTGTAGCAGTTGTGTGAAAGCCTCATTTGCATTACTTGTCAAATATCTCTTCCAATCCTCATGCAGAATTCAAGCCAATCAGTAAAAATACCTTATATTGGTTTTTATAAGGTATCAAAATTAAAAACAATTTCATTACCTTTTAAAACCAGTATATAGCTTTCAAAAAGAACCAAAATGTGTCTTCTATGATTCTGTCATATGGAGTTAACATTGTTATCTGGTCTACCCCTCACCGACAGAAGCAACAGGTAGGTTTTACAGCCTGACTTCTGTGAGTATTGAAAACAGGGTATCTCCTTATCCAACTGAAAACTTGATTCTTCAAACAAATGACCTAATTAGCTTTTCTGGAGAGTCTGATGGCAAAAACTGGCACATGCCACATTCAAACATGTGACCTAATTAGCTTTGCTGGAGAGTCTGACGGTGAAAACTGGCACATGCTAGCAGTACTATCTGGCTTCCCCCCCGGAACATTTTCCAATGGATGTTCTCTTTTGGTCACACTTGCATTTGCGTTTTACAGGCTGCAATTCCAAAACTTTGCAAAATGCATCAGATCCTGCCTATCACTACTTATGCCACCATCAGAATCACTACAACTGGGAACAAAACGTTGTGTCTTACCCAATGTCTGAGACCAAATGTAGAGTTCAAGAACAAGAACTCTGCCACTTGAAGAGATGTGTTCTTGGGGAGGGGGGACTGGGACACAAGGGGGGACACCATGCAGTCCTTTGACTCTCCACAGTTCCTATGAAACTCAGGGATTGAATTTATGAGTACATATGGGAGATGCCACCTGATGTGTTTGCAGATACTCTGCTGCATTTTCAGTGCAATTATATCTGGTTTTCTAGATGTGAAGTTTACTGTAATGAAACACTAAATCAGCCTGAATTCAGAGTTCCCTGCTAGCAGTTTTGGTAGACTACCAGATGTCCATGCAGCCCTCCTTTTGGCCCGTAGGAGATGCCACACATCTGCTAAGAGAAGATGGAGTTTGAATCATTTTTTTTGGCTGCTGCTGATTCCATGTCACAAGCATGCAAGCTAAAGAAAATTACTGTGAATTAATTCCTGTGGGCTTTGTGTTCCAAAGTATTTTATCCTGATTTCATTATGTTTCTGGACAATTACCCCATCTATGTATTAATTTTTTGTCTCGAATTTTGTGTATGTATTAAGGCATAGCATTCGAATGTCTTCTGTTGCAATGCAGAACTGTTGGATTTGGAGGGATCACTTCTACAGTCCTTTACTTGGGAAAGAAGAAATTTCTTCCCACTTCCTCAACTCAGTGAGGGGTTTTCCTAATATTGATAAGAATAATGGCCTTTATATAGCCTCAGTAGCTTCAGATCATACTGGAGTCATCTTTTTCCCACTTACATTTAAGTGGAAGAGTGCACACAAAATTAGGCAGTAAAGATGCGGCTAGATGAGACAGTTTTATTAACCAAAAAAGATGGTACCAAGATCTTTATAAACTTGCAATGGAAATATTTTCATTCTGTTTAAATACTCCTGTGGGAAGCACATAATCCAGAGATGGTAAGGTATGCACTTGGGAGATCTTTTTTTTCTTAAAAGAACCCGAACAAATAGACCACGAGAACCCCAACTTACAAAATAAACACCAAGCGTTATCAGTGGTGAAAATGCTACTTGTTCAGTTTCAGTAATGCTGTAATTAAGAGCCATAGTTACAGAAACTGTTTAGAAAGTAACAAAAGCACATTAAATTCATTTACATCTTTGTTAACCTTCCAGTTTTTCACTTGAGAGTCCCTCTATTAAAAAGACTTAAATCTGCATTAATGGTAGACTTTGCAATTGAATACTAGTACCAAATACCCAATTTGTGTTCTATATTTGCATGTGACTGGTGTCTTAATAAAACTGCTAATGCAAATGGATGATTCATACCCTTTCATTAATTACTATCAGATTTATTAGCTAAAAGACCAGTGACTTGTACTGACATGATCTGACATAACTGCAGTAGGGTAGAACTGCTGTGTAAGCTTAAAACTGGAGACAAGTCAGGTTTTTATATTTCACCTAAACCAATCCTTGAGTATCTTGTTACAAAATATATCTAATTAGACTATGCAGTAACAGTAAATTTATTTAAGTGCCGCCCGCTAATTGAGCCCAGTAATTAAAATCAGCCATTTGTAATCCAAACCAAGCACTTACTTGACAGATGACAAAACATATCTCAGACTCTAAGGGAACATATAATACGATCATTCTGTCCTGAACCAATTTAGAGCATCTTCATTAAGCTTACAATTGGACTGGTCTGTCGCGAGGAAGCGGTCACAGATGCACATACTCATAGAGCTATTGGATCTGAGCCACTTTATTGTACGAGTTACAGGCTTTATATATGTTTTGTGCAGTGGCCAAGCAGCGTGTGATTGGTTACAATATTTCATGTTAATTACTGATTGGTACAAAGTTACAGCGCGGGCGGCCTTGATAATTACTTCTTCTAACATCTGGTGGCCTTGGCAATTACTTCAGCTAACATCTGGTGGCCTTGGCAACCATTTTATCTATCCTTTAATTAACTAGATTTATAGTAAGCATGTTCCGTCGTCCTCATTATACGCGACGTTTACTTGGCTCCAATCTTGCCCACCTCCTCTGAACACGTTTACTCGACGTCCTTGAGTGATCCCTCGAGCTCGGCCATCGGTTCGTACAGCGCAGCCATCGGCTCGTACAGCTCCAGTAGTTTTCCATGGCCGTTCTCTACCAAAAAACTCTCCACAATTCCCCTTTTTTCTTTAACAACAGGATAAGCCTTGTGAAAAACAGCCTCTGTACTTTTAGCTACACAGTTCTGTACTGCCTGAACTAGGCATGGTACACAGATGATAGCTAACAGTACAACGATCCCGATGGTAATCAATTGCTTTATCAAGTCCCGTACCCAACCAAAAATACCCCATTTAGATAACCATCCATCTAGCCAACTACTATTTACTGAGATACCTTTAAACCGATCTTGCAACTGCTGTATTTGAGCATGTATACTATTGCCATGATCGGATAAGTTCATGCAACACATACCTTCAAACTCGTTACACCCATGTCCTTGAGCCAATAGCAAAAAATCAATAGCGGCACGATTCTGAAGAACAGCATGTCTAATACTATCAACGTCGTGAAGCAATTCATCTAAAATCTTCGAAGTGATATTAAATTCTTGCACTGCAAAGCAAGCTAAGCCTTTAATATTACGCCAGTTAGTTGCAGCCATAATACCGGGGGTAAAAAAGGACATTGCGACTGCTGCACCAATTGATGAAATTCGAACACGTGGGTCGCAATCAGGACCTATATTATCAATCGACCTTCGTGTCCTGGGAATATTATAAGCGTTGCTAATCAAATTTCGATAGGTAGGGGTAAACATTGTTAACTTTCCTACATAGCATGGTCCACCCCAAGGATTTTCTGGAACACCTGGCCATGCTCTATCTCCACAAATGAGAAAGTACCCGGGGGGAAATTGAAAATTGCCTAAGGTAGTTACTTCTGTGGTACCAAATGTCAATGACAAATTTTCCCATTCCCCTGTTTTAGACGCGCTAACCTTTTGTCTCAGGTTCCAAAAGGCAGGATTGTTAAACGCATGTCTTATGTTAAAAAGAACTGCTCCTGTGCCGTTTTCGGCATGGAGAGAATGTATGCCAACTGAGCAGTTATGCGTCTGGGAGATATTAACAAGAGTGCCATAAGGTGAAAATGAGCCCATCAAATTGAGTTCCTGCAGGGGAACAGTAACGTTCTGCGTAAGATTACTTAGTACCGAAAACAATTCAAAGGCATGCTGATGACTAATAAGATTGTGACCACAGTTGGTAGACGTATCTAGGCCAGACAATGCCGTAGTTTCGTTAACTGTGGTAAAAGTTTCCCAATCGCGCCAGTGAAAATGGGGATAGCCGATTAAACAGGTGCGAAACGGGTTTGTGGCCTGGGACAAGGACAGGCAAAAATCTGTCTGATTAGTTTGTCGTGCCCAGGTAACCCAAACATTTTCTCTAGGCAAAATTTGTAAGACGGGTGCCTCTATAATCATAACCTTGACCCCTAGAATCAAAATTTGAATAGCGAGGTGCAGCATGAGTCTGGCAGTTGTAGCCGCAATAGCGTTCAACTATATGCGATTGATAAGCAAAGTTCGCTACCTTTATCCAAAATTTCAGTCGTAAGCGCTGTTCTCCAAGATACAGTTGCTCAAATGATTCGAACTTTTGCAGCGCTTCTCGAGCTTGGTTAGGCGACAACCCGTCTCCTAACACCCATAATTGAAAGTCATCTAGTTCACGGTCAACTTTACGTGAGCAAGTTGGACAAAGCCACGTTGTTAAGATTCTCCGTGGCCAAGTTGCAACCTGGTCACATTGACCACAGTAAAACCGTATTTGCCCTGGGCAATTCCGACAGCATATAGGGCAACGAGCTCGAGCCGGCCCCCCAAAATAGAAATCCAGCAACCGACAAAACACGTGGGTTACAAACAGAGGATCACTTGGAGCAGGACAATTTAACTGCTTCCTTGCATCACTTAACAAATAAGACAATAAACCAGGTGTTATGCAGGCTAATTTCTGAGTCAATCGCCGCTTTTCCCAGTTCTGCAACGGTCTCAGGAACGCGCTGGGGATGTCCATCGGCTAGGAACCCATAGCGGTCCGGAATCTGTCAAAACACAAGAATAACCTCTACCGGTAAATAACAAGCGTACGGGTCCTTTCCATTCGCCCGTGCTTAAATCTTTATAGTTTACCAGGATTTCCGATGCTTCAGTTATGGCATGCTTACCAAAATGCAAGAGAGCTGGGGGAAGCTCCCTTTCTCCTGACAGATTCAAGAAGTTTACAGTATATAGTACTTGATGCAAGCGATTTACAGGATCCAGCTGATCAGACCGATGCTGCCGATGTAAAAATGATTTTAACACAGCATGTGCTCTTTCGATAATAGCTTGGCCGGTGGGGTTATGGGGCACTCCTGTTTTATGTTCTATTCCCCATTTATTAAGGAATGTTTTCACCCGTTGACTAGTGTAGGCAGGGCCGTTGTCTGTCTTAATAACAGCTGGGACACCCATGACTGCAAAGCATGCATGGAGATGCCGAATGACATGGAGAGCCCGTTCTCCTGTTTGCGCCGTGGCCCATATCATATGCGAAAAGGTATCAATAGTGACATGCACGTATTTTAGACGTCCAAAAGCTGGATAATGTGTAACATCAGTTTGCCAAATTTCACAGGAATGTAATCCCCTAGGATTTACCCCAAAACCCAACTGGCCACTATGGTTGCTACATACATCACAGGATTTTACAATACCTTGGGCGTCGGCAATAGTTAAATTAAACATTCGCTTTAACGTTTTTGCGTTCTGATGAAACATGGAATGGCTGATCCGTGCCTGCTGCAAGGCATCCATAGGCTGGTGGTATGCCCATGCAGCTAATTGATCAGCTCGAGCATTACCTTCACCTAAACCCGAATCAAACAAATGACTACGGACATGCAGAATACAACAAGGTGTCTGTCTCTGACGCAACGCACACTGGGCCTGCTGAAACAACTCAGTCAATCGACTGCGTTTGTTAGGGCGGATGAAAGAATCGTCCAATCGCCGGATAACTCCTACTACATATTGTGAATCAGACACTATGTTTATTGGTGTTTGAACCCATTTCGAGAGAGCCCAGACTACAGCCTTCAATTCTAAAGTTTGTAATGAATCTTGTTCATCCCCGACCTGAATAGTATGTTCCCATTCTCCAGTGTCAGTTTGCCAGGTACAGACAGCCTTTCTGGTCCTGCGACCTGCATCCGTATATACAGTGAGTGCGCCTTTGATAGGAGTGGAGGAGACGACCTGCCGAGGCATCCAGAGCTGCATTTCCACAAACTTAAGCCGTGGATCTGAAGGTATTTTTGCCAAAATATCTCCTGTATACCCTTCAAAGGCAATTTGACAGGCCGTTGAATTAGCAAGCAGCCACTCTAGTGATGCCTGAGTCTGAATAGCAAGCCATACCTCCGCTGGCTCTGCTCCACTCACATCTACGCACCGTTTCCTCCCTTTTACCACCAAATGCGCAACTACTTCCGCGATAGTGAACAGGCTACGCGGCGGCGTTTGCGGCGGGAAAACCCATTCCAGAATCCACACTCGCTCTCCCCTTTTTTCTTTATCATACTGAAAGAGAAGACCAAAAGGGTTAACTGATAACGATAAACACACAAAATTAATGGACAAGGTGGGATGTCGACGATCTGCTACAGAGTGAAGGATACGCTGCAATAACACTGAGCAATGTTGCGCATGGGCTTCTGTCCAGGCTACCGGTGCTGCTGGATCGGTGCCTCGCAAAAGAGCAGTGACTGGGGCCAAATCATCATTTGTGAGCCCCGTCAAGGGACGAAGCCACTGCAGCTCACCGGCCAATTTCTGAGCATCAGCTAATGTAGACACTGCAAAGGAAGGTGCTGGAGCAAGGGGCTGAACTGTTTGAAGATTAATACGCCAGCCAAGATATGATACAGGACACTGGCGTTGAATTTTTTCCCGAGCTACAATTAGCCCCTTATCCTGCAACATAGAAGCAAGCAAGGTTACAAAATCATTTGGCATAGGTTGCTCTTGACAAAACAAGATATCATCCATGTAATGGTAAATTAAAGTATCTGGAAATCGAGCACGAATTGGCTGAAGAGCCCACGCTACATATAATTGACACATAGTGGGGCTGTTTTTCATGCCTTGCGGAAGCACAACCCATTCATACCGTTTGTCAGGTTCAGCATGATTGGTGGACCGCAAGGTGAAAGCAAAACGACATGTATCTTGCGGCTGCAAAGGAATCGTAAAAAAGCAATCTTTGAGATCTATTACAACAAGATGCCAATTTGCAGGTAGCATAGTAGGCAAAGGAAGCCCGGGTTGCAGCGCACCCATGGCATGCATTTGATCGTTAACACGCCGCAAATCATGTAGCAATCGCCAATTCCCTGATTTCTTTGGGATAACAAAGATGGGTGTGTTCCAGGGGCTAATGGAGGGTTTAATATGCCCAGCTTGAAGTTGTTCTGCCACAAGCTGCGCAGCAATTTGCTGACGCTCTTTAGTTAAAGGCCACTGCTCAACCCAAATGGGTTCATCAGTTTTCCATACAATAGCAGGTGTGGGCGGCGCAGGAGCAGTGACCTGCACTAAAAAGGCTGGGGAATCTGGATAGTAGCTCCCAATTGTGCTAAAGCATCACGTCCAAGTAGCCCCTGCAAATCTCCAGGCAAAGGCATAACATATGGACGCAAAGTAACACTTTGACCTTCGGGGAGGTGAATTTGTACAGGGTGCTGTGCTTGTACAGGAATGTGCCCTCCCCCCACGCCATGAACGGCATCGACAGCAGGCTCTACTGGCCAGTGTTGAGGCCACACTTTGGACGAAAAAATAGTGACATCGGCCCCTGTATCATTCATAACAAGTAAATGACATTTGTGACTCTTATACTGTAAGGTAACATTCATCAAAGGTCGTTGCTGCATGCGTTGCACAAGACTGACTACATGCTGTCCGGTGGATCCGAAACCTCGGTCATGTCGTGCTGAGTCAGCTGGTAACGGAGTATCCGGATGCCTCTGAAGCAGGATTAGCTGTGCAATTCGCATACCTTTCTCAATAGTGAGAGGCGGCTGGAGGGCATAAGCAACGACATATACTTGACCATGATAGTCAGCATCAATAACACCAGGCAGTACTACAAGACCATTGAGCGCAGAAGAAGAACGACCTATAAGCAACGCTCCAACTTTCTCGTTGTTGGTTAGGGGGCCATAAGTGGTAGTTGGAATTTTGGTGACTTCACGAGTCATTAGAGTTATTGTTCTTTCTGCTTCCAGATCGATTCCCAAACTGCCTTTTGTGGCTGGTCGGGCAAGGTTGCCGGCATGCTGTATTGCAGGGCTCCTGCTTGTGTCGTTGCGCGGGAGCTCGCGCTGCGAAAAGAGTTTTTTTGCTTCCTTGAACACATGGGGGTCGCATGAGAATCTTTCTGACAATGATCGCACCAGACCGTAGCGGTACAAGTATTTTTATAGTGTCCTTTTCTTCCGCAGCGATAGCAAATCGGAGAGGCAGAATTTGCCTTAGGGGCTCTGTGAGTTATTTTCTGCACAGCAGCAGCCATTAATGAAGTTGCCGGCTGAACAGCAGCTGCAACAGCTCCGGCTATATTCTGCGCTTGGCGCCCCTGATCAGCCCGAGTGATCATTTCTATCATGTCCGAAACATCTGCAGTTTTTGGAAGAGTAGCCAATAAGTTTTTAGTCTTAGCATTGGCGTTCTCAAAGGCAAGCAAACGAAACATTGTCTCCTTATTCTCTTCTGGCAATTGATTCGAATTAGTAATGGCATCTGACAACCGGTCAATAAAGTGCGCATAGCTTTCAGTCAATCCTTGCCGCACATTTGTGAAGGACACCGAGACGCCGGTGTCAGGCACGGCAGAGTATGCTCGAAGAGCAATGTGGCCGATTACATCGAGCAAGTGCCGGGGAAATTGAACTTGATCGACTGCAGATTCGTATTGACCCCGACCCAATAGCATGTCAGATGTCAGACCAAAGAGAGGATCTTGCGGCGTTCTAGGCCGATTTGCCTCTAGTATTGCTAACCGCTCCCATTCTTTATGCCAAATTATGTATTGCGAAGGAGTTAGCAAGAGGCGAGCTAGTTCTGCACAGTCAATAGGTATGTTCGGCTCAGAGGCATGCAACCAATCGATTAACGCTCTTCCTGTTTCTGACTTATGACCCTGTTCCCGAACTGTCCGTATGGCCTGATGCAGTGTTTTCCAATCTCGTTTCTCATAAGTGATCTGCCCAGTTTGAGGATCAACATACGCCGGGCAGGCTAAAAGGGAGGGGGTCCAATCACCTTCAATGATTGCGTCTTTTATGTAGCCATTCCAGCGGCGCTGAGCGACTTTCGGCCCCCCCTCAGCCCGCCGCTTTTTAATAATTTCGGCCAATCCCCCCGGCTGCTCTAAAGCTGCCGCAGACGATTGCGATGTATGAGTATCTCTGAGGAACTGTTCTACTCGTTCTAAGGCATGTCTGCTACGCTCATCAAGAAGGTTCATGGCATGGGTCAGAGAGTCAGCTATAGTTTGCAATGTCACCTCTCCAGGTGCCGAGGTTGTCTGAGTGCCAGTCCCCTCCATGGAATCAGAGGGCAAAGGCACAGTCACCGGATCAGGATTAGGAGGTGACAGTAATGCTGGGGGATCGGATTGATTTTGCATTGTTTCTGGATTTGAGGTAGTAGTGTTTGAAGTAGCAGCAAAGTTTGAGGTAGCAGGGTTAAAAGTGCAAGGCGGTAGTTGTGAGACTGCTTGCTCAGGCAGTGATGGTGAGGTTACGGGCAACGAAGGAGCGCTAGGAGTAACATTCTTTGTTTCCACCCGTTCTATTAGCTCTGTCAAAGTCTGGCAGGGTTTACCATAAGTACCCTTCATCGGCTTTTGGATCGGGCAGGCTAGTTGGTCTGTAGCTGCCTGGGGCGAGCTTGGAGCTAACGCTTGCATAGCTGCGGCAGCTACTTTAGATTCAGCCTGCATATTCTGCAAACAGTTGATAACAGTTCGCCAAGTACCACGCCAGTCCTTCACTTCTTTATCTTTGCCCGAAATAGTAAGGTCCCACATTTTGTCTCCAACTCGCCGCCACTCTGCAGCTTGAAACAGTTCAGGCGGGGACCGGAAAAATCCCTGTGCACGTCCCCATGCAACAAGCTTTGATAAAAGCTTCTCGGTAACGACTTCGCCTCTCCTGGAGAGGATAACTAGGAGCAGTCGTTCCGCAGCTGTAAACTCTGCCATGGTGGGCCCTGGCATTTAAGCCCCGAATTTAATCGATGCAGCTTCACACTCAAACGCTGCTGGCCCCCGCACTTAAGCGTCCCACTTAAGCGTTATGGACTCGGCAGTAAAGCCCCGCTTGATATTCAAGCGCCTTTGGCTGACCTTCCCGAACTTAGTCGATGCAGTGCTGCGCGCAAGCACTGCGGCCAGCTCTTCCTCACTCGCGACTCTACAGCCTTACCTCCGCAGCCGGAGATATAGGGCTCCTTCACACGGTGAAGCCAGCTTCAACGGCGAAGATGCGTCCCTGTTCGGGCGCCAGATGTCGCGAGGAAGCGGTCACAGATGCACATACTCATAGAGCTATTGGATCTGAGCCACTTTATTGTACGAGTTACAGGCTTTATATATGTTTTGTGCAGTGGCCAAGCAGCGTGTGATTGGTTACAATATTTCATGTTAATTACTGATTGGTACAAAGTTACAGCGCGGGCGGCCTTGATAATTACTTCTTCTAACATCTGGTGGCCTTGGCAATTACTTCAGCTAACATCTGGTGGCCTTGGCAACCATTTTATCTATCCTTTAATTAACTAGATTTATAGTAAGCATGTTCCGTCGTCCTCATTATACGCGACGTTTACTTGGCTCCAATCTTGCCCACCTCCTCTGAACACGTTTACTCGACGTCCTTGAGTGATCCCTCGAGCTCGGCCATCGGTTCGTACAGCGCAGCCATCGGCTCGTACAGCTCCAGTAGTTTTCCATGGCCGTTCTCTACCAAAAAACTCTCCACACTGGTCTGCGCACAATACCATGAAACTCTCGAGTGAATTCTCTCCTTTGTTTTTTTTTTCCTTATGCCACCTGGAGGGGATCTCTATCTTTCTCAGACACGACTATGTTGACTTTGTTCTGTAGGTGGACAGCTAGCGTGTCACGCAGCTCTGTCAAGAAGCCTCGCTCAGTGTTGCTGTGCTCGCACAGAATAACACTTATCCCGTTGGCGACTGCATCCAAAACATCATGGTGGGACATCTCTCCTACCATTTGGAGGAAGAAATGCCATATACGTCACTAACAGTACAGTTTAGGTAACCAGTTCTTTGCCAGTGTATACAGAATCTTAGCTAGAAGCCAGGAAAATGTAACTGGGGATATAGTCCACAAGGGAGAATGCAACACAGTCTGCTCAGTGTAAGAACATGGAACACTCCTGCTCTAGTCCCTCCTCTGAAGGACTTTCAGCTGATACCCCCCACATACAAGTAAGACAACATAAATTCCTTCCTCTCTTTGAATACATTCTGCCATTTGGGCAGGAAAGAGTATGCAGAGTCATTTGGAAGTGAACTGTCTGGATGACATGTGGGTTGCTGTGATGCAAGCACAGCAATTGGGAAGCCTTGCGAAGACGTCTGAGGGTCAGCTCTCCAGGGCTGCGTGTTAAGGGGAAATGGAGCATGCCTTACCAAAGAACTTACTTGAATTAAGTACTAAAGAGTGCAAGGCAGCCTTCACGTTGTTGAGCAAGGTGTAGGGAGTAGCTATCCCACTGTTGGCAAAGAGGATAATGGACTACATGTCCCTTTGGTCAGATACACTATGGGGTTCCTTTGCAAGACTCTGTAGACTACATTACATTCCATTTTCCATTAGAGAATTCTGTAAAAAACTGAGGAAATACTTTGTATCTTGCCAAAGAAGAAACGCACTGAAGGTTGCAGCAGACTGCCATCAACACTGATTCTGTGTTGAAGTAATGCGTGCACAGCAATGTTTTAATTCAAATAACCATCACTACGCCACATAGCCATCTGACCCACATTATTTCTACTTTAATGTTATTTATCATTTCAATAACTGTTTCTCAATTATTACAAGTAATTATGTCCAAATCTTTCAACAGCCAGTCAACTCTTTTTTCCCTTTCTTCTCTTCTAGTGACTATTTTTATAAAGATAACAAACATACTCTTTTACCTGTGAGATAGAGGTCAGCTTCCACTCCCTTCAGGACGCTGCTCCCAGAACCAGCACACAGAGCAGTTTTCTTCACTGGTGATTCTGAGGGGTATAAAGGTGTCACAGATTAACTGTGTCCTTCTGTCCATCTCTCACATCAGTATTGCTATTGATTGTTTCACAATAATTATACCTTGCTTTTAGGGTCAATGTAAATTTGTTGGAGAAAGAGACACATGTCAGTTTAAAAGAGTCATGGGCCTCTAACATCTCTGATATCACAGCAAAATCCTCTGTGTGCTACATAGATGTGTAGATTTTCTTTTTTCTTTCAAGGGGTAGGAAGGTTTGTGGAAAACTACAGCACGAAGGCTGGCTGCTGGCTAGTTCTCTCCTACTGAGGTATTGTTTAGTGAGGTTTCTGAACCCTTTAATAGGCTGGTACCCTTTCCAGGACTCTCATGTTCCACCATCATTAGTTTTCCAACTAATGATATCACTAAAGAAGGATTTTGCCTCTGATGTAACTGTTTTCTAACTTTTAGCTCTCAAAAGACCATCTCAGTGCAGGCTGAGAGCTGCTCCATGCCATTAAAAATATGCCCCTTTGCTATGATTGATGAGTCCAAGCTATTACATATGTGACAATGCCAGGGAATTTAATTCTTCATATATATTATATTCACTAGGGAGAGGGGGCACTGAACACAGTTTTCAAATTCTATTAAGGTTATACATTACGTTGCCATGCAATTCCTGTTGACTGGAGTCACCACTACAAACCCACACCACAATGAGAGGCTTCAAATAGTTCAGGGATTTTTTAATGCAACTGATAGTGTAAGAGTCTTCTAATAAGACTTCTCTCTCGTAAGTTACAAAGAGTTCTCAATAAATTTGCTCTCACAAATTCTAACAGCTGTGCTCCTTGGAGATTTGGGTAGGTAATTGGGATATGAGGATGCTTGCTCCATGTTTACTAGCGACCCACTGTCTGAGCTAGGATAGTTCACCTTCTTTGTCGCTATTTCTCTTTCATCAAAGTGTGAATGGTTACGTGTTCATAAGGATACCATGAAGTGCCTTATTATTTTAAGGTGCTTTGAAATTTAACATTCAGTCACAGAAGGGAGAGTACAATGAAATGGTACACGTGTGTGTCCGACATCCCGGGGGCGGAAAATCTTAGTAATTTCACAAATTATCAAAAAGGATGTCTCGTATTCAACTTGTGCTGTCCCTTCTTCACAGTGACATCCAGCATAATCTAGAACTTCCAAGTAAAAAACACAGATGAAATTCTTTTTGTGTGATTGTGTCACATAACTACTAAAATGCTGTCTCTTGTCTTTTAACAGTGCTTCATACTACCTGGAAGTGAAAGTGTCCAAGGCAGCAGTACTTCACACACTCATGCTCACACTCACACTCCTTGTCTTGCTGGAACACTAGTGCTAATGGATAGTCTTACTTGCAGGCCTGTTTACCTAGTGTCCTGCCCATTCCCACAGCTAAGCGGACGTGTGGTAATTTTAGGTGGCTCTTGATACGCTCAGTTATGTCCAACAAGGACACTGGCTCACTCAGTGTGCACAGACGTCCCATTCCAGTATGGGGAAGCAGAGGCTGAAAAGAAATTAAAATTACTGTGAGAAAACTGATACCAGAAGTTCCCATCACGTTCCATGTTGTCCACAGATGAGCATCTTGGGCACTCAGGAATGCCTAGAACGTTGTATGTAGTGTTCTCAAATGCAACTTACTAACTACACCAGATATGGAACTGACCGGCGTTAGTGCAGGCCACGCAGCTATTTTCATTGCTCTGGCTTCAAATCCCCACAGACTGGTCCTTCAGAGCACTGATAGGACAGCACAGGAAACCTATGATGCTACTGACTACTGGATTTCAGTGTTTAGAGCGCTCAGCACACACAAGTAGTACATTCACTGGAAGCAAACATTAACTTGTTACCTTTTGTAATAAGAGAATCTCGGTCCTCTGATAAAGGCTGTTCTGGGACAATAATGCCACCACCTTCAACAGTGCTTTCTGAGAGCAGTTCAAACTGACTCTTGTTTGCTCCTCACCTTCAACCCTGAGGAAAGATATGGTTGGTGCATTCTAAGAAACTAGACAGAATTTCAGCTTCATATTAATTTAAACCAAAGCTATTCTATCCCCGTGGCTATTCTACCACAGAGAAATGAAAAAGCATTGTAATAGCCTAGCCCAGTCTAGTCTACTGTCATGGAAGAAACAGATATGGGAATTTAACTCAACTGTCCTCTTCAAATTTCTTGTTGGCGCTCACCTTTACCAGCTCTAACCTACGTGATGCTACACTGAGTCACTGTTATCATTTAGTAGAACATAGATTGATCAGAAAGGGATCATTATCCCTTAAGTTTCGAGATCTGTTGCTGAAAAACAATAGCAGCAAAGCACAAAGGAGCAAAGAGATTATGACAGTAAAATACAATTCCAACAACTTACTCTTTCAAACAACGGAAAGAATACAACATTAGGGAGTGAAACAGATACCTGGCAGGGAGAGTAGTGAGACATGAGATCTCTTGGATATCTCTGATTTTGGACAGCACCATGTCCAGATGCTCACTGTTGTCTGTGCAGAATTCTACCCGGTGAGTGCCCTCAGCTGGACAGCTTGGTGCAGTTGATGGACGTAGCGGGACAGAAGTACAGGCACCTGTGAAAACAGTACGAGACTGCTGCCTTAGAAAGCTGGCCGAGTATCCTAATACCGATTTAGCACATACAATAAAGAGATACAGCAAAATGGTGCAAGTTTTGCACAGGAATCCATTTTCTCTGATCAGAGCTGAGGACTTCCTGCCCAGTTATCTCCACTAGGCACACGCTATTTTAAGTGCAAAGCAGCTGCTGCAATATAGAATTTATCATTATTAAGGTCATCCACTTCATCCTAAGAACTGTTCAAAAGCAAAATAGTTTCTGTTTTGAAAATCAGGCTGGAAAGGACAGAAATGTTTTCATTTATGAACCTCAATACAGAATAAAAATCTAAAAGAATTTCAGATACCCTAAGTCACAGAATCACAGAATCACAGAATAGTAAGGGCTGGAAAGGACCTCAAGATCATCGAGTTCCAACCCCCCCACCATGGGCAGGGACACCTCCCACTAAACCATGCCATCCAAGGCTATGTCCAACCCCACCTTGAACGCTGCCAGGGATGAAGCATTCACAACTTCCCTGGGCAACCCATTCCAGGGCCCCACCACCCTCACAGTAAAGAATTTCTTCCTCAGATCCAATCTAAACCTCCCCTGTTTAAGTTTAAACCCATTACCCCTTGTCCTCTCACCACAGTCCCTAATGAAGAGTCCCTCCCCAGCATCCCTATAGGCCCCCTTCAGGTATTGGAAGGCTGCTATGAGGTCTCCACGCAGCCTTCATTTGCAAACAATGAGATCTTGCCCTTTACAAATTCACTGGGGCGATTTAAAGTCAGTGGGCTAAACTTTGCAACCAAGATGGACAATAAATACACTGCACCAGTTCCGATAACATTTAATAGTAGAGTCATGCATCTGAAAAGCTCCTCTAGCGTTTGTGTTTGGTTTTCCTCCCCAAGATATGTTCTGTATACTTGGGATACTCGGAAGAACTCAAGATTACTGGAGAAAGAAAAAAAAACCTCTCCAAAGCATACCTGTAAAAGCTGGAAGAAAGGAAAGTGAGGAAAAGGCCAACATACAATAGCATATACTGATTAATAATGTTAACCCTTTTGTTTGTTTGTTTAACAGAATCTCACCAAGTCCCTTTGCTAGCCAGTCATTGACTCCATGAGGTATGGCATCGTATGCTGTATGCGGAGAATAAATCCCAATTCTGTGCTCCAGGGCTCGGACAACCAGCCGTTCCTTCCAGGTCTTCCACGTTACTCGCTTGAGTGGTGCGAATACAGGAGGGTGGTAAGAAAGAATAAGGTCTGCCTTCATCTGCACTGCCTCTTCCATCACCTCCTCAGTGAGATCGTTAGTGAGGAAAAGGGTGTTCACAGTGTGGGGAGGACTTGGTTCCACCAGCAAGCCCACATTATCCCAGCTTTCAGCCAGAGAGAGGGATGCAAAGTCATTCAGGGCTGAAACGAGCTCACCGAGATTCATGAGGGAGCGCGAGGGCAGGTGTCCCAAAGCACGGACGTAGCGCAGAGGGCGGTGAAGCAGCTGCATGCAGCAATCTGTAGAGGGAGTAAAGCCGGCAGGGATAAGCCCAGGTGACCGAGTGGCACAAACCGCAGCGCCAAGCGCGTTTACGCCGCGAACGCCGCCCCACCGACGGGGACACCGCGGCCCGGTGTCCTCTAATCGCCGCCGCGAGGCGCCGCACCCACCTCACGCTGCAGCAGGGCCCGGGCTGCGCGACGGAGCCTGCGCTGGGGCCCGCCGCTTCCACCGCGCTGGGGGGGTTGGGGGCCGCCTCTTCGTAGCGCCGTGCCGTGCCGTGCCGTGCCGTGCTCGGGGGCGAGGGCTGCTGGAAACTTCCTGCTTGCGGGAGGGTGACAGGGGAGCCTCTTCCCGCCGAAAGGCGCTGGCTTGGGGTCAAGCCTCGGCAGGTTTGTGCGAGGCCTCCGTGTGGCCGGGCGAGGGTGAAGCGGCGGGGCGGTGGCGGAGGGCCGAGCGGGCGGCCGCAGCCTTCCGATAGGGTAGCTCGGCTGTGGAGGAGCCGTACCGTGCCATGCCCCGCCCTGCGGCGGGCGGGCGAGGGTGAAGGGCGCAGCGAAGCTGGGCCGGAAGGCAGGCTAGGGGCCGCTGCTGGCGGGTCTGCCGTCTTAGGTGAGGGAGGCCTTGCCAAGCCTGGGGCCAGGCAGAGGGGGCTGAGTACGGAGAGGAAATCAGCGTGTGGAGCTGTTGGTTCCTGCACAACTGCTGTTTTGTTAGCAGAATTCCAAGTGCTTTCTTTGGCATCTTGCTAAGGCAACGAAAAGTTTGGTGCTGCGCTTGTATGCAGCTGCTTGTCTGTGGCAGGCACGCACAGCTGTCGGAAGGCGGCTCCACATCACACTTCTTTTAGGGACCGGTATGTGGCTTTTTGCTGTTCAATTCAGACCTTTAGAAAACCATCCTTGAGACAGCTGTGGTTGCTTGGTATTCAGATGTGTAGGATGTTTGCTCAGTAGTAGGGCAGTTTTTCTGATCTTTGTTTTATATAGAGAAATATATATAACTCTTCCAAAAGCTTAAGGTAGAATCTCTTCAGAGGAGTATTTTAATTTTACTGTGAGGCTAATTTGTATAGGTATAAATGATGATTATGATGAATTTCGTACTCTGATGTGAATTCGCTCTGGTTTATGTGTTTTACTGGACAATCTTGGTGTTGTTCCAGATGCATCCTCAAAGCGAAACAGCCAGGAGTGCAGAGGATGATGTGAACGGCCACCTGATCTGTGCACTGAGTGCAAGAGGTGTAGACTATTTGTACAAGTTTAGTAACTTCTCAGATAGAGTAAGTTCTTTTAGCATAAGATGTGAGGGGGCTTTGGCAGTCTTTTCTTTCTGCCTTGTGTTTGAGGGTCGAGATCGTTGCTCTTTTTCTGTAGGACTTTTTTCCCTCCCCCCAGACAATAGTAAATGAAGTTAATGAACCTACAAGACTGAGATCCCTGTATATATGCCTTGATGACAGTTGCCCACTACCATCTCTCAAACTAGACAGTTACAGTTTGAAGGAAGCACAGTCTGTAATAGCCTCAGTGACAGCAGATACTCTTTTTGTTAACATTTTGTCTGTTTGCTTGTGTTTGTGGATTTTTTTTTAATAGCTGAGTAATTTCACAACTTCTGTGAGTGAGAGTTCTTTTCGTTATAGATGAGGTTGTTGCTATTTTGGGCGAAGGTGCTTTTTTAAGAGTTGTGGACTGCATTGATCACAAAGCGGAAGTCCTTAATAAAAGGAATATTTCTTACTCTCACAGTGCCAAGAGAGCAGGGGTGATTGTGAGGGTGATGCACAGAATCAGACTCTACAACTCAAGGGGAGTTATACAGCAGGTGTATTTATTACAGCGTTGGGTGCAAGGGGGATCATTCCTCCTAACTTGCACACCGAGGGGTTAAGCAAGCAGATATTTATTGCACACAAACATGCATGTTCATTAGGTTCCCGAGACAGCGGTGGGGATATTACAATTAGTTTAGGTACTCATTATCATAAGCCTCCTCCCTTTTGGCGCTTGTGCACTGCCCTCCGATGGTCGTGGGCAGGGGTCTTCAAGATGAAGTAAGCAGTCTTCCTCAAGGTGCACTTTTCACCTTTGGCACAGTTGGATGCCCCAGTAATCACATTAGCTGAAACCAGCCGTATCTGCAAGTTTCTGAGAGCTGGCAAAGATTTAGAGCAGGGTGACCTTCCTGCAAAATGTATTGCAAGCAAGACAGGATGGGCAGACAAGGAGTATCCCAAGCCAGCAGATGTTCGGGAGTCACTGTCTCCAAACTGACTGATAATTAGAAGGATGGTAAGAAAGAAGTCACTCATTAGAAGGATGGAAAGAAATAATTCACTCTTGTTAGTAAGACTACTGAATTCTGTTATCACACCACGAACTTACAACACAAACATTGTTCTCTATCTTAGACCCAAGTTAAAAGTATTTTAACCCTGTGTTTTCCAGGCACTTGCTTTCCTTATATCAAGGGGACAGGAGAGGAAGCCATGAGGGATGAGGAGAGATCGAGAGGAGGGGCGGCCATTAGGGAAAATCATGAGGGGAGAGTTGAGGCTGTCCTGAGGGGACATCTTGAGGAGGCAGGATGGGCAGCCTTGAGAAATCATGTGGGGACAGAGGGGTTAGCTATGAGGGGAGATCAGGAGGGGAGATCATGAGGCAAGAGGTGGGCAGCCATGAAGGGAGATCGTGAGGGGAGAGGTAGGGCGGTTGTGAGGAGAGATCTTGAGGTGGGAGCAGGGGCAGCCATGGGCCATGAGATCTTGCAGGAAGATGATGCATGGCCATGAGGCATAGGGGCAGCAGCTATGTAGCATGGACCACTATGAGGGGGCAGATGAGGGGTGGCTGTGACTGGAGATCATAAGGGGCAGCAATGAAGGGAGATCAGTTTGCCCTCAGTGACATGGTTTACCCGTGGGCTTGACCATCCTGGACTGACGGTTGAGCTCAATGATCTTAGAGGTCTTTTCCAACCTAGTTGATTCTATGATTGTATGAATACAGGAGGATGCTAAGAAAGAATAAGGTCTGCCTTCATCTGCACTGCCTCTTCCATCACCTCCTCAGTGAGATCGTTAGTGAGGAAAAGGGTGTTCACAGTGTGGGGAGGACTTGGTTCCACCAGCTAGCCCACGTTGTGCCAGCTTTCAGCCAGAGGGATGTAAAGTCATTCAGGGCTGAAACGAGCTCACCGAGATTCATGAGGGAGCGCGAGGGCAGGTGTCCCAAAGCACGGACGTAGCGCAGAGGGCGGTGAAGCAGCTGCATGCAGCGATCTGTAGAGGGAGTAAAACCGGCAGGGGTAAGCCCAGGTGACCGAGTGGCAGAAACCGCAGCGCCAAGAACGTTTATGCAGCGACCGAGGAACCGCGGTCCCGCCTCCTGCATCCACCGCCGCGAGGCTCCGCCCTCGCCTCGAAGAGCAGCAGGGCCCGGGCTACGAGGTGGAGCCTGCTGCTTCCACGGCGCCGGCGGGCTTAGGGGCCGCCTCTTCGCAGCGCTGTGCCGTGGATGAAGTGCGGCGAGGCCGGCTGGAGCCTCCCTGTGTGCGGGAGGGGAGCCGCTTCCCGGCGAAGGGCGCTGGGTTGGGGTCCAGCCTCGGCAGGTTTGTGCGAGGCCTCCCTGTGGCCGGGCGAGGGTGAAGCGGCGGGGCGGCGGTGGAGGCCCGAGCGGGGGGCCGCGCTCGGTGGGGATTGCGGACGCTGCACGGCCTCCCGACAGGGCCGCTTGGCTGTGGAGGAGCCAGGCGGCGGGCGGGGCGATGGGCGAACGGGGTGAGAAGCGAAGGATGAAGGCTAAGGAGTCAGGGCCCGAGGCCGCTGCTGGCGGGTCTGCCGGCTTCGGTGAGGGAGGCCTTGCCAAGCCTGGGGCCAGGCAGCGAGGGCAGAGTACGGAGAGGAAATCAGCGTGTGGAGCTGTTGGTTCCTGCACAACTGCTGTTTTGTTAGCAGAATTCCAAGTGCTTTCTTTGGCATCTTGCTAAGGCAACGAAAAGTTTGATGCTTGTATGCAGCTGCTTGTCTGTGGCAGGCACGCACACACAGCTGTCGGAAGGCGGCTCCACATCACACTTCTTTTAGGGAGCGGCATGTGGCTTTTAGCTGTTCAGTTCAGGCCTTTAGAAAACCATCATCCTTGAGACAGTTGTGGTTGCTTGGTATAAACATTGATCTTAGGAGAGCGGTTTTTTTTGCCTCCCATTCCCTTTCTTTAAGCGTTTTTGTTCTATTCCTCTCTAGTTCTACACTACAGGATAGTGTAGAACGAAAATAAATGAAACTAGAATTCTAGCTACGTGCTGTGCTCTTGCATAATGTAGAACATTTATCCGCAGAGTTGCTTGAACATAAAACGGTGTGCTGTAAAATCATAGAACCACACAGATATTTTAGAATCCAAAAGAGCTGGGAAAAGGTGGAAAAAAAAATGCAACAAATTTGCTATGTTTTCTTGGCAGGAAATTGCTGTATGCAGATCTACGTGAGCTGTTTGATGAGCAGACATGGTGAGAACAGCACCAGTTTTTTATATTCTCGTTCTTTCTGAAACAGTCATCTCTTGGGCAGTGATTAGCTACTGTGCCCCTCAGAGAATTGCTCGTTTTACTCTGATCCTGTGAAGAGTTTCTAACCGAAAGTTAAGGTTTTCATTTCAGATTTGTACCAGGATATTGTGAAAAGGGAAATAGGTCGGTTAACATCAGTATAAAGTATAATTACACTTCTGGTTCTAAGATCCTACATTTTAATCACGCTTTGGCTAACATTTTGTAATCTGGTTGGGCTTGTTTTATCAGAGAGGAGTTATTCGAGTTGCAGGCGCATATCCCTGCTTGAGCATGCGTAACCTTCTGCACTGCAGGCTTTGTAAAGTTGAGCAAATCAGAAAATAAAGATAAGACTGTGTGTTTTGATTCTTCAACTGGGTGATTGAGAAACAGGGTAGGTCCAGTTCGCCAACACTGTATGTCTGGAGTGTAATGGTGTGAAACACAGCTTCTTCATTAGGATGGCAAACTTGATTTGTCCTGAGACTAAATGAAGCCAAGCGCTTTCTGGTGGTTTCCCTGGAAATATGAAAGCTTTGTAACAGTAGCCTTGCCTGTGGCCAAATCCTGAGACAGTGGTTGTTCGCAGTGGGAACTTGGCTGTGTTCTTGGTGGGACTGGGAAATGGAACTGAGTCTGTTAGTGTTTCATTGCTGATATAATTATTATTTTCTGTGTTTTGCTCAGGCTGTCACGTTGCATACTGATGTAGGAGATATTAAAGTGGAACTGTTCTGTGAGCGTACACCAAAGACTTGCGAAGTAAGTCAAGTTAGAGGCGCAGGATTGCCTGGTGCTGAAACAAAACAGTAGAAATAGCAAAGCCTGTAAAGGAGGAGAAGTGGCTTTTGCAGTTCATTTTTTCAGATACTGGGATAGAATCATAGAATGGTTAGGGTTGGAAGGGTCCTTAAAAATCATAGAACCATAGAATCATAGAATAGTAAGGGTTGGAAAGGACCTCAAGATCATCGAGTTCCAACCCCCCCACCATGGGCAGGGACACCTCCCACTAAACCATGCCATCCAAGGCTATGTCCAACCCCACCTTGAACGCCGCCAGGGATGAAGCATTCACAACTTCCCTGGGCAACCCATTCCAGGGCCCCACCACCCTCACAGTAAAGAACTTATTCCTTATATCCAGTCTCAACTTCCCCTGTTTAAGTTTAAACCCATTACCCCTTGTCCTCTCACCACAGTCCCTAATGAAGAGTCCCTCCCCAGCATCCCTATAGGCCCCCTTCAGGTATTGGAAGGCTGCTATGAGGTCTCCACGCAGCCTTCTCTTCTCCAGGCTGAACAGCCCCAATTTTCTCAGCCTATCTTCATACGAGAGGTGCTCCAGTCCCCTGATCATCCTCGTGGCCCTCCTCTGCACTTGTTCTAACACTTCCATGTCCTTTTTATGTTGAGGACACCAGAACTGCACGCAGTACTCCAAGTGAGGTCTCATGAGAGCAGAGTAAAGGGGCAGGAGCACCTCATCTAGTTGCAGCCCCTAACATTTTAAGCTTGTACAGTGCCTATTCCACTTGTGGAACTGTGCACTGTGTCCAACTGCCTAGAGTTCTACAGCCTGTTTCTCACCAGATAAGGTTTAGGTAAGGGCCCCTTTTCTCCAGGTTCTGGCATCTCCCAAAGCATCCTTTGTCCTTAACAGGAAGTACGGCACATGGCCTGGGATTCCCAGTTTCCCTGGGTTTGCTCGCACTCACACAGATTAGGCGATACTTTAAAAGTGAGAACTGCTTCCTGGTTTGTCAGAGGCCTCTGGTTTTGCTTTCTGCAATAAACTTAACCTTAAATTGAAGTAAGGTTTTTTTAACTAACTAACATAGCTGAGGCATGAAGTTATTGATTACAAAATCAGATTTACAAAATAAACATGTTGGATGAAAGTGATACTTATGAGCGTGTCTGGGGCTCCTTGTTTGTTCCTCAAGTCAGGCAACCTTCTGGTGTCAGGTGTTTTGTTAAATGCTCTGATCTGTGACATTGTCAAAAGAGCATATCAGCTATAACTTGTCGATGATTATTCTGTGGCAATAGTGTGGGGGATTCACATGGTCACATTGCAAAGCAGAGGCAAAAGGGTTGGTTTTGGTCTGGCAATGCTGTCATTTTAGTAAGAGGATACTATTTCTGCATTGTTTGTTAATAGAATTTGTTTCATTTCTTTAGAACTTCCTGGCTCTTTGTGCTAGTAACTACTACAATGGATGCGTATTTCACCGGAATATAAAGGGCTTCATGGTTCAGACTGGGGATCCATTAGGTAAATTCTTCTGTCTGGTTCTCTCCATAGAAAAAGATACATAAAAAGAAAATGTAAGTTAAAAAAAAATCCTTACAACTATATATTAAAACAAACCCATTGATAAATTAAAAATAAAATATAAGAATTACTGTATTGTTGATGGAGGTATTTCTGATGAGATTAGCTTTCTGTGGTGAGCCAGAAATGAGACAGAGCAGCTGTGACACTAGTTCTAAATAATTGTGCAGTAGCAAAGCATTCTATAAACTTTAGTTGATCCAGGGGTTTCCACTCAGTGTGATGGTTCTGACTTGCCAGCTTTTGAACAGGTAGCAGTTGCTACTGTGGTTTCTTGGGTTTCTTCCCAAAAGGCTACACTGCCCCTAAAGCATTTGGGGAAAATGTCCTAGAGAGTGTCAACTGTTTGGAAGAAAATCTGATTCAAGTGTATGTCTGTTTGTAATAACACTGAATTAAATTTGAGGCTACATCAGTGATTTGTTCTGCTACTTAATGGGTCTTCTTTCTATGTTTTGTCTCTGCTCTGTATAAAGACATGAGAATCCAAGCTCTTCCTCAAATTACGGTCTGTCTCGGGTCTTTGTTGTAAAATGTTGTAAAAGAACAATTTATGGAATTTTCAGTCTGAAAGCGCAGTGATCTATTTTGGTGCTTCTTTGTCAGGCACCGGGAAAGGAGGTAACAGCATCTGGGGCAAGAAGTTTGAAGACGAATTCAGTGAATACCTAAAGGTATTTCTGTGCTCTCAATATGCAGTTATGTTTTCATCCAAATTTTCTTTACAGGTTGGAGAACGATCAGCATTGTGTTGTGCTGTATTAAATGCTTCTTTTGTAATTGTAAAGCAAAGTCTAGTCCTGCAGTAGAGGGATAGAAAGCTTGTTATTAAACTAGGAACAGACATTTCTGTACTTGGCAAGTTAGGTTTGAGGGTTTTCATCACTGAAAACAGAAGAAGAAAGAACTTGTGACAAAGTATTTTTCATACACTGAAGACAAGGAAGTAATTTTTCTTTGTAAAAGGAGAGTTTGAGGAGCTAAATGTGGACTGTAATGGAATATCTTAGCAACCAAGATATGGTTTTAATGATGGTATTAAGGCAGAGTACTAATTCACAGAGCACTTTGTACACGTTACACAGCTGTGAAAGCAAGGCTTGTTTCATGTGGAGTTTTCTCCCCTCTTTCAGCACAGTGTCCGTGGGGTGGTTTCAATGGCAAACAGTGGTCCAAATACGAATGGATCGCAGTTCTTCATCACTTATGGCAAGCAACCGCACCTCGACATGAAGTACACTGTGTTTGGCAAGTAAGTGACCCAACTGCGTGCCTCCTCACTGTAGTGATCTGTGATGGATCTGAGTATTTCAGGGCACATGCAGTGCAAATTTGGAAGCTTCTGGTTCTAAAATCTTTAAAACATTTGATGTATATATGTAAATGCATGCTCTTTCACTGTCAGCAGAATTTGTTGCTCCAAAATGCTGTCCGCTTTTTCTTAGTAGTAGGGAATTCAGTGGAAAGAGGTGTATTAAAAATTCCCTCAGGAAAGGAGCTTCCCCCTGACACGCACACAGAGGGAGTTATTCCAGCATGTCTTTTAATCCGTGCCCATACAGATGCAGGTTTATTTTACGCCAGCTCCAGAAGAACCCAATACACAGCTGCAGGGTTTACCCAAAAGCAAGAATCTGATTTGGGACTGGATCTGGGGGTGGGGGTGGTAGTGACATGGTCATGCCTCTGTTTAGGTGATACTTCCTGACTTCCTGTTGGTCAGATTAGGATTTATGGAACTGACAGTGTGTAAACTCAGGTGAGATTAAGGTGCATCATTATTTGAAGGCATTCTGATGTTAATAGACACTACTGATACTATATCACCCTTAAAGCAACTGCTTGAGTCTTTCAGATACTGCTTTTTCTATCTCAGAATCATGGTAATGTCTTGTCTTCTGGTTGGTGTTAAAACTCTCTAGTGTACAAGTGAATCTGCTGAGGAAAAGGTTGTCTTTATTAAATGGAGTTAAATATTCAAAGGAAACTACTGAAATGTAAAAATATATTTTCTGCCCCTTGTTTATTGACATTTAAGTGTTGCTTTTTCTTTAACTTTCTGAGTTTGTTTAGAAGTGTGATTGAAGGTAGGCTTTTTTAGACCTCTTTTATAAGAAAGAGTAGCAGCTCTGACAGATGAACTTTGACATATGAACTGCCAGTGCCAGTTCGAAATAGTCCTGCCCCAGTTGCAGTACCAGCAGAACAGCATATGTGTCCCTGTTGGTCCACAGTCCAGTGTCCTAGATTCAAAGAGGTGATGCATCTGACTGAATTGAACTGTGAACAACACGTGTTTTCTACCCATTCATTACTTGGTGGAAAAAACCTGCCAAGATTTACCAGAGCTTTTTAGAAAAAAAGTAAGAGATATATTAGAACAATCTCTCTTGCCACTTCTGCAGCCGGAGCAGGAAACCTGAAGGCATAAACCTATTTGTGTCATTAGACTTACACAGTTGTTAACGATTCTGTCCAATCTTGTCTTTGAGTCCTAAGGTTAGAAATGGTAATCTCGCATTCGGAAATTGATTTTCCAGCCATAGGATTTTAGGAAGTCACAGTGAGGTTTGGTATGGCCAGCATCTTGCTGCTATTTAAGCCTATACTATGATGCTATGGTAGGTCAGTCCTGCCTGCCAGGAAGTGTAGCCAGGGTCTTTACACAGCTATAGTTGGTATAAGGTACGATGATACTGTCAAGTCAGTGGGAATTATTTGTATAAAATCTGTCATGGATGCTTACCGTTTCCTTTCAAAAGACATTATGTGCCATATGTAATGTAATGGTTGTGTTATTTGTATCATTTGCTTCTGAAGTCCTTGCGCTATGACACTTAACTGTGAACTGCTTTGAGATATCTCAATTATGAAATTTAAATCGTTAATAGAAGGTGATTCCTGGCACTTCTGCTTTTCTTCCAGAGTTATTGATGGCTTGGAGACCCTGGATGAGCTGGAGAAGCTGCCTGTGAATGAGAAAACCTACAGACCTCTTAATGATGTTCGCATTAAAGACATTACAATTCATGCCAACCCTTTTGCTCTGTAGCCGCAGAGTGCCTCAACACGTTCTGTAGGGACAGATCAGATTGACTGTTGGATTATGGGGTTTAAAGTATCTTTCAAAAGGGTTACCTGAGATGGATCATACCTTTGCTCATTGAACACAGGATCTTCAGGAGCTGTGATGTTGTTTTAAGAGTTGTTGCAGAGGAATCTGGTGTTTTGGAAGCCAGTTTTCCCAGCATTTCTTCCAGGATTTTGTTTTTTAAGCATTGCTTTTTCTACTGGTAAAATAAAAAAAAGATGGGAAAAGATATGTTTTTGGTTTTTTTTTGCAAATCTTGTTCTGCCTTAATTTTCTTAGTGACACTGTATTGAAACAATGTCCTTTGCTACAATTTCATGCTAATGATCCTTTGTTGGTGTTTAGGAAAGTGAATAAGAGACACTGTTTTTTCCCCTAGGTGAGAGCAGTGACGTAGATAGATGAAACCCTCCTCTCCTAGGGGATTAAAGAGCGTGTTTAGAGAAGTGCTTGCTCTTGTCCTGCTGCGTTGAAATGGTAACCTCTTCAGCCTCCCCAAAGTGCGGATTGGAACCAGTCATTTTTGCCTCTGGCACAATGCTTTTGGTATTAAAGAGTAAGTGTTTGCATCTTTACACAGCTGTTGATTGAAACTGGGTAACCATGGCTTTACTGTAACTTGTTTTACATCACTTTATTGCACAAGCAATGGGGTGAGCACAACAGAAGAGTAGTGACAAAAAGGCTGTGGTCAAGCTTCTAATCAAAAATATCCAGATACACCTAAAATCGTAAAAGATACCTGTGGCCAAGATGATGTTGAACAAATAAGGTCTTCTTTGAGACCAAATGTTGTTCTACTCGGATAATTCCACAAGAAGGTACCAAGATACTTGGACTGTTGACTGGTCAGGAAGAAAAACAAAATGCATGTGTACGTGTCCCTGCCCATGGCAGGGGGGTTGGAACTCGATGATCTTGAGGTCCTTTCCAACCCTTACTATTCTATGATTCTATGATTCTATATGTGGGGGTGTGTGTGTATATTGCTGATCCTGTGCTCAAGGCAGTACAGTAAGCATAAAATAAACTGACTTAAGCAGGGAAAAGTGAATGATTTGTAGACATCAAAAAGGCAGTTCTGCACCTTGGGCATACTGAGAAAAGCTGTGTTCTACTCTTCCTTGTTGTAGATTTAAATAGTGTGTTTTGGCATCACCTTGTTTTTGTAAAGCAGGAAAAAATCAACTAATTTCCACAGAGGTTCACTCTCTGACTGTATAATGCGTAGAGGGGAGAGGGTATATTTGTAGTTCCAGCTGTGTGTGGCCAGGGGATAGTACCTAGAGTTCCTGCATCCAACTCCTGCCATTCTGGTCTTCTCCCAGATCCTTTTGGGCCTCAGACAACATCACTTGGCAAAGTCCATTCTCATATATATGCCTTATAATCCTTGAGAGGTCCAGGTGCAGCTGACTTGCAGTCTGCTTCAGACCACTATTTCTCATTTGAGACTTTGCCTCCTGAAATAAAGAGGAGAAATGACTTAGAAGAGAAAGGCCAAGGCATGCCAGGTGCAGGTTACTGAGGCAGGAATGAGCAGAGTACTGACAGTACTCTGTATCTGGGACAAAGTTTCTGTGTTCCTTATGGAGTGCTGCTTAAAGCTCCTAGCCCTTGCTCCTGACTTAATACATTTTACTATAATGCTTCAGTCAGTCAGGTGAAGGATTTAATTACTTTAGCTTTGTGCTCTTTTTGTCTCTTCTGTATAACCAGTGGTTATATGGCAAGTGGACAGAAGCATGCAACTGCATGTTTGACTGACAGTACTGTCATGCAGAAGGAAGGACATACTGCAAACTTGCCCGTGGTGCAAAGGAACCAATAATTTAAAATGCTGACATCTAGCACCAAACTGGAAACCATTTCAGATCTGTCTTTTTGGTTTTTTGGTTGGCTTTTTTTTCCCCTCCACAAGAAGAAGGCTGTTTTACTGAATGCGTGAAATGCAGCGATGCCAAGGAGTTGGCTCTCTGGAAGATAAATTTAGATCCTTTCTTTCTTCTGTAAAGCTGTGTATTGAAAGGAGAGTGATTTTGTGGGACAGGATTACATGCTAACTTCTCAAAATCCTGTTATGTCTGTTTCCTCGTTTGTGGCTCTGAACCTCTCAGGTTACAACAGGAAAATGAATGGTGGGGCTGGTCATTTGCACTCTTTGAAGAGCAAGCAAGACGGAGAGCAGGCAGTAGCCCAGCTGTGGAAACGTGTGGCTCTCTGGGCAGTTGCTGGATATGGCATACTTGCAGTTTAGTTCTTGCACCATTGGCTGTTGTGTCACCAGCCGTTTGGAATTTTGTGATGTGTCTAATCCTTTAAAAGCAAAAATGTTGCAGATGGGCCTGTTTTTGTTGTTCACTTGTGCTTTATAAACTCCTTCGCTTCCATTAGTCTGGTCCTTTCTCACAAACACTAGAGCCACCAAGTGAGCTCTGTCGAAATAATCTACCCAAGCACAGAAAAAGTATGTCCATTAAGACAGCAGTCTTACATTAGGACTGAGATGGAGGGTCTCATCATGTGTATTCTAGATGATTGTCTCTGGCCTTTGCTGGCATTCAGAAAACAGTAGGTAAAGTTGATATTAGAAGTCTGTCGTGCTGGGAGCAGTTCTTAGACCAGGCTGGAGAGCAGCTGACAAAAAAATAACAGTACATTATCTATGGAGAGTGACAAAGTTGCATGTGCCGTGTACATGCTGTGTGTCGATTGTGCAGGGTCAGTTGGGAAATAAAAACAATACAAAGAGTGAGGAGGGTCATTTATCAGAGGTGGAATTGTTTCAGAAGGTTTAGCCCTTCCCAGATTAAAAAAATCATTGGGCTTTAGGGAACTGATGTGAATAGGCTGTTGGTAGTGTTTCAGGACTGTTTTATCCTGAGATGCCCTTATTCCACCCACATGAGATTGCACATGAGATGCTTCATTTCTTGATTCAGATTTGGAGGACCCAGTTTCTGCCATAATGCTTGGTTAGCTCTGCTGAGGTGCTGGTGGAGAGAGGGCTGCAGTAAGGCACAGAGGTGAGAGGGGTGGCTGGGACTGTTGTGTGCATAGTAGTTGTGAGCAGCAGAGGAAGCATGGGTTAATCTTGTGGGTTTATGTATTTTGCTGGACAATCTTGGTGCTGTTCCAGATGCATCCTTGAAGTGAAACAGCCAGGAGTGCAGAGGATGATGTGAGCGGCCACCTGATCTGTCACAGAGGAGACGCACTGATTGCAAGAGGTATAGACTTTTTGTACAAGTTTATTAACTTCTCAGAATAAGTTCTTTTAGCATAAGATGTGAGGGGGCTTTGGCAGCCTTTTCTTTCTGCCTTGTGTTTGAGGGTGGAGATTGTTCTTTTTCTGTAGGACTTAATCCCCAAACAATAGTAAATGAAGTTAATGAACCTACGAGACTGAGATCCTTGTAAATGTGCCTTTATGACAGTTGCCCACTACCATCTCTCAAACTAGACAGTTACAGTTTGAAGGAAGCGCAGTCTGTAATAGCCTCAGTGATAGCACGTACTCTGTTAATTTTGTTTGCTTGTATTATTTGGCTTTTTTGGTGTTTCTTTTAATAGCTGAGTAATTTCACAACTTCTGTGAGTGAGAGTTCTTTTCTTTATAGATGAGGTTGTTGCTATTTTGGGCGAAGGTGCTTATAAAATAGTTGTGGAATGCATTATTGATCACAAAAAGTATTTAATTCAAGTAATTTTTCCTACTCACAGTGTAGTTCATGAAGTGTTTTCTAATCATCTCAGGTTGTAGTTTTGATGCCTCTTTTGCTGCTCCATGTGTACTTCCTTAAGGCTGCTGCTGCAGTTCCCAAACACTAGTGTCTGTTAGTACATCATGCTAAACTCAGCGCCTTGACAGGAGGGTTGTGCTGGACTGGGGGATGAGGTGATGGGTGCTCCAACCTGGGAGAGGTCAAGGGCTGGCAGGGGCAGGTGGCCTGGACAATGTGGGATGAAGCTGAAGCCTCATTCTGGGGCAGTGCTGGGGCCTGCACTGCCCACCCCAGGTCTATGTAATCAGGAAGGTCTTGGATCTGGGGTCTAGCAGTGAGCATCTTGTAAATCAAGAATCTGTTTCATGTTTGATGGCACTTTTGCCATGTGGAGAGTATGAAACTAGATTGTCTTTCTAGTGGCTGTATAAGGTATTTGACCCCTCAGTTACTTTTTCACTACTAAAGCAACAGGAGGCTGTGTGTCATTTCTGACCAATGGGCCTGTTTGTTAGGCTGCAAGATGTGGAAGTTTCCCAATAGTAGCCCAGTATCTATAAATACAAGGGGGAAGTAAATGGGGCCTTTAACCTTTAAGAATAATACAGATATATCAAGTATGTTTGCACGATTGAAAGATAAGATTTTAGTTGTGTTTGTGCACAGATGAGCTCTGGTTGTATTACGTCAGTATGTACTTAAAAGAAAATAGCTTTTCTGACAAAGCTGTCGTTGCTGTAAACACAGTATATGGTGATAATTACTGATCTTCATCCTAGAATCATGGAAATGGTTTGGGTTGGAAGGGACCTTAAAGATCGCCTCGTTCCAACTTGAAACTCCTCATTGTTCTAACAACTGTTAAAACCTGTCTTTCCAGGGGAGGCAGACATGTTGCTGTGAAAACAGTAAGAAACGTTGACAAGCACTCTGAAGCTGCTGGTGCAGAAATAAGAGTACTGCAACATTTGAGTGCATCAGATCCCAGCGATACATAGTAAGTACATAAAGCCACCTGCGCTTTGTTCTGCTTTGAGATTCCTGTGCCGTCACCTTCTATAACATATGGCATCTGTATCTCCTTGTTACGTACCCTCCTGCTGCAACACATGTGTTTTCCTGCTTTTGTAGTCAGTGTGTCCAGATGCTGGAGTGAGTGGCTTGAGTACATGGACGTGTCTGCATTGCTTTTGAGCTACTGGGGCTCAGCACCTTTGACTTTATGAAAGAGCATGGCTTTCAGCCATTGAGCATGGAGCACATCAGACAGGTGACATACTCACTTTGCCAGTCTGTGAACTATATGGGGTTTTTTTGCTGTATCTGTTAACTTTTTGTGAAATGTGCTAACTATATTTGTTATCTTGCATTTAAAAAGCTGACACATACAGACCTGAATCCAGAAAACATTTTATTTGTGAGGTCTGACTACACAGCAGAGTATAATAACCCCAAACTGGTTAGTAGAATCATAGAATAGTCAGGGTTGGAAAGGACCTTAAGATCATCTAGTTCCAATTCCCCTGCCATGGGCAGGGACACCTCACACTAAACCATGCCATCCAAGGCTCTGTCCAACCCCACCTCGAACACCACCAGCAATGGAGCACTCAACTTCCCTGGGCAACCCATTCCAGTGCCTCACCACCCTTGCAGTAAAGAATTTCTTCCTTATATCCAATCTAAACTTCCCCTGTTTAAGTTTGAACCTGTTACCCATTGTCCTGTCACTACAGTCCCTAATGAAGAGTCCCTCCCCAGCACCCCTATAGACCCCCTTCAGGTATTGAAAGGCTGCTATGAGGTCTCCACGCAGCCTTCTCTTCTCCAGGCTGAACAGCCCCAACTTTCTCATCCTGTTTTCATACCGGAGGTGCTCCAGTCCCCTGATCCATCCTCGTGGCCCTCCTCTGCACTTGTTCCAACAGTTCCATGTCCTTTTGATGTTGAGGACACCAGAACTGCACACAATACTCCAAGTGCAGTCTCATGAGAGCAGAGTAGAGGGGCAGGAGCACCTCCCTCGACCTGCTGGTCACGCTTCTGTTGATGCAAAAAAGTTGCTGTCCTCTCCCCGCGTCTCCCCAGACACTGTCTGGGCTCATTTGGCCTCTTGCATCCCATTGTGTTTCATTCCAGACACGCGATGACCATCAGCTAAAAATTCCAGACATCAAAGTTGCAGGCTTTGGGAATGCAACTTATGATGATGAGTACCACAGCCCTGTTGTGACTACTAGTGCATTCTGAGCTCCAGAGGTTATTCTAGGTCAGTAGAAGCCTGTTAGGTGAAAGATCAACATAAGACTTATTGTATGCTATAGAAGTGTGCTTTAGATGTGGCACGTGTCCTGCTTGAGCTGCTGCACTGTATACTGCCATCAGGTATAAACATGAACCTTCTGAATCTTTTCACAGATTGGGATGGTCATAGCCTTGTGATGTCTGGAGCACAGGTTGCATTCTCATGGAATACTACACTGGAAATACTCTCTTTCTGGTAGGTAACTGTGAACCTCAAAACAATGCAGCATGCGTAATGCTGCTCAGCTGGGAGAAAATATGCTACAGGGAGGGGGGGACTGCGGGGAATGGCTTCAGAAATGAAACTGCATTTCTCCATTACACCAAGCAGAAGAGAACAGAAGCTGTAGAACATAGGAACTTCTCAGCAGAAGATTCCTACAAGCAGCTTGACACAAGGATCACCCTGTTAACATTTGTAATTTCCAAACCACATTAGTAAGACACAGCTTCATCAGCAAACACTACTCAAATACCCAGTGTCATCCTGACAGCATTGCCAAAACCTGAAATTTGCGAACAAGGGAGAAAAAAAAAGGGTCAAAGGAAAAAACCTCCATCCAGACCCCTGTAACCTATTGGAGGAACCAGATGTCTACAGCCTCTCTTTTCTCCTTTACTTGAAATTGATTATGGGGTGCAGGGTACTGTTAAAACCAAAGTAAAGTTAGTGGGTGGCTCCTGACAGCTCTGTCTAACACTGAACAAAAATGTCCGCCTTGATTTCCCTCCAGGCCTGTAACAACAAAGAACACCTGGCAATGATGGAGCAAGTACTGAGGCCTCTTCCAAGGCACCTGATACAGAACAGCAGGTAAGGACATTTTTCCATACCTGGACTGCTAGAGATCAATAAATAAAGGTATTTTGAGCTCTGGTTTAATAATAGTTTAACAAAAAGTTTCATAAACTCAGGTTCATCCTCTTGCTCTATTAACAAGCTGCCCACTCCCAAGCTGTGAACTTACATGCCAGTAAACTAGTGAAGGGATAAGGCAGGATCTTTGAATAACAAACTGCAGTCTGTCTAAGGACCATTTAAGGAAATGCAAGTATTTCACTCGGAACCAGCTGGCCTGGAATGAAAACACTGGTGCTGTTCAGCGTGTCTCGAGGCTCTGTAAGCCACTGCTGGTAAGGAGACAGACAGAAATGCTTTTGGGGAGAGGAGCTTCTGGTGCAATTTTAGGATTAAAAGCCTACGTTTTGACATCTTCTTCCTGAAGGAACATATGACCTGCAGCAATGCTGAGAACAGGAGCTGCTTTGATCTGATTGGGAAGATGCTGGAGTACGACCCTGCCGAGCGCTTTACACTTGAAGCAGCGCTGAAACATCCTTTCTTCTTCCCACTGAAAGGGGGAAAAAAGGTCATGGTCTCCTGCAGATGAGGATGTCGAGAGAGGTTTCCAGCGAAGAAACAGAAAACCGTGTAAATCCTTGCGCTAAATCATGAACAGCTGTTTCACAAATACGCCATTTTTTGTGCACATTTCTGCTATTCCTTGTGATTTTATACTGGACGTTTTGGATATTCCAGCTGCTGGAATAAAGCTTAAATAAAATGATGAACCTGACTGCATTTCCTCAGTGAATAATAATGTCAGGACACTCGCACTTTTAACACATAGGTAAGCACAGCCTCTACTCTGGGAAATAGGTCCTTGCTGCTGGGAGGCCTATTATGTGAGTGGTGTTTTATTCAACTGTGAGTGAAGAGCAGACAGCCTGGGACTGACTGTTTCCCTTGAGCAGCACTGAATTGTTACAGCATTACTGCATTATTAGAGTAAAAAAAACTACAGGAGGTAGAAGAGAAGTGAAAGGACAAATGCAGGTTAGAGTCAAATCTCTAACTCTGGGAAGTGAAGGCAGCAAGTAGAGGGCTGTGTTGCAAGAGGAATGACAGATTGGCACACACTGGAGCACTTCACATTTATCTCCGAACTAGACTGATTTCATGCAGTTTCCATCAGCCACTGCTTAGAACTGTGCAACCCCCACCGCAGCCCAGAGTGCTTCTGTGGAAGTTCTGCTTCTTTTGTCTCAGTACCTCGGACTACAATACCACAGTTGCAAGGGGAGGATTTCCCTGTTTACTGCTGTCTCTGCATAAGGGGGAAACTTAGGTTTTAACTCTTTTTCAAGGGAGCTGGAGACAGAGGGAAGCCTAAGCCCTACCCAACAGGTGCTAGAGTCCATACTTAAGTTACAGTAACTCCAAGTTCTTCTAAGACGTCTCTCTTATAAGTTAGAGAATTCTCAATAAGTTTGCACTCACACTCTAATAACTGTGGTCCTTGGAAATTAGGATGGGAATTGGGATACGAGGATGCTTGCTCCACAGTTACTAGTAACCCACAGTTCACCTTCTTTGCAACTACTCTTTCATCAAAGTGAAACATGTTCATAAGGATACTATGAAGTGCCTTATTATTTTAAGGTGCTTTGAAATGTAATGTTCAGTCACAGAAGGGAGAGTACAATGAAATGGTAAACATGTGTGTCCCACATCTTGGGGGGAAAAGTCTTAAGTCATTTCATAAATTATCAAAAAGGATGTCTCATATTCAACTTGGGCTATTTCTTGTGCACATTTATGCTATTTTTCTGTGTATTTATATTAAGACTTTTGGGATAGTCCAGTTTCATCGAGTTGCTGGAATAAAAAGAAAAATTATGAACGTGGCTGCATTTCCTCAGTGAATAACGATTATGGACATTCCCACTTTTAACACGTAGATAATTGCAGCCCTTGACATTAAGTGTAAGGATGGCCTTTATTTGTTTCAAAAAGAAAGTTACAAAGTAAGGAGGAAGATTACTGTAGTTACTGAATGAAATAGCAGTGATCTTTGGGATCGTTGTTTCCATTTCATTTTATTTATAATAGGTGTACTCTGGTTACCAGTATTTCAGTTAATGCTCATTATTAGCTTACACCAGTACAGACTTCACTCTTTCACCAAGTATTTTTCTTGAATTATGAGCTGTCCTGAGAAATTCCATTAAGAATGCAAAGTTTCACGGAGCAGATAAGCTGTTTGGTTTAACATGTCAAATGCCAACATAAAACAATTTCTAAACTTCAGTGGGAGGGGACAGAGTTTTGCCTGCCTTACCTTCCAGCACTCATGCATTTACACAGCAGCTCAAGCAAGCTGCTCCCCTGGCTGGCTCAAGAAAGCTGTTGGGTGGCTGTGTAGGGAACAGTATTGCTTGGACTGCCACAGGAGCCTCAGCAAGGCTCCCCCTGGACCTGCTGCCCAGCTGTAAGGTAGCCAGATCCCTCTCGGGCTGTGCTACCCATCAGGTGTGCAGGCCACCAGCTGTGAGAGGCAGCAGGTTCAGAGATGCCACTCATCTTACCGCTCCAGCACTACCCTTCACTGCCACAGTAGCAGCTTCTCTCCAGGAGGACATGGAGCTTCCTCCCAGGAGTGGGGCAGCTGCCTCAACCAGCAGCTGGAATGCTTTATGCTGGAAGTGTAGGGAAGAGGTGACAAAGTCCTTGTGGAGTTGGACACCCACCAATGAAAGGGACTATGTGGCTCACATGGTACAGGCTGACATCACACTGAGTTACCACACAGGCCCCAGCCTCCTGGCTTTAGAGGCTTCGTTCGGGTTCATTTGCAAACAGAACTGCCATAAATCTCATTCACCATAATCATGTGTACTCAAATACAGACAGAAAACCCCAAAAGTAAAATGGATTTCATTGTGGAAGGCCTTAAATTACATTATTACAGTAGAAAATACAGGAGGTAGAATAGAACTGAAAGGACAAATGCAGGTTAGAGTCAAATCTGTAACAGCTCCTGTAAGCTACTTAGAACATGGTTTTAAAAACTAAATCCAGTATCTCAATAACTATAGAAAACAGTTAAAAGAAATTGCCATGAGAGCCCTTATATCATGCTTGATATAGGGAGGTAGGATGTAGGAATCAGGACACATGAGACATGACACTTATCTACAGCTCTCGTTTGCTTTGCCAAGGACAGTTTCACAGGTCAGTCACCCTCTTCAGCTTCAGATTCAGACTCTGGAACAGAGAGATCTTGTCAACAAGCTACTCACAGGTCAGTCCCCCCATCCAGCTGCTGCCCTGCGTAACAGCTGCTAGTGGATCCACGTGGATTGTGCTGGCAAGCTTTCCCAGCCAGTACCAGGGGACACACCTCCCCACCCCACCTCACAAACAAGCATTAGTGCACTAAGGTTCCCAACATGAACAAGCTCAACTTGTGAGCTAAGCTGCTGGTTACCTTCTTCAGCATTCTTGAGCCATTCGACAAACTTCTTCATTTGCTCCAGAAAAACACTCTTTCCTTTTGCAAGATGTGCATCTTTATACCACTTGAGGATGGGTTCTTCACTCAGGACTTCAGCTGTAAGATGTGCAAGAGCAATATTAATACAGCAAACCATGCAACGGCAGCTGCTGAGAAGCCCCAGTTGGCAGCCTTTGCTTCCTCCCCTAGAAGCATCACAATATGTATACCCAGGGAAGGACTATGCCTGAATACACATGTGCCAGGAGTGCCTCCTGGTTTAAAATTCTGAGAACCTTATGTTTCACACTGACTGCATTGGGGGTTTCCCAAGTACTGCCCTGAGGAGTGCACTATCGCTACAAGTCTGGAGTATTTCATAGCTGTTTGGGATAACACTCTAAGAAAAACTTCAGTCAACAGCCAAGAACAGAGGCAAATTCTTAAATCCTACAAATACAATTTTCAGTTTAACAAGAAGTTTCTTTATACTCCTGTGGTGTTTCCACAGGTGCACAGCACGTTCAGTAGCACCTCCTAACAGCACAGAGCACCCCAGAACACCTCAGTGGCCTTAATCTCTGGCTGTTCACAGTCAGTGTTCAGACAAAAAGCTAATTACATTTACCATGTATCCTTCCCTAACTTAAAAGCGACAAAGAGCCTTAAAAATCTAAATTTGATCTACCACAACTCTTAACATCTAGTAGACAGGCAGCATCCTTGGCACAAGGAGAAGTACTCCTCTAGACAAGGACAGCCGCATCCACCTTCGCATTTCACTGTTCCATCTTTGGAAAAGAAGACAGAAAATCCTACAGCTCATGAACTGCGATGCTGTGGCACGGATCTTCCCTAAACGTGTTACCAGGACTGACGCATTCTGCAAACACAGGCTTTAAGAAAAGCAAAACCACCCTCTCCTCTCCCCTCTCCCCAAAACCCACAACCCCACAGAATTTACCTTTATAGAAGAGCACCACTATTTTCTGGAAGGCCTTCATGAAATGAATATTGTCATAACAATACTCCTGAATCTTCAACAGAAGAGTCAGCTCTGACTGACCTTGGGTAGTAAAGGCAGCAAGTAGAGGGCTGTATTGCTGCAAGAGGAATGACACATCAGCACACATGGAGCACTTCACATTTATTGCCAAGCTAGACTGATATCATGCAGCCCTACCCAGCAAGTGCCAGAGTCCATACTTCAGTTGCAATACCTTCAAGTGCTTAATGGCTTGCTCTGCTACCAGCTCCTCCTTTTTGTTCCATTCCACTGTGCTCATTACACTTGACCAGATTATGGCTACCACAGTCTGTTCTGAGATGTTGTTTTTCTTCATCTCCTCCTTCACGTACAGGATTATCTGTCGGAATGAAAGAGTCAGCACACAGGCCACATATGACACTAAGCTAAATTAAAACTTCTGTTCTAAATATTACACAGAAGCCTTCAGAACCAAACACAGCCCTTTGGTCATACAGCAAGATTCAGGACATTAAGGAAAGACTACAAAGCTCATACCAAAGCACCCTGGTCCAGATTTTCATTCTTAGCGAAAGCCAAGTTCAATACATGATGAGGCATGTGCCTTCGGAGTAGTGCTAAATGCTGCTGTATTTCAGAAAACTTGAGCTAAATTCCTACAGGAAAAACAGAAAGAGAAAGCATCCCACCTTGACTACAGCCAAACACTTACATCCTTGAACGGATCTCCCCGAGACATCTGCTCCTGAAGTTCTTTCTGCAGCTCCTTCCGAGCTCCTATGGTCTGCTGGTTCCGAACATACTCGGAAAGTTCCTTCAGTCCTGCCTCAGTGAAGTACTTGGAAAAGTGTTCAACACTTTGTTTGTTGGCTGGGAAGAGTTCCTGAAAACAAAGTTTACAACAACTCTTTCACAAAGTAAGCGTGTGTTGGGTGCTTTGCTGGTAAATGCTAGTCACTAAACTGGCTTAAGTAGTAACTCAGTAATTTCAGTGGTACTCACCATCAGCCTGTTATCCATGTTGACTTTACGAAGACTGACAGCCACTGCATTAATATCTTTCTCATTTATCCATGATTTGAACAGCTTGACTGCAAAAGCTGCAGAAACACCTGTGCAATAGGAGTAGTACTGTTACTATTGACATTAGAAACAAAGGGAATCAGAATGCCTGAGAGTACAGGGCACCTAGTTTGTCAGAGCCCTGCTTGAAGCAGTAGCCTCTGTACTGAGGCAGATCTAGCACAGTCCACAGTACCTCTGCCCGAGGATACTGCAGTCTCTGGCACACTGGACTTCTCTTACCACTCAGCATCACAAAGACTTCCCTACACGAAACTTAACTCTCCTTTCTGTAATTTATGAAGGAGTCTAAAGAAACAAGACACCTTTTGCATCCTGAAAGGTGCCCCTCCAAAATACAGGACTACCTTGCTGGGCAACAGCAGTTATGGCAACCCCAGCGTCACACAGGGGAAGTCCTACATACAAGCTTTCTGAAAAGACTTGGCAAGACCTTCCATGTTGTGAGGCAGCATATTTACCTTTGCTAATCCTTTAGTAAATCTATCACCAGATGAAGCTAGTGAGCTACAAGGGTCTACTGTCACTGCAATTTCTGCTTGTCATGGTTCCGTCTGCCACCATCCTTCCATAAGGTAAGAGTTGGGCAACACTTACCTTCTTTAACCAAGTTCTCGTTGTAAAGACTGTTGAGAATTGATGCATTAAGTGTCCCGTTGGCAAGCAGAATACCTGTCAGCATTGCCAGTTTGTTCCGCTCAGACTCTGAGAACCCTTTCAGGAACAGCAGCAACTGCGAGAGGAAATAAGAAGAGCTGCCATGAAACTACCATCTCTCACTAAAGCTTGACTACTGCCTCCATGTTAGACACTTTTGTTTCAGTGAAGCTATTCAACTAGCAGAAGCACTAGTTGCCTGTCAGTCTTTTCCACTAGTCACGCAAGCTAGCTGTTCTTCTATTAACAACTTAAAAGTATTCCTATTTTAATAATCCACTGTATGATGTAACTCTTCTGTAGAGTGATTATTTAACAGAATTTGAAAGTTTATCTGTTTGCTGTGAAGGACCTACTCCATACCTTTTTGACTTCATCTTCAAAGCCTTTCTCCAGGTACTTGTAACGCCTGATTAGCTTGTTAAAAACCTAGGAAGATACAGAAAGTATTACTTTTTGCTCTGGACTATCATAGAATCATAGAATAGTTAGGGTTGGAAAAGACCTTAGGATCATTTAGCTCCAACCGCCCTGCCATTTAATTGAAATTAAGAAAACAAGGAAGGAAGAGAAAAAAGAAAAAAGGAAAAAAAAAAGGAAAAAAAAAAAAGGAAAAGGAAAACCCAAGCTCAGTAAAGTTGGCCCAAATTCTTTAGAGCACTTTAAGCATAGACCAGTGCTACTCTACCTCTTCCAGCAAGCTTCTTAGAGCCATGCATTATTTTTACCTAAACTTTCAACTACGCAAACGTTTCCTTTTTGACCACTAAACAGTGCAAGTTAAATTGTGCTTATTACACAACTAACCTGAGCAAATGCTTGCATGGTTTCTAGGTCTTCCTGTGCAGCAAATACACAGACGTTTGTGCGTGTCATGTCATCTGCCAGGGTACCACCTGGGGCTAAAAAAGATTTTCTGTGTTAGTGGTTCTCCCCAGTGAGAGTATCCAGCAGTTCCCCACAGTAAGAATTTCAATACCCTTAACATGCAATGCGTTGTCCTTCTCATGAACTGAAGGACTGAATCACTGCAGACAACCCTACACTTCCATGTGCTCCAGTGCTGCAGTGGAACTTCAAAATCAGTAGCTTACAGAAGTCCATTTAAATATTCTGACCCCCTACTGCTGAATGGATTGGCAACATGTCTTATTTTTCATAAGGGTACGTTAACATGACCACATGAGCTCCTTGTCCCTTAAAGGAAACCACTAAGACAGCTTAATCCTGGTGAGTGTCTTTTTAGTGTCTGCTTGTCCTGGGTTCAGCAGTAGCAGTCATTTTTCTCCTTCTTAGTAGCTGGTGCAGTGCTGTGGTTTTGACTTTCAGCCTGGGAACAGCGCTGATAACACCAATGTTTTCAGTTGCTGCTCAGTAATGTTTACTCTGACCAAGGACTTTCTGAGCCTCATGCTCTGCCAGGGAGGAGGGGAAGCTGGGAGGAAGCAGAGACAGGACACCTGACCCAAACTGACCAAAGAGGTATTCCATACCACAGCATGTCATGCCCTCTATATAAACTGGGGGCAGTCACCTGGAAGGGTTTGATCACTGCTCGGTCAGGCTGGGTACTGGTTGGCAAGTGGTGAGCGGTTGTATTCTCTTCCCTTGTTATTTCCCTTATTATTATTATTGTTGGTGGTAGCAGCAGTGGTTTGTGTTATACCTTAGTTACTGGACTGTTCTTATCTCAACCCCTGGGAGTTACATTCTTTCAGTTCTCCTCCCCATCCCTTTGGGAGCTGGGGGGAAGGGAGGGAGGGAAGGAGTGAGAGAGCGGCTGTGCAGCTGACTGAGCTTAAACCACGACACTGCTACAGTAGTGGTGCTCTGTAAGTGTCTTTTAAATAACAAAAGTTAAGTCACAACATGAGAGGGAACGGAGAGATGTTCAAAATCCTGCACCCCACTTTAGTCTTGAAAGGCACTTCAGCTTTATAGCTTCTAATCAGAAGATGCTTCTTCACCATTCCTCTTCAGTTTAATACACACACTTCATTGGCAGCCAGGCTGCCTCTGTAACTAGGGTGAATTCTAGCCACCAACTCCAGTGCCAGAATACCTTATTACCAATTTCTGTGCCATCCTACATATAAGGGAGATCCTTCAGTCATGTTTTAGTCAGAAACATGACTTAAACATGGAGCATTAACAGTAATAATATTGAAAGATGGTAAGGCAACAGGATGCCAGTTTTCATTTCAGCCTTGTATGACTAAAGATTAAACCTAGTCTACTTAGCTACTTGTTACAGAAGAGTTGAGTAAAGGACCCCTAATATCACCATTAATGCAGCAATGCATTTTCCTCTCCCCACTCAGTCTCATTCCTCAGAGGAACGCTTTCTAACACAGCACGCACTTGTTAAGACTCTTAAATGTGAACCCACAAACTGTAACAATTTCTACATTAACAATTTCAAGTAGTGATGCTCCACGTGGCAGACAAGTTTACCCACTCATGCTACCACCTCCTGCAACATGAGCAAAAGAGTCTCTTGCTAACAAGAGCATCACAGTAACTTCAGTCTGTGTAACACTGTTTGGGATAAGCTTTGGGATAAGCTTTGGGATACGCAGGCACATGAAGTTAAACCATTTCGAAAGCCTTGCTTTTCAGCATTTGAGCAAGTCTCTTTAACATTTCTGCAAGTATCAGTGTGAAGCTGTCCCCAACACACAACAGATGCATCCTCCCAAACCAGCCCCCCCATTGTAGAACTGCCATCCACTGTCCATCTGTGGCTCAGAATCAGGTATTTCCTCTCCTCCCCTACACGTTTAGGTAATTTGAGCCATTTCTGTTACATTACTGAAAATCTATAACTGCTGAAATTCCCATGCAAGTCCTCCCCCTCCCCACTTCTGCATAACAAATGTTAAAACCAGGGACAGACCTTTTCTAGTTTTGGCAGACAACACAAAGGGTCCTCTTCACAGTCAGTATTTTAGATGGGTCCCTGCCATCTGAACTCCTTCTTACTGAACAGTATGTAGTCAAGTAGGAAATGTAAAGTCTAAATCTAAAGTACCACTTTTTTTTAACTACTTTTAAACCTCATTTAGCTTCGCCTGCTTCTTACCTGTTTGGTGAGCATCTGCCCCACTCTTTGCTCTTTACACACACTGTGCACAAGAGTTTACAAGACTTTCTGTCATCACATTTCACTTCCTTGGTTCCCTGTTTTCTGCTGACTTGACCACCCCCTCATTTCTCACTCCCTGACATCTGCTAGAGCCCATGGCCTCGCTGCTGTCAACATCAAACAATTTGCAATAGCATTTCCAAGACTACGCACACTGGATTCTTCTGCAAACAAAACAACTTTCCAAAACAACAGGGCACAAAGCACAGGATCACGTCAGAATCTTTCAGGGCAACTCCTTTCATCTTGCGATCACAGACCACACAACTGAAACCAGCATTCATCCATCTCAAATCAAAAATGAACCTGACCAGAGAATCAAGATCCAATCCTGGCAGGAAAAAAAAGTCTAATATATCTTCATTTAGACCAAATTTTTACAGTCTGTACCTAGAAGAAAGCCGAACTGTGGCAGGGAGGGTATACAGAGCATTTTTACAGTAATCAGATTGCTTAGCCAGTCACTAACATGGTCAGATAGTTACCACAGATAGCTTAAACCCTGCCCTACACACTCAATGGGCTCTTTAGCAGAGTTTTTACACTGAAAGAAAAAGCAACCTTTTGTAGAGTCAAGAGAACAAAGGCTGAGCGCAGCCCCATCAAAGGAACTTACCCAGCATTCCACCAGCCACCAGGATGTCAAAAAGCGTTTCTGCATAGCGGCGATAGTCAAGTTTTGCACCAGAAGCATCAAGAAACTTTGCTACTGCCTCCAAGTCAGTGCCAGTTTCAGTTAAACCTTGAATAATACAGTCTTGGAACTGAGTAGGGTCAAACCTCTCTTTTTCATCTGTAAAAACAAAGCATTGAAATGAAGTTGCCACACACACCGCTGTTTGGGGTTTGTTTAGTTCGTCATTTCTATCTAATTAAAAAAACCCAAACCAAAACACAAAAAACCCACATCACCCCAAAAAACCCAAACAAAACCAAACTTGCACTGACAAGCCTGACAACTGGTATTAACTGGCACAAACAGTGACTTAACAGTGTAGCCTAAAGTGAATTTCAAAGGCCAATATAACAGTAAGTTTTACTGCTTTCAGCCCACTATTCAGTCAAGCTTGACTAAAAAGCCAAACCACTCCTTAGTTACCTCTAATAGAATCCTTACTGTACTTTCACTAAGAACAACAGTTGTTTGTAATAATCATCAGTTTGCCTTAAATGGAAGAGGTCTATTTGTCCTTAGATTGTGCAAACCATATGCTTCCAAAGAAACAGAACTCAGTTACAAATCTTACTTTGAGTGCTGCCTGTAACAGCTCAGCCAGTTTTGTTAGCATCTGTTAGCAACCTTCCTGTAAGGGGCAGACTAGTGCCCTTACACCCAATGCAAGTATCAACACACTGGTAACAGATGGGCAGAAGTCTGGAAATAGTGGATCTGTTATTTTTCCAGGACAGATCTATGAGGCTGTTTCTGCAGAGCTGCTTGGAAGCCAAACTACGGTTAAATGCTTAAAGAGAGACAGAACCCCAGGATGCTAGCATTTCGTCTGCTCGACACACTTCAATAGCTTCTCGAGGGGCTCTTACTTCAACATGAAAATAGGTTCTTTAAGTCAGCCTGGACTTCTGTCTGACAACTTAATTACTGATTCAGAAATATAGCTGAATTAGTACACCATATCCTTAATGGTGTCAGTTTGAGCTTAAACACTGCTATTAGTAAAACAGTATTAAACACACTCTAAGAGCTGCCCCGCTTCCTCTTTAGGCTTAAGAAACCTACCACCAAAATCCTGAATTTCTCATCACACCTCTTCAGTCATCGATGCTTCTCATGGGAATAACTGCACATACAGATATAGACACTTGCACATCCCACACTCTGCGGGTTTGTGTTTGGTGGGGGGGGGGGAGTGCTTGTGGGGATTTGAGTTGTTTTGTGGGTGGCTTTTGAGTTTGATTTTTTGGGAAGTATCCTGGGTTCAGCAGTAGCAGTCATTTTTCTCCTTCTTAGTAGCTGGTGCAGTGCTGTGGTTTTGACTTTCAGCCTGGCAACAGTGCTGATAACACCAATGTTTTCAGTTGCTGCTCAGTAATGTTTACTCTGACCAAGGACTTTCTGAGTCTCATGCTCTGCCAGGGGGGAGGGGAAGCCGGGAGGAAGCAGAGACAGGACACCTGACCCAAACTGACCAAAGAGGTATTCCATACCACAGCATGTCATGCCCACTATATAAACTGGGGGCAGTCACCCGGAAGGATTAGATCACTGCTCGGTCGGGCTGGGTATCGGTCAGCAGGTGGTAAGCGGTTGTATTCTTTTCCCTTCTTATTTCCCTTATCATTATTATTATTGGTGGTAGCAGCAGTGGTTTGTGTTATACCTTAGTTACTGGACTGTTCTTATCTCAACCTGAGGGAGTTACATTCTTTCGATTCTCCTCCCCATCCCTTTGGGAGCAGGGGGAGGAAGGAGGGGAATGAGCGACTGCGTGGCTGATTTGCCCACTGGGTTTAAATCATGCCGGGGGGGGGGACAGGGGGAGGTAGTGTTTGTTTTTTTTTAAATTCAAACTAGGTATTCTTACAGCATTAAGGGGACAATGTAACTTTTATCCAGTGGCTATCACTGGAATATTTACCAGGTTAGATGCTCCTCAGACTTACACATTAACCTGCAACAAGCCTGCGCTGGAGTTGCCCTGTAACTCAGGGGTACTAGACACTTCTGCTTTCAGGCTAAACACACCCAGTGCAGTTCTACACCCACTGTTCCTTAAGCCAAGGCTATCACAGCAAATTCAGCTACAACTCTTATTGCAAATATTTCTTATGAGCGCAGAGAACATTCCAGCACCCAGAGCCAGCATCAACACTTGGTATTTAGTGTGGGCTCATTTAAAAGGTTTATGAGGAGCTTTGTAAAAGCGTTGGTTTGCGGTCAGTAAAGGGCTTTTCATGGGGGACCATGCAGAGAGCACTGACAGCAACACGCACCGATCACTTACCTCTCTTTCTAGTTTTAAAACGCTGCCCTGATAGCGTCGGCTTCTGTGGCTTTTGATTATTCATAAAAGACACCCTGCAAGGAAGCACAACACCCCTCAGGACGCGGACAGCGGGGCCCGCCCGCCCCGGGAGCGTGCATGCGGCCCTGCCCCCCGCGCCGCTCCTCCTCCCTCCCTTCCTTCCTCCCCTTCCCTGCCTGCGGCCGACCTCCATTTTCCCCGCAGCACACGCCGCTGGCGGGCAGGCGCGGGCCCCCAGCCCGGGCCTCCCCAGGCGGAGGCGGCGGCAGGGCGTTGGCGGGACCTACGCGGAGCCCGCTGCGGCGGCGTCGCCCCCTCATCCCCGCCGCACCGCGCGGAAGCTTTGCTGCCGCCGCGCTCCGGTGCCCGTGCGGGGGAAGATGGAGATCGAGTCCCCCCTCCCCACCCGGGTGCGGCGCGGCCGCTACAGCCCCGCCCGGCCTCGTGTGGGGGCAGCCGGCCCCACCAGGCCGCCCCCCCCTCGCGGCTGCCCCGGCCCGGCCCCGTGTGGGGGCAGCCGGCCCCACCAGGCCGCCCCCCCCTCGCGGCTGCCCCGGCCCGGCCCATCTCCTCACCGACTTTAAGGCAGAGAGAAAACGCCCAAGCGGCCCGGAGCGGAGACGGGCGCGAGCAGCGGCGAACAGAGGCGGCAGGAGGGGCCCAGAGCTCTGCGAGCGGAACCAACGCGAGAGGAAGAGGGGAGGGCCGCGCTCCGCCCCGCCCGGGACGGACTATCCCGCTCCACCAGAGAGGTTGGAGTGAAAAGGGCCAGGGTCACGCTGGGGCTTCCCAGCACCGCCTGCTCCCCGCGGCTGGCGCTGCGGACCCGCCGGCACCCAACGCTCATCTGCTGGGGGCGCTCTCCCTTCCCCACGAGTGGAGCTCTCCGTTCGATCCCCCCCTTTCCAGGAATGAGCGCGTCCGACCCCCCACGCCCTCGTGATTCATCGTCACACGCCAGTACCCGCCTGGTGCGTCCCCGCCCCGGCAGCGAGCGTGGACCAATCCGGCTGGGAGGCGAGGCGACCCCTGGCGGCAGGAGGCGGTGCCCCGAGGGGGCGATCTGCGCGCGTCCCGGGGCCGGGTGCTGCGGGGCTGGCGGCCCTCTGGGTTCTAGTGCGTGCGGTAGGAGGGGTCGAGCAGGTTCGAGACCTGCGCTGGATGGGGCTTGGGCATCTCGCTGTGTGCGGGGGCTCTGCGGTGAGTAGGGCTTGTGCCCCTAGGGAATACGTTATGGGACCCTGAACACAACTGCCCAGTCATACATACCAGTTACCTCCTTGGGGCCCAGGTTCACCCTTTCGTAGAATCAGCTAGGTTGGAAAAGACCTTTAGGATCATCAAGTCCAACCATTACCCCAGTACTGCCAAGGCCACCACTAAATCATGGCATTGAGGGCCTCTGAGGTTTGTGAACCCTTCCCGGGAGGGTGACTCTACCCTTCACTGGGCAGCCTGTTCCAGTGCCTGACCGCCCTTCCATTGCCGAACTGACAGAGCAGCACATAACTGGAGAGGTCTACCAGGCAGACTTCTTCAGTTGTATCCAGAATATAGTAACATGCAGCATCCTCTCCACAGTGATACAGGACAAGGAGATGGAAATGCAACTCAGTTCTTTGCTCCCCAAAAAGGCAAACCACAAAACTAACCTAGAGGTCAGAAGCTTCCCTCTAGCCCTTACACAGGTGCCAAATCCACCAGGTGTAAAGTGTAATGTTCCTTTGACTAAAGCTCTTGAAATGTTCACTTACCAGGGATATAAACAGAACGAGTCACTGTGCTCCGCTGGGGGAAAGTGAGGTCACCTGTGTGACCATGACCTTTTAATTGAGGTCATCCCCAGCTCTATTTCTGTTTTATTGCAACAACCTCCTTCCTCAGCTGTGAATCTTGAATTTTGCCTTGTGTGGCCTAGCAGGGAGGTCACTGCACCTCTCACCTAAACTGTACTTTCAGAAGTAAGCAAGGAGAAGTGTTAACTACCGGTGTTCTTACACAGTGCTCCAAGTAATCTGCATCAGCCACTTGCAAACAGGGGAACACGCCAATTCTGGTAGTTTTATTTCTGTTAGACATTCTTTGAAAACCTTATCCCTAATACATCTATATGTAGGAAAGCAAACAAGCATTCCTTATCTATCCATACAAGAGGCAGAAGAGATTACACTTGAAACTTGGAAAAGAAGACTCTTAGCTTTTATCTGCAAAATTCTTTGATCCAAGCAGAACCGGTCCTGCTGTCTTACTCAGTTGATTATCGTAAAGTAATGCCATATCTCCAGTGAGGCTACTTACCTTCCACTGTCCTTGCCTGGACTACAGGCATCGCACAGTCACCCACCCCAGCATTCACTTAGGTATGCTACCCTCACAGGTTAAAGCTAGAGTAAAACGGGAAGTAGTAAAATCAGTATTTTGTTAATTCCGCAAGACATATATGCTGGCTGTATAAAAACCTGAAAGCTTTAAAAATAAGAAAAAAGTAAGCCTGTGTTTGTCATCTTGCCCAGGGAAGTTGTGAATGCTCCATCGCTGGTGGTGTTCAAGGCCAGGTTGGACAGAGCCTTGGGGGACATGGTTTAGTGGGAGGTGTTCCTGTCTATGGCAGGGGGGTTGGAACTAGATGATCTTAAGATCCTTTCCAACCCTAACTATTCTATGATTCTATGTAGGGACACATGAATGTATGAAACCATCATCCTTTCTGGAGCTAGAGTGATTGTACTTGTACCTGGAAACACAATGCAATTTATCTCAGTCATACATGATGACTTTTCCATGCTTCTGAGAGCCTCAATTGTAGTAAATACAATTTCTTTAGGTGAATATGTTAGGGGCTGCATCAGCACACTAGAGGTGAGGCTGATGCAGCTCCATTCTCCAACGTCCAACCAGTAGCAAGGCTTGAGCATGTTTTCTCAACAAGCAAACGTGTAAAACATACACAGATAAAAATACAACTGGCCACAGAGCTTAACAGATAAACACTGCACTCATGCAGACACAGACAGCACCAATGCCCTTGTCCTGTTTTCCTCTCTAACTGATTAACATGAAGGTCCATTTATAGAGATACACATACACACCGTAAGGACCCCTCTGGTACCCGGCCGCAGACGCTCAGCCTATGAAGTCCCAATTCTCCCCCCTGCTGTCACTGGTCCACAAGACCCCCAAGGCCCACAGCCCCACTCCTGTATGTCTGTTGCTATGAAATTCATTACTGCACCAGATTAATGGGAAAGCAGCAGGCTTGCCAAGTCACATGTTTTGAACTTTAAGCTCAAACAATAGCCATTCTTATTGTCAGTAGGAGCTGGATTTCATCTCACACCATTTTTGTTACTATTTTTTTCTCCTTGAAACAATATTGGTTATAGATCACAGTGCCACAAAATAGTAGGACAGTGTCTTAGAAGTTTGCTTTTATTGAAGACATATTTAAGCAAATCCTGTTTAACAGCTCAATGAAATCCCCAAAATAGCACGTTCAAAAATACCCGAAAGGAGATCACATTCAGAGGGAGGATAGTCACCTTAGTATTTGTTCATTCATTCTAAACCCAAGGCACTGATTTCCTTGGTACTCATTCTAAAATGAGAGCATTTTTCTAAATTACAGTTAAATAAAAAGACAAGAAGATAAATCACGTTAGGAAAATTGCATTTTAAGGTAAAGAACACAAAGATACGATAGTTCCTGCTGCCAGCTCCTTGAAGTGTTTGATATTCCAAAATTGCAAAAGCATATTGCCAGCTGAGCTTTTCGCATTAGCTATGGTCTCACAATTTACCGAGAGAAATGAACAGGAAAACTTTACCAACATAACCTGTCAATTTCTTCATTATTTGTAATATTAATTTATTTGTAAAGAAATAAAATCTTGTTGCACCTCTACAGATTTAGGTTAAATACAATTTACTTGAGGGTCATACTTCTTCCATAGCATGCTAATTTAAGCCTCAACGCTCACCCTTAAAATAAATGAAAATAGTCTAGATTTATGTTTATATAAATGAGTCCAGGATCTGAACTAATGCAATATCTGTTGAGTATCTCCAGTTATGCTGGATTTCTTATCTTGTGTTTTGGATACACAAAGACGTTAAATGTGTTCTTACTGTTAATTTTATTGCTCTGACCTATCAAATGTTAAAAGCAAATAAATTTGCATGTAAACATAGGTTGGATCAGCTCGGCCATTTCCTTTTCTCCCTTTCAAACATTTTTGCACTTTCTTTTCAGTCTGCTCTCCCCACAGGGAAATGCTCTGTCAAGATTCATACAGCTGCCACAGCATCACTTTAAACTTCTTTTCTAAAGCAATGTCTGCCAGAGTGCCAGTGATGTTGTTTGGCACAGTTAAACTGGGAGCTGACACACCTATTTTTAATGATGAACTTCTGTTGTTGTTTCCTCTCAGCCATTCTCCCCTCCACCTTTTTATCTAAGACACCTGCTGCATATTTGTTATGTATTGCTGCTGATGGCTGCAGTGGGCAACCCCATTTCAAAATGAATGTTTTAGATAAGAAGACTGTGAGGTTTTGCAGATATGGTGGTCTATCCCTCTATCGCTTTGCTTACGAATTTATGTTATCCCAGAAATCCTCACTTCCTCACTCAAAGGTGGTATTTGGAACCTGTCCTGCTATTTAACCCTTCCTACCTCCAGTACACCTCCCTCGCCTTATGCCTTCTCCTTACCTACAGATGCCATCAGCTATGTCCTTCTTCACTGTTTTAGTGGAAAGAAGCAGCAAAATTGTGGGTAAAGCAAAGGGGAGGAGTGAATGCTGACAATGCAGTGAATAGCAGTGATTATATTCCAGCCCTGAGAGAGGTCAAAATCAATAGTGGTTCAGAGAGAGCTAGTGGTATGGAGCAGGCCTGAGATGGGCTGCCAGGAAGCAAAGAGCTATGCCAGAATATTCTGTGGTCACTGTGATAATAATAATGTAGCAGTGTCTAGAAAACATTTGGCATTTCTGCTCTACAGTAACATTGATATATTGCCCATCACTGGTTTGTACAGTGTCTAATTCTGATCTTTGGGATTTTCAAGTATCAGAAGAACAGTAAGAGTGGGTAACAACAGTTATGAATCTCGAACTAGATGCAGAAGTGGCAAAATGGTACTATTTGTGATCTGCTCTTCATTGCAGGTATTTTCAAAATTGCATGTGAATTCTTTGAAGTTCATTGGGTAACTCCAGAATTATTCCAGTGTAGCACGGAACACAATTTGATTTAGAAAGAAATGTGTGTTTCAAAATAAGGTCTCTTACATGGCATGATAATAGAACTGGAGCTTGTATCTCGTTCTACAAAGACAGATATATATGTATTGGTGTGTGTAAGTATTACAGTTCTTTCTTGCAGGAACGCTTTCAGTCAGTGGCTGAAGGAGTCACCTAGTTGCTTGGTACTTAAGAAAGCAGTATTAATATATATTGATGGCCCATGGCTTATAGGTTCCAGGTTTATCTTTTGGAATCTGAAAGAAAATTTAAGGAAAACAACATCATTTTGCTAAGGGGAAAGAAAACGTACTGTGATTTACAAATGCATGGTCCTTATCAGCCATTTAAATGTCACTGCACACACATCCTCACTTTATCATGTTATAAAAGGTTGTGAAATCAATCAACTTGCCTCTAGTCAACAGTGGCATTCTTGTAACTGAACAGGTAATTAAGTGCATATGTCCATAGCACAGATGAACTCACAGCCTGAAAGGCTGAGATTAGAGGAACTGACATGAGGTTCCATTATGCAACATGGTTTAATGAGACCACATTATATCATGGAGGCAATGATGTTTGCAAGGAGATCCTACATTTCTGAGGGCATTCCTGGCAATATAGCATTAGCTCCTAATGACCAGGTAACAACTTCACCTTTATTTAAATTCTAAATTGTGTTTGCACAACACCTAGCCCACACAGGCTCCTGATCTCACTTATGACTTTTATTAATATGAGAAGTTCTTTCACTGTGAAAGGCTTCATCACTGGATATCCTGCACAGAAGGAAACAGAAGTGGATGGATGTGGAATTCACAATCCCAACCTCCAGGTAGGTTGAAATCTGGGGGTCTCTAGCTGGCTGCCAGTGGAAGATGTGGGGGCCTGCAGGCTTGCCTGACCCAACTTGTATTCCTTGGCATAGAGAAATTTTCAGCCAAGGGTACAATGCAGTTGATCAGGCTCAGGTCCATGGTGCTCTTTAAGTTGAAAGCTTTAATTAATGGACCTTGTCAGTTTGGTCTAGTGTTTTCTATTTTCCAGGCTCCCAAAGGAAAAAGGTCAGGATATCTAAAATCCATTCTCCCCCTTAGGCCCCATTATTTCAGTTTCTCCTGAACATCAATTCATTCCACAAAACAAAGAAGAGAGAGCATGGCCTGAAGGATGGAGGGCTCTTATAAACCCAGCTGGAAACAAATTGTACAATGGGAAGAATCGTTGCTAGCCACTGCTTTTTTATTAAAATCAAGGATGTGTTCACCCAAGCAGCTCTAGGAATATTCAGATCATGACACAAAAAATGAGCTTATATGAAGTAATTGGGACCTAGACATTTTAGGCCTTTACAGTGAATATCTTAAATTTGCACCCCTGGGCTCTGTGGATGCCACTGTCAGTGGTGATGCTTGCATAGAAATGTAAATCTAAAATGTTTTATTTGGGAGTGCTCTTGTGCACCCAGCCTGTTTTCTAACTCCATGTTGCGACAAGACATGGATGCATATCAGCCTGTGTTTCCATCTCCCTAGTTTTCAAGGAAGAAAAGAAGGAAACTGGGGTGCATGCTTCAAAGTGGTATCAGTCTAGACCAGAAGCATAGGACAAATGATGGAGCACACCTACTCTGTATCTAGATATCATCATAATTTCTAACAGAGATGCAAATAAAGTGACACTAAATACAAAGACTGTAATCTGAAAAGTCTTTTCAAGGGCTTTTAGATTAAAGGAGATATATAAATTGGAAACATTACCATTGAGGAAATAGCATAGGTTCCTCAGTTCTAGACTGTCGGTTCTTGTTACTCTGTCAACATAGCTGAGCAAAGTGCCACCGGTTAAATAAAGTGCAAAGCTCTGCTAACTGTGGTATGTTGAAGAAAAGAGATTTTGCTCACTGATTAGTCTATGTGCACTGCTCATTCAGATTAAAGAGAATGGAGGAGCAAGCTCACGAAAGGAAAGAAAATAACCTTACCATCTCAGTAAAGACATCAGCACAGGCCATGCGAATTCGCTCAACGGTCAAAGGGCTGTTCAGTGTGAAGTCCAGGGGTAGTCCTCTTTCTTTCCGTGCAGCAGCCACTGCATCTCATATTGCAAAGAACACTGAGCTGCCCAGGAAGAATCCAGCCTCTCCCATGCCCTGGCAGAGAAGAGAGACAGCTGAAGAAACTGGCTTTAGAAATGGACAGTAGAGATTATCACATCTCTGCTGTTGTTATCAAAATACACTGAATAGCATCAGCTCCATATCTGGACATATCCATCATATTTGGATTCAGCAACTTTCCTTGGATCTCTGACAACTTTCAAATCAGAAAACCATCAAGGACTAGGATTTGGCTGATGTAGGTAGTTTTAAAATTCACAATACAGCTACACTATCAAAGCCTCCTGCTAGGACTTCAGTGCTCATGTTATAAAGCCATGAAATAAACTCATGACTTCTCACATAAGTTACCTTTTCTATATCCAAGTGGAATTAATTCTGTATGATGAACCAGAGAAAGAAAGAAAGACACCCATTCCCACTGCTGCCTTAGGCGCTTTTGCATGGGTGAAGTTTGTGCTGTCTAATTTTGATAAGAAATGTGCTCTTTGTCTCTATTTTCTTAATGTGGAAGAGTTTACTCATTTACACCACCTAAGGCCATAAGAATATGGCGTGGAATATCTTCTGGAAATTTGTATTCCTTTGTGTACTGGTTTTGGCTGGGATAGAGTTAATTTTCTTCATAGTAGTTCATATTTTAGCTGTGTTTTGGGTTTGTGCTGAAAACCGAGTTGATAACCCAGGGATGTTTTAGTTACTGCTGGGTAGTGTTCACACAGAGTCAAGGCCTTTTCTGTTCCTCACCCCACCAGTGAGTAGTGCACAAGGAGCTGGGAGGGGGCAGAGCCAGGACAGCTGACCCCCACTGACCAAAGGGATATTCCACACCATATGACATCATGCTTAGGATATAAAGGTGGGGGAGGAAAAAAGAAGACGGGAGGGAATGTTTAAAGTAATGCTGTTTGTCTTCCCAAGTAACCATTACAGGTGATAGAACCCTAATGTCCTGGAGATGGTTTGAATATCTGCCTGCTGATGGGAAGTGGTGAATTAATTCTATTTCATACTTTGCTGTGCTTGCATGTGTGGCTTTTGCTCCACTTATTAAATTGTCTTTATTTCAACCCATGAGTTTTCTCACTTTTGTCCTTTCACTTCTCTCCCCCATCCCACAGGGAGCAAGTGAGCAAGTGGAGGTAGCTGACTGCTGGGGTTAAACCACAACACTGTCATACCTGCTTTAGATTCAAAGGTAGGACAGGGGGCATTCCTGTCTTTTAGTAGCCTGAGGCCTACACTCCCTTTTAGTTCCCCTTCTATACTGAGGTGCTTTTTTTTTGCTTTTATTTTGAATCTATGACCAATGCTCAATCCTAGTACTCAGTGTTTCCTCAGAGGGCAATGCACCCTTAAAACAGAAAGAATGGTGTTCTGCCGTGGCTAATGGATGAATTGGGCTCTATTCCCATGCCTATCATAGGTTACCTGTGAGATTCTACAAAGTCACTTAATCTGTCTTATGACTTCTCTGCCTTTAAAAAGGATCATAATATTGCCTTCTTTCATCCTTTCTCCTAACTCTTCAAGATGGACTTTTTCACTTCTGATATATAGTCCAACAGGTAGGTACAAAAAACTTTAATTTTGATTAGAGTTTCTAAGTGCCACTGTAATACCAGTAAATCATAGGATGAAAATAAGTCCAAAGCCTCAGAACATCACTGTATTACCATTTAAGTACAATTTGTTCCATAGCTGAAACTGGAATTATCTTTTTTGGGATAAAAAAAAAAGCTTACCATCCACTACAGTCACTTACAATTTTGCAGCAGAATCACCTAGTGTGCTTGCAAATGGTAAATTTGGTGTGTTTACCTTGGAAGAATAGATAGCAATCGAGTTGCTTGAATCTGGCAGTAAATAGACACGGAACTGCTCAGGAATGTCACAGATGGCAGGAATCTTATATGTATCTGGTCCAAGAGTTAGTTGCTCTCCTTCTGGGGAAAAGTAGATTTCTTCTAATGTATAAAGACCAACTCCCTGAATGAAGGCCCCTTCAATCTGAGCAAAGAAAAAAAAAAGGTAAACTTTTATTCAGTCATTTTAAAACACAAAAACATATATACAATTAGACTTTTTAAGGTGACACATGAACTGACATCTTTCCTTCCAAAAGTAAAAATAAGCCAACATAGACCAAAGCAAGATCAAGCTGTCCTCATCTGACTTACACAAATATTTCCATTGGCTTAAATTCATTCTACTCTTTGTTATTCCTGGCTAAACTCACCGTAGCTAGTACTCTGATTTGCTTTCGCAAAATTGCCAAAGAGAATTGAGTCAAATCCACAGGAAATCCAGTGTGGAGACATCTGCCCAGGGACTCTGACATAAATAATCTGCTCAATCTGATACTTGCTTAAAAAAGATTTGCAGTTAGCTAATGAAATTTATTCTAGAGAAAAATGTCACATGCACAAATAAATGGTAAGGATATGAAGAGGAAATAACAAGCCAGCCTGAAGTAGGAAGGAACAACTGCGGGGTAAACACCTGGGCTATGACAGCGGTGATGTAAAAAAGAAATGACAAATATTTTTTACTCTTGAGTTCATCACTGCTTTCTTATATACAAACTATTAGTGAGTGACATAACTTTTGTCATTATTCAGTTTGTCTGTAGATAGAGACAGTTGAATCCATAATACAAATCTGTGGCTATAACAGACCTTTAAGGAAAGGTCTGTTACATCTCACTAGCTTTTTCCATTACACAGTCAGCACTGTCACAGTCAACAGTGCTCTGCAGCTGGTTAAGATTTAGCCCTCAGTCAGTAATTCTGGGGTAAATTTATGAGGAAAAAGTCACAAGGAGATTCTGGATGCTAATCCTGTAGGGCTTTTCCAAAGTCTCTGGGATCTGCTTTTCTCTTTACTTCTCAGAAGATAAACAAAAAGTAGAAAACCTAGTATTATTTATAGCTGAAAATAAAAGCAATTACTACTACATCTCTCAAGACAGCATCCTTGAGTGTTAATGGATAATGTCTCATAGGCTTTGGCGGCTATTAAATTGACTGATAACAACAAACATTTAGGCACAAAGAGAAATGTTCACTAACATCTAATATAAAGCAAAACTATGGAAGTTCATACCTGTCCTATATCTATAGCTGGATTTATGCTAAAACACGCATCCATGACAATGTCTGTTCTGATGTTCTGTGAAACAAAAGGTGTGTTACAGACTTATATTTAAAATAACAACAAAGGAATCATAAACAGTATATATAGTCTCACCCATAAAAGATATGTCATCACAAGTATGATAGATTTATTCTGAAATATGAAAGCTACTAGAGACAGGCTTGTGTTGATGGAGAGTTCATCCTACCTAGATGCATTTTTGGTAGTTGTCTGAAACTTGGAATGTGATGTGCACATCCTGCAAGTAACAGGATGATCATGAATTCAAGAAGCAGCTCTGTCGCTTGTTCTCCTATAGAAACTTAATTGCTTGTTGTTTAGCCACCTCCTATGCTTTGTTGTGAGTATGGAAGCACAGTCACCTGAACAGAAGTGCCTTATGTAGAGGAACGTATCATAGGAAATATAATGATGGTGGGAAATTCAGCCAACTCCAAGTTCAGTATATTTTTTGAATTACCTTGTGGGATCCTGTCAAACAGTCAATTTCTACTTGGGAACATGCAACTCCAAAGAGAAAATATGGGAATGCATGGCCTTTCTGTGTGTCCCAGTTCATGTTTGTAACATAACCTCTGGAGGAAGTAAGAACATCCCTCAGGTTAGATGAATTTGATCAAGATAACCCCCACCCTCTATCCTTGTCCTCACTGTTGAGACATGATATAAACTCTCTAAGCTAACTATTTTCATAGGATCTCTGTAGTCAAAGACTTGTACCACTGCTAAATATATGTTGTGTGGAATAATTTGGGAGGATAGGAGGATTGCAAACTATGATGGCCATGGAACAAAATTCCTCGTGGCCTCCTGTGTCCTACCATAATTGACCTTGGAGAAGACTCTGTGCATCAACTGTCAAAATAGCTAACCAAGGATATAAAGCGCTTTTAAAATCAATATGGGTTGAAGAGAAGAATTTCTCTGACACTGCAGTCTCTGGTTCAGCTTCTTAATGGTTTGTGTGCTGCATCTGATATGGCCTTGAGAAGGTTGAATGGGGACAGTTTTATCCTTCCTGCAACTTACTGACAAAGTAGCACCTGTGATGACGAGAAATTAAAACAAACTAATGGCTTTCCTTACTTGAAATAGCCAGTAGCTGAAAGACTGATGCTTTGCTTGTGAGCTTCACTGATCTGCAAAAGGTATATTCATTATTACAGAGAGAAAATTAAGAATTCTTCATATTTAAAGAAAAAACTTTAAAAACCCATTCTGAAGAAAAAAGAGCCTAAATTAAAACTTTACATTCCCTTGTTCCCTGAACATATCTTTAAGAAGGGGGACATTGCAAAATCTCTAAAGTTGGACATATTTATCAGACACTGTGTTGCACCACTTGCTTTTACACTGTTTATCCTCTTCCTTCGTACGGTTCACTTCATGCAGGGAGGCCCCTCCCTCTCTCCAGAGCAATGACAGCTTTCATTGTACACTTATGGGTTTATCATAATTTAATAGTAAGAAACAGAGAGACATATTTACCCAGTCTTTCCATTTTCCATTAGGATTGTCTCTTCGTATAGGGTCCAGACGCTTCCAAAGGATTTGACAAGCATCCTAGGGAGGAAGAACGTTGTGCACCATTGACCAACTCACAAACCCAAATATTTCTGCTGTATTCAAAGCACTACAAGCTCCTTCTTAGTGAAGTTAGCTTGTTAAATTCATTCTGAGGGCTGTAACTCTGTTCATTTACCTACAGTTTCTTTACTCTGCAAAATGCCAGCTGGAAAGCAGCACTTAGTAAAGAGTAGCATTGGCATCTTCTCTAATGTAACTTAAGCATTCATATACCAGGCTACCACTGAAACCATCAACAAAAACAGATAAAGGACCTGACTCTCCTCCTATTTTGATTTGCTAGATAGAAAACCACTGGCTTGAGTGATCTATTACAAAATAAATGCAAGCAGAATTGGTCCCAAATGATTTAAGAGGATAAGGGTGTTTCAGTCTGATTATTAAAAAAATACCTGAAACATACCTTATGCTACATTTTCCTTTAAATCATGCATAAATACAGAATAAAGATCCAAAAATTCATCTACGGGCAATCTAACACCCCCCCCCCCATTTGTAAATCTGATACAGTAAAGCAGAAAAAAAATTACCCTTTTTAACAGTGTTTCGTAATTTGCCTTGCTTTAAGCTGTGCATGTAAAATCATCAAGAGAGATTTTGCAATAAAAGAACTGCAAGCTGCTCAAAACCAAAACAAAATTATGAATCCTCAGAGGGACATTCAGTATTCAACAGAACCACTGATTATGTGAAAAAATGGTCATAAGTCTAACCTGGACTGCTCTTGCATTGATTTCTGTTCCAACTGATGCTGCTGTGTATTTGCCATTAGGTACAGTTGTTGTGCTTGTTTCACAGAAGTGTATATATGACAATGGTATCTTCAGTTCACGACTGACAATCTGTAATAAAAGTAAACAAAAAGATAGCCAGTCCCACTTGAAGATGCAATTTCAAGTCAGGAATTCATTATGCCATTCATCTCTCTTTCTATATACATGCACACACAGAAATGACCTAATTCAACAGTAATATTATTACTAGGACAGACACAGAAGTCTTCCTTAACAATTATCCTGTGAAATGAATCATATTATTTTGTAAGTAAATTCAGGTAATAGGAGATAAAACAATACCATGCAATACTGTATGTTTTGCCTCTAATTAGTTTTTCTCTCTAATCAAGTTTTGTTTACATATGCAAAACTTAATAAAAATCAAAAAACAATCACTCTCTCTTATGGAGTTTCAAACCTTATCTGTATATTTTATTTTCAATTTCATTTGTAATAGCCTGGTTAGCTTGTGTTTCCACTTTATTGTTTTTCCCAGTGTTCTAATATTCAGATGTTATTCAGCTCATTTTGAAGGACTCACCTAATTTTAGCTCCAAAATGACCTATTTGGCACATAGTTTTGTTTATCACTACACCAGAAATGCATGAAAATGAACTGATGTTATTATTGGTGTTGGACACACTACAAAGTTATATTTTCATCACTTTAACTCCCTCTGCAAACAAACATTGGGTCATTAGCTATCCTGATAACAGTGATGTTACCACAGAGCTGTTAATCTTTCCAGGTCTTTGAAGATCACTTTGTTTATAACTTGTATTTTTCCTAAGTTTTGTCTTCATCAGTAACTCAGAAGCAACAACCCAATATTAAACTTAGCTTTATTATGTCTACAGGATTTGCCTATTGAACTTCTTAGTGCCCTTCATCCTTTTGGTTCAGTTATCTTTATATTTCATTTACCCTCAGATGCAAATTAACTCACCTGTAATATCTTAGTGTGAATTCCTTGTCCCAGTTCAATTCCACCATGAGTGACTAGCACAGACCCATCTATATAGATATGGACGAGAGCTCCAGCCTAAAGAAAAGCCACAGAAACTCGTTAATTTTCTTGCTTCACTGAACAAAGATGCATAAGAAAAAGAACAAGGCAAAGATAGATTTCATCAACAAGAATCAGTGTATTGTTAAAAGGGAGTGGAAATTCTCCAGCAGTCTGACAATAATAAATTTTACTGCTCTAAGACACCATAGACTCTAAGTGAGATAGTAGCTATTCAATGGAGTTCTGCAGCGATCACAATAATTAGTCTAAATCATAGAAAAGCATATTTTTCTTCTTGGGAAACTGGGTGAATTAAGAACATGCTGGCTCTAATTGTAATGTGTGTGTAGCCATAGATACTACTCCCTCATCCACAGCAAAAAGGACAGAGCAGAATTTGAACCTTGAATCAAAGGCATTTTGTCAGATGGCAAGGCATCTTCTACTATGAACACCTACAGAACTTTTATTTTAGAACAAACAATAGCAGAGTTGTACTTTTGTTTTTCTGAAACTGAGGATTAGTCCTAGTCCTTTTTGTTTGCATGTATTCATACAGAGCAACAATAAACTGATGTTCATAGTGTGTAATTTTGATGGAGCGATGACACAACTGCTTGTGCATTTTCTCTTACAGGCTGTCAAGGGAATGATTTAGAACCTGATACACTTTTTGTTCATATTTTGGTGCAGCCTTGTACCAATAAATAGCTATCTTAAACACGGGAAATGCAAGAAGCAAATGGGAATGAAAATAATGAACTTTCATTCATGGTAAAATCAGCAACAAGTATCTTTCCAATGGATGGTGATGAAAGAAAGCCATCCACTACTATAAAGGAGCAAGCGGATATGAAAGAAAACTAGAAATTCTGTAGAGACGTTTCACTGTAGAACGCAATCAGCTACTAGCACTCGGAAAGCAAACAGTAGAGCCTGAGAGGTCTTGTGAAATACAGTGCCCCGAGACATCTTTTTATTTGTTATTAATTCTACATTGAGAAATAACGGTCATGTGACCCTCTTTGGTGCCAACTTGTGATGTTTGCAATCAGCTAACATTTTGCTGATGCCAGTTAGAGTCTTAGCTGACAGAGACAAGATTAGACAATAAATCTGTCCTCTAAGATTTAGATCTAGACTTTTTGGAAATTCAGTGCAATACCTGAGCTTTATTTTGAAGGTTTTGGTGAAATGTAACTATCATTTATGCCTTTTTCTGACCTTTTGTATCAGACGAATTGATTCCTAGGTTCAGTGTTTTTTACCACGAGAACATTGCTGTATGGAATATATTAATCTTTCTCTGAGCTCTTAATCTAAAAACTTGAACAGAAACAATCAAGAAATGGATAAACAACTGATGTACAAACCATGCACTGTACCCTTATAAATAAATAACAATGTTCATTTTATCTGGAACTCATTTGAAAGAATTCTTGGTTCAAAGCATGAATTGAAAAAAAAAGTTAGAACTGGAAAGTTTTCACAGAAGCATCACCATCCTGAGCCATAAGAATTTCCAGTAGTAGAGCTTAACTTATCATACGTATGGTACTATCTGATCTACAGGAGTGATAATTTTTCTGACTATGGAAGATTCCAAGTACCACATTTTTACAGTGAATTACTTCGCTTTTATCTGGACAAAGACAGCATGATGGGAATCAAAAATTCACATTTTTGTGAGGTGAATACTCTTAAAATCATAGAATGGTTTGGGTTGGAAGGGACCTTCAATGCAAGGAAGATCGTTTAGACCACCTCCTCCTGCCATGGCCAGGGACATCTTTCACCAAATCAGGTTGCTCGAAGTCCGTCTAATGCTGAGTAAGCATTTATAAAGATTTCAGCCAGAGAGAGTGATACTCTTTCTGAAACAAAGCATACTTCCGTAGATGATATTCTATGCTAGTCCGGCATGCTGGAATCCTTTCCTCTTTCCTTCCAGTAGAGATTATGCTTCCTCGATTTTTTGAAAGAAAAGTAGGGGCCTTGGATCGTAAAAGCACTGCTACAAAGGGATTACCTGATGAAAATAAGTTGTATTAAATCCAACAGAAAACTTCATGGGAATGATGGCAATCCCCTTCTTTTTCCAGTAATTTTTTGTGTTAAATTCTTCCACCATTGCTTTTTGGTTGTAGTAGTCAGACTTGTCCAAACATTCTTCCCAACATTTCCACAGATTCTCTGCATTAAACTCTTCTTTGAAGGACGTTAGGTTAACTCCTTTGTACATGTTTATTTCCCTAACCTAAACAGCAAGCAAATTTACACAGTGCTGAAAATAAATATGGCCTTATAATATATTGACATATTATATATGTAGTGATATGTCATATAATGATATAATGCAATAATAATATAACTAATACTTATCTATATTAAACATAATGCCATACCTCTTTCTCTAAGGAAATCCCTGCTCACTTGGCCGGGTGTTTTTGCTTGCATGAAATGCCTGTGAACTTAAGTGGTGACAGTGGAATTGTTCACAAGGACTACTCAATGCAAAGAAGGTTAGTAAACTCAAATTGTAAATAAGACTAGTGAAAGCAGAAGTTAAAGCTAAAAAACTATTTGTCTTTTGGAGGTATGTCTGAAAGCTTTCCTGAAATGTGGTAAAGGAGAGTAAGTAAATGGGAAAGATTCAAAGAAATAGGGAAAAGACATAATGTTTGATATCCTAGGAAAATAAAATTATTTATAAACTGTTGTTTTGAATATAGAAGAGGTTGGCACATACAAAAGGGGAAAAGCTTACACTGGACTAAACGGTGTATAAGGAAAGGATAGCTCTTGAAGATTGGAAAGGAAATGACAGCAATTCAAACTGTTGGGGCACCGTCTGTGAAGGCTGGGGAGAAATCAAAGCGTCAGCCTGGTACCTGGGATGGCAGGAGCCAGCTAACTAAACTGTTAGATGGATAACAGTTAACTAACTTCACTGATGGTTGGATAGAAAAAACAGAAAGTCCAGTTCTGAGAGGCTGAGATGCAGGTAACAGCTGAACATACACAAAGTGACCTAAAACTTGTCACATAGTACCTGAGATTATACTGTTTTGACTGAAGCTGATCCTACTAATGGCAGTCATCAAACATTTTGCAACAGATCATGGGCCTGTTCTCTCCCCTCTTACCTGTATCACATCAAGTAGTATTCCATGGATGCATAGGTGCTGCGTAAAGCACCATTCAGCCCAAGTAAAGTTGGTGGATCTGGTTCTACAAGAGCTGGCTTAAGCATAAGGAGCTTCCACCAGTCTCGGCCCTAGAATTCTCTATTATCCCTTTTTTGTTTGGCAGTTTCAGTTCTTTTACCTTCTCATGTGGTAGGCCAGTTTGGGTTGCCACAGCCACAATACATGTCTCCATAAACAGACCTGCTTGGGGAAACCCAAATCCACGAAAGGCAGTATTAGAAGGCAAATTAGTCTTGCAGGCATGGCCCCTGACTCGGAGATTTGGGATATTATATGCATTGTCCACTTTCAACACAATGTATTCAATCACCTGTAATAAGAGGTTATAGTTGTTCAAATGGCTTAATTTCCTCTAAAAAGACAGTGAAACTTGTGAAAGACACTCAAGACACCAAAGAGAAATAATTACTTCAAGGAAGAGTAGAACTATACTTGGAAGGCCCGTTGATCTGCTGGTTTTTACACCAGTTTAAGCAAAGAAATTGTGTTTGAATCAGAGAAACTGCATTTAACTTAAAGGAATTACAATAGCGTGAAGAATTACTGAGGGAAAAATCAGACCTTCAGTTTTGGGGAAATGAAGGAGTAACTTTATGACCATAGGCTCTGTAATAAAACTTACTGTCTCTCTATCTTCATTGAACTTTTAAATCTGATTTTTCTATGTCCAACATCACCTAACAGGAAATATTGTACCCCCTTACTGATATTCTGTAATCAACCTCTGGGCCACAGATGCATTTTCACTTTAGGAAGATGGGAACTGTACTTAACAAGAATAGACATGTTCTTAATAAAAAGATACTGTGGCAAAGAGCTGTTATTTCCTTTGCATGACCAGTTCAGTCAGTGTAAGTGGTATCAGTGAAGAAGGACTTACCAATTCAGATTCGTCTTTTGTACAGCCACCATTTATATAGCACTGAAAATCGGCAGCTATGATTCTACCATCATTCATGAATCCAACCTGTAATATATCAATTGATGCATTAGGGGTCGTTTCTCTCCTGTATTTCGAACTTCTCTGTATAAATAGGCTAACTGGTTAACAAATACCGCCTGAGGTTCAGACTACAGAACACAATGGCATTATTTCCAGTGAACTGGAAAAATTACCAGCATGGATTTCTGCCTATAGGATGGTATCAGTTTGGATCTGAATATGCGAACCAAGAGTAAAATACATATAAACCCCACAAATCATCAGAATACCTCAGCTACCCACAAAGCTATTCTACATAGACATTGTCTATAATCAGAATCTGAAAAGCTTGTTCACCGCTGTTTTCTGTATGAACAGAGACCAGAAAGAGGATGACGATATCACTAAAAAAATATTAAGTATTATTATGTTTATTCTATTTCCTGAAGTAACCCTTTTGTAATCATCTTTCATCCTGATGATTTCATCACCTAGACAACATAAGAACATGAGCCAATAGTGCTTATATTTTGCAGATTACATGTTCAGAAATAACTACCAGATTTGATTGAATTCTGGTTCTGATTCCTTCCTCTTCAATTTTGATTTTTTTTTTAATGTAATATATGTGTTCCTATTTTTAGTAGTTTATGAAATAATATTTAAAGGGCAACGATCATAGAAAACTGTAAAATAACTGGAGACCAACTTGTTAAATTATATAAACTGATGCAGCTCCATCAGGATTAAGGATAGGAAAATAAGAAACAATGAGTATTATTGCTGGCTAAATCCTGCATACCTACATGGATAGAAGAAGAGATGAAACTGGTGGGGAGAGTGGTTTTTGCTGTAGTTAAGCAATTCACGCAGTTTTTTGCAGTTACTGCATTTAAGTAAAGGAAATGTTAGGGCTGGGGTTACAGAAACAGCCATCAGCCAAACTCTACAGCTCATGCAAGAGCTACTGAATTGGAAAACTAATTCCTCAGCCTTCTTTACCCAAACCATACTGAACTCTAAACCCTGTCCTGGAGGGTTTTAGTGTGGTTAAATTATACACCAAAGAGAAGATTTTTGCCCCTGCTACTAGCAGTTGCCAAGCTGACTTCACTGCTGGCATTGTTTACCCAGTTATTTTTAATGTAAGGATTCAGAAGTCAAAAGGAAGAGTTTTGCTACCAGCTGAACCTTGCACTACCTTGCAGGGTTGGCTTCATATCTGACAAGTGTCTTGTATTCAATTCTGATTTACATGGGGTAGGGCTGATGTTAGCAGCATTTTCAAGAAAAGGGATGTGTGTTTATGCTTTTTCTGGATATTGCCTGGGTTGTAGGAATACAGTAATAGCTGTTGGTTTGATTCATAGCATTTGTCAGGGTGCTCTTAGGACTGGGGCAAGGTTGGTGCTCAGTTAGGATTTCAGACGAGGAGGAATTTGGTTTCTTACTTCATCTTGTTAGTCAATGAAATTATGCTGATTTGCCTCAGAATAAACTATTACCCAGTAGTTGGGCAAAATATGTTCTCTCACTCACTTTGTATTTTCCAAAGAAAGGGTGCCGTCCACCGGTGATTAACATATCCATATTTCTTTCAAGGACAAAACGAACTGGATGCCCGGTCCTAAAACGAACATAAAAAAAATCCACCTCTCTTACAGCCTATGCATGCAGATTGCAAATAACATTACATGTACATGGCCAAACTCCTGGTGGCGGCAGTAAACCAGTCAGTCCACTCTATGTTTTAGTTTCTTATTAAACTCGTTAAACTTATTAAACTTTCAGCATGCCTGAGTTTAGGCTGGTTCAGCAGATTTTTAATTTTTTTTTTTTTATTTTTCCTTCAAAAACAAAGTGAGGAATTGACCTTTTCAGCAGTTTCCCTTTAGCTTCTCAACAGGGAGATGCAAACTCTATGGAGCATGCACAGGACATGGCAAGTAAGCCAGAGTAAAGGAGAGCTGTGGCACAAAGGGCTCATGTGAGCACACCTATGTATTGGGGTAAAAAAACCTTTTCACTGAATATCTACAGTGAAATTCAAGCCACTGTGCTTGGGAAAAGCTTGACTGTTTGGGATTTGTACAGCTCAGCCCTGAGAGAAACTGCCTCTTCGCCTTTTTTTTTGGCTCTCAGATACTAAGTGAATACTATTACCAAAAGCCCAGAGAACTTTCAAGCCTCTACCCAAAACTTACTGCCAAAGAGATAAAAAAAAAGATGATGTCATCAAGATAACCCCCAGGTAGGGTTCAGGACTGAAGTCCCTTTTTCATTCAATCTTGTCATCTTTAATTTGTTTTAGTTAAATCATTCATTTGATGAAACCAACTTACTTGTTGGCTGCCACTGCTGCAACTACAGCAAAGAGTGAAGGTTTAGTAATCTCCCCACCGAATGCTCCACCAACACGTTTCACATGGCACATAATTTTATTGGACTGGAGGTTTAAAGCTGAAGCCACTAATTCCTAAAAAAGTGAATATCCAGGATTTTACTCAGAACTGTTACCTGCCAAAGTATATTAAAAATGCTTGTGCTCTATGGCTAACCATATACTAAAAGCTAACAGGTTTAAGAATCCTGGGCAGAAAACTAGAGTTGCTATAGAAAGAAAGAAACAAAAGATTTCAAATAGGTAAAGATGCTGGTGAAAGCACAATCTGGTCTTTACAGAATAGTGGAAATGTAAAAATAGGTCCATAAACTAATTTGACTATCATGCCAGATATGATAATCTCTAGAACTGCAGGTTTCATCTGTAGCTGGAGAGAAAGCATCCACTACAATATCAAGCTGAATGAAACAGAGTGAAACATGTAGAAATTAACATACATTCTTTGAAGCTATGATTTTCTACAGGCCTACAATCCAATTCTGATGTTAGCTAGGACCTATTAATCTTTTTTTTCCCCTTAACTTCATATGATTTGAATGTTATTATTATTTATTTATTCATTTGTTATTATTTACACATAATTATAACCCCATCATCATCAATGTAACTACTCATATGAGCAATACAACTTGTCTGAGTACTCTTTCTAAAGCTGAAGACACTGCTGCCAAAATGTGATCGACCAGGATTGCACTGAAGGTTCTCACTGATTTTAGGAGGATTTGACCAATATATCTAAGACAGAATTAGCCTTTTTTCAAAGAGAAAACTACAGCCATATTACCTATCCAAGATACCCTTTGTTCATCCCATAGTAATACTGCTCATTTGTGTCTGCACTGCATTGCATAATATAGATAGCACAAGACCTGCTTGTGTAGGAAGCTAGTTCCATCTAGCTTCATCATTAGTAGTCAGGCCATTTATTTTCATAAAAAGATCAAAATCAATTAATCTAAATTGGGAAGATCATAAAACCTGGCCATATAGTTGAGATTTAAGGTTATTTAGGAAGGTAAGAAACAAGTATCATTAATACTTTGCTTTACCTGTACATCTGTTACATGCTGAGTTGACACATACACGTCCATTTCTTTATCCTCCACCCTTGGAATAACAAGCACACTATTTGTTTCCAGGTAAAAATGTTCCTGCCCTCCTGTGTGCAATTCACCTGTTATGTATAGGAATTATAGGAAAATCTAAGCTTGGTTTCAAATGAGCTGCAAGGAAATCTGTCTTTGCCCATATGCATATATGTATATATGGCATGGAAAAAAATTGTCACAGAAGAAAAATGGAGAGAAACAGTTGAGCTTTTTTGTAGTTTGCTTTGCTTTGTTCTGCGTTCTGCATGTTTGTTTTAATTTATTTATACCTTAGGTTTAAACCTAAGGATTAGGTGATTGAATATTTTCCTTTTAATAAACAGAAAATAATAAATAAAGAGGAAAATATTCAATCACCTAATCCCTGTATAGCTTTCCCTCCCCCCAGCCCCGAGAAGATCAGTATCAATTTAATACTTTGTGCTTTTTAATTCTTTAGGAGGTTACATCTACTATAACAGGATTATAATGTCTTCTTCTGAATCATGCTGTGAGGGAAAATACAGCTTTCCTCTTTCTTTCCTACCTTCTTTCCATCAGTATGCCCTTTTCTTGCTACATTTTTTCTATTTCTACGCAGTACTTTACTTTTGTACCATTTTCCTTAGAGAGAGGGAAATCTGTCAGCACAGTGTAAAAGCTAATTCTGTGAATTCTCTGTGTAACCTCAACTTTATGCCATCCTTTGGTCTGACAGTATTTCCCTAGCAGTTATTCCTGAAACACATGTTCATGGAGAAGTAGTAGGAATCAGAACTGAGCCACTAGGGGGTGACACGACATATGATGGGAACAGTTGGAGAAAGTCCAAAGGAGAGTAGAGGAGACTGACAGAACTGAAGGGGCTCAGCCCAAAAAAGTGAAGGAAGGCATGAATCTTCAAATCAATCCTGCAAAGAGGAAAAGTACAGTCTGTGCTTCGTACTCACAGTAAAGAGAACAAGAAGCACAGTACTACTTACATTGCAGCAAATTGTTAGCAATGAGGATAGTCCTTCTACTGAGAGGATTGGTGAAGCACTGGAAAAATTTGACTGGGGAGAATGCAGAGTCTTCATGCTCAAAGGTCTCCAAGAACTGAGATAAATCTGATCATTCTTTCAGGCATGACAGAATTGATGTTGGAAAAGACAAAGGGGCAGCAGGGTCTGCTACATTCCCTCCTGTGATCATGGAGGTGTTAATTCATGTGTAGTTAGTGTTCAGTGAAGAGAAAAACTCAGCGGCAGAAATTTAGGGAATGATAATAGCAGAAAGTAGGTGTGATAATACATGTCATGAGAGGACAATTGGAAAAGGACATGAACAGGACACGTAAGTTGTCTAAGCATTTATAAGGTATTCACTAACAAATCTCAGAACTGCATTCAAGTGTTAGAAAAGGAGAATTAGGGGAAGTATGAAAACTGGCCAAGGCAATGTTAAGAGAGACAGATCTTGGTATCATATACCTTAATTTTAGTAAGTCTTTTACACTGTCCCACAGACTACTCTTATAAACAAATTTAGAAGTACAGCCAAAATAAAATCAGGGATACCACTGGTTGAAAACTGCACTCAGAAAGGAGTTTGCAGGACTGGCTGTCAAGCTGCAAAGAAAATGCACATAAATCATAGAAGAGTCATTCCTTTGACTAATATTACCCCATGGTTGCTTTAATAACTAAGAATTAAACTACAAATAATATCAAACTGGAAAGGGATGCAAGCAGTTTAAAGGACAAATTGAGATTTGAAAGTGGTTTTTCTACACTGGAAAATGGCCTGAAGTCAATGCCATGAAGTTCACTACGGGTTAAGTGCCAGTACTTTAGATAGCACTATTGAACAAGATGTAAAGCAGGGATTACAGAGCAGCACAATTTGACTGTATATCCAGTTGATAACACCACAACAACCCTAATCTTATTCTGTGATACTAATGTTACATGGAATTTCTGGGAGACGCCCAGAAATTGGCATTGGTGAAACCTAATCTGAAATATTACCATAGTGAAGTCAGATATAGTGAAATTACAGATAATGGAGAAGTGAGCAGTGACAATGATAAAAGTTAGAAGATGTGATCTATGGGGAAAATATAAGGACTCTGTGAGGATTCTGTTTAGAGGGTGAACCTTTACAGTTTGCAGGAAGAGATTCAGACTACTTATTAGAGAAAATGCATTATAATGATAGTTAAATTCTAGAACTAACTACAATAGGAGCTTCTGGAATATTCTTCATTGATACTTCTTAAACACAGGTCTGGCACTTACGCAGAGAGTATACTCTGGGACAACTGGATCACATTTGCTATCTGAAGATGTTAAAATTGTTGAATGTAGGAGTTTACTCTGATCCCCTTGTTTCGGGGATTACCCCTAAATCAAGCAGTCAGTTTAAAACGGGAAAAGTTAAATTAGCAAACACCCATAAACAAAGCCTTATTTAGCTATAATGTTTAGTCAACATGAGCTAGCAGCTGTTAGTAAACTTCATTTAAATGTGAACATTTTATCTCCATTCCCAGTGAATGGGAAAAAATCAACCACAGAGAGTTTTTTGCTTATTCTGTTTTTTCCAGCGACAGCTGGAAATAGATTTGGGACTAGCATAACTCTCCTTCCCTTGCCCGATGCACTACATATATGAACTACCTTCTATGATTCCATCAGCAGACTTGAATCCTTTCTCCATATCTCCTTTTTCTATTTTCCTTTCTTCAGTAATGTATGAATTATGTTTTATTGCATCCTGCAGCAAGAAAAAAAAACATCCACAAACAGAATGTTAATTGCAAATCAGAAAGTCATATGATTTTTATATAGCACAATCTTTCATATGATCCTTTTTCAGACAGACAAGCAGTTGTGACTAAGTATTAGAAAGACCAGAAGAGTCATTCCACCATCAGAGAGCTTCTGTTTATTTAATTTTTTGTAGTTCATATGATTCTTTTCTTCCCCCAGATTAGAAATACTAAACGCCTGTTAATGGAATTCAGAGCTGTTGAAAATATTTGAGAATCAGCCTGCTTCCTACTGAAAACCTGCCAGACTTGAACATTTTCAGAACTTGGGTGCAGGATGTGTGATTCTAGAACTTCTGCAAATGTAAGATCTCAAATTTAGTTCTATACTCACCTGTTCCTGCTGGGAATTTGGCTCCTGGAGGCATGGAATTGCTCACTTAAAACTTTCTGAATATTCTTTAGCAATGTTGTTCTAGATCTAAAAAGACCAGTCTCCAATATACTGGATGAATAAGAACCTAGTAAGATATTTTCTGTTTCCAAAATCAAAACTTTGGACCCAATTTATAAACTTTTTGCACTTCAGAACCAATAAAGTTGTATCTCATACCAAAATAGAAGGAAAAAAAGGAAACTCCAAAGGATGGCAAAGCTCTGTGTAAGGAGGTAAACAGCTAGTGAGGTAACTTAAGACCTTTATCAGACACGGAAGAGGAGATAGATTGTTACCTCAATGGTCAGAACTGGCTCCAGATCTTCATACACTATCTTCACTTTCTCAGCCCCACACTTCGCCTGAGTCAGGGACTCTGCGACCACAGCACAGATTATCTGACCAACACAAATGACCTGCAACACACCAATGTATTACTCACGTTAAAAAATACAGAGTGGTTAAGTTCCAGTACAGAGAGTGTTTTGTGGAAATAGATTCTGCTCAAATGCCACTTTAATATTCTGTTTCTCTAAGAATACTATCCCAGTGCAGACTTATCTTCATTAGATGAGAAGTCTAATAGCATCTTTCATCTGCTGCAACATTTTTAGCATTAGAAATCCTGGAGACATTAGTAGCCATGAACATTTCCCCTGTGTTCATCCTTGGCTAGATACTGTGCCAAGTAACATCCTGTCTGGCACTGACCGCTTTTCCTTGCCTGTACTCAGAAATTAAAGAAACCCATACAAGAAGGGCTAGAGATGTAAAAGCAATGCTTTAGGAATTATTCCTGTCCCACTGCAAATACCTTGCAACAGTGTCACTTGTGATGGATACAGCCTGAGGCCTGGGACATTCTGTATAGTCACACTGGCTGCACAGATCCTATAAATTTCTTAGCTCTGTTAAATGCTCAACAAAAAGAAACAGTGTTGTCTCCCATTGCTATGTTTTAGTGTTTAATCTGGCAATTAATTTCATATTGGTTCTAGCTGGGCAATTCTTATTTTATTTGTTTCACCTTTGAAATAATCTCAAATGCCATGGCTATTTCATTGTTTCTCAGAATCCATTACAGTAACTTGTTTATCAGCCCTTAAGGAATCATGTCTGGCTTATTTAAATCCCAAGTTATTTAAGGGAGCTTTTCCTTTCTCTTTCACTGGGGAATGGTAATTCTGTTCAGCTCAGTCTGGCTGGCACTGCATTAATAGCTCTTGCACTTCATTTCATTTCATTGCAATAAGATGATACTTGCAAACTCGCTTTCCTTTTTTGTAAGTAACTAAAGCAAAAGGTCCAGACACTCCTCCAGAAGCAAGAAATACCTTATCTTCTGCATATGCTTTCTCATCCTTGCCATTTTCCCCTGGAACATCTCTTGCTGTCACAACATCAACCACTCCTGGCACCTGAAGGGCTTCTGATGCATCAATTGATCTGGAAAGTAGAATATGCACATAAATGAGTACAGTACATGGTGCAATCATCTCTAGTTAAAGTAATTCAGTGAACTTCAGGAGAGAAACATAATCCACTTGGTATTCTCACCACAGACCTCTACATAGAGAAAAAAGTGTAAAAGTCTTGATTAGCATGTTGAGAAAAAATAAACGGAAGGCATCTGTGTATGCATGGCATAGAACAGCTCTTCAAATTCTAGCTGCAGTACATACAAAATCTAAGAATATATTTTCTTTCCACATTTTTTTGTACTAAAAGGAAAGAACACATTAATATGGACTCTCCTGTCCATATCTAACACTATTTAAAGCTCACAGTAAAGAAATCCTTACCTCATTTGTAATACATAATTCATAGTACTGTCAAATCAGACAATAAGAATAGAAAGCACTTGTTGACATACTTACATGCTTATAGTTTTTTGTTACTTACATAATCTTTGCATGGGCTTTAATACTGGTGACCACAGCCAGTGAAAGTTCTCCATCCACTGGACGAATGTCATCAACATAAACTGCTTCACCAGTGGCATGCTTAATACCAGACTGGTGCATGATGGGACGGCCCACAGGATCTTGTGGAGACTGTCCTGGGTCAACATCCTGCAGAATAGGAACATATTATCTGCAAGCCAGAACAGTAATTTACTCAAACATCTTCTGAGCATATTTTGTGATAATAAAATCCATGTGAAAACCAGCTAGAATTCATGACAATATTTGTGGGACACATAAAGGGCTAATTCCAGTTTTAGAATTTGTGCTATGTGGAATACACCACACTGCCCTGACAGAGGTCTGAGAAATATACTGCATTAGATACCATTCACATCTCTAGTAACGGCAGTCTCTTCTGCAGAAATATTGCACCAAATGAATAGGCGGAAACTGAGAAAAACAATGGTAAAAGGGACAAAATTACTAGTTCACGCAGTGGAACCATAGCACACAAAGGTGAACTAAAATCTTCGGGATCTTACAGCTAGTCTGTCTGCTGGGTCCATACTGCTTCTGATAGCATTCTTGTGCAAGCCACACTTTGACAAACCTCAGCATCACCACCGCTTCAAACAACCATGTTTCACATTGTTTGCTTTGGAGAAAACATATCTGAAATCAGAATTATATTCAGTGATCACTCTAATTCCTTCTTGCCTATCTTCCTACAGAGACAGGTAAATTAATATTCTGGCCAGCACTGACAAGACTAAAAAATGGTTTAACCCATGTTTTTGCTAGTTAAATTCAAAGACAGCCTGGAATTGAAAGCATTTCACACACACTTAACGATAACACAGCTTTGGTGCTCTCTGTTGTTGAATTGCTGATAGTCTCTTTCAAGTTAATGTGAACTATTATCAGGGATCCTGAAAATCTTCCAACAGTTATGTTTTCTTTGGGATCTTACTAAATTGCTTAAAGGAAAACAAGACAATTTTTTGGCTGAAGCTTAAAAGTTTTTGGTGGAAAACTGATAAGAATAAATTGATTTTAAAGGTTTTTCAATTTTGCAACAACAACAAAAAAAAAAAAAACAGTTGAAAATTCCTGATGAAAAATAATTATTTTTTAAAAAATAAAAATATTCTACTGAAAAAACTTTTCCACAACCACCTTTCATACTGTGGCTTTTCAAATAAATGTTTAAGGCTGGAACAGTCACAGAAATGCTGCAGTAGGTTATTCCATTTGTACTGAGGCCCACTGGACAGTTTAACTAAGTTCTCCTGAGCTCTTGCATAGCTGGAAGCTGTGCTCTTGTTTCAGCTGTGCCAGGACAGCCTGATACTGTAGAACACCTTGAGAGCAATGAGTGCACCTGCACCCTGAAAGACAGGAAATCTATAAAAATGTTAAAGATTTCTCACAGAGTCAACTGTTCCAGCAGCTTCACATTACAATTGGTAGAGGCTTTAGAATGAAAAGATAGAAGGGCAAAATACTCTTAAAATAGAGGGTCTGTGGCAGTTCCAGCTACAAACACACCTCACCTGATAGATTTGGACACCCTGGGGAACACCACTTTGTAGCAATCCCAAAGCACTCATCATCTCCTGTGAGAGCTCAGCATACCTGAACGGATACTGAAAGGAAGGTCAGAGCAGTGTTAGCAGCCCCTTATTTCTAAAACAGAAGTTTTCCCCTCACATATTTTGAAGTAAAGCCTAGCACCTTTACCCTTCCCTCTCACATCCCTTAATCTTTAAAAAAGCAGGGTTTTCCTGCAGCCTGTATGCTGATGTGGGTATGCGGTTTTTGTCCTATCCTTACCATCTGATGTAAACCATGTAACACTTCCAGGTAAAATCTGAAAAGGAAGCTGACAAGCAGAGTTCTTCTATATTCTACTTTTCCACCCTGAGCTGATGGAGGAAGAACAATTTCCTCCAGCACCAGTCTGCAAGCTTCATTCAGCATCTGATCATTCCATTGTCTGGTAGAAAAACAGACTAACATGAGCACACACTTCAAAATTAACAGACAGTTACAGCTATTGTGAAGTATGTGGGAAGTTAAAAGTGAATCAGCAGAAGTTATATCAAGAAATAACCTATTGTTAGGGAGGACAGGTCAAATACAGATTGTGAGAGTCTATGATGGGATCTCCGCTGGCAGAATCAGACCTCATGCATCACACCATGACTCCTGCATTTTGCTTAAATGCATTACAATAACCAATACCTTCCTATGAGCTTCTTGCAGGACTTGCTTGCACTGACCGTGGTTGAGCCAATGCCTCCATACAAAATACTCAGATCTACAATGGTATCTGTGCCTGGATTGAAGAGGACTCTCATTCCAGAATTCACTATGGAAAAAGCATTTTTCTGACTTTCAGCCTGCCTGAAGGCTGAAATAAAGTCATCCTAATGGGGAAAATAAGACAGAAAAATTCCATCAATGGCAGAAACTGACTGAAAGAAAACAAACCTACTATTCCTTATATTCTGATTTTTAGCATTGTCCAAATAAAGCAACATTTTTAAAGAACACTTGATACAATTACTGGTTCAGGTAAACTTTTGATTTGTCTTGAAGTATTAAGCTAATCATAGACAGACATACTAAGAGGGGACATTATTTGAGGTTATCTACGTGTAAGAAAACATGCCAAATTTTAAATGTTATCAGCGGTTTAATGACTTCAGAGTGCTGGAAGAGCAGTCCTGGTATAAACCACTTCATATATGGCTGATATGTTCTTTGAAATTCCAGCTTAGAAAACTGTGGTTTCTTCTCCAGGACATGGAGACCCCACTGTGCTAAGGAGCCTTATTTTGTGAAGATTTTAAACTCCAGAGATTTTACATTTTATGCTACGATAATGACATTTACTGAGGGAGGCACTAGAAGCAGCTGGGTTTTCTACTGTCAGAAATGTTTTGTTCTGGGGACAAACTCACATATTTTAAAAGAAAAAATAATAGCAATTTCTTTCATGATCAGGAACTGATGAGATCTTTGAAGAACTGCAGCCCCAGAAAGAAACTTCAGATTCAGACTGCAACAAAACTTTTAAAGTAAGGGTTAGCAGATAAGATCTGTTACTATGAGTTTGTGATATTCTCATGACAAGTGTAGAACCCAGGATTATACGTTTCACAGTGGGTCTTGTCAGAGATGGAATATCCTTTCAACAGGATTTAGATTGCTTCACTGAAGCACCGTTCACATCAAGCTACGCAAAAGGAAAAGCCAGAAGCTGACAGAAGCAAGAGGGAAAACTGACAGCCAGAGTTCCATCTGCACTTCCTGTTGAGAAGTCTTGCAAAAGAGTGTGCATGTGCCTTTTCGTTGTGTCAGCAATTAAGCAAAAAGGCGATTCAGCACAAAAGTGAGTGGCAGAGGCAGCCTCTACCCAAAACAGTGTTAATTTCCTCTGGTGAGGCTGCTTAATCTCATGTTATTCCATGAGATGGCTAGCTGATAATTTTCCTGCTCTTTGAAGTGACTTTTTGAGTTTGCTAGCAGTGCTGTTTTCTTCTGTTCATTTTGTTGTCTCCACCTCTCCTGCTCTTTGATGCAACTGTCTCTCTCTGAAAGATAAGACTCTGAAATACCCTCTGTGATAGCCTTTGTTCTGTGGCACAACTTGTCACTGGACAAAGTAGGTTGGGATTTCTTTCTTCTTTTACTTTGTGAAGGGAATTAGCCCATTCCTCCTTAATTTTCTCTTCCAGGCTGTTTGTGTCTCAAATCACCACTAAGGCTCAAGGTTTCTGGGCAGCAGAAGCACTGTTGCCGCTGCCAACACAAGATTATGCTTTTGTAGGCTTTGAGCTCATAGGTATCTCGTTTTTCATGAGAAACCTGCCATTGCTGCCATGGACAGAACCACTCCTCCAGCATGAGGCCACCTAGGTTTAATATGTGGGATTGCAGTAGGCAGCTACTCTGGGGACAGACCCTCTGATGGCAAGGTTGGCAGACTCCTGTGGTCACTCCCTCACTGACTTCAATCACAACACACTAGCTTGTAGCTTGGTCTTTCTCTACTTGCTCCGTACTCTTCCTCACATCCACTAGAGCAGTATCTTAGAACATAGTAACAATTACACCCTTTCTTCTGCCCCTAGCACCCTAAAACCACATACTGCCACCTTTGGCCCCAGTAATTAGGACCTTATTTTGCCAGTAGTTGCAAGGACAGCTCAGGACTCTTCAGTGTAAATTGCTAATTAGTGAGAAGAGGCCAGAAATGAGCGTTATTGCTGAAAACTGTGTGACAATATGACACTTTTCTTCAAAATATTCAGGCAGCCCAAATTTCTGTGTATGGAGGGGCACAAGTGCACATTTAAGAATAGAGAAAAAACAGTGAGAGGCCCAAAGATGTAGAAGTGGAAGAGGTGATGGAGCGATGCCATAACTTTCTTAACTACTTCCAAAGCAGCAGTAACCTGCTTTTTCAATGCCTTCTGAAAATAATGAAAATATTCCTAGTAACTAGTGGAACCTGAATGAAACCTCTGAAACATCACGGTCTTACCTTCAGAGAGTAGGGGATGAGAACAGAAACAAGGACCTCCTTGGCCTTTATGTCTGCATTCTCACAGCCAGCAAGAAACTGATCATTTAAAAGAATCTGTCTTTCACCATCTGTTGGAGAAAACTGTAGTCTGTTATTGAACGTCAAGCAGAAAGGAAACATTTCTGCATTGCAGATTCAAATTTCATTGAATCTGTGCAAAAGAATATATTAAGGACAATACGGCCTTAGTAGAGTCCATTCCATTCAGGATCTAGCCTTTGAGAGGAAAGGCTAATCTTACGATACACGTTAAGTGCAATACATTTCCCTGTATGAATGCTAAAAATCCACATCAAACATAAAATACGAGAAAATGTATATCTTATAAATGCAGTAACATTCAGAAAATCAGTGATTCAAATTCAAATATGGCTATTCTGTTTCTGCTCAAAAGCTTTTAGATCATTAAATCATTAAAGCACAATAAGCTTTTAAGAAATTATCAAGCAGTGTACTGAGATGGAGAATCAGCCCTGTATATCTTTAGTTCAAAGATGGTAGAAACTGTTGCCAAGATTTTCTAAAGTACCCACAGATTCTATGTGACACGGACGGGAATGCTTGGTCTTGATTATTGAAGTGTTATTTAAACATAATGCCCATGAATATGCACGCACACACATATGCACGAAAGTGCCAGTGACTTCAGGAGAAGTTTCTAGGTGCATTACCCTAGAGAACAAAACAAAGCTTTTCTTAAAATGAGAGAGACATAAGCAATAAAAGCAAACAGTAGTGGAGTTACAAGATAAAGCTAGCCTGTCTGATAAATGGAGCAATATAGCCAGAGGCAGTGCAGAAAGGAGACTTTTCTACCTGTCAGGCCTGCTCACCTTGCTTTTGTGAGATTGCTAGATGTTTCCTTTTGTCTTGTGAAACAGAAAGACTGTTTCCTGCTGGCAGACACTTTTTGCCAGTTAAAATGACAGGCAAATACCAAGATAACGTTGTTTATTCAGCAACACATACCATTCTAATTCATCAAGGAGATGCACAGTAGTGTTTTATTAGAAAATTGTTACCTATATCCATATTCTCTGCTGCAGTGTTCTGCTCATCTGGCAAAGATATTTGGCAGGGCATCCAAAGCTTACCTTCTGATGCCAAGTTGAGGACAGATTTGCCAGCTGATAAGATTGGGTTCAAGTCCCATGTTGATCCCCTGCTAACAATGTGTCCTCCTAAAGACTTTAACAAAAAATTGGGTTATTTTTAGGCTTGCCTTTTTTCTGTGTAACATGGATCTGTATCATAATCGCGTTTTATCCACTTAACGGCCTGTTGGAAGAACTTGTACTTGTTTCGTTCAATCTTAACTGAACTTCTACCTTTGTACTTTTCAATGTGATTTAGTTTACTGTTTCCTTCAAAAGTCCTTTCTCATACCATCTCTGTTGAGAGAGACCAGATTTACTTTTCTGCCCACTGCCCTCCAAAGAGATGGCCACTCCCTTAGCTGGAGAAGGAAACACAAGGTATTGAGAGAAGGAAATTTTAAAGGAAAATCAGGCACAAGATCAGAGTTGCTTAATATATGATGGGTAAACAGCTATGTGTTGCTAGTCAAGCTAAAGTATGATTTGTGTACAGTACCTTATAAGAGAAACCCACTTGTCTTTGCTCACCTCTTCCAGTTCTCTGCTCAACCAGTGAGCAGGAATAGCAGGAGTCTCTTTGGTTACAGTTCTCTGGATATTTGAACCTGATATACTAACATAGGACTCCCAATCATTTCATACAACTTTTGTGATGTTTTTAACTACTTAGCCTTATGAGGCATGATCCCACCCTCACACAGATTTTCTCCATGTATATGTAGGTGGCATTCATACATACATGTCTGTAGTGTTGGTTTATTTACTGTCAGTGCTGAATACATACTGCCATGCTCCTGATCTGTTCTCCAGCTAGAGTTCTCAGCTGTTGCAAGAGAGCTTGGTAGATTTTTGTTTTCTCCTGTGGAAGGTTTGCAACTGCCTCCATCAGGATGTCTCTGAGCTGGGCCAAGCAGCAGGCAGCTCCTATTACTAGCCCTGAAATGAAATGAGCTTAAACAGTGAAATCATAGGGCCACAATATAAATGCAATATATAGCTGGTAAGGCCTTTAAAGGTTTGCTTTTGTGCACGGATTTTGTCAGCAGGATGAAAAACAACAGCAAAATGTGTTTTATATTACATGCAATAAGAAATGCAAATATTAGAATCATAGAATAGTTAGGGTTGGAAAGGACCTTAAGATCATCTAGTTCCAGCCCCCCAAATATTATTTGGTTATTTAGTGATGGTTCCTAGTATAAACACATACCTGAAGAATATACATTGCGTATTTGCACACACCAATGCACATCCCTTTTCTGTGCTGTGTACCCCCAAAGAAACGAACACCAGTTTACTCACTAAGATGAAGGATGACTGACTTGTTCTAATCTTCCAAGACTAAGCTGCAAACACTTGATCACACCTCCAGTAGTATCAGAGAAGTCACTACTATGGACTTCAGTAAACACTGAAGTAAGCCTGCAGAGAAGTCTTCAAGTGTTGTATAGTGGCTTTTTTTCTGAACAAAGGGGTCATGTTCCGGAGTAGTCTTTTATTGATGGATTTACTTAAATGCAGAGTTGCACTGATATTAGCATAATAACTTGAAAATATTTATAATTCAGTAATTGCTGTGAATCATGGAGCCAGGAGAACATAAGGAGAGAAACCGTATCAAAATGTCAGCTTGATTTCTCATGGGGAATGTGCTGCATTCATTCTTTTGCTACAGCTGTAGTGCGTCCACTCATGGAGTTGATGCATCTACCAGATTGGATTCTCGACCAATGGACATTAGTACAGCCCATGTGATGTCAGTGCATCTGTAATAATTTCTATTAGCTGAGAACCCAGATCAGCCGCTCCGAAGAAAATCTTGTGGTTTTTTTTTTTTTTTTATTGGAAATTTATGCCTGAATATTTTGTGTTGAAAATCTAGCTCTAGCCTAATCAATGCTGTATGGACTTTGTCAGATCAATGGTTGTGATAAAGTGTTGACTGGTGGAAACACAAAACAGCGAAGGCTGACTTAGGGCCTTCCCCTATGCTTGCTGTCTACAGAAATTTGAGATTTGAACAAATACATCCTTGCAGAACAGTTTCATAAACTTAGCCGCCATCCGTCATGTCCAGATCACAGGTGAGCTGACATGTTGGTTAAAAGGCTTAGTGAAAAAAATCAAAACATTCAACATGAATGAAAGTCAATAGTTCTAACTCTTTCTGGTGTCAAAATACAAAACCCAAGTTCATTCAGTCATCACTGCTTGTACCATCAGTAGAGGTAACTTGGAGACTTACCATTATTTGCGCTACTCACAACATGCATTTCTGGAATCCTAACAGGATGGAGAATGACTGGATGATAGGTACCATGGTGATTTTTTTTGAGTCCTAAAAGGCAAAGCATGATAGTATGATTAGAGATCTGTTTAAGAATTAACCATATTCCTTGACACAGAGACTGAAAACTCCAAAACCACCGTCACCAAGTAGTTTCAAAGTCTTATATTTTTTGTTGTGCAGGATCTTGAATATCACATTTTACTGCTTTTACAAGGCTCACTTAATTTGCTTCTTTCAGGCTAAAGGCTGATCTGAAGTCCTAAGTCCAATATTCTCTTTCCTGACTCTTGCTTCTTTCTCCTCTGAACTGGTTTCTGGTCCTTTCCTATACTGCACTCATACCTCTCACCTCAGAGATTTACACAATTTCACAGCTGCTTCATCATGTTTCTAGCTACTCACTCCACCTTTCCCTAAGAGCTACATAATTTTTGTGCTTCCTTTTTTCTCTTCTTGTGCAATCTTTTAACAAAACTATTCCCAAACTAATTTATACATCTAGTAACTAGACTATCTCTCTTCTTGTAAACCTCAGGCTTTCTATGGTAGTCCTCTTTACTGTGCAGTGGCTGCTTTTGGAGGCTGATCTGATGACAACATAGAGCTTTTCGTTCATGTGGAAGAACCTGAAGTTTTTAGACATGTTTGCCATTTTGACACTTTGCCAAGTATTGCAGCATGGGAGTGTATTACTAAACAAATGCCACACCCTTTTTAGGGTCCCCAGAAGATAAAATGCAAGATTATGTGCCTACTGCAAAATGTAATCCATGGGTCAAAAGATCTTTTATCCTTCCATACCCACGCTGGTGTTCCCCACAACCAGAGGTGCCTTTGGATACTTGGCTTTCAGCTCCAGAAGCTCCTTCAGGCTAGGGGGAGAAATCAATGTTGTTCTCTTGCCATGGAAAACCAAAGTTGTTTTTTGCTGCTCTTGAGCCATTCTCTGTGATGGAAATGACAAAGATTTGGTAATTTTGACTAATATAAATATAAACCATGGTATTGCTAAGTAGGACATTGTGTCATGATAAACAGTGAGACATTAATGAGGCTTTTCATCCGAGGTTTCTGTAGTGCTGTACAATTCTGAGCTTTTATCGTAACTGTATTATTGCTCAAGAAAATGAGATAAGAATAAACTAAATGACTTGGTAAGAGACAGACTAAATGAGTGGTAGGAGACAACTAGTCTTACTTTTTCCTTTCTCCTGCTCTGATGATCCTGAAAGACTCCCTTTGTATATGATATAAACAACAAAGCAATATGACTGGACTTTGTGGGAAATGAGGATGCCAAAATCTCACTGCATATGTGATAGAATGTAAGAAGTCCATTCTCTTAGTCAGGGAGATCACCGCATCCCCATTTGCTGAGTGTCTTGTATCCACTTTACTAAACCCAAAATAATTTCTACAGTATGTAAAATGTCTTTTTAAAATTGAACTACCTACTTCCAATTTGTCTGCAAGGTCTAATCTTTTGAGAATTACTATGCCCTTGGGATGGTTGATTGGTATTTACATTTTTGTTTAATCAAAGTGTTTTTCAGGCACCTCCTCTCTTACAAAAGTAAACATATCCTTATTTTCCCCTGAGAATACCATATATGTTCTTTTCATATTTGACAAGTGCCATATGAAATCATGATTTCAAAAATATGCAAAAGCCATCACTGAGAAACACCTGTCTTTGCAGACAATGCAATGAACAGACCAGTGGACAAGCCAGAGAACTGCTGCAACTATGGACTGGCCTTTTAGGTAAAGGACATGCCTGAAACACGAAAAAGGAGCTATGTGTCTGTGGAACCAGTCATAATCTTAGTGGTGTGGGCATCCTTCCTGCCAAAGAAGAATATGTTACTAAGTATTACTGCCTAGATATCTTCACAGCTGCATTTCACATGCTTTATTTTAGTACTCCAGACACTTAAAGCATAATCACTAAGCAGGTCTAATTTCTCAACACGGAGCCTGATTCCAAACCTGTTTAAATCTACTGATAGCTTTAAACAGATTCCAATGGGATTTGAACAAGCTCAGCATAATCAATCAAGGTCACATTAAAAACCTTGTGTAGTCTGGAAAAGCTCACTCCTGGCAGCTCAGCCTGAACATGTAGAGCAGATGACAGCACCTTCTTTCTGGCTGACCAGCGGAAGTTTAGCCAAGATCTTCAATGCAAGTATAAAAGTTGCAAAACAGCCATGTAATAGCTGCATTCTTAAAGCATGAGTCTCTCAAAGGCAGGTCAAGTAGCAGAAAGACAAACCTGCCTTCCACTTCACAATTTCATACAGGAGCTTAAGCCTGACTATGCATGTTCTGGTCTTGAAGAGCAAGCATTAAAGAAGGAACCTGTAAGTTATGACCAATGTTTATAAAGCAGCAAATAGTGTTCTGTAATGCAGTAACAAATCAAAGAACCATGCCATACTTTCCCTGAATTCAAATGAACTTTCGTGCCTCTGAGGTAGGTGGTTGTGTAATAGCAGCAAGCAGTGCCACAAATATTTGCAAAAGGAGTGCAAACAAGGAATTTCGTAAGAAGCTGTTGAAACATGAGTGGATTAAAAAAACAGGCTGGACCTGCCTGCTTGGGGTCTACTTAGTCTGGTCTGGGTAAATCCTGCACTACCATTTTCACATCTCTTTTCTCATGCCTTTCTCTGAAGATCCTGGGCACTTTCTACCTCCTTTCAAGTTTCCATCTGTCCTTCTGTGACTCTCCAATGACTACTTCTGTAATCCCTCCCTTCCTCTTCAAGTCCTTTGCCCTCCTGCAGCATTTCCCACATACAAGTCCAGTCTCAGGTTGCCAGGGTCTATGCACCAGGTGGAAGGAAACAATAGGTCCTGTGGTCACTTGAATCCAACAGAGAATTACAAGACAGGAAAGATGGAAAAGCTCATTTGGAAACTTTCAAAGAAAATACTATATTTCTCAAAAAAGGCCAACTGGTCCAAAATAAAATGGTTTCAATTAAGGAGTTTTCTTGGGAGAAGTCTGGAAACACAGTTTTGGTTCTGGAGAGACAAGTCCTTTTTTGAAAATATCGGCTATTTGTAGTAATGACAACATACAGATAATCCACATTAAGATGCCTCATTATGTTTGTTTAAAACTGATTTTTTCAGTTTATCTGAGGATAGATCTTTCAACTTAACAAAAACCTCAAGTTTTCAACATCTGCAGAAACTCAGTCATGCCTGCATGATAACAAATGTCAGTAAGGCCTACCATTAGTTCAGGAGGAAATATAAATTCCTGTGTTGGATCCACGGATGGGAATTCTTCTGGATTGCAAAGACCTGAATGAATCTGTAAGAAATTTGGGGAAGAGCAGGAAGGGGGAAAAATGCATATATTCAGACTAAGTGGCAAGTCTCTGTCAACAGATGAGATTGTTTCCATAGGTGACATTGAGTTTTGACACTTTACATGTTGAGCTGCATTCAAAAATTCAACATGCCCATATTGATTTTTAGTGTTTAGTTCTACCTATTCACAAACTACTCTAAAGACAGGAGACTATCATACTAATAACTCCCAAGCCTTTGCTTGAAGTAGATCAAGCCTCAAGAAAGATCTTGCAGTATTTCCTGGAACTGCTCATAGCAAACGTATAGCAGCCACACTGGGTGAAATATCTACTGTAGGAAAATTCAGTGCTGGATGGTATAGTCATATTCTCTTCTTAACTGGGTCTGTTAAGGAGCCTTCTGACAGAGAGTTTGGCATGATGACAAATGATGTAGCAGGTCCATCAGGTCAGAAAGACTTGGACTTAAGGAGAGCCTCTCTACCCTTTCATAAGCACTGCAAGAGCTGAATGCTGACAGTATGCTACAAAAATTAGTTTTTTCTACTTGTTTACAGATGTCTTTTTTTCTGCATAGCCTTTTGTGAGGCCATGAATCTTCTGGGCTCTCAGGAGCTCACTTGAAGGGAGAATCTGGATGTGCCATGTTTATCAGCACTGTTTAGCTTTTTCTGCCTCACTGTTTTATTTTCAGACAGCAACAGGTCTCAAGTATATTCAATAGGAAAAGAGATTGACATATCCTAGTCTGAAGTCTCTCATTCCTTCCCCAGACAGTCACTATCTCTGGGCACAGAGATCGTGGCTATGGTAACTATAAAATCTGGCTCCGGATGGCCTTGTCTACTGACTGACTGTTGATGAAATGGCTGAAGTTTCTGGGTCTCCCTTGCTCTTCACAACAATCTGGCACCAGCTATTTAACTTGGATGAAAGCCACCTCAAGGAATGCAAACCAGTGAAAGCCAAATAAGGGAACACCCATTATAAGTGCTGTTTCATAACTGGCTGCATTGCCAGATTCATGCTTCAAATAACCTTGGCAGGACCTGCCCAACAATTTTCAGTTCTTAAAGGGGCAGAGACAATACACACATGAGCAAACATATACACACATCCAGTTACACTCCTTGGGCTCTAAGGTTTTTCATTGTCCAAAGAATTTTTCCTCCAATCATCACAGACATTTTACTTTAGAGGATTCTTAAAGATCTTCAATCAGAGCAAATTGTCCAAGAAGTTCAATTCATCATGAAGCAAGATGGAGTCATATTTTAGGGCACTATGGCCTCCTCTTGCCTGTGGATGCAGACAAGTTCTACGACAAAGACAGGGAATGGAGGCCCTTTCTGAAGGCCTTATGTGTACCCTTATATATATAATTGCAGAATCTTTGCCAGACAAAACACAAATGAAGTGACTTGTGATTTTAGAATGTGCATATGCAGAGTATATTTTGAAGCAACACCAATATATATTAATTAACGTAGAATGCAGAAGAATGAGACACTTCTTCCCTGAAGATCTTGAAAACACTAACACACAGTAATGCTTATGAAAGGCTTTACAAGTACTGACATTGCACAGGAATAGCTTTTCCTACTTTTCATCTTCAGAAATTCAGAGTTGGTGTCTCACGCACACACAAATAAGCCATGCTGATGGCTGCAGAAGTTCTGTTTGTTAAGGGAGTTCAACTTCACATCAACACCAGCTTTTTCAGGAAAGGTGTCTCTGATCAACAATTTTCTTTCTCACAAAACAAAGTAGACTTAAATGTATAATATTGAGATCCACACTCTCACTGGAAAATGTCATTGCCTGTCACTGAAATATGGAGTATGGATAAGAGACTTCAGACAAAATCTCACTTTTCTCAGTGGAAAATAGGTCAAACCTGTCTACATTCTGACTACACAGCAATGCAGATGTGCTACCTTTCTGCAGAACCAAGAGCAGAGAGCTAAACACCCAACGGCAAAAGTAGCTGCTGCCATAGTTCAAGATGGTCCCTTTCTACAAATCTATAAAAGCAAATTGGATATAATGAAAAAAAAAAAATCTAATGTAACTTACTTGACCTTCTGTAGAAGATGTGCACGCACATTCTTCCTTATCCAAGCAACACTCTCCAGTTCCTCTGAGCTGGCAACATGTTGGCTCCTAAAGAAATCATATCCTACTCTATAAAAACAATGAGGCAGCTTTGTGATTTATTTGTAAAAGTTTTGATTCTTCCTGTTCCAAAGCAGATTTGTTCAGTCATTTGAAGTTGCTCCAGAAGACCTCTTAAGCCATAAGGCCCCATGGAATTAGTTCCCTTTGGGTACCCAAGTATCCATAAAGTAGATGGAAAGAAATCAAAATTACTTCACTGGTGCCTGAATTAAGTCATTGGAACTGATGTGAAGGATCCATAAGTGCATTGCAAGGGTACATGTAAACCTAAAGCCAGTGGCAGTTGTAAGTGCTCAACACATTTAAAAACTAAAAGTGGTAGATTTTCCAAAGGTTCAAACAAAAATAATTTCCAAATGAAGCTAGATTCCAGGTAGGTACTTCAAGGAAGAATAGCCTTTTCAGATACCACCAACTGTCCCAAAATAAGAAACACACTTAAAAATATTGACCTACCCTAACAAAAGCTGTGCAGCTGCCTACAATTGGCCGGTATCCTGTGCAACGACACAAATTACCTGAAATAAACCATATGATAATCAATCATAAGAAAAAAGAACAATGTTTGGGAGCACTGGCATAATTGGGAATGGCCTGGCACCAAACCTGTAGATATGAAATCATGAAATCTATGCCTCTACTCTCAAATGGGCAAAATCACATTTGTAAAAATAAGAAATATTACTTTAATAGTAATTATGATGTATTATTAAAATTTATTTAAAGACTATTTTAAATAATATTATTTCTATGAACTTATGTAAAAAATTAATTATGAAAAGCATACAAAAGTAAATACTATGATTAGTACTACCACTACAGCCTTTGGATTTTATCATCCAAACAAAAATCTATTGCCATCCATCACTATTATAGTTTTCATATACAATTAATAGCAGTACTAAACTCTTTACTGGAATTTCTGACATTTCCCTCATGAAGTCAAAATCTTCTGATGGGAAAGGTCAATTATTTTGGGAGCTATAGGAGTGTTAGCAAACTTGTGATTAGAAAGTGAGCTGAAGACACTCAACCTATTGTAAATCTTGCTTGAAGAGCAGTCAGTATTTCAGTGGGCTAAAACATCATATAATCTATTTCCCCTGTAACTGTTGAAACGCGTATTAAGGACTTCATCTTAACTGGTAGGTGAGTATTTACATTGCAGATAAAAGAGAACCTATTTTTTTCCCTGTATTCATTGTAACACTGTACTCATTTACTCTATATTGAGGCTGCTGGTGTAGAAGAGCTGTTCTAAATGCAGGAATTTTCAGTAATACTTAGCCAGTGCTAAATGCCACTGTGTATCCCACTTGAACTTTCCAGTGTGAACCACTTTTTATGATTTTGAGACATCTTTAAACAAACAGGGCTATGACAAATACCTCTTTGAACATCATCTACAGCTCTTTGTGTCAAATCATACATATGACCTTGGCAATCAAACATTTATCCCGTCACTGTACTTTTTACAATTTATTGTCTGAAACCTACCATCCAGAGCAGAAATGATCTGCTCCATGGAAGGCTTGGCATGATTTCTCAGTAGAGCATATATGGACATCACCATTCCAGGGGTGCAGAAGCCACACTGGGAACCATGGCACTTGGCAAGCCTTTCCTAGAGCAAAAGAGAACAAAGGCTCTGAACCAGGACATGGCTTCACTGGCTTTCTGAATAGGCACCTTCAGGTATGTCTTGTCTCTAAATTGAAAGAGACATAAACGTGATGGATGGACCACCCAGTGGATAAAGAATTGGCTGAATAAGCTGCATGCAGAGAGTTGCGGTCAATGGCTCAATGTTTAACCGGAGACCAGTAACAAGTGGTGTCCCTCAAGGGTTAGTGTTGGGACAGATCCTGTTCAACATCTTTGTTGGCAACATGGACAGTGGGATTGAGAGTACCTTCAGCAAGTTCCCTGATGACACCAAGCTGTGTGGTTTGGTTGATAGCTGGAGGGAAGGGATGCCACCCAGAGGGACCTTGACATGCTTGAGAGGTAGCCAATTCCAACCTCATGAAGTTTAACAATGCAAAGTGCAAGGTCCTACATCTGGGTCGGAGCAATGCCAGGCACAGCTACAGGTTGGGCAGAGAAGTGATCCAGAGCAGCCCTGCAGAGAAGGACTTGGGGGTGTTGGTCGATGAGAAAATGAACATGAGCCGGCTTCAGTGTGCACTTGCAGCCCAGAAAGCCAACTGTATGCTGGGCTGCATCAAAAGGAGAGTGACGAGCAGGTTGAAGGAGGTGATCCTGCCCCTCTACTCTGCTCTCATGAGACTCCACTTGGAGTATTATGTGCAGTTCTGGTGTCCTCAACATAAGAAGGACATGGAACTGCTGGAGCAAGTTCAGAGGAGGGCCACGAGGATGATCAGGTGACTGGAGCACCTCCCATATGAAGACAGGCTGAGAAAATTGGGGCTGTTCAGCTTGGAGAAGGCTGCGTGGAGACCTCATAGCAGCCTTCCAGTATCTGAAGGGGGCCTATAAGGATGCCAGAGAGGGACTCTTCCTCAGGGATTGTAGCAATAGGACAAGGGAGAATAGGTTTAAACTTAAACAGGGGAAGCTCAGGTTAAATACAGCGAAGAAGTTCTTTATTGTGAGGGTGGTGAGGCACTGGAACAGGTTGGCCAAAGAAGTGGTAAATGCTCCATCCCTGGCAGTGTTCAAGGCCAGGTTGGATAGAGCCTTGGGTGACATGGTCTAGTGTGAGGTGTCCCTGCCCATAGCAGGAGGGTTTGAACTACATGATCTTCAGGTTCTTTCCAACCCATTCTATGATTCTACATCACCTATCAGCTGTAGGCCAGTAACAGCATTTTGACTATCCCAGTATGACCATTCATAAGGAATATGCTCAGAGCAATCACCTAGTTGAAGGATAATTCTTGCTCCAATTTAGACCCTAATGACCTTTATTCCTTGATAAGAGAACAGAATAAAGCCCAAGACTTTCAATTTAGACACAAATTATACTTTAAATATTTCTAACCATGAATGACAAGCCAGAGTGGAGGAAGTAAAGAGCTGGTCTAATCCAAGGGAAATCTCTGGCACAGAGAAAATGTGTCTAAGCTGTCTAATCTGTCAGTCTGGTTGCCACCTGGGGTCACCCATCCCTTACTACAACAAATGCAGTATGTGGTCCTCAGTGAGATTGCCAGATGCCATGCTGGTGAGTAAATGAAACTCACTGATGCTCTTCATTCTTCCTCATCCCCTTCTGAAAGCTGGCATCCTACATATGGCTGGCTAGCCCTGTGTTGTGGAGACTGCAATGTGCTGCCTGCATGGTAGTACATTAGGAGGAGCTACTTCCATCCTCCATACAGGGCCAATCACAAACTATCAATTGCTGTACTAATTCCTAGAAACACCTGCTCATCTAAAAGGATTAGACAAAATTCAGAGTTTCCTTCAGAGACTCTGTACTGCACAGACTCACAGCACCTTCTCACAGATCCCAGCTTCATTACAGATGTAGGACAGGAAAATCTCATTATCTTGCAGCTCTATATAGTCCAGCTAACACTCACCTGAATTGGATGAATCCTGGCTTTTAAGCTTCCAGCCCCTTCCACAGTAGTGACAGCAGCACCATGCAGGAAGCATATGGGGAGAAGGCAGGAGTTGGCAGGGTGATGTCTTTGAGATGCGAAGGAGAACTATTGTGTTAAATAGCTTTGTCATATGCGTCCATGGAGGAGGAAGGAAAGGATATATAGTCCATCTAATCCAGAAATATTCAGATTGAGCAGAAAGACATGGGGAGAAGGATATGCAAGCATACAAAATCCCACACTTGGACTGTGAGAGTATGCATCTTACTCCTACCGCTGGGCTTAGGCATTAAGTGATAAGCTTTTCTAATTAAAGAAGTGGAGGGTTCAAACTTAAACAGGGGAAGTTGAGATTGGATATAAGGAATAAGTTCTTTACTGTGAGAGCGGTGAGGCACTGGAATGGGTTGCCCAGGGAAGTTGTGAATGCTCTATCGCTGGCGGTGTTCAAGGCCAGGTTGGACAGAGTCTTGGGGGACATGGTTTAGTGTGAGGTGTTCCTGTCCATGGCAGGGGGGTTGGAACTAGATGATCTTAAGGTCCTTTCCAACCCTGACTATTCTATGATTCTATGATTCTAAGGTTAAGTAAAAAAAAAAATACTAATAAAATAGTACTACATATATTGTTGTAACCCAAAGTCTAGAGGCAGATGTGATGAAGTCAGGCACAGCATTTCTAATGGAACAAAGTTTATAAGAGGTAGGGAGAGAAAGTAGAACTCCTAACTTTGCTGTGGGCAAAACTGTACAATTACAATGTAATGTGTCTACTGCTGACATCCACAGAGATTTTATCAATGATTACATGAAGCATTTAGTGAAGACTTATTAACAGCGAGATATCTGCAAATAAGCACAAAAGAGGCAGGTGAGGCAGATGAAAAAAGGGTTGCTGAAATCTCAAGTCATAAAGAACAGAAGAATTTTAAAACATTTCAACAGAAAGTTGGGGGGGTGGTGTTGGGGTTTTGTTTTGTTTCAAAGACTGGAGAAAGAGAAGCCATCCAAATGAAAAGAAACCCAAGTATTTCCCATTGAATGTCAGTTTTCTCAAAACACTGAATCACTATTTCCGTATATCAGTGTGAGGATACTGTATCTGCTTGGCAACTGGATCATACGTGGATATCATCACAGTGCAGGCACCACATCCTCCTATTCCACAGCCATATTTTGTACCTGAGAGACGGACTGCAAAGGAGACTGTTAAAGAAAAAAAATCTACAAGATTCAGAAGTTATTTTTTCCTTATATTCTTCTGAGTCTCCCTTGTTTTATGTGCACGTGCAGAATTGGAGGGATCTTCTGATCAGATAGCTCCAAAAGGGAAAATATGTACAAATAGATGAAGGCAGAGCACATAAAGAGATGAGAAGCATAAGGACAGATAGAGAAATGAGTATGAGGCAGACTTCCAGTATAGAATTTTTCAGTCTCTACAGTGAATACCTGGTAAATTCCCAAAAGACTGAAATCAGGACCCTGTAGATGGGATACAGCAATAAGTCTTATTAGTCTTACTCATAATACTTTCTTAATCCTTAAACATAATTACTTCTATCTTGCACTTGCAGAACGGTACTAGTAGATCTCAGTATGTTATCCGTGCTGTTTCCTGAACATTCAAAGGGTATAGTAATTTAAAATGGAGCACAATACCCAAGTGCACACACCTAAATTCTGTACAGAAGGACTTTCCATTATGTGCCTCTATAAAGGCTCCACACTCAAATCACAATCTCCTCCTTCCAGTGTCATAGTGCCCTGCAGTCCAGTGGAATTTACCATTTCCTTTCATTTTAGCTCCTTTTCAGAATGATACATAGTCCTATTACTCTTCCTGAGTTTGTGCATTTGCATCCAGTTTGCTTAGCTAATGCATGGTTTTCCATCCGATTTCACCATGTTTCTGGACTTCTTTAATCCCAGTGCAATCTTATTCACTGGCACATTCCCATTGGTAAACAGTATAGAACTAATCTTATCACGCTGCTTGACTGCTAAAGAGATGCTAATTCCACTGAATGCTTGGACAATGTACAATGCAAGCTGATAAAAAAGCTGCAGCTAATTAATTATCTTCCACTACTGCCCTTCTCCAGTTAATCCTTAAATTGATGTTGGTTTTCTTCCAGCACAGAAAGCTCTCAACAGCAAAGCTAAACACACTTCCTTAACTCTATAACCTGCATGGCAGCTTCTTAGTGGAGAGAATTGCCACTGAAGTCAACAGAAACCTAACAGCAGTTAGCATCCTAAAGAGTCTCAAATGATAGAAAATAAAGATAATAAGATAATAAGCTTCTGCAAACTCCTTTGAAGGACTGAGGCCTAAATAATTTACTATGGAAGTAGTTTTGTGTTGATTTCTTTAGTTACTATTTTCATCATGAGTGCACTGGAAGATTTTTCATGCTTTGGGAAGCTTTAAAGAAGATTTGGCCAGTATTTAGAAGAATTACACCCAAACTTTAGAACATTATATCCATGTAACTAACACACACAATGGACATACAGCACTGGATTGCTCTGCTGAGAATAAATACAAGGTGAGGCTTGTTATTTCTACTTATTGTTCTGTTTACACTGTTTCCTGAACGAATGTGAAATATCTTAATCCCCAGTTGCAGTAATTTACATAATTACAGAATTCAAAGGCAAACTTCAAAGAAAGGATATGTTTCTTTCTCAGATAATACAGCAGCAATTCTTCAGGGTCTGCCTGCCTCTCTGTTACCTACATTATGAAATAAAAAAAGAGATTATGGGATACAGAAGGATCTAATATAATCATCTCACAAGGGTTAGCTATGATGATGAAATACAATGATTGAGGCATAATGTGGTGTGTTTGTTCAGCAACAGGATCCTATCACTTGATCACAATCTCCACATAAATAATAGAAGTAATAGGGAAGAGAGGCTGAGTAAGCACTGGATAGACAAGAGCAGAAAGGAAAGTATCTTTGGACTAGATCCTTTGTTGATTCTTGTCAGCATGAATCACAAATCCCTTCATTTTGAAGCTTTAGACTTGTGCATGGGAGAATTCTGTGTATTTTTACCTCCTTGAAGTTGATAATAACCCTTTCATTTTCAGAGACCCATCAGCATAAAAGTAGAGGAAAATCATAGTATAAAAAGAGCAGGGAGGATACATAACTGAATTGTCAAGGTGATGAAGCTTAGTATGTATGACTGGGGCTTACACAGGCTTTGCTTTAGCCTTAGCTCAAGAATGTTGCTATATCATCAGCGTGTTTCAACTTCCGGGAGGTAACATAATACAAGCAGCTCTGAAAACATTTTTTAGGACCCATAGCTGCACAATGAAGAGAGGCTGAACCTCAGGGCTTCTCTCAATAGTTCTACTATACCACCAGCAGCATGATCTAATTTACCAAGTGTGAGACAACATGAATTAGTTCAGGAATTTACTGGGAACTGCAGAATGAAATAAGGTTTCAGTGTATGCCTCTAAGCACAGCTGACGTATAATGACATAAAACGTAATAGACAGAAAAAACCTGAATTACTTTTCCTTGATTCACCTGTTAAAAAAAAAAAAAAAAAAAAAGCCAGTACACTCTTTCTAGAGAATAAAAAAGTTGACAGGACAACTGAAAAATATCTCCAGAAAAACACATAGAAAGGTTTGTTAGGTAGGTTGGGTTTTGACAAGTTCCTTCATTTCAGCTTATATTACAGGCGATGCATTTGTTAATAGGAACTCTTATTCACTTGACCTGCAGAGTAAGAAAAGGTGACAAAATGTCTTAGAAAATGAAATGCGAGCTTTTGGCATAACAAATAGAAGAAAAAGAACTACTTATTTTCTTTTGGTGAGTTACTGAAACTATATTAGTAAGCAGCATATTCTTTTACTAGTGATATATTTAGTCCAAGTACATCAACTTTAGGAGTATATTAGTACAAGGTTTTAGTCAACTCTCTGTGAAATAATGGGTAATACAAAGTCACTCACAGACTATGTAAAAACTGTGGTAGAAAGTAGGATGAGCAGGATGCTGTAAGGAAGATTAAAGACAACAGATTATTTATGAATAAACTGTTGCTCCAGAATAACATCTTTCCCAAATAGGAACAGTAAACATTAAAGTACAGCTGCCAAATAAAAAAAAAAAGCCATTAAAAACTTACCTTCCTGCCATTCACAAAAAAGACAAGCTCATCTGATGGCTGCTGGCAAGCCATTGCTATTGCATTAAAGTCTGAAAAACAAAGCTTTATGTATCAAGAGAAACGAACGAAATGCTATATGCTCCTAAAGGTCAACGGAGGTTGCTTTGTCTCGCAGAATTTATTTTCAGACTAAGCATCAAATTAAGTAGATGGGGAGGAGCCAGTGTGACGTGTGCTGTTTCTCAGCAATTAATGCATGCTCACACCAAACTTTCTACTCCTATTCCCCACCCAACTCTTCTCCAGTGGTCTGAAATAATTTGAACCCCTCTAATTCCAACCCTGTAACCTAAGAGATAAAGCACTTAACAGTGAGGAGGGACTTCTGGGCTTGAGCTACAACTGCCAAGCCTGGGGTTTTTTATATTACCCAGTAACTGATGAACCCAGAATACATAGGAATGTCTGAAGGTAGAACCCAGAACATGCAACATCACCCACTTCTGTGGCGTATCAGATGCTAAGCTGTGGAGCATGCTTCTCATTTTAGCTTGTTACGCACCTGAACTATCTAGAGTTTTTCTGCAGAGTGACCAAGTTTTAACAAAATCAAGATAACTACTATACACACATTAAACATTTCCTTGTGTTTGTTTCCATACTATGCTAGCTCTATACCCAGACTGCCGCGGTGCCATTATAAGATGACCATACTCTAGATATACTGATTTGAGATTCTAGAATCTCCATTTCTCTGGAGGCATGGCCAGGAAATAAGGTCATTAATCTTTAAATGCTTTATTACAGCTGGCTTTTACTTTCTTTTTTTTTTTTTTTTTTTTTTTGGAAGGGGACTTCCGTATATGCCTTTCAAAACTCTCCATTTGTATATGTACATGTCTTGTTTCATTTATCATTTTTACATTTCACGGCAAAGGTCTCTGTATTTCATTTAGTCAGTGCAGGCTTGTAGGACAAAGTAGTCAGTCCCAAATCCATTAGAACGAAAGAAAATGATTCTCGGCAGAGATATACTGCTTCTTTTGTGGTTTAGCCCCTAATGTATGCCTGAGACCTATCTGATGCAAGCACTGAAGCAACGTCAGTCACTAGGTCCTGCAGGCAAAAGCCCTAATGGGTCCTGCTGACTGCAGCACTGCTGTAGTATTCCACGTATTGTAGGTACAACAATGCAGGTTCAAATGCCTGAGAAAGAACCAGACCTAGCACTAGATTTTGGCAATCAAATACCTAATTTTCAGAGTACTAGACCTCCAAACCAGGACCCACTATTTACGCTAGGTGATTAAGCTTACAAACACACAGAATAGGAATGCTGAGGGTGGGTAGTTATAAAAACACTTCTTTCACGAAGAATATGAGTAGAAAAAGCTCTTCTTGAGCATCTGCAGTTTGAGTGTTTCTGTACAGCGCACATCAGTGTGTGAATAGGCATCCAATCTGTTGATGCCTTAAGAGCCGTAACCTTTCTGCGAATCTGGCCCCCTAGATTAGCAGATGTGTGAGTCTGCACATTTTAAGCAGTATTAAGAATGTAACGCTACCTTTCCCTTCAGCATTTGCAGAGTCTAAGAAAATGTACTTCATCATATCCCATGTAGCCATAGTGTAATCTGTGAGGATGTTTAATTGCTGGTATTTCTAGCTTCCATGCAGTTTTTCAAACACCTAAAAGCCAGGAGGTAACTTAAGATGTTTCAGCCCCCCAAAAAAACCAACCACCCATGTTTGCCACATGCATAGATTTTACTGAGACAACTAGACAGCATTCCCACTTGTGAAAAGGCAGGGAGGAATCTGTTAATAGTAACTGAGAAATACTGACAAGCAGACTTATGATCTGCACCGCAGAAAACAAAACTACAGGTCTGGAACACAATGACTCTCTGGAGTCCAAATACCTCATCACTTCAGGTGGCGAGATGTCATTGCCTGCAAGGGTTGGTCCATGATTTTTACCAGATTTGATCTGTGTGGAACTAACCAGCACCTGTGCTGATGCACAGCTACACAGGAGAAGAACAGACAGGGCACCTTCCCCCCCAGTTCAGTAGACCTATACGCTCCCTGCTTCAGTAGATACTGGGATTTAACCACTTTTTCAGACTGTTATCGACACATAGGTTTGTGAACCGTCATTAAAAAGCCCATGCAGTGAAACTAAGATGTTTCAAATCAGAAAAGCTAATTATGGTACCTGGATTCACATTTAATTTATTGCCCTTTTTTACAATATATAAAAGATAAAGTAATACGAAGACAGTGAAGAAAAAGAACTAATACCCAACAGGGCTCTAGCTCCTTAAACCACACTTCTAATGCCACTTCAGATAATTTGCTGTAGCCTTCTTGGCCTCCTGTTGCTATGTGATATCTTCCAGTCGTGTGCTTTCCTATGCCTCTGCTGTCTTATCACACCTAAAATGGTCTAGACACCTATGCTTAAGCAGCTGAATTTCACCTACTCATTGTGGTTACAGAGAGAGACAAACAAATTGAAACAATAAGAATTTTGTATTTTAATAGCCAATGCAAAACCAGTTTAACCTACTAACCTGATTTCTGTCACAGATACAGTATCAATTCAAAGAAGAGATAGAAGGCAAGAAGAGGAAATAGTCTGTGGAGAGCTGAGGAGTAGTGAAATGAAAACAGTGTGCAGGCTGACATGTCAAACAAATCAAAGACATTTATTTTCATTACAATCGGCAGTTTTCATGGCTCTTGCACTCACTCTGATGTATGAGTAACTGGAAAAGCAATCACCACGCTCAGCAAGGTATAACTAATGCAGAGCTTCACTGAAACCACACACTGAATGTACAAACTACTTATTTTCTCAGTTCTGTTCTTTCATGAAAGAGCCTGCTGCAATTTTTTGTGTGCTACTCTGGGTAACTTCTGTAGACTCGCTAAAAAAATTACTTGTTTTCTCCGTGTTATGATGTACCCCAGGTCAAAGCTCCAAGTTCAAAGCCATGGAGATTTGCGTATTTGTATGTGTGTGCACTCAGAACTGAAATCTCAGCTTTGCACTTCAAGAAGATTCTGATGCTGAAATCTGAATATTGTGGCCAGAGCTTTCATAATATATTAACTTTGATACATTCTATCTTATTTCTTGGTCTCATCTCTGGTTATAAATATATACATACTCAAATTTAGTAACACCAGAATTTGTTACCATTTTGTACAGTGCTGCTTTGTATTTTCGTGTTTTCTCCACCTGCTACTAGTTGGGTTTGGTCTAATCCTACTGCACCACTGGCAGCATCAGGACTGATCTCTTCAGATCAGCTTTTGAGCGCTTTACGTTTTTTCTGTCTTTATCACAGGAGTGACTGAATGTGGGAGAAAGCTCTTAAACTGTACTTTCATGGCTCAATATAGTCTTGAGCACAGGATTAAGCTCTGCTTAAGAGTCCTTTCCAGAGACAGGTTCATTCAGTCTTGTATTCAAAGCACACTGAACTCCATAAGAGTTTTCCCATTTGAAAAGCTGTTTGGAGTATTTGGCTTTCTCCATGAGAAAAAGAAAGGTTCTGCTGGAGTCACTAAATTACTCTTTCCAACTTCTGGGATAAAATTGATCTCCTGAATATGTAGGTCAGCCATAGCAATTTGCCTGGCATAGCAAAAGAAAATACTAATTTGTTTCTTGCATATTTTTAACACAAAGATACCTGTGCCAAAAGAATCTAAAGCAGCTTTACTACAAATCAGACCATCACTTCTAATCAAAAAGGGACTGAATCCAGCAAACAAGGTTCTGATTCTTCAACAAACAATTATCTTTGCACTCACACTCCTCTACGAGATTCAAATGTAAATTAGGAAATTAGCTGAACCCATTAAAAAATCATTTACCTACTGAGTTGTTAAATGTAGTTAAGTGGCAGTAAGTTATCTAACATACCTTTATACTTCATCCTAACTTTCTTCTCCTGCAGCATTTGAACCGAGCTCTACAAGGAATCTTTCTTGTTGAATACACCATGATTCAAATGCAAGAGATGTATTTTTTGCAATTAAATGCAGTAATTTAAGCAGAGTATTGTAATGAATATACTAGATGGAAAATGATGATAAGGATAGAAGATGTAATATGCTTCTTTTTGGTAGCTGATTCTATTCTGAAAATGAGAAAATATATTTATCTGTGTGTTGATTAGTGTGTACAGGGACTGTAAATCAGTTTTCCATTCCATTCAATTCCATTCCCATCTTGTGCTCTCTGGTCCGAGCAGCGAACGAAGCAGATTCGTTGTTTGCCATCTAAGAGAACAAGCAAGAAATGAAGAGTGACTTGTTAGTATTATTTGACTGGCAAGCTCCCAGTATTGCCCTTATCAGGCCTCCAAGTCATTCAGCAGTGTTCTACAGGAGACACCTACAGAAGATGGCTAGTGGGAAGGTCAGTGACTGGTGTCAGGGCCAAACAGGTATGGAGAAGCATGGTCTCTACGGTGCTGGACCTCCCTCCCATAAACTCCTGTGATGACAGTAAGCCCATGCTCTTATTTATTTGGGGCCAGTGATACCCTACCATGACCACAGAAATACTATGGAAGTAGTCTGTGAGTGAGAGCTCAGGAGTTTCCATGGCAGAGACTCAGAAGCTCAGGAAGCAGCAGGGATTTATATGCTGACAAGGACCTTGCTTCATAGATGTTGCAGGCTAAATTGAAACTTAGACAGAAATAGAATTGTAATAGCAGTGGGAATATGACTGTGGTGAAAGGTTGCAGAAAACATAGAATATAAAGGATAGCATTATAAGTAGTGTATTGCCTGATCTGTTTTTCTTCTGTATCCTTTTGTTAGGTCTGAGTTAATTACTATTTTCACAAAGACTCCTGGGCATAGCAAGGAGCGTAAGAATGAGGTGACAGAATGATTTGCCAGAGTGCAAGACGCTGGGAAAAAGCACCTGGAAAGAGACTGAAGGCACCTGGAGGCTGACCCATTCATGTCAATAAGAGGAGCTATTTAATCCTGTATGGGACTTGACATATCAAAGAAAGGAGGAGGGCTTCAGGGAAAGAGGGGATTGTAAAAATCATGTAAATTAAAAAAAAGAAAAAAAACAAACAAAAGAAACAAAAAAACCCATTATATCAAACCAGGGGAATTCCAATACAGTGCTTGAATGGCATTTGTTGGAATCACTTGTCTGAGATCTGGTACAAGACATTTCGATTACAAGGAGCAATATAATACCGCTGTATATAAAGCACGACCAATTGGAGACATCATTAGGCACCCCACCATTCAAGGGTGCCAAAAGCATTCTACACTTCTACCCAGACATACTTGAACAGACCCTTCCCCAACTTTGTATTACCATCTCAGTGAAGTCATCTGCGCAGCTTGCCCGTATTTGTTCAGCAGTCAGAGGACTATTCAGCACAAAGCTTGTCTTCAGTCCTCTTTCATTCCTCACACTAGTTATTGCATCTCTCAAAGCAAAGAACACGGAGCATCCCAAGAAAAGTCCTGCCTCACCTATGCCCTTGAGAAGAAATAAAAAGAAGCCAAATAGGTGTAGGTTTAGAGCAAATGAAAGGAGTACATGCAATATCAGTATCAACTAAAAAGCTTAAAAGTCAGTGACTCAAAAAGTGTTTCATCCTTCAGTCAGGAAATTCATTTTAGATTTAGTGGAAGCAAGCTTAGATTACACCAAGTCTTCTGATGGTAGCTGCTTCCTGGGAGCCAAAAACGTTGATTCAAACACTGGCTATTGATTTAAGGATCTTTTTTGCTCATCGCTAAACTGAAATTGAGAATTACTAACAGCTAAAATTAAAACAATCCAAATCCAAGTACAGAAACAAGTAAGAAACAAAGCCTGAACTCAGGATAATTCCCTGTGTGCAAACACCACTGACCTCAGTGGGCTTGACATCCTCTCACTGGTTCTGACATAAGATTCACATTTGTTCCTTATGTCAAAGATAGGTCAAATCCACCCTTATACCACAGTCCTCTCAGTGCTGTGGTATTGGACATGTTAATGTGGACTGGAGTGGGATATTGCAACTGTATCTTACTTATCTCCTTGCTGAAGTACAAGAATGAAACCTCTTCCCCAAGCACGGTACATGAAGAAAGAATCATACCTTCTTGCAATGAATTTCAAAGGTAATCATAAGAGATAAGTTCATAAAGGATAAAAGGATAAAAGCTCTGTTTGAAGAACCATGGAAGATATGCGGCAATATTCCACATCTTTTCCTATTAGTTTCCCTAATGTTGTAAGTAAAACGATTTTATGGACATCTGTTTGAAATGCTAAAGAAAAGGAAGTGAAAACTTATGTATGTTTTGTGTCAGAGTAATTTCTCTGTTGGTCCTGGAATCTAAGAATTCGGCCCTGTAATGCTTTGCTTACCTTGGATGCATAGATGGCATAAGGATTTTGGGAAGATGACAGCAGGGAAACACTAAACTGTTCTGGAATATCACAAACAGCAGGGATCTTATACTGATCGGGACCCCGAGTACAGAGGACTCCTTCTGGAGAATACTTTAACTCTTCCATTGTGTACAGTCCAATGCCTTGAACAAAGGCACCTTCAATCTTTAAATAAGAAAAGACATAGCCTTTACATTCTCATATTTGGTAAAATGGGTAAAATTTTGTCAAGAAGTGATTTATATCACTAGCTGTTAAAAGATCATTTTCATTCCTGCTGGCCTTCAACATTCTGGGCTACTTTGATGGAAAAGGCTTTCACGCCTCTTTCATACCAGGCAGAGAAAAATGCTTTCATGATGAAGTGATAGCAGCGAAACACCTTTATTAATTGCAGGCTATCAATGGGGAAGGCAGATCAAATGACAGGAGAATTTGGAGACTGTAGGTCACAAACAGGATTTAAGTTCAGCAGATAGTGAGCATATATACATACAGGAAGTACTACAGGTTGACACCATGGGTAAAATACAAGCTTCACTGACATAAAAAAAGCTCTGACACTGACTCAAATGTGGCAAGTCTATAAGTAAAGGACTTTCTAATATGATCTATGACTTTTAACATTAGTAAGAAATGAACGTTTTCTGAATTAATGAAGTAATCTTAATTTCAGATAAGGCTATTGATGTAAGAAATAAGACAGCAGGAACTTCTTGGCACATACCTGTCCTATATCCACAGCTGGATTTATGCTGCATCCAACGTCCATAACAATGTCTGTTCTGAGGTTCTGTCAATAAAATTCAAATGCATATTACTGAGAGAGATGTATAGAGTGGAAGCATTAGAACATGATACGGGTTAGAGCTAGTATTCATTGGAATAATAGACACTAAAAGAGAGACCCCTCCATATACACAATTTCAAAGAAATTTCCAATACCCAACAAGTAGAATAGGCTTGTCTCAGCTTCATCAGAAGTTCAGACAGAGACAGCCCTGACAGATGTTTCCCATTGCGCAATGAAATCCCCATATAAATAAGTACAGATAGAGGGCATATGATCAGTTGTCTATAACATTTAGCTGTCTAGATGGTCAAAAACCTGGGAATAGAATATTTAGCTCTCCTGTTAATTTGTTTGCTGGCAAGCAGTGAGAGAACAACTAAAGAACATGTCAGATGTCTGCCATAACTTGAAAGGTGAACCCATGTGACATTAGTACAGATGGGCCAAAAACTTCTTAACACTGCACAGCTTTTATTTTGCTCCACCTGTAATTTGCATCTACGCTTTAAATATATTGCCATGTGAAGACAGGTTACTTACTAATAAAGAACCTGAATGGCTGCTGAAGCATCTAGTGATACAAACAAACCTCATTCACATTATTTACAAAACTTCCATGATACTCAGTCATTACCTTGTGATCTCCTGTTAGGCAGTTAATTTCAACCTCTGAACAAGCAGCTCCAAAAAGAAAATACGTGAATGGCCGTCCTTCCCCTTTCTCCCAATCCATGCTGTCATTGTAACCTCTGACAGAAGAAGATTAATGTTTGCATCATAACAAAGCAGATGAGCACATTGAAGTTTGAAATCACTTTTAGTCTTGAATAAAAGATCAGAACATCAGCTGTTAAGTTCCATGAAAACCTACAGAGCACTAGTAGTGTTAAGTTTGATGGGTCTGGTATTTATATAAAATTTAGCAGACAAGCAAGCTATTTCAGTTCAGGAGAGTCAATAACCACCATAATCCCAGAAATACATTAATAAAGACATGGTAATCAAGTACAATACAAATTTGAAGGAATTCAAAAAAGGTAGGAAAACTGGTCAGGGCCTACGACGGAGTAATTTACAAGAGAGAAATTGAAGAGTTAAAATTGCAGAAACTGCCTACAGAATGAGAGAGAGGGTTAAAATAGGAATATTGAAATAAGGGTGTAATTACTTAGAAGAGTGTGGTACAAACTGAGGAGACTATAGTAGTCAGGACTGATGGGTAAATTCAGCAGACACAAGAGGACAGAGAAAAGTGGTATCTCCCAACTATGGGAGCTGTATGACGAAGGCATATCTTCTGACCATATATGACTGAAATGTCTTTGTTGAGCATATTTAAAATTATACTCCATAAAACAATTACAGTATAATTCAGAGCACTGAACCATGCATGAAAAAGGGATACACAAAATCCACTTATTCAACTTCTCACATCCCATCTGGCCCAGCTGTCTTTGAGATTCTTGGATGTGAAGAATATGACTGGATTAGAGCTAGATCAATACAGGATTTGAGGCTCAGAGAACTGCAGATGGTTTTTGACACCACTTAATGTCAATGGCAAACTATGACTGCTGTTCATTGCTTTGGAGATACTTTTCTTTTCTGGTTCTTATAAAGACTGTGAAAGAATTCAAAGAGAAGGGGCCACTAGACTTGCACTGAGAGAGAGCAGTGGGAACTGTGTTTAGGATTACTGTGTTCTACCATAGCATGTTGTTTTGAATAAATCAAAATTTAAGAGTATACATGGTGGGAATTTTCGGAGGCTCCAGAAGCAGAGGTCAAAACAACAGCCCCAAAATTAGGGTCAGTGAGCAATCTCCATTCTCATGTGGGCAGTAAGTCCCCACCTAGCTTTCAATCAGTGCTGAATCATAACATTCAACTCCTGAGAGAGTTTTGTTGCGTTTTTTGCTTGGTTAGTTGGTGGTGGTGGTTTTAGCTTTTTGGTGTTTTTTTTTTTTTTTTTAATTTACCATGAGTTGCTCTTAAATCAGTCCTGGTCTAACCTAGGTATTTTTTAGGAACAAAAATGTATTACCTAAAGTAGCCAGTAGCTGAAAGACTCACACTCTGTTCAAAAGCTTCTTTAATCTGTAACATACAGCAATGTTTGTAGTAAACAACGTAAGGAATCAGGAAGGAACACGGCATGCATATATATACTTAATTTACATTTATTTACTTATTTACATATAATTACTTATAAAACGAACTAACAAATTGTAAAGAAAGAAAGACCATCTGAGTTAAGCATATTTAGCTGCACATAGGGTCTAATACTGTACAACTAAACTCCCTTTAGATGGACAATCTGAATTCTTTTGACCATAAAATAAAGAATAAACTAGTTGATACCCTGGAGGGAAGGAATGCCATCCAGATGGACCATGACACGCTTGTGAGGTGGGCTGATGCCAACCTGATGAAGTTTAACCATGCCAAGTGCAAGGTCCTACACCCGGATCGGAGCAATCCCAGGCACAGCTACAGGTTGGGCAGAGAAGAGATTCAGAGCAGCCCTGCGGAGAAGGACTTGGGGTGTTGGTCGATGAGAAAATGAACATGAGCTGGCTTCAGTGTGCGCTTGTAGCCCACAAAGCCAACAGTATCCTGGGCTGCATCAAAAGGAGCGTGACCAGCACGTCAAGGGAGGTGATCCTGCCCCTCTACTCGCTCTCGTGAGACCTCACTTGGAGTACTGTGTGCAGTTCTGGTGTCCTCAACATGAAAAGCACATGGAACTGCTGGAACAAGTCCAAAGGAGGGCCACGAGGATGATCAGGGGACTGGAGCACCTCTCGTATGAAGATAGGCTGAGAAAATTGGGGCTGTTCAGCCTGGAGAAGAGAAGGCTGCATGGAGACCTCATAGCAGCCTTCCAATATCGGAAAGGGGCCTATAGGGATGCTGGGGAGGGACTCTTCCTCAGGGACTGTAGTGAGAGGACAAGGGGTAACGGGTTCAAGCTTAAACAGGGGAAGTTTAGATTGGATATGAGGAAGAAATTTTTTACTGTAAGGGTGGTGGGGCCCTGGAATGGGCTGCCCAGGGAAGTTGTGAATGCTCCATCCCTGGCAGCGTTCAAGGCGGGGCTGGACATAGCCTTGGGTGGCATGGTTTAGTGGGAGGTGTCCCTGCCCATGGCAGGGGTGTTGGAACTAGATGATCTTAAGGTCCTTTCCAACCCAAACTATTCTATGATTCTATGATTCTAACAGTGACATTCTTGCAGAATCTTTATTACTGGCAGTGCCATAGTCAGAAAGGGCTCTGCTCAATTTTTCTATTCAAATTCAATAGTAATGGTTCTCTCTTTGTCAGTTGAACAGATCTGGTTGGTAAATCATTGACGTAAGAGATCTGCATGACTTATTTGCACAAAAGTGACAGCTAGAAAGAGAAATGCTCTTTGCAGTGTTCTGCCACAGGTAAAAATGACAGTACGAGCTCCCAAATCTACTCCCTTTAAGTCATTCTCATGTTAGATTTACTCAGTTCACAAGTCAAAAAGGTGTTCGGGGTTTTAAAATTATCTTTAATTAATTGTATTTTACTGGCTTTGAAAGATAAAAAATTACCTCTCTGAATATATTAACACTCTTTCTTAGGTAAGCTATTTCTGCTAGTATTTTGAGTGTGTCTGATTAATTTGATATCCATTAGAGGTGATTATCTTTGCATATGTAGCTGTCAGCTGTCAAGCTAGTGCATGGATTCCAACATTATTTGCTATTGCTAGGAATTACTACTGCCAAGAGCTTACATCTTCACAGTCATTATAGTATTTAATCACTTGAGAAGAAACACCCTGATGTACTGAATCTGTAAATGCCCTTTTCATTCAACCACAGACAACTAGCAATACTGCATAAAAAATGTAACAAACAGGTTTTCTTTTAACATCTCAATACACAGTACTAGATTCTCAGCCATATCTACACAAAAATAGCTGTTATTATAAGAGAAAGCTTTTAGTTAAGAAAATTCAGTTTCTAGCCCTAAAATTTTATTCAAGTGGACCCCAGACAGGGGCCATTTCTATAAATAGCTTTAGCACTATTTCTATACTATTCTACTGCTAATGTAATTAATATTATAACTAATCACATATTAATTAGAGTAATGGAAGCAAGCATTCCTGCTACCTTTTACGTAATTCTGTAATATACTGCATATGGGAGAGAGATGGAGGTAGGAAGTTGAGAAGGCTTCTCTTTATTAATTTGGTAAAAACAAAGAAGAGCCATGTAAGAAAACTGACACTGTACACATATAGCCTCCTATCAATCTTCTGGCAACAGCTTGTTGGAGGGTAAGCTGGGGTGCACTGTGTTATTGCACAAGCTGATATTTTTGTATATTAAAAACTTCTGTGCCTCCAAATGTGTCTTCACAGATAGCCTCCCCTCCTTTCCAGCTAGATAGAATCTGGGAACTTTTTCCCACATATCTAAACCAAGAACACACACTCCATCTTTCTGTGAAATAACCTGTTTCTACAGTTTTTAACTTTAGGATTATTAGGCTGAGCAGATTGATAGATTACAATACATACATCAGAGTTTCTGCAAGCACACAAACAAATTAAGTAGGATTCACATCTTACCCATTCATTCCAGGTCCCTTTTGGGTTCTTGTTGATGATAGGCTGCAGGCGGCTCAGAAGAGTTTGGCAAGCATCCTGGAGAGAAGTCAGGAGAATATAATCCAAAATTAACACAGTTTGGTATTATTCAAGATATGTTCTAGTTAGTACAGTCTTTATACTGATTATCTTGGTTTGAAAAAGTATGATAGGACGTGCCATTTTAACTGCATACTCACAGACTCACAGAACAGTTAGGGCTAGAAAGGACCTTAAGATCATCTAGTTCCAATCTCCCTGCCATACACACAAACCTCATAAAGGGTTAAGTTACAAAGGCTGGAATCTGCATGACTCAGTAGATTTAGAACAGGAACAGGGTACAAGATTTGCATAGGACTAGTTAGTTTGTTATGCAAAACAAGGATTTTGTAAAACATAAGCCTTCTGGGGAAAGCTCAGATCATATTCTGAAAACACGTAAGTACCATTACTGAGAAACTGTTCACAAGTCCTGTTTCGTCTTGCCAATCTCCAGTGGTATTAGTGGTAATCTCAAAACAGATTTTTATGATCCCTAATGCCTGAAGTTTGGCAGGCATTAAATACCCCAAGGGACAAGGTGCTTTGTTAAACTAATACTACACTTTACCTTCACAGCCATGCCATTGACATCTGTCCCGGCAGATCCTGCTGAGGCACATGCATTGGGAACAGTTGTTGTGCTCGTTTCACAGAAGTGAATACGTGACATGGGGATGTTCAATTCCCGACTAGCAACCTGTTTCAGGAAGAACAACATATTCTTCTCTGTTTTAGAAACATTCTAAACACTCCAACAGTTCCCTTATCCTTGCTGGTCAACAATATCAGGAAATAATACCAGGACCAGCAAGTCGTCTTCCAGCCTCCAGCTGAAATCAGTTTGTCAGTACAAAGAAACATAAAAAAAGGGCAACGATTTTAGCTGTACTCCAAATCTGCATTGAGGCTCTGGAATCCAGCATTTGGTTCCTGACTTTGCTACTTATATCCTGTATGACTTAGGGCAAATTATGCAGGTCCAAATCCCAAGCTTTAATAAAGCTGATAAATATCTTTACAGATTCAACAAATACGACCATAATAGTATAATCTGAACTGTATACTAAGCTGAATACTGTCTTCTTTTTACTGTGGGTTTTATGGGATCAGCCCCTGAAAATCTAATTTTTAATAAGCCTGTACTTATACCATTGGAAAGATAAAAAGCAAACAATCTGTGTTTTCTTTCTGCTGTTTCTGTCACTCTTAATGAAGGTATTTTTGCTTTCTAACTCTCTTAATGCAAAGAAGCCGTGGCTATGCCTGACAGAGAAACTGTCCTACTGGTACACTAACTAATCAAGAAGAAAACCTTCACACTGTTTACCTGCATGACAGAAAAAGCACAAGGTAGCATTTGTTTGGATTACTTGTTACCTGAATCATTTTTGTATGAATACCCTGCCCCATTTCAATTCCACCATGTGTCAGAAGCACAGACCCATCAGTATAAATATGAACCAGAGCAGCAGCCTAAAAAATAAAAACAAGATTAGACTAATGAGAAATGTGTTGTATATGGTGAGGAATTGATGAATCAAAAAAGACAGACACAGTTTTGAAATGCATTTCAATTTCTCTGTTTCATGCTTTTGAATAGAAGACAAAATTTGGAATGCTAGCTCCTACTCTTCCTCTACAGTGAAGTTGAAAAGATACAAATCCTTGGAGGTCTAGTTTTTCTGTTGCTAAATCCTGAAATAAATCTATGCAACAGTATCTCAATGGTTCCAAAACTAGCTGGAGGACCTCACTCACTAGTGGTTGTACATGCAAATTGCTGCAAGCTCCACTTTCTCTCTCACTGATGTTTGAGAGCCTCTGGACACAGGTTTTCCAATAGCACAGGTTGGTCAGACTGTAACATTAGTCACAGCAGTAAGCTTCTGAATGAGATTTTTCCTTCTGGACTCAGTTGAAGTAGCACTGTAGAGTCGAAAGACCCTGTGACTTCAGTCTTGAACAGAAACAGCCAGATTGATATGACACAAGCCAGTCAATTAATTTTCAATTTATAAAATGCCACACCTTCTCTGGGCACCCTGTGCGCCAGTGTCCCAGCACTCTCACAGGTGGGACCAAGCCATTAGGACTTAGCTGAAATAACTTTACTTTTTAGCAGGAGTACGATCTAGCACCTATACGTGAATGCTCGCTCAACAGGGGACCCCTCTGATCATGGGAACCTACTCTTCTGGTGAGACATGATAAACAATGCATTACAATTTGGGCCTGTAGACCGCTTGCGTCTGCTTCTGGAAATTGCTTCTAAGCAGGGACATTCCTCATGGTAAGATATGATAATAATTTGAACAAAGAACTTAGCACGTAGCTCACAGGTATTAGCAGTTGAAAGCGAAAAGGTAACCAACAGACTGTCATTGTAGCCCTAACCAAGTATGCAGTAGGGCAATAGGAGTACAGTCATATAACTTACCCAACTGTATCTGTGGATGCTTCAGATAAAATTATATCAAGATGAAAATGCAAAGCATAAAACCCCCTGGAATTTAATGTGCTTTGGAGATGTGCATGGAGGTTTGAACCCCCACGTGCTCCTGCTGCCAATTCCAGAAGCAGTGGAATACACGAACATTAAAAAAAAAAATAAAATACGAAGACCAAAAATATTACTGTACTCCACCCTTAAGCTTAATCTTTGATTACATCAAAACATTAAGTCTTAAAGAACAGCATCCCATAGTACCCCCATGGTCAGAAAGAATAAGCTCAGTGCTTATTCAATGAACACTTTGCCATCATTCCACAAAGACTTTTCATAAAGGTGTCCAACTCATCTATACCAATGCCGCATCACAAGAGATGGGACTGGGAAGGGTCCAAGCTGCTGGCATCCCGAAAACCAAGCAACTTTGCTCGCATCTTGAAGAGAGCTAGAAGCTAGTGTAGCCTTCAGGAAAAAACCTTTAGGAGGAGGACAGATTTACAGACTTGAAAGATAAGACATTTTGTATCCTAAGGTACAGTAACTGTAACCTTCTATGGATAAAAAACTTAGCTTAATTATTCTTCAAAGAAACTAACCTGAGAAAGATAAGGTGTGCCTAGTCCAAACGGAAACTTCATTGGTACAATGGCAATCCCTTTTTTCTTCCAGTAATTTTGTTTGTTAAATTCATCGGCAGCTGTTTTCCTACTGTAGTATGCAGATTTCTCCATACATTCATTCCAACACCGTATTAAATTTTGTGGATCAAGCTTTTGTTTGAAGTGTGTCTGCTCCTTCTCCTTATACATATTTATTTCCCTAACCTGAAATAACAAAATTGACACCTATCACACAATCCAGTTAAAGGCAGACTGACTGTTTGTGGGGAACTATTAGACAACAAGAAGATTACCATATGGTTTTTGAACATTACCAGTTCGGTTCAGTTTGTAAGAACATGCTGTTCATTCAACAACCAGACATTGATCAAAAAATTGTAATTTTAGCATAAATTTTGTCTGACTTAGGGAAGATTTGTTCAAACAGTTGAGCTAGTCTAAAGGGTTTTAACTTTCCAACTGTGTAGACTTCATTTCAGGAGAGAAGATGCCTTCATTTTCTCACCTTTTCTGGTGATAAACCAGTTTTATCTGCGACTTCTGCTATCCAAGTTTCTGTCACCAGTGCTGACTGGGGAAAGCCAAACCCTCGAAACGCTGTATTTGATGGCAAGTTTGTTTTGCAGGCATAAGCCCAGCATCTCAAGTGGGGAATCTTGTATGCATTGTCCATTTTTAATAAGGATACTGCTGCTACCTGTGGTAGGGAACAAATGGGTCTAGTGATTAAATGCCAGAACAGTGTTTCCTTCAAATTTACATTTAAATCTTCTTTATCTCGTATAAAGACCTTAAATTGAAACAATTAGCTTTAAAATCGGGTTTCTGTCAATAACTCATAGCAAAAATATTCTTATGCACACGTATAAATCTTATTATTATATTTCTCATGTAGCATATTAGTTTTCAGTTCTTTTTTGATATTCATAGAAGACAGCTGATGTACTAGAAGTTCAGTGCTGGTCACTAGTTAAGGATGCAGCCCATACTTCATTTTGTGATTGATTTTGCTCCTACTTTGATATCAAAAACCACACAGAGCTAAAAATAGGCAGATTAGACTTAAAGCAATAGGAGCTATGAAAGTAACTGATGAAAACATTCTGAATTATTATATCCTATGGAAATTCACAGTTAAGGTTTAGTTCCATCAGAAAGCATATGTACTGCAGTGTACAGTGTCTTCTGGTTCTTCCATTTTTCTTTTAGAGATTTCACATTGCACAAAATCACAAGAAAGGGAAAATCCTATATTAGAGACCCCAAATTAGGTTCTAGGAGTAGGTATAAAATAAATAAGTTTTTTAAAGTTTTGACGTCACATGAAGAGGCCACATTATCTCTTCAACGTTCAGCAGATTTCTCAGAATGTTAAATTTAAGCCTGTATTCCTACTGTTCCCACTGAGCTTTAAACAATAAACTTTAAAACATTTCTGCATAGAAACAACTGAAGATAGCTTTCCTGTAATAACTGTGCATATGAGTAACGTTACATAACGCTACCTTTCCACTTGGGAAGTGCAAGTCAAAAAGTTATTTCTGGAATACAAAAAAAAAAGTTTGTTGTTTTTTTTTTTAATTATGACCACAACTTTCATGTACTTCAGAGAAAGTACATGTATGAAGCTAAATAGTCATAAGAAGGCTATTAATAAACCAGAGTGAATACAATGTACTGCTATAATACAGTTCTCAGCTGTTGCAAAGTTTCTTCCCAGAAATGTCTGTTCTAATCTTGATGCAATCATAGAGTTAAAACATATTATTAATTCTTGAGTGAACAATAACTAAGTTAAGCACAGATTACTGGTATTCAACCCTCATGCTGAAGACCAGTCTTTATTACAATGAGCACCTAGTACCTTGGTTCTCCTGGGCAAGGCTCCCATAAAGTAAGGTCCTCTCTAAAGAAAGAACAAATCCCAAATACTGTCTTGGGAACACACAGATAAGTTACACTGACCACAGAAAACATGGACTTCAAGTTTTGTAAAGCTTGTAATTTTATTTCTAGTAAACTTATTTCTCCTTTTAAAAGAATTGGATTATTAATGCTATAGTAATAGACACACACAGCTATCAATGTAATTAATTAAGCAGTGATGTTAGAGAATTGGGCTGTTATCATATGCGCTATTCCAGCTGCAGCTGAGCTGGGTGGAAAGGTTACTCAGTTATTTATCACTGCCTCCCAGTTCTAGGTCCACCAGCTTCACTATAACATTGCAGAACTTCATCTTAAGATGGTTCTGATATGTGATTCACATTATGTACATGCTTTTAATAATGATTTTTTTCCAACCCAGATTATTTTTCAGAACCTGGTTAATCAGCAGTAGCATGGGCAGTCACACTGACAGATTTCAGAATGCAGAAAATACCCGTACATGGAGCAATGACAAACAGATGAGGGGTAGTAACCTCAGTAGGTATTTCAGTTACAGCTAGAATAGACCATACAAACACAAATAGCTAGTGACTGATATTAAAGCAAGCAACATTTTGTGCTTTGCGGACCTACAAGTGAGGAACTAAGTTACACAGCACAACAAATGCAAACCCAGTACACAAATGCATAGAGATAATAACAGCACAACTACCACTATGAATTTTCTGAAGGCTAAGAAAGGTCTTCAAGCCTTGTAGACATAGAGGTTTATGGAGGCACAAATACAGGTACTATGTACTTTAAAAGGAATACATTGATAGTTGACATGTTAATCATGGGAAAATAAGTCTGAAAAACCATTCATGAAGTGAATGCATGGGAACATATCAAAAAGGATAATAGCGCTTCACTGCACTGAATAAGGGCAAGTTACAACACTAGGTGTAGATTTTCCAACAACCCACAGTCCCTACATCAAAAGACTATATGATTAACAATACATGTGCAAGGGAATTTGGCCTTCATAATTTTCCAGCTAATGATTCCTCCATAAGATTTGTCAGCTTATAAAATCCTTACCAGGACAGAGTCATCAGGGGTGCATCCTCCATTAATGTAATATTTGACATCCACAGCTCTGATCCTACCATCATTCATGTAGCCAACCTACAAGGAATAACAATAACCTATTTAGATTTTGCATTCATTTATTTCTGAAAATGAATGTAACCCATACAATTAGGCTTATACTGCACTATTAATTTCTAGGCAACATTCACTGAAATTATAGAAGGGTGAGAGAGAAAGAAAGTATCTTCCTAACATATTGGCTTTCCCACCTCTATAAATACAGCATATAATAAGTAACATCAATCTATCGGGAAAGGAAGAAGCAGGGAAGCCCAATAGCTTCCTGTGTATTGCCTGACATGGCTAATAAGAGTGTCACCTAGGAGCGTTCACCATAGATAAAGTCAAATCCCACTCTGACTGTATGAATACTGTCTGGCCGATGGAGTATAGCAACAGCTTTAATTTTTGAAGAAATGTTATCTTTATCTCACATCTCTCTTTAACCTGTTGCCACTACTGGCTCCTGCAATCTCAACATGAGGTACACCTTGTTTTCAAATTTAGGGAAACATCTCAGAAGATCTCCCTTACTATATCTATGTAGGTTGTGCGATTTGGTATACTACTTACATAGAACTTGTTTAGCATAACTTGTTTAGCACTAATAGCTGAATTTGCTGAAGGCTTAGGCTGCAAGCTGTGAACTGTCACCTAGATATGTTGAACTTTTCAACTAGTTAAATAAAAGGCCTCAGAGCTGGTTCAAGCTGGAAGATAAGGAAGCTACAATCACCAGAAGAAGCTGCAACCTCAGAGATAAGAAAACAGCCTGCCTAGAAACAATGAAGAACAAGAAGACCCTAGACACTAATATTACTATTGGTCTGAACTGTTGCGTGAGGGGTGAGGAACTTAGATTGTAAGCCCAGGAATTTCTTTTTTCAGAGTCCCTCTTTGGACACAGCTGGATAGGCTTATCGATTCAAGGGAAACCTGGAGCTGAACCCTCTTGTGGTGGCTGGCATGTGCAATTACCACGACAAGTAGAGATGCAAAGGAAGGCAGAAATTGTCCTAGTGAGCAGTTATGACTGAAGACAGTGCATGAGCAGGGAAGAGTTTAATTTCCTCCATAGGGTGAGTTTTCCTGTATGACACTGTTTCTGTGAAAAACTAGCTGCTCCTGCGTGTGAGCTGAACCATATGGATGATTTAAAATAAACCTCTACAGAAGTCTCAGCTAGTTTAGCTTCCTGTTCCCAGAAGGAAAGACAGAAAGAGCTAGAAGAGGAAAACGACATGAAGGGACTAGAAAATACAACAAAACAAAATCCTGCAGAGATAATGGCAAAAGCAGAGAAACGACTGCACAGCAACATGATCTTCTGGTTTCCTGGCTAGTAGTTTTGTTTTAAAATTGAACTGATTATACTCATCTTTATTAACAGGACACATTACACAGTAACACTGAAATACTTCTCCACAGAATATGAGCAGGTATTTTTTCAGTGAATTCTTACGGCACTTACTTTATATTTACCAATAAAAGGATGCCGGCCACCAGTGATTAACATATCATCCCCTCGGCTTAGAATAAGGCGGACTGCTTTGCCAGTTCTAAATCAAAAAAACAAAAAAACAAACAAATTTCAGTGAAAATGAGACGTCGTTAACAAAACAGCTATTCATCATGTATCATGTATCCAGATACACCCATGCATATAAACATGCATTTAGATTAAACTTAACTTTAATAGGCTTAAACTTATGCTTAAACCTATGTTCAGAGCTCCTATTTTTTGCATTTACAATCATGTTTGAATTTTAATTTCATCTCTTGAAAGCCAACAAGATAACTCAGTGAACACTTCTTCTCAAGAAATTGTTATTTTAGTGTTAACATTGAACTGTGTTAAGTGAGTTATCAGTAGTTAGCATTCAACTTAAAGCAAGAAATAACTGCTTCTTAGCTGCTCAGAATCATACTGAAAATGGGTGCCCTGAATAAAACCAAACCATGGATAATAATAAAAAGGCTACAAATGCAAATACCATTTAAAAGTTACTTTTGAAAAAATGGACATAAGATGTAAAATAAAGTCCTAACAATAAAAAAAAGTAATTGTTTAAACTATATAAAAGATTATTTTTTGCATGGCCTGATTAATCCAAAACACATATAGGAACACAAATAATCAAGAGCAATTTGTACAACAATGTCAGTAGTAATAATAGAAATGTATTGAACTAATCACTCAGATTACAAGGTGATTTTGGCTAAACCAGGATCTAGCCTGATGTGCATTCTGCAGCAAGTCAGCTATGCTTATAGAAGAAATTATGCCCTGGCAGCTAATTGCCAGTATTGTCTGGCCAGATTTGGAGGGTGGGGAACAGAGCTTCATTAAGGTTCCTAGACTAATTCAGGTAGTATGAGCAAAAAAAATCCACCTAATAGATTGAAACTAATTTTGACTCAAAGATGCTGGGGACTGAACCAGAACTATTTGTTCTTAGAAGCAATTCCACTCATGAACTCTACCCTCTGCAGCCTGCTGTGCCAGTGAAGTTCACATCTGGATGGTTAATGTCACACCTTGAATCTACATACAAAGCCTCAGTGGCTAGAAACCAGTCCTTTTGAAATTCTCACTCATTTCAGGAATATTTCTAGCTTATGCTAACACCAATTTCTTCAATTCCCAATACTTCAGTTGAGGCTAGAGCTACCTAACATAAGTAGTCTAACAAACCAAAACAAATAAATGCACTAACAGTCTTACAAAATGTGAACAGTCAGGATTTTATGACATTTTGGCTAGCAGCTTTGGGAAAGGAGAAAGCATTTTAGCCAAAATGCAAAACTTGTTCACTCCATTTTCTCTTCATATCCCCATACACACATATTGCACTTACTTGTTTGCTGCCACTGCTGCAACTGATGCCAGTAAGCCAGATTTCAGGAGTTTCCCACCAAAAGCTCCACCAACTCGTTTAACATGGCACATGATCCTGTTGGCTGGAACACCTAAACTTGCAGCTACCATCTCCTGTAAAAATAGTTTTAAACTTTTATGCCAACTCAAACTAAGCCTAAAAGTGAGGTTATAAAACCTTTTCTTAGAAAAGGGCTCCATAGATGTTTCTTTTCCGTTCTTTTTTTTAATCATATAATTTTCTTTACCTGAGGTTAAAAAGCAAGAAAAAGATACCAAAATCTGTACCATGGAGACCCTGAAATGGCCATGGACAGAACTGAAGAATAATACCCTTGGATTTCATTACTTAAACAGTAAGAAGCTTCAGGTATAAGAAAAAGGGATTAGAATACAGTTTTTATTCTTTTTCTTACTAAGATAATAATTTTAATTCAAATAAAACCATTTTCTTTTTAACAGTCTAATGGCCCGCTAGTGTCAGGAATGTTGTTGCTTCAAATCATTTTCTCAAGCACAAAGTTCATCACACTTCTTGGCTACTGGCAATATACTACTAATAATGGAATTGATAAACGGAGCGGAAGTGGTTTTTAAACACAAATGCCAGTACTGAGTCTGAAATACTATTAGTTTCCTGCATCACAGCTACTGCTGTGCAGACTATATGCTATATAAACCTTGCAATATTTACCATAATGAAAATTATAAAGAGAGCTGGAATATCTCTCTTGTGAAGAAAGACTGAAGGAGTTGCAGTTGTTCACATTGGAGAAGGCTTCAGTAAAATCTTATTGTGGCCTTTCAATATATAAAGGGGGCTCACAAGAAACAGATAAAGACTTTTTACAAAGGCCTGTACTGACACTGAAAGAGGGGAGATTTAAACTGGACACAAGGAAGAAATTTCTTACAGTGAGGGTGGTGAGACACTGGAACAGGTTGCCCAGAGAAGTTGTGGATGCCCCATCACTGGAAGTGTTCAAAGACAGGTTGGACAGGGCTTTCAGAAATGTTAAGATCTAGTGAAAGATAACCTTATCCATGATAGGGGGGCTGGATTAGATGACCTTTAAAGGTTCATTTAAACACAAACTATTCCTTTATTATGATATGGAGCAGCAGTCTCACCTACATCTATTAGAGCTGATCAACTCCACAGCAGGCTCTGACTTCACAGGGTGCTGACTGCTCCTCACCTCAATGGAAAGCTAAGGGAGATGGAGGTGTCTCAGCACTCCACAGAGTTTTTCATGCTTACAACAGTGGGACATGAGCTACTTTGATTGAAGGGAAATAAAAGATGTTTACTTCCTCCTTATCCCCACAATGTAGTGGTCAAGTGTTTATCCTTTACCAGGATATAGTAGTACTTCAGAGCAGCTGTTGTTGTATAATCCAGACGTGCAATTTCATGTTCCTACTATTTCTAAATTGTTAAGATGGATTTGTAAACCAAACTTACGACACTCTGTTGTCACAGGGTCAACCACTTTCTCTGAGACTGCTCTGTATTACCTGAATAAATGCTGGATGCTGTGTTGACACATACACATCCATTTCTTTATCCTCTCCTTTTGGAACAGCAAGCACACTCTGAGTCTCCATGTAGAAGTGTTCCTGCCCCCCAATATGAATCTCCCCTGATCCAAAAAGAAAAACAAAAGCATTACTGAGAGAAAAAGAGAGAAGAAATGAAACAGAAAAAAATTAACAGCCCATCATCATGTAAGTTATGGTAGTCAGTGTAAAATCTGGCATTCTTATGAAGGAGAAACATCTAAAATAAAAACACAGATTAAACTCCTTGAAGGATTAAACTGATCTTCTTCTAGTGGCATCAACATAACCTGATTAAGAGCAGAATAATATTGCCTACACGTGCTGTAAACATTAAATAGAACAAGTAAATTAAACAAAGCATAGACACACTGGATCAGGTGAAGAAGGTGGCTACCAAGATCGTCAGGGAGCTGGACTACAGAATGTATGAGAAGAGGCTGAGAGAACTGGATTTATTCATCCATAAGATGAAAAGCTTTAAGGGGAGATCTAAGTCTACAACTACCTAATGGGGGGCACAGAGAAGACCAAGCCAGACTGTTCTCAGAGATGCACAGTGGAGGGATAAGAAGCAATGAACACAAGCAATTCCAAATTGATATAACAAAAAAAAAAAAAAAAAAAAAAAAAAAAAAAAAAAAAAAAGGCAAACCAAAACACCATGAAAGTGCTCAAACATTAGAAGAGGTCCCTATAGAGGTTGTGCAATCTGCAGCTTTGATGATATTCAAACCATGGCTGGACATGGACCTTAGTAACCTGATCTAACTGGACCTGCTTTAAGCAGGAGGTCGGAGTATATAACCCCCTTCCAACCTAATTATTCTCTGATTCTGTTTCAAGGACAGAGGATGCAGAAAGCTTGAATGCAGTAGCAGGACCACAAGACCACTAGGTTAAATCATACTTTCTTCTAGGTGACTTTTCTCAGGCCCTGTGGCCACACGGAAAAAAGGCAGAACTGGGTCTTGAACAGACAGACAAACCCAAATACTGGCAACAACTTCCCACCAAATATATTCTGCAGTTTACCTTCAGTTATATTTTCAACAGTTTCAAAAGCCTGATCAACATTCCCTTGTTCTAATTTTCTTTTGGGCTCAAAGAATGAGTTGTGCTTTATAGCTTCCTGCAGTGAAGAAAAAGAGAAACAGTTTTTCAAAGCATTTTAAAGATCCAATGAACAACTGTATTTCACTGCTTTACTGCCACTTTTGGTAAGTTTGTGCATTCAGTTCCAGCAATTCTTTCCTGCCGTACCTTATGTTAGTGATGATAAGCAGTTTCTGAAGGAAATGCATTTATTCAACCTGCTCTTCCCTCTCATATATCTAACACGCAGCATAAGTCCATTTCCCCTACAATTCCCACATCACATTTCTAGTATGTTCTATATCCTTAACATCTTTCCCCTCCCATTCTGCCAACACTTTGATATCTCCAGCCTAACTTTGTTGTCTTGCTAGCTGGACAACAAATAAAAATGCTATAGATGGTCAGGAGCTGATCATTCAGCAAATATACACATGATGATTGATCAGCTGACAGCTACCAAAAGAATTACAACCAATCAGCATGCTCACTGACTTTCCTCACCAGAAACATTGAAAGAGTTCTTTTTTCACACACTTATGTTTGTCATTTTGAAACTTGTGGGACCTTAATACTTCTGGGAATGTTGCCTATCTACTGCCAGTGGTCAAAATTGGCCAAAAGGTTGAAAATTTTTTTATAAAGAGACTGACAGACTGGTTAATTGTATATTCATATTCACCCTTTTCCCTTAGAAAATCACATTTAAAAAGCAAGTGAAAAGTGTGAACTGCTGCCTCCACTAATTAAGTAGATAAAATAATTAAAAAGCAACAGAAATTATTAGGACCTCAATTGTTAAGATCACTGGTTCCAGCGCTTCATATTCTATCTTCACTTTTGCAGCTGCTTGCTTAGAATGAACATCTGAATCTGCAACCACAGCACAGACGATCTGACCAACACAAATCACCTGTAAAATACACATCACTTAATAGAACAGAGGACTCAAATGATTATCATACTTGATGCTGATATTCTTCTTTTGTGTAACCACTGTTCATGTTGCCCTTTCAGAATTTTGCTTTGATGTAGGACTTCTTTTATTTTTTAGATCATCCATGAAGTAATAAATAAATTCTCAGAAATTATAGGCACCAGCATAACTGGGGAATCAAGGAAAATACAGTATTCAAAAACAGGTAACAGGAGCCTAACTTTCAATAAAACATACTATCCCAACAACACAGATGGCTTTGTGAAGTTTACCCTGTATTCTTCTGATTTATATTTTTTTCCCTAGGCAGAATATAAAACATATGAAGTAAAACTTCATTATAAAAGGCTGAAAAAAAACAGTAAAAATGAAGAAATTAAGTTTAAAAAAAGATTATAGTTATACCTTGTTTCTTGCAAATATAATCTCTGGATCATCAGAATAGTAGAACTCATTTGTAGCTGGTACATCGTGAGCTGATATTATATCGAACACACCTGGTACTTTTAGAGCCTCTGAGGTATCTATAGATCTGATTGGGATATGGGAAGAGAGAAACGCAATTCATTAGCTTCACAAAGCAATGCACAGAGGAAAAGAACAAACACAGATGTATGTTTCTTGTGCTGCCGGGATCTGCTTATAGGTTCAGACATGTCTTTTCCTTCTGTCTCTGCTATGCAAAGTGCAGGTTAAAATTTAGTAGAATTTAAAATTCTATTAACCTGCTTCATTTCTAGGAAACACGCTAGATGCAACAGGGAAATAACTGGCCCATTAGACTGCCTGAACTGCACTGATTTAATAAAAATCTCTACACAATTATGATGCTACAATTGCAACTTTCTAAGACATCACAGCCTACACAGATACAAATAACCACCTGCAAATTGAGGGTTCATGTAAAGAATTAAAATAGAAATGGCAAGACCAGTATAAATGAAGAATGAATGGGAATGTATGGGTGTAGAAGGATCAGAAATAAACAGCAGAAGGTCTGTAAGAATGGCATGTTTTAGCAGGTCACCATACTCTCACCACATCTAAAGGAATCTTCTCTGGATACCCACAACAGAAGACAAAGGAGAGTGAAAAAATCCTACTGACTCAGAGACGGGGGTAATGTTAGCTCCTTTATGCTACCAAAAAAATGCAGATCCAAACCCAGCATACTATCTCCAACCTAAGAGTAAGCTAGGAAGTATGGCACAAACTAAAGCTAGAAGCCCCAGTCCTCTCTGCCATCACAATTAGTCCTGACCAAACCACCGGATATGTTTTCATGTGTGAATGCTGGGCAGACAACTTGGATGCGTTCATTTTGGTGAATGTTGAACAAACTGCTAGAATAGGTGTAACTTTGCAGCCAAAAAACATAAATGAAAACAGTTTTCTTTCAAAATAAAAATCTTTTCCAATCTTCCTCTCTTATAGTCTCATATGAGCTTTCCTCAGATACACTTCAGATACACTTACACAATCTTAGCATGAGCTCTGGAACTAGTGACAACAGACAAGAAGAGCTCCCCATCCACAGAAGGAAGGTCATCAACGTAAACTGCTTCACCGGTGGCATGCTTAATTCCAGACTGGTGCATGATGGGCCGTCCTACAGGATCCTGGGGAGACTGATTCGGCTCTATGTCCTGTTCAGTCAAAAACACACACCCCGTTTCCCCCAAAGAGTTAAAAGAAGAATAGTCATGTTATTCTTATAGCAATCAAAGTCAGATGAGGGAACAGCTGCTCATACTACCAACTTCTGGTTCAATATTGAAAACAGATGTGGTGCAGGACCTGCCTGATGCTCCTGGGGATTTCTTCCATTTCTTTTCTTAAGGAGCCTTCCAAACCCCTTGCACACGTTTGTCTATTTGGATTTTTTCCTTAAATATTTACAACAAAGTGATACAAACAGCACTTCTTTGTCAGAAAGACAGTCTCCTCTCTTACTGATTGGTGCTATGAAGCTTTGATAAATTTCTGAACTATTCTTGCAAGATTGTGCTCTGTATTTTAGCAGTCCCTAGTGCTGTATGGTGAGCTGTTCGCAGCGATTTCTAGGATTTGTCTTCCTTGCTGAAAGATTGCAAGTGATCAATGTAATTCAGTGAGAAATTTTTTACATATTCGCTTCCCAATTTTATTACCTTGCACCTGTGGATGAATTTCATGTCTTATTGTTTTACTAAATCTTTCCTGAAAGTCATTCCAGTGTTGCCAGTTAATTGTGCCACACCAACTAATTGGTGCCAACTTCTAGAACACTTTTCCAATTTCTGGGTCAGCGTTCACACTAACTTTTTCCTGTTCTACATTTTGAACTAGTCAATTGCTTACAACTCAAAATCTTTTTTCTTCCACAGCTTCCAGTATACAAATGTTCTGGCTACACATTTCTACTTCCTGCACTGTTAGCCCAAGACCAAGCATAGATGTTGTGTACTTGACTGCAATGCTCTTCAAATGGCTGCCTCAGACAAACCATCTCAACTTTTCTACTAACAGAATCAGCAGGTATTTAGGATTCTTCCGCCCCACACTTCCAATTTAAAAAGTTTAATAACGTCCAAATGAAGAAATCCAGACAATAGATACAGACTTGCAAAAGTTGGAAATTTTAAAGTGAAAAAAGATTTTTCTGGGTTTCTAAATTGCTGTTGCTCAGTGCCAACTGACCTGAAAAACGAGTTGTTTCCATTTCTGTTGTGTAGTCACTTTTTTGCAGTTGGGGAATAAATTGCTGAAAGTCATAAAGAACTAGCTCCTTTTATCCTGGCCCCTTTCATTAGTCTGTAGTGTCTTTCTTTTGATGATAGCTCCAAAGGAAGCTGAAGATAGCAACTTGAACAAATTTAAAGTATTTAAAGCTAAAATGTTATTCTAAATAATATCTAAAAATGAGAAAAGAGAGATATTTACCTACGTTTCATTTAAATTTTCTTCAGGTTTTCAAAAACTAGAGATTTTTACTTGTGTAGGAGTTCCCACCCCGATCTAGCCACAAAGGCGAGATGAGAAAATCCAAAAGGTGTTCTTTGCTGCCCTCTGCTGCTGACTTCTCCTTGAGTATGTTAATTTGATCAGAGAGCCATCACAAACTCCATCTTGATTCCTAAGACTACAGTAAGCCCTAAGAGCCCTCTGATATCTGAAGAAAAGTGTATCTTGAGACAAGTATACTACAGTGATAACTACAGACTTAGGCTTTGCAATCTTATTTTCTTCTATTTTTTTCCCAACTGGCTTGCACACTGCAATACACCACATTTAAACAGTCCGACAATGGAGTTTGTGCAGGACATTAACCTTTTGAGAATTGTTTAGAAGAAGTGAGTGTAGCAATATGAGTCTATTTTTACATACAAGATTTTTCTAATTGAGATACACTTAAAATCAACCACTAAGAACCTGTTGCCTTCGTTCTTTTGGAAAATTTGTACCTGAGCTTCACAGCAAGGGTCATTCTTGAACCATGCTTTTTAGCAAGTCTTACAAAGCACTGAACAACCTTAGAATAATCACTTGCCTGGAATATTTGGACACTCTGGGGCATTTTGGTTTTGAAATCTTCTAGGACACTCCTATATTCCATAGGTATGCCAGGATAGTGGCAAGGATCCTGAAAAGGAAGTAAACTATTATTAGAACTCACATTTTGAACACTCCAATTAAAAAAGCTAACAAACAAAATCACTAAATACAAACTCTTTATACAGGAAATTCCTTCAAAACCCTCACAAGCTAGAAAGACTCTAAAAAAACAACATTTTAAAACAATGTAGAATTTTGAGATTTCACTAATAAATATTTAAAAATCTACTGGATTCAGCAAATACGCTTGTTGAAAGTAAGCAACATAATGCAGGGATAGTCAGAAGAGCTCTATTCTGGGGTCTGATCAAAACTGGCACTGAACCACTCCTGGTAATAGTAAGTCACCTAGGAAACTGCTTAAGGTAACTCAGAGGAAAAAGGCAAAAGTGATATTTTTTCTCACAGGAACAGATTTAAGACAAAAATAAGTAAATTAGACCTAGAATGTATCAGGAAGTGAAATTTTAGAGCCCTCCTCTTTCAGGCAACAACTCATCCAAGAAGGAGGGTTGGTTTAACACCTGCAGCTGCTTTCCAAAGCTTTTATTTCTATTCTGTTTATTTATGATTTGAAGTACAGCCAGATGGAGTAAGACCTTATGTATGTTTTCTTTGGGCCTGCAGCTCAATACTGATGTATTGCTGCATTAACGTTGCTCAATTTTCTTAAAGCCTAATGTCCAAGGTAAAGATATCCGAGCACCTGAAAGTTAAATGAGCATCTCTCTGGAGTTAAGCACTTACATCTTCTGTAGATCTGAAGCTCAAACACAATATTTAGCATGTTGTACAAACTGCAAGCACCAACAGATAATAAAAACCCCTTTCATTTGCTTCTACAAAAGCAGACATCAAGAACTACTTTACCGTTGTGTTTAATGACTGCAACACTTCCAGGAAAAATCTGTAGAAGAAACTGACTATCAAAGTTTTCTTATAGTCTACTTTTTCACCACTGGCTGAGCCTGGAATAGCAATTTCTTTAAGAATTAGTCTGCAAGCTTCATCCAACATTTGTTCATTCCAGTGTCTGTCAGGAAGAATAACAGATACAATCAGACCAGGACTCAAAAAAGCCCTACAAATTGCAGTAATACATTTGCACCATGGACCATAGGCATAATCCTGCTCACAATGAAGCCAAAATACTGATTTTAATAATGGTCTGCAATTTTGAAAAGTGTTGGTCAATGTTCCTCACTGAAGCGAGGTCCCTTAGGTCTACGTAATTGACTGCCATGCCAATGTTTTTATAATAAATAAATAAAACCTCTTACAGCTTTAAAGCTGATTTAACAGTCCTACTATTCTGCAGACACTGTCCTATATTTGAAGACAAGTGGATAACGATATTGACACAAACTGTAGATGTCTTCAAAAGATCTGATTAGTGATGTATAGTTGCAACATTTTCTGAACGGCTGTCTCCTTGAAGTATCTCAACACAGTTAATTTTCCACACAACCTTGGATATCAAAACATAAATCTGTTAGAATAAATTTAATCATGTAGAACAGCAAAAAAATAGTGGGTACTTCAAGTCCTGAAATAGATGCACATTAAATGGTAGAACAGTCCAGCAGGGCTCCATTTAGATAAATGGTTTTATACTTGAATTATTTGCAATGTTTTTCCTCCAAAATTTGGAAAGATGGTGCAAACTGGGAGGGAATGCCAGGGATTAAGCCCAGAGATTATTATGATCTTGTGGGCGTAGAGATATTAAAAAGGCTAAGGTTTGACCTGTGCTCCTAAGTTTATGGGCACATGTGAAGTTCTCAAACACTGTATCTATTGGAGCCAAATTGAAGGACTAAGGAACACTGATACCAGGGGATTATCAAATTTATGGGAATCAGCATCATTTACCACTGCTTGGGTTCAAGTGCACAACTGACTGTGTACATCTCATTCATCTATCTTACAGCTCATGTCTCTCATCTCTCTGAATACTTCACAGTGGAGTTGCACCCATGTGCAGACTCCAAAGTGTAACCATTCTGAAAAGTCATTGTTAAGGCTTCAACAGATCATTCACTTGAACATATCAGCCAGCCAAGAGAAACCTTTCATGCTCTAAAGAAGTACATCCAAGCTCTCAAAGTCTCTTCATTCAGAGATACAGAGAAGGCAGAGAAATTGTACCTTCCGGTAAGTGCCGAACAGGTTTGTTTCGCACAGACTGTGGTCGAGGCAGCACCGCCATAGAAAATGCTTAAATCCTTTATTATGTCTGTACCTTCTTCGAAAAGCACTCTCATCCCAGCATTGGCTATTGGAAGAGCATTTTCCCGTCTTGGAGCTTGTCGAAATGCAAAGACATACTCCCCCTAGGGAAGATCAGACAGAAATGCAGACATGTATACATCTGAAAGTAAAATTTGTTATTGCACTAAGTGAAGCAAGAGAATAAATAATGAAGAGCACAAACTGAACTTCCTGAGCATTCAAGACCATACACTTCCTTTTCTTCACCTTTCAGTAGCTTTACCATCTTTGATAAAATCTTTGATTTTTTAGCAGCCCATACCAATCCTCCATCATCTATACAGTTAACATGACTTAAGACTTTTTCATAGTGGATAGCTGGAAGACAGGGATCTTGTGGAGTGAAGCTGCATTTGTAACATGACCAAAAGCTTAGAGGCTTCCAAAAATTGCCAAACTTCAGTACTTAGATAACATGACCCATAATTCTAAGATCCTGTTACTCAGTTCAGCAACATTCATGGAAGTACCATACACATGTCCAGTATTACCTTATTTTAAGAAAAATCCTCAACAGATGACAATGCTATACCTGCTTGATGCCCTCATCATTTTAGGGTAAACTTCTGTCTGAATATCACTCTTTATGTATCACCAGCTACCCGCTAAGTTATGTAGTTTGGCTGAAACTGGGAAATAGAATCATAGAATCATAGAATAGTTAAATAGTATGGCACTGACAGGGTCAAATGAAGGGAATTCAGAAAGTTAGCAGTGATAGTGTTACTTCGAACACATGGATTATGCCCCACTTGCCCTTTATTTAACAGCTTTTAACTCTGTATAAAGCAAACCTAAACAAACTAGTACCTTACCTTCTTAGAATGGGGAATATGGACCGAGACTAAGATCTCTTCTGGTGTAATGGTATTGCTACCATCTCCTGCAAAAATATCACTCAAAGGAATCTGTCGCTTTTTTCCTTAAAAAAAAAAAAAAAAAAAAAAAAAATTCCAAATCCAGAAACCTCTGTATAATTGTGCAATCAACATTTATCAATCAAATTTTAATTGGCAAGAATTACCTGCAGCCTTCCTGAATGGACAATAACTGTAGTTTTCCTAATAATTAGTGGCATGCTCTATAAATACAAATGAGTGCTTCATCTTCCACAGTTTCATCACACCAGTCCTAAGAAAGTGCCCAGATATCAATCCTCATTCTATAATCCTCCCTTCTGATACAGCCAGTCATCCCATCCCCACTTCTGTTAATCTGTTCCAAATCTCCTCAGCTGCTGTCATTGTTACCTTTCTTTCTAAAACATAAATAGTTAGGAAGGAAACTGAATGGGAGAGAACTGTTGCAATAGTTGAAAAACAAAAATCATTTTTGTATTTGTGTTTTTTTTTGTGCGTTTGTTTTCATTGTTCTGAGATTTTGAACATTTCTAGGAGTCCAGAAGAGAATAAACACTATTGCCTTTTTCTTTCTCTTTTTGGTAGATTATTTTAAAAGTGATCATGTTTGATATTCTATGATATGTACTATTACAGATGGAATTTTCAAAAGAGGACAAAATTCTGCAAGGAACCTGAGTCTGTAAAAGCCAACTGAATACTTAAACTTCATCTATGCTACATCAGGTTTGCCAGTACCACTACTCTGCGAAGCTAGTAAGCCTTCTGGAAATGTAGTATTTTAACACATATAACTGATGGTATTAATTGGCCCAAAGAGTTTTGTTTGTAGAACTGTAACCGTACTAGTAACACAATTGCCAAATACAACAATGTTCTGCAAGAACAGAAGCCTGACCATTGTACAGGAAATTCACAGTGATTCACCAGTGTGGAATTTAACCACGTGTTTGGCAGAGGAAGTCAAAGTGTATGTTTTACTAGTCTTCTGTGTCCTTTGTACTTTTCACATGCTGCCTAAGACGGTCAATGCATTTTTAAGTAAATGATTTCTTATTACTAGACAATATTTATCTTGCAGCAGCCCTGACCTATCACAAGACTTTCTATAACAAGATAATTTTCTGTGTCATTTTTAAAAGGTTCATATATTAAAATACTCCCATCACATCCAATGAACATTGTTAATCACATTCATGAACAATGAACTTTACAGCAAGATTATTTTCTTCATGTTTTTCATGTTATGTAATGATGACACTGTAACCTGCTCATCCTAGAATACAATTCAGTATTAAAATTGCATTTCTCAGATACAACTAGTGTGATGGAAAAACTTCAGTAAAGGAATTTCACTTTGCTAAAATTTGAACCTGAAAAATAGCATTGTTAAGAATAGCAGCACTGGTGTTTCTGGATTTTTGCTTTTGCAGTTCCATCCACAATGTTCTTGGTCAACATACATCAAGATTATTGTATAATCCCACCTGTGACTGGGCAATAATACACCCTAGGAAGGTGTATTTCCTCTTGTACTATGATCTAAGATAAATGCTAAAAATTAATAGTGCTTCTGCACCTCCTTTTCTTGAACAATACACTTTTCTTGTGTTTCATTGACTACTGTGTGGTAAAGATAACCTGTCTGACAGCTATTTTTCCTCTCAATGTCAAATTATGAAGGAAGAATTCATTGAAATCATACAATGTAAGTTTTTAAGTATCTATTCCACTAAGTCCTGGCTCAGAAATAATCCCTTATAGAACATATATTTGAGAGTATGAGGTGGTCTGACATGGCAACATCCACTCTGTCTAGATCAAGGGCAAAGAGAACACAAGCCATTTAGAAGAGAGAGCATGCAATTCCACCATACCAGATAGCTCCTGTTTACTAATAGTTTCATCAACCTTTCACTGGTAATGTGGAGTACAAGAAAAGGAACAGGTAGAGGGGAGTATATATACAGCAATGAAAGGAAGCTGTGGAAATGAACATAAAAAAAGGTGCTTGACTAGGAACTCCTGTATCAGAAGTACCTGTGAGGAACAAAAAGCCAGAGATCTTATCAGTGCCAGAGAGTGATTTTTAATCAGTGGCAAAGGATCAATTACAGAAAAAAAAATACCAGGGGGGTGGGGTGGTAATATACAGCTACTCAAATTGTGAGGTTTTAGGAGTGCTTACAGTAATTCACTGCCTACACAAGGACGTGATCTGGTTGGTCTGAATGCTTACCCCTGACACGAGAAGCTTTGACATGTTCTTCTTTTGCAAACTGCTTCTCTTGCAGATGAGAGTGGGAGAAGAGCTCCTTAACAAATTCTCACCTGTTGTTATTTCCCCTCTCCCCATGAAATAGGATCCTGTACCTCCAGCACTACTAAAGAGACAGGCTATGTCCTCTTACCTCTTGAAACCAGACTGAGCATACAATTGCTGGCTGCCAGAATAGGATTCAAGTCTGAGGTTGATTTTCTACTTATGATGTTTCCACCTAATGACTTGAAAAAAAGAAATTTATGTAGCCTTTCTCCATCACCTTCACATTTTTATGTTAGCTGACAATATAACAGGCAGACAATATATAAAATTATACATATTGAAGCTCAAAAAGAGATGTATTGATAAAAAATTCACTGCCATCAACAGACATAAAAATGCAAGTTTTACACACACTCAGGAGCAATTTCACATTTGTTACAAACATTACTGCAAGTAACACACAACATACAGCAACATTTCTTATCTGTTCTCCGCCCAGAGTTCTTAGCTGTTGCAAGACAGCACAGAAAACCTTTGTCTTCTCTTCAGGGAACTCTGAGATTGCATTTGCCAAAACATCTTTCACTACAGAGAGGCTGCAGGCAGCTCCCAGAGTTAAACCTGTAAGCAAAAGATTATGAAAGTGTGATGTGCACATTTGTTTTATTGCCTAGGTTTTAAGCTATATTCTGGTCTGTTCCAACAGACTAGAAGGAGGCCTGCTCATGTAGAATACAGGTAAATATAAGGGGAGAGGCCTTTGCATAATATAGGGACTGAACCTTTCTCATTTCAGGAGACTGAGGATAAAATTTCATGAAATTATGAAACTGAGCTTATAGCTCACCAGTTCTACTATAAGGGGAATCCTTTCTCTGCTTCCAGCTGCCCATTGTAACTGCTTATCTTGCACCAACTTTGAATGAGAAAATGTTTAGGTGACATTTCATCCAAAGGCAAGTCACCTTCAAAATGCTTTCAACAGGCTCTTCCTATTTTTAAACACGATTTTCATCATAATTTGATCCTACTTTGCATATGTACATTCCAGATATTATCGTCCAGTAGGGGTAGGTAGCTTTTGCAAAAAAACCCAAATAGTCCTAACACTGAATACAGTGTTCTTTTCCCCACTAGAAGAAGACAACTGATAACTATATGCATTTATTTAAGTAGCTACATTTTTTCAGTTTACTCTTTTAAAAAATATCACTATTGTAAAAAGGCAAACAGCACCTTTCTATTCAAAATTATTAACACATTTCATGTAATGTATGAAAGTCCTGAATGAACACTGGAATTCAATAAAAACTATAAATCAAAAGATACACCATTTTAAATGGCTTTTTATTAATCAAGTAAAGCAATACTAAATTTTGCATATTTAAAACAAAAATATAATCAAATACGTTTTGCATTTAAATCTGATTAAAGAAAAGAAATATTATTTCTGGCTGACAAACTAAACTGCCTATCTCATTTTAGAACTAGTAAGTCTCACCTTCTCATAACTAGGTTTTATTTTTAGATTTAAAACCCCAGTAAGCAATTCTCCCTGCTTCTTTCCAATTCCTAACTACTCTTCAGTTAAGAACAAACTAGTCATTTACTAGAACTGCATGACTGATATGAAATTAAAAAGATACTCTACAAGCAATGGCAGGCCTGTCAAATACAGTTTACCACTTCAAAAAGTGGCTTCAGGCACACAGCAAGTGATTTTCATCAGATATAAAGACTCACCTTTAAAATTTTGGCAGTAAACTTCCACAACATAACTTGTATTTTATTAATTCAGGCTATTATAGTAAGTTCAAAGCCATTTCTAGTTGTTATTTCTAATTTCAATAGAATTTATTTATACAAAAACTAAAACCTAGCTTAATTTTAACTAAAAACAAATCTCTGTGCTTCTCTTAAATATATAAATTGAGGTACAAAATTTTTAATCTACCATAATTAATGCTGTTATGACTGAGAATAAGATCAGCTATGCCAGTTTAATCACAGCCTTTTTTCTAATGCAGACAAGCATGCAATGTTGCTAACTCTCTGTGGTTCTGTATTAGCATTTCTCTGCTATATAGCACAGTGTGGTACAGAGATCACAAAGCAAATATTGCATGACTTAGCACTATAACCAGCATTACGAGAATAATTACCCTTGCACTATTATGACTATAGGGACCCAAGATAATATTGCTGGTCAGTACTGTACTGTGTCATGAAGACAAAACTGTATCATGCACTGGGACAGCGGCCACAGCCATCCTGACCTGGCAAAGAAGCAAGCAAGCTTAGGAATTAGTTGCACAGCGCTTCACATCTTCAGCACTTCGGAATGACACAGTGTGCCTTACTGCGTAAGAACCTCCTACATCTGAACAAAGTAAAGTCTACTGACCATCTTCCATGCATTTCACCACATTCAGATCTGGGATCCTTGCAGGAGCAATAACAACCGGATGGAACACGCCTCTGAATTTCATCTCAGGGCCTGCCAGATAGGAATAGGCTTAGACAAAAGACATTTTCCATAACGCCAACTCCAACTCAGTCAAGAATGAGCTTAAGAATGAAAATGTAAAAAGAATTATACGTGTAGTCCCATGCTCCCCAGGCACACTGGAACTACGGTAACAAGAGCCTTTCAGCCTGCATACATACCCACACCGGTGTTCCCAACCACAAGAGGTGCTTTGGGATGGGCAACTTTCAGATCCAGTAATTCATCTAAGCTTACAGGAGAAATCCATGTCATTCGCTCGCCATGAAATAAAAGAGTTCTTTTTGGTTGATTTTCAGCCATTCTCTGATGGGGAAATACGGTAGATTTAAATATTTAAGACATGTAGATAAGTGCAAGGTCTAATAGACACTAGACTTTAACAAAAGTTCTTAAACAATTGCAGTTCTACCTAATCCTTCAAAATGGAACAGAAATGGGACTGTTATGATGACTCTTCACACAGTGGTGAATTTCAAGACTACATGACTACACGGGTGAAATGACTTCAAGGAATTACAATGGGCTAATAAACCAGATTGATAATAAATAGCCCCCAAGCAAAAATGTAGGAATAGATCCTCCAATTGCTGAAATTATTAGAAAAGTGGTAAAAAATACTTAGGGAGGTGTTTGCACAATTAGCTTGCTTGGAGGTAACCAATGACACTGGAAACAGCATCCCCTTCTAGATTAAGCATGCATGTGGACGTCTGGCTGTTCTAGCACTGTTCACTGACTATTTGGAAATAGCTTGTGAACTGGTGGCGGCACAAACACATGGTCAAGAGCCCCTGTCCCACAGTTAATCAACCTTTCTCCATAAGCCACCAGCTACTTACAGAGAATTTGACTTTGAATCTATAGATTGCTAATAATGAAAAGTAAATAGCTTTAGTTTTTAATAGGGCAAATAGCGTTGTCAATAATTAAGGATGCCTGGCACTTTCCATTTCAGTGCCCTTGTTTCAGCTGGTTATACCTTTGTCATACTTTAATCACTGGGGTTAAACAGTCCCCAGTTTGGGTGGCTACCTGAGGCTGACACTTTGAGAGAAAAGACAAAAAAACCTATAAAGCCACAAAATCGGGAAAATGCATTTTTTTTGCCAATGTTAAAATGTGTTTGCTATTCAGTTTGCTGAGAAGCATTTGTATCTTCAGATGCTGCACTGAAAACTCAGTTTAGGTTACTCCTTTGACTTCTCACCTAATATCTAACTCTGCAACTGCAGTTTTTTAATGTGAATATTAAATAAGATCACTGAAAAAAAAAGGAGTCATATTAAAATGCTATGACACTTTTTCTGCCGAATTACTGCTAAACAGGACTTCAGAAAGAGTTCTGAACTATGGACTACTAAGGAAAAGACAGAGTCAAATAATAGCTTATAAGCAGCAAAAATTACCACTAGTTCTGGAGGAAATATAAGCTCCTGGGTGGGATCTAAGGGCTGGAATTCATCTGCTGAAAACAGTCTGGTGGAAACCTTAAAAAGAAAGAAAACAAGTAAAGGCAAAGAATTTGCTGTCATCATTAATTCCATAAATAAAAAATAAGGCAATCCCAAACCCAAACCATGATGGACCCACTGAAGTCAGTAGAAAATTAGTCATTCCATTATTACTTGGATTTGGCGCTAAATTGCCATGCACCATTTGGATCACCTGAGGTGAAGGAAATGTTCATTAACAGTTTCTCTAAGTTCACTGCCAACACAAATGACAGTGCAGAGGCAAGCAACTGAGAGACTTAAGTACAGAAAATTGAGAACAAAGTTGAATATTCGTATGGGTAAGAGGTTTCATATAAAATTACAATCGTAACTCTTGTTTTTAAGACTTAGTTCCTCAGACTCAAGCCAGTGGTTAGATTCCTAAGAGATCGGTGCTTACATTCCGATAATCACTGATCAGTGATTTCAGACAATTTCACATATGTCCTGATTTCTCACATAATATGATGATCGCTGTAGGTGATCTCGTAAGAGCTGAGATTAATGGCATTCCTGAACTTGAAGAACTACTCAAATCTCAGCTCTGGAGGTCCAATCTACCTTATACCAACTACCTGTTACATTATCACCACGTCATACAAATATACATTGAGAATCCTCAATTTTTTGGAAATATCTCCAAATACCTTGCAAGAAATAATGTATCTTATTTTACAACTAATATTATGTCAATAAGGTAGAGGATTAAATGACAGACTGCACTGTATTTATTTTAATTACAAGAAAAAAGCCAAGCAATATTTTATTAAGTTTTATATTTAAATAGGACAGGTAAAATACTTAAAACCCTACCTTCTCTTCCTTGTCAAACAAATCATCTTCCTGATCATAGCAACACTTTCCATTTGCTTTCCTTTGACAACAAATGGATTCCTAAAGTAGGAACATTCCATTAGTGAAACACTGCCTAGACTGTCAATCAGTTAAAGTCTGTTTAAGCCAGTAAAAGTGTCTCTTTCTATTTTAATAATATTCTAAATGAAGCTTAATAATAAGCTAAATTGGAAGAATTGTGTTTTAAAGAAGTAATATTAAAACAACTTAAAATCATCAGACGTTGAAGTCCTTAAGACAAAATAATTCATACTATGTGAAATTCAATTGACCTTGTGAGAGCACACATAGATGGCTTGTATTCTTTCTTTTACTCACTGTTCACGCTCTCGTCTTTCACTGTAGGTTTCTGAAATGTTGCATTACATGATAAATTACTAAGAACATCAATGGAAATTCTGCTTTTATTTATGCCAGTACTGAATCACAGTAAAACACACACAGTTATTTCAGATTGTTCTTCATAACTCAGGCTAGACACCAAGTTCATGTGTTAACCAACTTTTGTAATGTGTTAGGCCACTATAACTCTTACTCAGATCTACATCTCTTAACAGAGACAAGAGATGATCTTGATGAAAATCTTGATGGTTTGTATACAGATATGCACTAATAGGCACAATCTAGTATTCCTATTATCACTACTTCTTACCTTACAGAAGGTTTTACAGGCATCTAGGATCGGCCTATACCCAGTACAGCGACACAAGTTTCCTGAGGAAAAAAAAAAAGGAAATCAGTAAGAAAAAGCTTTGCTCTAAAGTACGTGGCTTTAAAATGTCTTTATATGAGATTGGTGGTTTTGAAGCTTAGCGCTTGAAAAGATAAAAAAAGATCAGTGTCATAAGACTTGGGACCCTGAAGCCCCTGAGGAAAAAAGCTACCGTATCAAGGTGAGCATGGCATACCTGATAGTCGCACTAGAGGGAATGCCATCTACAGATTAGTATGCAGGAGAATAAGAAATTGTATAATATTCTTCACCCACTCAAAATGTTTTTCTCCTTCCCCTTGACTTACTTCTAATAGTGAACGAAGTTAGCATGATACTTCCATCTAAGTTCATCTCACAATAACAGGAAATGCTTTTGGCTCCACTTTGACTCTAGAGCACAACAGATGACAGAAGCCTATTTTACCTGCAATCTGCAATAAACGCTCACTCTTTCCCTTACTGAAGATGGTCAGCATTTCTCTACCTTGACTGTTTGATTCCTACCACAAAGGGCCCTCCTGTGAGATTTATGACAGTCTAACTCCAGATGTAACAGGATCTCAGAGATGTAAAGATGCAACTACTTCTCCAATATGACATAATTTTTGCACATCTGATTTAAAGCACTTCAAAGGATACATATCAGGATGTTTTGAACACCCATCCCTGAAATCATCCAAAGCTCCATGCTTCATTTTCCTGAAGAATGACAGGGAATACAAGCTCTGTATCCAGTAGGAACTCTGCTAGGACACACTATTTTATGAAGTGCACACATACATGCGTGCAGGTGTACTGATACAGACATGCACTCACACAAAGCATCTGAAGAAAATGGTTTGAGGACATATCTACAAATTAAAAAGCGGCAATATTTACCAGCCAGGGCTGCAGTCATCTGTTCTGGCGTAGGTTCTGGGTAGTTTCTTAGCAAAGTGTATATGGACATCACCATTCCAGGGGAGCAGAAACCACACTGGGAGCCATGGCACTTGGCAAGCCTCTCCTAAAATGAAACACACCATAAATAGCACTCCTTCCAGTGTACATCACCAGTCTAATGAACTCTTAAATGACACCATACCAAATGTGGTCTTCATAGTAAATCAGACTTTAAAAATAAAACAATTGAAGCAATCTCAAATAAGAATAATTATTTTAGGTGTGATGCCCAGGCATATCTCACTAAGGAAGCTAATTAACGTTCAATGGATTTCTACCTTTTTTGCCTTCATACTAAAACATCAGCTGAAGGGGCACTGTCGAAGATGTGTCATTAGCTCAAACAGAGCACAAGCCCGACCCACCCCAACAATTCTTACACTATTTGACCAGGCAAGATCCATCATGAACCATATCTCATCAGCCTAGATCAACCAACCATCAAAAACTTGTGCAGTCATCTGTTATCATTTAGCAGGGAGAAAAATCACCATCTGAAAATCCCATGCCCTAAAAGCACTGCCACTCAAGCCAGCTCGTACAAAGGAAGAAATCAATAATCCTCCTACACAGCAATATGGTACTCTCACCTGAACTGGGTGAACCCTGGTTTTTGTACTTCCAACACCTTCCACTGTGGTCACTGCTGCACCATACAAGCAGCAAATGGGAAGCAAACATGCATTTGCTGAGAAATGTCTTTGAAACATAAAGGAGAATAAATAACATGAATATTATTTTATTATAATATTCATTAATATTATACTGCAGTCAACCAAGACATAGTCCATGCTTACAAAGCAGTCATTATCATCATTTGAAATGAGAAGAGAACAAGCTTTATGGAAGGGATCACTTACTAGCTGTGTCTCTTGTCCCCACTATAAAACCCACACCTATGAAGATGGTTCTGCAGAATGTATACCTTCCTGAATACTTCAGTCTTTTCTAATTGCCCTCTTGTCTCTCCTGCTCACCAGCAACTTGTTAAGTGCATTTTGGAGCAGGAAGATGGGGGGGGGGCTGGTGTAGCAAAGGTTTGCTGCTGCAAATTTATAATAAAATTTCTAACTCAAAGGAAATTCTTATGTAAAATAAATATAATTCTGAATAGGAACAATATACTAAAAATGAAAATCCTTCAAAGCTTTTCAGCATCAGCAATATAACATTTTGGTATACTATAATTAGAACGTTTCTTTTCAAGTGTCATTCTGACTGCTTCAATTTCAACTCTTAGAATAAATGTAAACATTTTCATTTGCACCGAACTCCAATATAAAGCAATTGCCAAAAGTAACAACTGGAACATTTTGACTTTTTCCCCACCTAAAAAAATATTCAACTGACAATGACATGTTACTGTTTAACAATTTGACTGGTGTTTTCTCAATTTAGAAGTAATTTATTCCAGCTTTTACTTAATGATTGAGTTTGAGTATCAAAGTCTTTTTTGTGGGTGGGCTGTAGGAAGGGAGTTAAAGGACTGGTAAGACTCAAACTTCCATCTGTCCTGTCTTCCCATCAGTCATATGACACTGCTAGCTTCGTCTGGGATAGAGTTACCTTTTTTCACAGTAGCCATGGGGGGGGGTGTCTACGTTCTGGATTTGTGCTAAAAACTGAGTTGATAACAGGGATGTTTTAGTTACTGCTGAGCAGTGCTTACACAGAGTCACAACCTTTTCTGCTTCTCACCCCACCCCACCAGCGAGTAGGCTGGGGGTGCACAAGGAGTTGAGAGGGATCACACCTCAGCATATAAAGCTGGGAGAAGAAGGAAGGGGGGGAAGTTCAGAGTGATGGTGTCGGTTTTCCCAAGGAACTGCTATGTGTGATGGAGCCCTGCTTTCCTGGACATGGCTGAACACCTGCCTACCAATGCGAAGTGGGGAATTTAATTCCTTGTTTTCCTTCGAGCACACAGCTTTTGCTTCACCTATTGAACTGTATTTATCTCATCTCGGAAGTTTTCTCATTCTCACTACCCAACTCTCTCCCCTCTCCCATCATGGGGGAGTGAGCGAGCGGCTGTCTGAGACCTAGTTGCCAGCTGGGGTTAAACCATGACACAGAGATGCAGGTAGAAGCCACACTGTAGTCATCAATAAAAAGGGTGTTAAATGTATGCCTCCCAAAAAGAAAACTCCTCACAGGAGCTACCAGCATATATGAGCAAATTAAGCACTTCAGAACAACATACTAGCAAACTTGCAACATAGCTGAATCAACGGTACTTTTTTACAGCAGTCGCTTTTGGATTAAAGTGATCCTTTGGATTCTTTCACTGTTAAGTACAGATTCTACAAATTTATTTATACAGTTTCATATCTGGAAATGGGATCTACAGCCATAAAATTGTGTGGTTTTACAAATTTTCTGTTAAGGATACTGTATCTTCTTTGAAGCTGGCTCATAAGTTGATATCATCACCGTGCAGGCACCACAACCACCTCCTCCACAGCCATACTTGGTTCCTGTAAGACGGACTGAAAACATTGTCATTAAGGAAAAAAAAATAAATCAGGTTGCATCCTGGCCTTTATTCTGCACAAAAGCTTGAGGCCACTTTTTTGCTGAACCACTAAGGAACACAGAACTGGTTTGGTATGACCGCATATGTATTAGACTCCTTGCTATGTTGGATTAAAATTTTCAGTGAAAGTAAGACTGAATCTAAGGAATGCCATGACAAAAATCCTGGTCTCAAGAAAACAGAAAACTTGATTTCACCTTCTGTTGGAAGAGGAGTAAGTTGGGATAGAAAGAGGAAGTGAAAACCAGCTTCCCAATTGAAAATATGAAAGAAACATGTAATTGGCAAAATAGCTATACCCCTGAAGTTCCAGTGGAACACTAAAACCAACATCCCTTCTTTTCCCAGAGGGCCCATTCACAGTCATGATATTAACCTTGCCTCCCATCTGAAAAATCACACTTATGAGAGAAGTACTCATTTCTACAAATCTCTAACAGTGGCCAATCTGAAGCTGTGAACTGACAAACAGCTAATTTGATGTTCTACAGCCACCAAAAGGAAGATGACCTACTCCCTAGTTCTTCTGTCCTTCCTCTTCATGCTCCAAAACCCAAGATCTCTTGCACCAAGTCTTTTTCTCACTCGTCTCTTCCATGAACTAACTAATGATGAACTGACTACTTAGCAGCTGAGGCCCTAAGACAGCTGGAAGAGAGACAGCTACAGGACTCCAACTCTATCAAGCTGTACATATCAGCCAAAAGGCTCTTAGGTTTCTTTAGGGGGGGAGAGGTACACACATACGGATCATGCCTGATGACATAACTTTGTTTAGGAAACTAGGCTAAAAATACAGCAGCGCAAGGAGAGTATTTGGCTTAAGAAAGACACATAATTTAATATGGTTGTTTTATCTCAAGGGAGTCACAACTTCCTTAACCTGGAAAATCACATTTAATTATAATTTCTGAGAATTTTGTTCTGATAAGGCTTTCAAATGAGTGATTTACTTGAAGTGACTTTCAAATAAGGGGACAAGAAAAGGATACATTTCCTTCGCAGGTAAGGTAACAGCATTTGTTCAGGATCAGCATTTTTCTCTACTACCTGCAGTGAGAAATGAAAAACAAGGTTTAACAAAGAAACCAAGGATTTTCAAAATAAAGGGGACAGACTAGTCCCACAAAGCCAGAACAGAATCCTTCTCTAGTTCCCTCTTGGAACTACACTAATTGCAAAGATCAAGGGAAAGTTTGGGCTCCTTCTGGAAACTTCTTCTCAGACAGATATGTTTTCCAGAAAAGAAGTGCCAAGGCACCTTGCAACTACTGAAAATAACTGCTGCTCAGTGAAAGATCATACTGAGGCCCCACCAGAAGTAAAAATGCAGTAGAACTTTGCTACGATTGCGGCAGCATAGCATAAAGAATGTTTTGCAGATTTTTAGAGTGCCCCTGACACTTTAACCTACTGGGATGAACACTAAAGAAGCCTGTAAGACTATCAGCAGGATCCAGTTTTCTTCTAGCTTTACACAAACTTGCACTTGCCCTACAGACTAGCAACAGACAGCAACAGAAAAGCCCACATTCTTGACTGATTACAGCATTTCTTTTTTCATTGCTTAGAATCAGCTAGTCCATCACAGTCATGTTGAATCAACAGCCAGTTTAATTCTTGTAATATTATCTTTGGCCAGTACGTTGGCCAATTGTCCATATTTTGGCACCTGAGTCTTGCTGACTTTTCGCTGTGCCTCTGAAACTCTAATACCATCCAATACTTCTCAAATACCATTGAGGATGAGAAGCCAGGCATTTACACATGAAAAACCAGTTTGCTTACCAGCCAAATTCAATACCCAACTGAAAATTCATTTCCTTTTGATGTGTTTATTCCCCTCAAACGCAGCAGAGCTAGCTAAAATGTGATGTTGCAATCGTGTTTGTCCTCTTCTGCTGCTTCTCCCCTTCTAGCAGCACTTGCTGTATGCAGAAGAGCATAGTAATATGTGGGGGTGGATCCACTTCCTACCAGCAAGGAGATGGGAAGGGGTGCTTCTGGAAGCTTGTGTGAGCATTCAGCTAAGTGCGAGGAAACCAAACCTGTGCCCACACTCTTTGGGGTTACTTCTGGACCAGCAGCCGCCCTTTCTTCACTCTCTTTCGGGGGAACACTTACCTTCCTCCCATTCACATAGAAAATCAAGTCATCGGTCGCCACTCCTCGGAGAAACATTGCCTCCGACGCTGCAACCAGCCCCGGCTGGAAGGGCCGCAGCAGGCGCGGCCGGGCCAGTGCCGGGGGGGGGGGGGGCAGGCGAGGGGCGGCCCCAGCGGCACCACGCCCGCCGCCGGAGGCTGAGGAGGCGTGCCTCACAACGTGACCCGCCAGTTGCACTTGACATCGACAGCCAATCGTGCAGTTTATACACTGGATCCTTTCAAGGTGCATTCAGACCTCGCACTTTCCCAAAGGACATGTTCCTTCCTCCAGAGCAAAATGGCAACGTGAGCGTTGTTAACTGTTGTGACACTAACAATAGGTAATTTTAAATTGTTGTAAAATCCAACAATGTAGTGGTGATGATCCCAGCGGGAATTTCGTATATATACCTGCACTCACAAAATAATCACAGTAACTTCCAGGTATTACAAGCATTTGTAAGGGCTACTTGTGCAATCAACGGTTTATAAAATCAGAAATATTTTCCTCTTCCTGTTTAATCTAAATACATAGAATTCATTTTCCTACAAATTTTAGAACAACTGAAGTCTTTAGTAGTGGTAAACTAAAATATTAAATGTAAAAAATGGGTCAAAATAAAAACTGATTGAATGAATATGAAAAAAAGCAACTTAGAAGCAATAAAAAGAAGTTCACATTACCTTATCCTCAGAAAAATAGTCTTAATCCCTGCGGCAGCTGCAGATTAATTTTTATCTCGACTGAGCTGTTTTTACATCTTTTTCCCGGCAAGGGCTTCTAATGTATCAACCAATTTGGTAAAAAAAGCACATCTGGTGAAGATGCAACAGGCAATGTCACATTATTCATGCAGTGCCTAAAGTAAGCAACCATTTTGCAGAACAATTAAAACAACTGCATCCTAGAAAACAAAGTCATTTTTCTCTGTGCATAGAACATCAATTTGGGCAACAAAACAAGTAAGGATGGAGAAAACAAGGGAAGAAGAGCAGCAGCAACAGTAACATGATTTCAGAGTTACTGAAAATAACTTTGTGCATCTTCAGGTCATTTTCTTTATCCTTTGCTCCTTGGAAAGATATCTATACTAAACAGAACGGAAGAAACTAAGGAATAAAGCCCTAGTTCTTATATTGAAAATGACATGCTTCTATTTGGAACACTGTAGCAGCCTACCTGGTAACACCTGAGGCTGCATGGAATAACAGGACCTTCACTGAAAAAATAATTAAGAACATTTCAAAAAAGATTAAGATTTTTTTTCTGAGAAAATGAAGTGTGTGCTTCTATTTCCAGCTTTCAAACCGTGGGCAATAGAGAAAAACAAATGCTTTTAAAAAAACACTGTGTTTTGCTTCTGCACTGCCAGCACAGGGAGCAGAAGTGGTAACAGATACTTCTTTTGCATTTCTAATGACACAGCTGGTGATGCTGATAAACAGTGAAAGCTAGCAAGAACATTTCAGTTTAAAAAACCCAAACAATTAATTATAAACTTGGTAAAAAAAATACAAAAAATGTATAAAAATATTTTATGTGTAATCATTTTTAAAATAACATTGAATTTTCATATTGATGGAATACTTGTGTCCCGTGAGGTTCTTGCTGTCCTTGTTGCTGTACATTTACAATCTTTGCATGGTCTCTGGAACTGGTGACCATAGCTAGACAAGCTCTGTTTAGGGGATAAGGTCCCCTTTGTAAACTACCTTGCTAGTGGAATATTTAACTCCAAATTCATATATGCAATGTTCTACAGGATCTTTGGGAAACTGCCTTGGAGCTACAGACTTTCATTAAAAAAATACAAAACAAAACGCACAACAGAAAACTGTAAATAATGCTTTTGTGCCCCTTTACTGCTTATGGTTAAAGACCTACATGTAGAAGGCAAGCACCTGAAAGCTATACCTAGCTTTCCATGTATGACTTGTTTCTTCTGCCAAAAGATGCAGCTGAAATTCTGGCAACTCACAGGAGAAGGACATTAGTTCCCCTTGTTGAATTTCATGAGATTCCTCTCGGCCCATTTCTCCAGCCTGTCCAGGTTCATTTGAATGGCAATGGAACCATACAGTGGTTCAGCCACTCCGCCCATTTTTGTATCCACTGCAAATCTGTGTAGTCTGCACTGTTTCATTATACAGGTTGTTAATGATTATATTAAACAGTACTGGCCCCAGTGTGAAACCCAAGGGAGCTCTAGTGTTCTGCCTCCAGCTGGAGGCAAACTGGATGCTGCTGATAACAACCTTTTGGGACCAGTGGTTGACCCAGTTTTGGATCCACCTCACACTGCATTTAACTAACAGATACTTTGTCAGCTTGTCTGTGGAGTTTTGTCAGAGACAATGTCAAAAGCCTTACTAAAGCTGAGAGAAACAACATCTACTGCTCTCACCCACCAACCTAGTTTTCTCACAGCAGAATACTAATGGGTTGATAAAGCATCATTTCCCCTTTGTAAATCAATGCCAACTACTCCCAATCACCTTCTTGTCTTTAACACGTGGGAACAGTTTCCAGGACTATTTTCTCCAACAGCTTCCCAGGCTACAATAGAAGCTACAATGAAGTACAAAGAGTACAGTTTGGTTTGGTATTTTTAAGAATATATTATGCATTTAAGAATGTTAGTTACACCTCTTAGAAAGAGGTGTACCATAACACATGAAAGGAATAGCCAACCAAAGATCTGGTCTCTGGAAGTTTCAATAGTGAATGCCTTTGGAAAAAGTATAAAAATTTCTACTGCAGGGCTATTTTTTTTCTGGCTGCTTCCAGCACATACTCTGGACACGAGATTTCTCTCTGCTGTTCCTCAAGATGAGACTTCCTCATCCAAATTTCAGTGTGATTCTCTCAAATCCAAAAGTCATCTATCACACACACACACACACACACACATAAAAAGGGACTGTCTCCAACTATTTCAGTAGATTAGTCAAAATTTGGGATGCTTGTGTCTGTTCCAACCAGCATTTACTCATGATAAATATGAAAACTCACACTAAAATTCCCAAAGCTAATTTATTTTTGATTCTCATCAAAATGTACACTTTTCTTACAAATTAAGAAGTGCTGCAAACCCTTTGAACAGAATTATAAACTAGTGATCAGAAATGCAGAATAGAGAGTGAAGCCTAACCTGTATTTGCCTTCCTCAGGAAAGTATTCTATGTCATTATATAGACTCCTTTCCAGAAAATTGCATACCTGAAGACTTTTACTAATCAAAGAACAATAAACACTCTATACTGCTAACCATGTATATAGTTAAAAAATTGTACCCATTTTAGAAGAATTCTTCATAAAGGCTATTCGCTTTTCTTCAAATCAATTTGGATTTACTTTTAAAGCTTCTTTTTTTTACTTTATAGACTGGAGAATTCAGAAATTGTGTATCTGTAAACTGATCCCCACGCCTCAATTTGCTGTAAACAAAAGAAATAAAAGACATAATATGTGAATATCACGAAGCACTTATGTAACTACAATTATAATACCAATTCCAAATGGTAAATACTCTCAGTGGGAGCTTGATACACTAAAGAAATTAAATTTATGGAAATGTGTCTGAAATAGCAAGTCACAGATAACTATTTTCTGAATGAATGCTAAAAAATAGTAGTTTTTTTATGTGTCCTGTACCATATTAATATGTAATTGTAACTCCATTCCTAGGAGAAAAAACTCAAAAATTATTTATACCAAAAGCTTAACTATATCCATCCAGGACAGTACACCTGAAAATCAAATATAAATAGGAGACAGGAATCTAAAATCTTGAGTGACATCCACTTTTTTTTTCTGTTGCTAGGTACTGACTCTCTCCAGAAGTACAGAACCTTACCATTGTGGGGTACAAGAGGAGACTGCATAAAAATCATAATACTACAGCATTTAGCATTCAATTCAATTAGTAAAATAAAAACATAATTCTAATCCCTGTCCATTTCTTTTACAAGCTATGTGGCAAAAATATTTCTGAAAAGCCAGCAGTAAAGTGAAAAGACACTTCCTACATTGCTTCTAACTCCTATTTGTCCTCAGTCTCATTGCTGCAGTTTATTGCTTCCTTACAGAGGTAAACAAAAATATTTTAAGCGCGTATAAGAACATATGCTAATTTTCTTTCAATTTGTGGATTTATTTTCTTATCCTCCCAGAGTCTTGCAAAAAAAAAGGAAGACATACTCCTTTTAAACCTTTGTCATTAAGTTGCTATAATCCTTGCACTCTCAACACTATTATGTGGAAATCTTAATACTGTCTTTACCTCACAAATATGCATTCTGCTAATACACACAAAACACAGCTTAATTTTTCCTTAAATTAATATTTTACTTAAAGAAAAACCCCAAACCAAATCAACCAAAGCAAAAAAAAAAACAAAACAACTGACTCAGGGGTAAAGAAACACTCGAAACATTTTCAGAAATAATCAACCTAAAGGTCCACTGGGATTTAGATGTATACATGTAAATGCAAATATATTTGTTTTCCTAATGGAAGTTTGGCTTTAAAATCCTGTTCTAAATTTTAATAGGTATTACAAAATTTACGTGTTATCTTTCAACAGTCTTGCAAAATCCTGTGCCACTGAATTTGCTAAGCACACTGAAAGTTAAGTAACTAATTATGAAATTAAAATACCTTAAACTTGAAAGTATTTCTTATATTAGACACAGCAAGCTAAAGCAAAATGACTGCATTATATATTACTAGTGCATAAATTATCTTGCCACTTGACAATATTACAAGGACATTATTATGGTACAACCTTACATTTAAGTACAACATTTACATTATCCACCTCTAAAGAGGTTTCTATCACCTACTATGTATTAAGAATTCACTTATTCACTACTAGTATCAAATGTTGTATTGTCATGGTTTAAGCCCAGCCATAACTCAGAAAACCACGCAGTCTCTCACTCCCTCCCCTCCCTCCCCCCCGCTCCTGGAGGGATGGGGAGGAGAACTGAAAGAATGTAGCTCCCAGGGGGTTGAGATAAGAACAGTCCAGTAACTAAGGTATAACACAAACCACCAATAATAAATGATAAGGGAAGTAACAAGGGAAGAGAATACAACCGCTCACCACTTGCCGACCAGTACCCAGCTTGATCGAGCAGTGATCAAACCCTTCCAGGTGACTGCCCCCAGTTTATACAGTGGGCATGACGTGCTGTGGTATGGAATACCTCTTTGGTCAGTTTGGGTCAGGTGTCCTGTCTCTGCTTCCTCCCGGCTTCCCCTCCTCCCTGGCAGAGCATGAGGCTCAGAAAGCTCTTGGTCAGAGTAAACATTACTGAGCAGCAACTGAAAACATTGGTGTTATCAGCACTGTTCCCAGGCTGAAAGTCAAAACCACAGCACTGCACCAGCTACTAAGGAGAAAAATGACTGCTACTGCTGAACCCAGGACATATATGCTATATTTAAATGCTACATTACATGCTATTTTATATGTTGGTGTCTTACTTCAGCACTTGGAAATCCTGCCACACTAACAGGGTAATGTTTTGTATCAACACTGAAGTATGTTTCCAAAAGAGGTATGTGAAAAAAATAGTTCAACTGTTTATTTGGGGGGTTTAATAGCAAATCTTTATTTCAGATACATATGTACTCAAAAAAAACAAAAGCACAAAAGCCCTAATTTACATAAACCTACCTGTTTAGTTTGGGTTCTTTGTAGCAAATATTGGCTCTCGTTTGTCTAGATGGTGCTGCTGAGTTTTCTTCTAAGGTTTTGAAGGATTTAGGTGAAGAAGTGTGCGATTGTATACTAGCATTTGTAACATCTTGCAAGACCTTCCTCCCTGTGAATACAGAAGTGTATATGCCTCACTTTAAGTATTTTCAGAATTAAGTAAACTTTTAATTCATACTTATTTAAAAATGTATTCATTAATTCAGGTACTTTGGTTACTGGTCTTACTCTAAAGATGCTCAATGAAAAACGGATAGATGATCAAAGGAAAGGCAACTACAACAGCTTTCAACCTATCCAGATTTGGAGCTGTTTGAGGTCTGCTATGGCTCTTGGGGCATTTTAAGCCCCATAAGCACCATAATTTGCAGCCAATGGCTCAGAACTCCCAAGTGTTACTGCATTTAAAAAGATGATAAAACTGCACACAGCTCATGACCTTGAATGCAGGGCAGGGGGCATACATGTACAACATAAAGATGCAACCTGTATAAGCACTCTCTAGTCCTGCATTTTCCAATTTTAAGCCTGCTCTGGGGGTACATATGCATAAAAAAGAACACAGCAAGGTGATTAAGTGGGCCTCATCTTCAAAACTGTATACTACCAAACTATTTACAATGCCTCATATTTTGAGCCACTGAAGATGCCCAAGAGTAATACCCCTTGAAAAAGAGTAACCAGCCTTGGTAGAAGTAGTACTATTTGTTTCAGCTTTCTGTAATCCCTTAAGGCCAATTCAGAATGCCAGACTAAACAAGACAAGTATTTTGATAACTTGGGACAAATACTGAAATTATTCTTTAGCCCACATTTCAAAAAGTTCTAACCCATTTATTGATCACAGTCTCTGAAAAACACTAAGATTTAATGCAGACAGCAATCCAAGATGAAATAAATAATCTGTTTATTCCTTAAAAGTTCTTCCAAGAATGTACATTCCTCACTGATACAGGTAAAGGTTTAGATTTACTACATCCGTATGAGAATGTTTGGAATATAGTTTTTCAAAGGAACTAAATTTAAAACACTCTTCACTTCTCAAGTTTGAATGCTTTACCTTAAACTCTCTGTGGCAGCAAATAGATGCTATTTATCTCATAGAATAAATTCACAGACATATGGGAAAAGAGATGAACTTTTTGTTGTGCTTGAGACTAATAAACTGTATATTTACATACCTGTCAAAAAGTGAAGACTTTATTATAGCATCTAAAGGCTTTGTCCAACCTAGCATACACACTCTTAACTGATGGTCAAGATGATAAAGTTGAATTCTACTACCCTGTACTAGAATTCTGTACTGAGATCAAGTAAAATATCTCACTGGGCAAGACTGATCATTTCACCAACAGTCTTCTGACATGTGTTAAGCAGATACATCAAGTCAGAGTATTTCTGCTAACTTCTGAGAGACATATTAAGGTGACTTTGGGCAGCTTGCAGTAAGTCCCACATGATTTATGGAGGCAAAAGAAAAAGCACTGTCTTTGAAGGAGTTTATTAAAGAACAGCAATGCTCATTTGTTGCAAACAAGAGGGCTCTCTGATCATGAAAAACCTCCCAAGTTTGGCTTTAAGATCTTGATTTGTTACTGGTTTTAAAGCGAAAGTAAACTGTTACTCCAAGCTTTTCCTAAAGCTTAAGGTTAGAGATTAGTTCAGATTCTTCTAAGCACTAAGAGTTTTGAGACACCTGTAAGTCTGCATTATTTAGGAAAGCAGAATGCCTGCATGAATATTTATGTTCATATAGATCTAATTATATAGAGACTTTCATCACAGGAGACTTTCAAGGTATGTTTCTAAGCACAGATCAGGGTAGTGATCAGAAGAGCTGGCATCATCAGAAAGTCTGGCATTTCCTGGCTTTCTTTTCATTCAAGATACAGATTTAGATATAGAATGAAAAAATAACTGGTTTTCTGAACTGTTCTTAAATGGATGAAGATCAAACGATTGGCTTGCTTTTTATGACAGTAGTCTTTGATTGCTGATCACAAGGGTTGACTAATTTATCTGTAAAGCTAATACAATTATGGGATCCTTCTTTTACTTTCCAAAGAAAGAATCAAAGATGAGAAGATGCGACTACAAATTACCGGGACTAATACCTTGCACAATGGTCTAATTCTGACAGTATTCCTATTCTGTGGTCATGTAAAACAGTCAATTTATTTTTTTTTTTTTCTTGGCCATTGTGTCCTAGTACTCAAAAGAAGCCAAGACAGTATTTGCTTGACAGCCTGGGATTCAAACTTTCATTTTTGAGCCAGGAAACAGTCTAGGTGTTGGGATATTTTCAGAGACAATGAAGTAAACAGGAACTTGTTGGGAATAAATGTTTACAAAATATACCACTCATGCTAGGAAACTTCAAAGATACATTCTAAAGCATGTTTAAACTGTAGCATAGATGTTTAGACATATATTCTTTTAGCTCCTTTACAGTAAGTTTGTTGTATTATAGAAGAATCTAAACCTGTAATTCAGACTAAAGTTTCTTTTCTCAACATACCTTACTTAAAAAAAAGGTTGTCTCATGAGAGTTTGCTCATGAGTAGATTCTATAGAAAACCTGCTTAAAGCACTTTTTATTAGATCTCAGAATTCATAGACTCATAGAACAGTCAGGGTTGGAAAGGACCTTCAGATCATCTAGTTCCAACCTCCCTGCCATGGACAGGAACACCTCCCACTAAACCATGCCACCAAGGCTATGTCCAACCTGGCCTTGAACACCGCCAGGGATGGAGCATTCACAACTTCCCTGGACAACTCATTCCAGTGCCTCACCACCCTTACAGTAAAGAATTTCTTCCTTATATCCAATCTAAATTCCTGTTGAATTGCAGTGTTTCTGAACAAATAGAAATGAACTCTTTAAGTCCAGCTATGTTCTCTGTTTATTAAGGGAAGAGTATAAAGCTCACTCTTTTTTCCCTTGTACAAAAGGTCCATCTATTGCATCTATCTCAAACTTTCTGAATTCCATCACATTCTTTGAAAATTTAATACATGCTCCAACTACAAGTCCTCATCAAGAATGTAGACTACTTACATCTGCACAACTAAGTGTCATCTTGGAATATACTGAAAAGTAACAAGGATATTAGTTCCCACAATGACTGGTAATTAATATAGAATATGAATATTTTGGGTAATTTTCAGTCCTACCTTTTTAAATTCCTGTTTTATCCAAGCAGTAAGAGTAGGATAGAATTAAAAGAAGATAACTTACCACTATTTCAGGCACTACCTAATTGAAAATGCTACTTTTTTTTTCTAACCCATTCACATACCATGACAAGGTGTCAGAGTCTTTTTGTGAGTCTCTTTAGAAATTTGATCCATTTTTTGTTCTGCTTTTCCAGCATCCAGTGCTTTATTATGATCATTTTCCCCACTGATTTCAGAGTTTTTCAGTATTGAGAAGTTCACGGAACCACTGTGGTTATCAAGAACTGGGAGCTCCATGCTGGAAAGACCTTCCTGGGAAAAGCTATCTACATTTAAAGGCATACTCCTAGAACACTTGACAGGTAAGAATGCAAAAACTTCTGATTTTTGAGCTGTAGGCCTTGACTTGATCATAAAGGAATCCATACCATAAGGGACTTCCTGGTCATCCAAGATATTCTGCAGCCTCTGATCAAGATGCTTGGAATAATTTACTTCTGGTTTGGTCTCAGTAGTATCAGAACTAAACCTCTGTTTGCACTTTACCCGATTATTAGAATTGCTAATGTGAAGCTGTTTATATGCCACTGATGAGGAATCTATTTTCTTTAACTTACTAGCATCACCATCAACTAGTTCTTTAGCTTGTGGTGTGTTCATAGCTACACCATTCTGAGTAACTAAAGCTGCTTCCATTTGCAGAGTTTCAGTTATTTTATTTCCACAAACAGCCTCTGCATGCAAATGACTTCTTAATTCTTCATTTTTACGAAGTGAGAACTGTGTCAGATTTTCTTTTGGTATTATATATGCTTTCCGGCTAGCCTTTGCCAACGTACGCTTTAATCTGCCTGGCGAAAAATGTCTAAGCTTTTGGTCTGCTTTCTGAGCAATTTTATGAATACTGTCACTTTCAGTTTCTTCATTTTGGCTGCAGCTTCTTTTTTTGTTGTTTTTTCTCTTTATGATATTCTTCTGCTCTTGTTTTCTCTCGCTGTCATGTTGGTCTAGTTCTGTTTGAGACTTTTTCAAAATATATTCTCCACATTGCCCATTTTCCTTTCTACAATATTTTGCTGTGTTGATTTTAGAAGGGGTTTGAAAAGTCTTCCTGTTTATTTTTGGGCTGCTATGTTTTTCATTTGCATGCAGAAAATCCAACTCTAAAGGCAATACATTAGAAGTGTTACCTTGGAATGGTAAATTTTCAGCACAGTTAACTTCTGGCGGGATCTGGTTAATAGATGAGTTTGAGTCTGCTTTTTGCATTTTGCTTTCCATGTGTTTAAATGTTTCTGGGCAAGTTTCTTTACCTGTCTCCTGTTTTCTTGGACTCCTTAAGTTAACTTGGTCTGTCCTCTGAGTATATTTAGCTTTACTTGGGCAATTTTGTGCTTGACAATCTTTGCTGGTATTTGGCAAACTCAGCTTCCCTGCAGGATTTCTTGTAGGTAGCTGTTCTGTCTGATTTTGGAATAGCTGAGTTTGTGACTCAGTAGTTTTTGAAACTTCACTGTTGTCAGCCCTTTCGTGCCTTTCTTCTGAATAAAAATCTGAATGGACTTCAGTCTTGCTTTTAATTTTCTCTTTATCCTTCTTAGAATATTTTACTTTTCTGAAATTCGCTAATATTTTATCATCAGCATTGGCATTACTATTTTTATTTTGGTGTAACTTATCTTTATCCTTCACTGTAACTGCAAGTAGTTCTCCTGCATCACTGGCAGTCAGCTCCATATCTGCACCATAAACAGTTTCTTCACGCTTCATCTTATCAGTCAAAAGCAACTTTTTTAAATCTGTCTTCCTTTCATTGTTAAATTTAAGAGCTGAAGGAGTAACGCGAGACAAGTCACTTGAACTTTCCTGCAAATTCGTATCATTAGTGTTGCTGCTACTGTTGATATCATGGTAAGGCAGATTATTTGAGCTACATTTCTTATCAAAATCCTTTATATTAGGTTTAGGTTTTGACTTATGAAGTTCTTTATCTTTCTTCCTTTCAGTCACATTTCCACTGAGGGGCAATGAACTATCATAATGTTGTTTTGTAAGCTCCTCAGGCTGTCTTAGAGATTGTGTATTTTTGACATGAGTCAGGAAGGCACTATCGCAAGTTAGTTCGGTGTGTAATTGATTTTCTGCAAAGAGAAAAATTTTAGCAGCTTGGGGAAAGAAAGACTGAAGTATAGTTATCAGAACAAGATTACTGAAAGTTGGACCAGAAACATGGAAAACTACAAACTTTTTTTTTTTTTTTTTTTTTTTTTTTTAACTGAATATACACATTCTGTGGTTGGTCCTTAAAAAGTTTGTCAACTAGAACTAATTTTACATTTTACCAGTGTTGAACTTTTTAAATTGTCTGTAAATAAAAAGGTATTTTTCTAGAACAAATACAGTTCTTCTTTGGTTATCTTACTAAATTTATTCTGTTCACATCAATTTTGTTACATTTCAGCTGTGTTATTTCAATGAACATTCTTCTACAAGTGACTGTCAGCACACCTTTACTTATGGGTGAGAATTCCATTTTTTATTAGTTTATTACAGTTTAAGAATCTTACTATACCTTCTGCATCACACTTCAAATAATGAATTATTAAATACTAATTCTCAGATAACTCTGAAAAATAAATCACCTGTACAGAAATACAACATACCTTTACAAAATGTATTTTTGTCAATGGTTGTTTCCACTGAGTCTATTTCAATTAACTTTTGATTATTTGTACCAGAAGGCAATGATAATGCAAACTTGACTTGATCTGAATGCATTTCCTTTGGCAAAATAGTGGTACACTTATAAGAATTTGGTAATTCACACACAGGTCTATCTTGCTGTTTTGCATTAGCTGTGGTAATTAAAGGAAGCTTCACTGGCAATTCTAGACGTCTGAAAAGAGGAAATTTTACTGTGAAGATTTTTATTACAGTTCATGTCATAACATTCAATCATTTAAAACATTCCCTTAATCATAGAATCATAGAATAGTTAGGGTTGGAAAGGACCTCAAAATCATCGAGTTCCAACACCCCTGCCATAGGCAGGGACACCTCCCACTAAACCATGCCATCCAAGGCTATGTCCAACCCCACCTTGAACGCCACCAGGGATGAAGCATCCACAACCTCCCTAGGCAACCCATTCCAGGGCCTCACCACCCTCACAGTAAAGAATTTCTTCCTCAGATCCAATCTAAACTTCCCCTGTTTAAGTTTAAACCAATTACCCCTTGTACTCTCACCACAGTCCCTAATGAAGAGTCCCTCCCCAGCATCCCTATAGGCCCCCTTCAGGTATTGGAAGGCTGCTATGAGGTCTCCACGCAGCCTTCTCTTCTCCAGGCTGAACAGCCCCAATTTTCTCAGCCTATCTTCATACGGGAGGTGCTCCAGTCCCCTGATCATCCTCGTGGCCCTCCTCTGCACTTGTTCTAACAGTTCCATGTCCTTTTTATGTTGAGGACACCAGAACTGCACACAATACTCCAAGTGAGGTCTCACGAGAGCAGAGTAAAGGGGCAGGAGCACCTCCCTCGACCTGCTGATCACACTCCTTTTGATGCAGCCCAGGATACGGTTGGCCTTCTGGGCTGCAAGTGCACACTGCCGGCTCACGTTCATTTTTTCATCAACCCACACCCCCAAGTCCTTCTCCGCAGGGCTGCTCTGAATCTCCTCCCCGCCCAACCTGGAGCTGTGCCTGGCATTGCTTCGACCCAGGTGTAGGACTTTGCACTTGTCATGGTTAAACTTCATCAGGTTGGCATCAGCCCACCTCACAAGCGTGTCAAGGTCCCTCTGGATGGCATTCCTTCCCTCCAACTTATCAACCAAACCACACAGCTTGGTGTCATCGGCAAACTTGCTGAGGGTGCACTCAATCCCACTATCCATGTCACCCACAAAGATGTTGAACAAGACCGGTCCCAACACCGATCCCTGATGGACACCACTCGTTACCGGTCTCCAGCTGGACATTGAGCCACTGAGCACTACTCTTTGCGTGTGGCCATCCAGCCAGTTCTTTATCCACCGAGTGGTCCACCTATCAAATGGATATCTCTCCAACTTAGAGAGAAGGATGTCATGGGAGACAGTGTCAAAGGCTTTACACAAGTCCAGGTAGATGACATCAACTGCTCTGCCCCTGTCCATCAGTTCCGTAGCCCCTTCATAGAAGGTCACCAGATTGGTCAGGTAATAATATATACAAGCAGAAAACTAAGAACTCCAGTATGCAATCCGGTTCTAAGTCAGGGGCAAATGTGTATTTTTTAATGATAGAGAATCCTGCTTTGTGCTGGTGAGATCCCATGAAGAAAGCAGAAAGCTATTAAAACACAAGCTTTGTCTACCACTCTCTATCTAAATTCCAAGTTGCAAACAGGTAATTTCTGAATTAGATTGGAAATTGTTTCCTATTACCTCAAAAATTTTTAGGACAACATACACAGATTAGTTGTAAAAAAACCTCACAGCCACTTACCAACTTAGGCATTTAATACAACCACCTACCTAGCAGATCGACAGGTACCCTTGAACCGGTCATCAGTAGGGCTACTTGGTCCAGATGACAGAAGATAACTCTGAAGAACCAAAAGAACAGTGGGGAACAGAAACAGTTGAATATTCTCTTATGTTTTAAGTATCAGAAATGTTCACAGGAGAAAAAAGAAAAAAAGAATGGGCAAAAAAATAGAAGTATTGATGAGAGATGCATGATATTCAAACACACAGAGTAATTTTAAACAAAATACTTTGTAGCAAAACTTACCAAAGCCTGTTACCTACCTGCATCCCAAACAACATAAAGACTTTTAAAATTTAGCTGTAACTAACATGAACTGTATTATACACATAGAAACACAGAGCAACCTAAGCAACTGTAGAACAGACTATAAAATTAGTATCTTTTTTAAAATCAACTGTAATTTTGCCATGACACAAGGAATAACATGGATTATGTTTTCTAGAGAAGTTTCCACATGCAACACATTAATTGCAGCACTAAGCAAAGAAAGTAAGCAGCTCACTCATTGGCGAAGGATGCCACATAATGAAGTGCTATGCTTTGTTTTGTTTGTTTTTTTTTTTAACCACATGACTTCATTAGGGCTAACTGATATTTAACTTTTAGATACTTTGTAAACATGATTAAACCCTAAATTTCTACTGCAAGCAACAGCAAAATTCAATTGATTTCTGATTTCACTAGACTTGGGTTTCATCCCGGGTTTTAAGGAACTGCGGTAAATGTTGCAAAATACTTAAATATTTTGAACATTGCACTCACTTAGATCCTTTGAATGTATTATTTATCCTGGAAAATTAGTTCAATATGGTGTTAGCTCAAAAAACATCTTACCTCAGAAAGACTGCTTATTTCTATTGCATTTAAGAGCTTATAATTCAAAAACGCTTCTATTTCTATAAGAGTTGTATTCTGCATGTAAAAGAAAAAGCAATTTTAAATAGATGTATTTTAAGTGGTTTCTGGTTTAAGAAAAGACAAGATCTAGAGGTGAATCTATGTTGTATTATTTTTAACATTCAGCTGAGCACAAACTCATTTTTAATACCATCTCAATATCTATGAAGGAGACACTGACACTAAAATAGCTATGGACAGACTGATGGACAAAACACTGATGGACAAAACAGTAAGTATCAAAAAATTCTATGAAAGCAAAATCAAGCATGAATGCTATCAGATGAGACAACTTCACAGATCTGAGGTGCATATTTTTTAAATCACCATTTTAAGAAGCAATATTAAGTTTCAAAAGAGAAGATAAAAGCTTGGCATAGCTGATCTAAGTTTAAATTACATTATTTGCAGCATACCAAACAGCTTAGTTTGCGACGAAGTAAGATATTATGAAGCTGCAGCTTTTCTACTTCCTTCTGAAGAAAAATCTTCTCATTCTTTAGCTTCCGAGAATTTTCTTTCTCCACGCTCAAAGCCACAGCTAGTGCTTTATTATTTTGTTTTAAAGATACTTTTAACACAGATGAGTTATCTAAAGGAGACAAAACAAAGATTTTCAACAGCTTCAATGCCAGGCCCTCTCTGCATTAATTATCATTATAATTACATTTTTATCTTTAGGTTTTGGTGGAACAATAGTACTTCCAAATATAAAACTGTTTCTGCTGGCTGTCATTCTGATGACAACTCTGTCAGCTCCATGTTCAAGTTTATTTCATGCAAGGATTCTGCTCTAATCTGGATTAATTTTTTTTTTAATAAGATTATTTTAAGAAGAAAGTGTTTTAAAATTGATAGCTTCACAGGTGTAAAAATGTTTCCAAATTCCTAAAAACCAAATATGCATTTTACAAATGAAACTGTTCAAACATTTTGAGCACAAATGTGAGTTTTGACAATAGAAAGAAAAAAATATTAAAGTCAGAAATATACCTTCCATTTTCCTAATGAAAACCTGCCTGCTCATATTTCATATTTACCCCCAGTGACACTGCATATTACCAAGACAGTAAGTGCCAAAGAGCATGCACTGCAAATTAGACATTAGGAAGAAAATCTTTACTGTGAGGGTGCTGAGGCGCTAGCACAGGGTAAGCAGAGTTGCTGCGTCTGCCCCACCTCTGGCAGTGTTAAAGGCCAGGCTGAACAGGGCTTGGAGCAACCTGGTCTTTTGGAAGGTGTCCCTGTGTGTGGCAAGGGGTTGGAACTGGATGATCTTTAAGGTGCCTTCCAACCCAAACCATTCTGTGATTCTGTGATAAAATGGTCAGAGAATTGGATAAATAAACAACTTACAATCATGTGTTGTCCTAAAATTCTCTACATTAACGTCTTTAACAGGCAGGAATTCAGCAGATCATGTTAAATACAACTGCTATTCCTCTTGAAGTCATACATTCTAAGAAAAGTAGATGGCTTTGGTTTTATTTCAATAGGACTTACTTATTAACTTAGTCTTGATTTTAGATGCTAAAGAAGCATTCCATTTTGCAGCTCGTAATGTTCCATCCCTCTTCTTCAAGTGTCTAACAGCATCCGAGGTGAAAATGATAGATGATTTAGCATTTGCTTTTTTATCCATCATCAGAATGAACCTGTACATTGTCAAAGGGAATGTCCAAATAATACATGATCTTTCTCACACTTTAAAAATTCAAGTTTCATTATCTCTTACCAGGATTTGTTACCTCTGAAGCTGAGAAAATTGCTTCAGTCTTTAGCTCTGGTCAATCAATTCAATCAGGTTAATGAATTGCTCGAGACTTCAGTTACATTATGACAGCGTGGCAAAATATTTAATAATCATGAAGACTGAAAGGATCACGCATTGTTGAGTTTGTCCATTCCCTCAAGTTATCCACCGGACTTTACACTTAAAAGGGAAAAACCACAAGGTTCTATCACTTCACAATATCACCATACCAGCTCGTTCTTCGTCACGCCCAATTTTAATTCGAAGCATTTAAACAAAGCGCACTGAAAATTCTACAAATTTAAGCAAACAGCACACGAGCTCAAGGGAGCCCGCTCCCGCCGCCCGCCGGCCCTCCGGTCCCTCCCGGCCCCACAGGCGAGACCAAGCGCGAGGGCGCCACCTCCCGCCTCGCCGAAGGGGCCGCCAACGGCTGCGCGCCTGCCAACGGCCGTTGGGCGGCAGCCGCTCCGTTGGGCCGAGCCGCTGCTGACGGGCCTCGCGGCCGGCGGGGGCGCAAGCAGTCCCTGAGTGTCCCAGTCAGGCCAGAGGGCACAGAGCACGGCCCTGCACCTGCAAACTGACCGTGCCTGCGTTTCATGTTGGAGGAAGCGTTACTCAGAATTAAGTCACAGCGCAACGCCTCAATAAAACGACACGGGAAAGCCGGAAAAGATGACAAAACTACCCGAGAATCAATAACACTCCGTGCTTCATAATTTGAAGGTAAAATGCACAGCCAGGATGGATACAAACCCAGCCCATACCTACAGCTGAATTTATACCACAACCAGCATTCACCTTTCATGATGCTTTGTTGATAAAACAGGAAAGGTGCTGTAGTGGTTTTGTCGTGTACATGCAAAATTGCCCATGTTAGAATAGTTCATGGATGCTCTTGCATACATACAGTTACAGTCATTTCTTTTCAGAAATGGGACATGCGTAAGTCATTAACCTTTAATCCACAGTTCCAGCTCTTTTAGTGTTTTTTAAAAAGGAGTGGGATGTGTGTAACTTTTCAACTATGTGTCTTTGCAAAACCATTTAAAATACCAACAATTAGTAATGTTAAAAATTAAAACTAAGTATTAATTGTATAAACACTTAGCACCAATCTCAGTATGCTGTGATGAAGGAGTAGGGAACGGTGGATAGTCCACTTGACAGATTTTGAAGGTATCATGCTTTCAGTTCAAAGGGTTCCCTTAGGTTAAAAGGAGAAAACCATGTAATTCCTTCTCAGTGGAAAGTTAAAACTTCTTTCTGGCTGATCTTAGCTATTAGTAATAGATGAAATGACAAAAAATGAACAGACAGACGTCAAGACACATGAAAACAACAGTGTTAAATTTAAAAACCAATATATTATAGCCAGTATGCAGGCTGCCTGCATACTTACCAACTTGTAAGGGTAGGAGTCTCTTGACGTTAGAATGTGAGCAAATCCACTTTTAGTTTGGTAAAGGTAATATTAGGACTGAGAATTGCAAGGAAGTATTTTAGTCTAATAAAATGCCTTTCCTCAGAATGTGCTCTGAGCCCAAAGGCCTTTGCTCTTTAACACTCCCTTCACATACACTCATTTCCAGTGGCCCAGTCCTCCCATTAGCTCAGGTGGACATTAATTCTTAATATTGATCCAGGAATCTGCAAATTAATAGTAAATGGGTTTGTGAAAATCTTACGAGAGTTAGAGTTTTAATTTACTTGAAGATTTATAGATGTGGAAGGTTGAAATAAAGCATTATGTTCCATAATGCAGTAACCATCATTAAAATCTTACTATTACACATGCTAACATTACAATATGCTATAAAGTAAATCAAAGGAAGCGTACATAAGCATCAGAGGCATTATTTGAGAATGCATCTTTATCAACTTAGGATTTTCACAATTTGCTACAAAGAGCATCTGGAGAGTCTCTCTTCCTTTTCTTATTATTCTTTATATATATTCTTTAACATATATTCTTTAATTATATGATACATAGCATGGTTTCCCAGTGTAGCCCTGAAGCTACAAACCCTGTACTTCTATGCAATCCCCTTAAAACACAGATTTGATCCAGCACACCTTATACGCCTTTGGTACATTTCCCCTTACAAGGCAACTTGGAAGAGACTGTAGACACTGTAAAAGTCTGGCCAAATAAAAGAGCAAATAACCTTACATAACTTTAAAAGTAGAAAACCAATCAAATAAAGCTTTACCTCCTTATTCTTTCCAGAAGGCAGTGTTTTCCTCCAGATCCAATCGTGAGTTTTCATTTCCTCCAGTTTTACAACAGTCCCAAGTCCTGAAGGGGCAATTGCCAATTTGCTTCCATTTAGTGTTTATGTCGCTACTGCGGGCAATAAATTTGAAACAAAATGTGAATTACTGCATTTCCACCTGCGGTCATACTTTCCTTTACACTCCACTGAGGAACTCCCACACTGTAACATTTCACATGTAAAAATCTCTAGTTAATTGCCAACTGCTCAAAATGGGGAAAAGCTTAAAGCACTGCCAAGTTTCACAGCCTGTATATCTTAAACATGTATTAAGAGTGGAATTCTGGTTTTTGGGCATTTGGGATCCTATGAGTGGTCTTCAAAATAAATAGAAATGAGACGGAGTCAACAAAAGACAGACATACAGAGACAGACCTGCTGCAAAAGCCCTAACCATGTGGGAAGTGTTGTACTGAATTTGTATCTTTACTACATACCTGCAAATCCATCTCTGAGAAGAATCTTGGTGGAGGAATTAATTCCGTAGGGTCTAGTAAAGCATGAGTTATTACTAAAACACTTCTGTTAGGTAGATTATGGTAGAACAGCTTCTCCCTCTGCGGATTCTCTGATGTCCAACAAGACTTGAGCTTGTGCTATAGTTTTTCCTTTAGTATTAAGACCATACCTTCCTCTAATCACACCTTTTTTTTTTTGCAGAAGCTTAATGAAAATCCATTTCTTAATGCCTCTTCCCCTGTCAGATCTGACTGAAATCAGCAAATTGAAACACAAATATACAGAGGATGCGTGCAAGCCTGTCTTCCTTTGGAAATTAGCAAAAACCAAAACAAAGTCCCCATGTTCACTTCCCAAGAACACGCAGCTGAAAAGGCAGTTTCCTCATGCAGGCTTGTTATACTGCATGCTTCTATACCAAATACATGCTGTACTGACCTTGAATAGTAACGATATTTCACGTAGTTAAATCTGAGGTCCAAAACATACTGCATTGTTTGTGTACATATACTGACTGACACAAGGAGAAAACAAGCACAGAAAGCTGCAACTTCATTAAGTGAATGTTTTAGAATGAGAAAGATTGGAGGTTAAACTTACAGCATATTGTAACGTAACAACGACCACATTTAAGTTGCAACTGCTGTTTATTCACGGAAAGTAGGGATAACACACATTACATTCTTACTAAGATATAGCTAAACCAGACACCATTATTCCACAGAAATAATCTATTATACCTATTTTTACTTATAGTAAGACCAACATCCATGAATTATCAGTCTGTATCACATTCAGCGGCATCTTGTAACTTGTGTGCTTATGTAATTAGTTAGATATTAACCATTAAAGACCTGGCTTCTGGGTACATTCTTAGCCAAGAACTGTTTAGAGAGCACAGAGAGCCACAGTGCTTGGCAGGCCATTTACTCTCTTTGCTGCAACTGTAGCACTGGTTAGTTGCTAAAAAAATGAAGCACACAGAGTGTTTACTGTAGCTTTAACTACCATAGCAATACAAATCAGCATTAAGATAAGAAGTGAGTTCTAAGTAGCAAGTGATCACTCAGAGTACACAATTTCAAAGATAAATTCTTCTCTCAATTTTTACGAGCCATCTAAATCACATCAGATTCAGACGGCTCTTCCCTTCAATGTCCTTCACTTGACTGAAGTCTGAATCACAAGTCTATGCTCCTAAATATTAACTGAAACCACAGTAGCTTATGAATATTTACATATCCCCAAAATCAAAATGCAGTAACAGACCAGAATACAACGAGCTGCACAGTTAGAACAGCAGCTGCTCAGTGACTGCTACTCATCCTTTAATTTGACCCTGTAGCAAGTGAACTTGCAGTTGAAATTTTAAATACCTTAAATATGGTAACAAAAAGGACAATGAGTAAAAACCCAGGACAATACAGGATGAAAATCAACATGATTTACAGGTGTGACTGAGCTAATTTGCTATGTAAACACAGATAAACTATTTAATATAGGTACATTTCTTATATGTGCAGTGTACAGCAAATAACTGGATTTTTAGTGGACTTCAGACAGCAATTAAAATATACTGCTGACATTTAGGATTTAGTTACTTCTTACTGTATCTTCTAAACATATAATAGCTTATGCCTTCCAGAAAGCTTGCAGAAACTACTTGTTATTTGGCAGTTGTACCCACAGGGATATGTTATGACAAAAAAGAAATTGTTCTCTATCTGATTACAAAGTTAAGCAGGAATTACACGTAATGTTCCAAACTTTTTGTCAGTTTGGGGTTGTTTTTTTCTTTTTTGGTTTATTTATTTATTTTTAGGAAATACAGCTGCCTCACCTGTACAGAAACTTGGCATAATGAGGCTGAGACAAAAGCATAGTGAGACTCTGGTTTCTTTACCTTTCATTGTTTGTGCATGCATTTTGGTGAGCAAGCAACCATATGTCAGACACAGATGATTTAAGTGGACACTGCTTCTGCAAGTCTTTGTGAAACGGCTGTATTAGGGTGAAGCACCTTGACTCCATTTATCTGGGCTGTTCTAATGCATAGTTTGCTCTGAAAAATGTACAGAAGTCTGCAGCAGAACCACCTCCACCTTTCACAGGCAAGCAGCAGGAAAGCAAATTAGAAGCTACAATGCCTGCATTTCTTTGTATCAGCTAGAACTAAAGAGACTGCTGCTGGCACACACCTGGCAAATTAGTCTGCTCAAAGGGACAAGCAGTCATGTCAAAGTAGGCCACTAAACCAGTAGGTTTTCTAACACCAGCTGACCTGAGGCTACTTTTTTCTGCCTTTGCTCCCTATCTGAACAAAAGCAGACTTTTCCATCTTGACTCGGGGCATGTACCAGCACATCACCGTTCTGAAATCACCCATCTCAGTGCTGCAACTCGAGATGCACAGCAGGCGAAAATAGCGCCCATGTCGGGGCTTCCACCTCCGGCCAAAGGTGGTGCCCCAGCCCGAGCAGACCAGAAAGGGTCTGAGACCACTGTGAAGTAAAACGGAAACACTATGGGTTAGAACAGCTCAAGCTGTGGTATTACTGAAGCTACAGGAAATGCAATTGAGTCAAACCCACTCGAGTGAACATCTACTTGTAATAAATAAAAAAAATAATAAGATTAATAGGAAAGGTTTCCACCTTACAGAGTAGCCGAGTTTACGTGGGTCAGCCTCACTTCAGAGGACACCGACACCAACGCCGTGCATGACGAACCCCTCCGAGCAAAGGAGGGGAGGCAGGGCCAGCAGGGCCGTGGGCGCCCCTACACCCGGCTGACCCACCAGACCGCGGGCACGAAAGCCCTTCTCCTCTCCCCGCTCGGCTCCGGCCCGAGCCTTCCTGCCGCCATTTTGCGGAGCCGCGGAGACCTCCCAAGCGGCCATGCCCGCTCCAGGCAAGGGAGGGCTGCCCAGCAAGGTGGCCCCGCCGCGGGAGGCGGTGGCTCAGGTAACGCGTAATGGCAGCACCCCGCGCCCCGAGGAGGGTCGGGGTGAGTTTCCCCGTGTTGGCGGAGCAGCACTAAACCAGCGAGGGGTTGCGCCTCGGCCGAAAAGAGATGCCTGGGCGAAAGGCGCGTAGTAAGGCAGTAACCCTTAAAGGGCGTGCTCCATCCCCCTCCCCCCCCCAAATGAAACCAAACCCACAAACAAACCAAAACACTCCCCGCCCTCCCACAAAAAAACAAAACAAAACACCTCCCCCCCCCAAAAAAAAAATTAAAAACGTTTAAAATATCTTCTTCTGCTTCTCGTGCCATTCTTTTCCGCCCTGACACCCCCCCCCCCCCCCGCAAGGAGCTCAAGGCAAGCAAGAGTATTTATTGGCAATGTGGCATTAATGATGTGACAGCTTCAACAACCAGTTAAAGCACCCCTAATTAAAGGTTGGATTTTAAAGAAGTAGGTTTTTATACAGAATTACTGCATGTTTAGTGCTGTGAACTATACTCGAAGCAAGATTACCCAGAACGTCCTTCCAGTGCTCTGCTCACATGTTCTGACCATGTAATTCTGCTTACCCGTTTGTGTCAGAAGCAACCTTTGTGTTGTGTGTCCTAGATAAGTAAAATGCCATAGTTTTTTTTTATAGTAAAGGTGTAGAGTATTTGGCTATTTGCGCTAATATGTCTCCTGAACTGTTTTCAAAGCTGATTTGCTATATTGCTGTGTAAAAACATCGAAGGGCTGAGCTCATCCACATTCAGTCTTAACTGGCATTAGGGTTTTCTTTTGTTTATATCTGTTTCAGGTTTGAATATAGCTCACAATTAACATCACTATTTGCAAATGCAATGGAAGGGGACAAGACTGAAGATGGCCAGGGTATTCTACAACTTAATGTGCGGGGATGTTTGTACACAGCCAGGCGTGAGTCTTTATGCCGTTTTAAGGATTCAATGCTAGCTTCTATGTTTAGTGGACGCTTTCCTCTAAAAGTGGATGAGTCAGGTAAATATGTTCAAACTAAATATGATTCTGAGCAGGGAGCTCTGTGGCAAATACATGCTTTTGTATATATTTGTGCATTTTATAGCATATCTCTTTTCCAATCTGCTGAGCATCAGTTGGCTTCTTTAATTCCAGGATGCAAAACGATTAAGCGTGCGTGATTTAGGAGTAATTAATCTGGATTCCACAAGGCCACTCATGTTTGTACAGTGCTTTCCCTGCCTTGTCCCAGACCAAACTGGGGCTTTGGAATGTGCTTCTTCAGTAAGAATATGAAAATAGGTGAAACTGAAGTTGCAGAGTACTTGGCATTTAACTTGGATCCTGTTTATGAACCCCTATATTCTCCAGAGACACCTCGCTCTGTTCATTACATAAGGAGATTTGGGTCCTATCTTTGATTCAGAATACTTCCTTACCTGGTAAAGATTGCACTTTTCACCACCATGGCTTAATAGGAAAGCTTGAATAAACTATTCATGGGTCAAATTTCACACTTGTTTGTGACTTGGAAATCCTGCCAAAACATGTCCAGCTTAAAGATACAATAGATACAGTAATTCCTTGTATGCTTTTGACTGTTTAAAATATCTGAAATGTTTAACATTTTTCTGGGCAGAGTTTTGCTGCCATCTTTCAGTTGCAGTAAACAGCCTCCTGTATACAGCTGCATGTAGTTTGGTCAGTTTCCGTTGTGGTCCTTGAGCCTAGCAGGCAAAGGAGACAGGACAAGAGCAGTATTCAGGGAAGGTTAGACTAGATGTGTATTGGAGCTGATGCTAATTTTAACTCTCTTAATTGCCAAGATCCAAAACTGGGGAAAAAAAATTAAACTCTGCAATAGCAAGCAGAGATGTATCTGCAGTTAGAATTAGAAATGCATCTAGAATTAGATTTTAGCATTGTAAGTGCAATACAGCTGAGGTTGTATGTTGGCATGGTCCTATGCAGATCAGTGATTTCACTGAAATTCCAAAGAAACGTTTACTGCATGGAGAATCTTATCTTCAAATAACAAATATTCCAGGGATACAAAATAGCAGTTTCAAAAGAACAGAGACAGTAAACTTACTCCTCCTAAGCAGGTAAAACTAGTGCAGAAACTTTATATAAAGGCTTTACTTGATGATTTGGTAGTCTGTCTTCTCTTGCTGGAAGCAGTCTTTCAAATAATTCATGTTTTCAGGAGCATGTGTAATTGACCGAGATGGAAGACTATTTAAATATCTTTTGGATTATCTTCATGGAGAAGTTCGGATTCCTGAAGATGGGCAAACTCGAATTGCACTGCAGGAGGAAGCAGATTATTTTGGCATCCCTTATCCATACAGTCTGTCTGACCATTTGGCCAATGAAATGGAGGCGTATTGTTTAACATCAAATACAGAGCTTAAACAGGTCTTAACATTTCTTACATTTTTAAAGACCTACTCTCTAATCCATACCATTTGTGAGCATCAGATACTAAAACTATAGTACATGCAAGTTAGCACTTTTTAATTACCATGTTAAATCATCAGTAAATTCAAAGGTTTAGGTTGAGGAAACTTAAGGGTTGATAATGCAGTCGTAGTAGTTAAGGACATGTTAAGTTAAGCTTTTCCCATCACTGCAATACAGCAACAGTTTAAATTGACTCTGTTCACATGCAAGTCTGCTGGAGAACTTGTGTGGTAGGAACAACATTGTTTAGCTCCCTGTATGCCTTCAAATTTTACTTGTGATTAGATTTGATCCTTCAGGATGTTTGAGGGTTTGGTCTGTTTTCAGTTTTACAAATTCATCCCGAAACTCAAAAGACAAATGTACTTTGTTGTTTTTTTAGAACAAGAAATAAGTGAATGCATTATTTAAAACCCTAGGGTTTGTCTGTTTTAAAATATTGGAACTTAAAAGCTAATTCTAATTTGCTGATCAGAAATTAACTCATATTACTAGGTCTGTGTTAGTCATGAGAGTCATCTGTGTTCTCTTAGTAAGCTACTGTTCCATATATTTCACATTCTCCCTTACTCATTTCCTTTTGAAAAGTATAAAATACTTCCAGGCCTTGAAGTTTTACTCCATATTAGGGAGCTGCCGTGCCTTTAAGTATTTCTGTGGCCTTTCCTAGTTTTACAATATTCTCTGTAACATCAGATCAGAAATACTGCAGACATTATTCTGGATAAACTACCTCCTTAATTTACATAACAGATCTCACCAGTCAGTATAAGAAAACTTAAATATGAAAGCTTATTCAACTAAAACCATTGTATTCTTATTAATATTTGGTATCTTTTATTTTCTTTGTTTTCCTTTTTTTTCCCCCAGGCTTTGTTAGATTTCTGTGACTCTTATGATTTAGTTTGTACCAAGCCCACAGTTTGGGTCCTGCACTATCTCAACACTTCTGGAGCTGGCTGTGAAAGTAAAATTATTGGTGTGTATGCCACAAAAGCTGATGGGACTGATGCAATTAATAAGGAGCTGGGAACAAAAATTAATCATAAAAGCATTTACAAAAGGTAAGATGACTATCAAACACAGGAAAGCACTATGAAGTGAGGATGAACACTCACATAATATCTAAATAGTATTATACGTAGCATAATACAGCATGAATGTACTATAAATCTGTGAAAGGAATCAGATTCTTCCCAGCTTTGAAAACAGCTGCCTAATACAGTGGTCACATTAAACAAACAAACAAAGATTAACAACTAAGCATGGAGTACAAGAATTTGAGAGTCCACAGAAGGTGGCTAGCATGCTGTTGCTTTAAGTTCTCATTATGTTTTACTGGCTACTTTTTAAAACGTCTCAACCATTTAAAATTACTTTCTAATTCAGGCTGATATCTACACTAAATACACTGAATGAATGTCCGTCCAGATAAAGTTCCAGAAATATTCACAATGTTGGTCATGATTCATGTTAATTGTATTTTACAGTATTTTTAGGCAGCTGGAAGAAATATTTAACACCGAAAAGAACTGAAGATGAAGAAAAATGTTTTTAATTCTTTCAAGAACATGTATCTCTCTACTACACTATTAATGTGTTTTTATCACAGTAATTATAAGTTATTGGTAGACCTGTACTTATGAGTGTCTGGAAGCAGTTTGCCTTTCTCTTAGTCCCGCTTAGTGTGCTTCACTGTGTATCTTTTGAAACATGGTTACGATAGAGCTTTTGATGTTTCATCTTTATAATTAAGATGCGTATTTTCCTAAATTCAGGCTGGAAGCATAAATATTTATTCCAAGAGCATGTGAACACATATCATCAGGTATCTGCCCTCCTCCTGTGTTTTCCTTTTGAATAAATGATTGAGATGCAGAAGAATAAATTTTACATCATTAATTCTGTAATTCTTCTTTTATGAACATTTATTCTTTCATGAATACCCATATTTAGCAATCGGTGTTTAGAGGCAAGCACATCATAGGAGGATGGCTGTTTGGAACCTTTTGTATGAATGAAACTTAAGTAACATTTACTTTACAAAACATTTACTATTATGTCCCTATAGTTAGGATTTGGTAAAAAAGAATTATGCATTTCACCAGTGTACATCTGTAAGGACTTAGCTGGATTTATCACATCACTATTACCTTTAAAACAATATTTCTAGAGAAGCTGGAAATAACATCCAATACATCTGGAGCTATTATACAGTACCTGACTTGAGAAAGATGAGGGATGCTTTCAATGCCTGGGAAGGGAGAGGTAGAGTATTATTTCTTTTTTTTTGTATTTCAGTAGTATTACTTTTTTATATAAAGATAAAAATATTTGCCAATTAAGTGTAATAAAGATTCTGCATACGTTTTCACTCATTCAGTAAGTGACATGTTGTAAAATATTTCATGGTAGTGGTTATTTGGGGACAGTGGCAAGAAGGCCTTAAGGGATGTTCCATGAAGGTAACATGAGTTGACATGAATGAATAGATGTAGTAAGAGCTACCACATGCAAGGGGTGATAGCCTGCTAGCATTGGGCACACTGGTGGAAGCCCTGGAACCACGCTGGCTGTAAATAACACTCATGTCAGCAGTTTCAAAGCTGAAATTCTACGTAATAAAATACATATGCTCATTTAGGCAGGTGTATACACTATGTTCCCTCAGCTGATCAACAGAATGTCCCTTTAAAATGCAGGTGTCAGCTACTGGAGAGTGCCTCAGGAGCTGATAGAATGTTGGACTCTTGAAGAACGCCCTTTGAAAGCCAGTTTGCATCATATGCCTCCAGTTTGTAAAAGGTATGCTGATTTGCGTAGGTTGCTTAAAACAGAGCAGATATATAGCACAATTTCTTCCCTCCCAAAATGCTGTGTTTGGGTTTCAGCTAAAACTCCTGATGTACAGCAGTGGTCCTGGTGAGACTGTACAGTCTTGAAATACTGTAAATGAACCTAGTTACTGGTTCTGTTTTACCTGTACCTCATTGCTACTATTAAAGAATAAAATCTTTGAACCTTTAACCTTTCCTTTTCATTTTAGTGGTTCTTTTGGTCTATAATATGCAGATATTGAGAATCCATTCTCACCTTACAGCTCTGAGGAAGAACTCCCTAGAATCCTTATAATAAGTACTGGGGTATTTGCAGGCTTTCTGTTTGAACAGTATCACCAACTAACAGTTTTGTAAGAGCAATAAGAAATATTACCCTCAGATACTGTTTATTCTTTTGTATGAAACCCTGTGACATTTCACAGATCTTTAAAACTCCAAAATGCAAGTACCCTGAAGAGTATCAGTGCTTTTGTAGAGTATCTTTTAAGCTGTTCTTCAGTGGCTCTCACAGCTCATCGCCTGCTTACAGTACTGACCTGCCAGCTAAATGTTTCTTCATTCCTAACAATCAGGTCAATTAAAATTACAGCTTTTCTTTGTCAGCTGAAAATCTAGATATCATCTGATTCATACATGTTCTTCCTTCTCCTTCAGGGCTTCAGTAGCTTTGCCCCATGTAAGAGCCAGCAACAGAGCCACAGTTTGAAAGCTTTTATTTTTGAATGCATTCGAGTTTAAATTGGTCTCTGTGTTCTTTCCTTCCCCCTTCTTCTTCATCTCTCAAAAAATCATTTGTATTGGTACTTACTGATCATCCCTCTGACGTGGCCTAGTTTTTGTTTCGCTGGGTTTCAGATTTTCTAACATCCGGTTCAGCTGTTTCAGCATGACCTGAATTTCTGTGGCATCACTTATTATTTCCATGAGGAATTAAAATCTTCTAGGTATCTGTCCATTTTTCTTTGCCAACATTGAGAAACAGCATATATGTAATACTTTAAAAACGCTGCCAATTAGAGTTGCCATGAGACTCCATAGGCTTTCTTGTGTAGGTGCTTTGTTTTGTATATAAATATTTTCTCTTGAAAGATTATCCATAATCATTTGCATTGATAAGAAGTGGGGGAGGGAGGGAGAAAGCAGCAGTATCTTTCTTATTTCCTCAAATTGCATAATGTGGAATGCTTCATTTTGTCTTTATGTGCAAGTGGGTCTTACATTTGTGTAGATAACTTACACCACATCAGACCAGTATTCAGTGGATTTTGTATCTGATGGATCTGGTAGCTTTTTAATCTTTTCTTTCTCTTAACTCCTCCAACTTTTTCTCACTGATTTTCACTCAGCTGTTTGTGCACTGTATCTCTTGCAGTTTTTAATGTGTGATATACTGGTAAATAATTACATAAGTAACATTACTTATCATGGTAGTATTCATCACTGATTGCAGCGATGAACAGTTGGGAACCATAAATGATATCGTAACATGCAAAAATTAAAAGCACTTCAGGTTTGTGGATGGCTGTTGCATTTGTCTGTTTTATAGCAGTGTTATAAAAAGATGATTTCTGTACATAATTTGTTTCTTTCACTGAAGTTCTTTGTTTTACAGACGATTAACCGACTTTACTGAAGAGGAAGGCTATTCATCATGTAAAGTGGGGCCCAAGCCAGTTAGATTCTCAGGTCCCTCAAAAAGTACCTGTATCAAAGGCAAGAATTCAGCCTCATTACAGGTAGCTGCATGCCATGTTTCATGTTCTGCAGTGACTCTGAAACGACCCAACAGTAAAAACGCGACACTGCACAGAGTAGCTTCTGAAACTGTATCCACAACGTGCCCAGCAGTGCCCAGCAATTCCCAGGCACCCTGCAGAAGGCAGAGTGCTGACAATGGGACACCACATCAAGCGACATTCAAGATTGCAGTGTCTAAGCAGCCCGTAAGCAACCATGTAGCAAAGCTGAAGCGACCTCCCGTCTTTCTTGTGACACCGTCTCAGCCATCTTCTTCTATATCCAGTGAAACAAGCGAACAGGACAGTGCTTCTGTTGAAATTCCTACTACTTCTATGGTATCAAACATGAACGATCCAGCTGTATTAGCAAAGAGTGTTAAGCCTAAGAATGAGAAAGTGGATGGATAATGCTTGAATCAGCCTGATAGACTGGATAGCTTTGCATCATCTGGTCAAAGAGGATCATCATCAACTCGTGGTTATTTATTCAAAGATTTGGTAGAAAACTGTGATGAAAAAGTTTGTGAGAAGCATAGGAAGAAACTCTTTTAAGTGAGCACTGAAGTGTATTTTCTGCTTTACTTCTAAATATATTTTAGATGTTGGAAAAGGAGGAATTAAAATGGATTAAAAACCCTCTCAAACACAGTGGAGTCCTATGTTCCAGTATCTCACATTTGTATTTCTTAGGTTGTACAACTGACCTTCTGAAGGGTGTATTTGCACAGCATAAAAGAAGATCTCTTTATCAACTTCAACCACAGTTAACATTAACTAGATTTCCTTAACTTGTAACTAAAGTGGGGGAAAATAGATAATAATAGCTTTCATTAGGTACAAGTTTGCCACAAGTGTGCAACATACTGGGTACTGGGAGGATTCCAGAAATTGAATGCATTTACTGGTATTTTCCACGTGGATAAGTCACTGTGTTATTAACAGCAATGAAAGGGACCGCCTTGGCTTGTGTGCTGTGAGAAAATTCAGGCAGGGAAGAAGCATGCCTAGGGAGTAACAGGACATGTTTTCCCCATAGACCTGAGGCATATGGGTACTACTGTCCTGATGTGGTGTGATCTGCCACTGGGCTGAGGCTGCTGCAGGCAGCTGGTGCAGCCTTCACATTTTATATTGCACCAGTGTGGGGTGTGTTTTCTGCAGCTGCAGGGAAGCTCACAGGTCTGAGTTACAGCTGGCTTTCCCCTGTCCTTCCAAATGAGGAGGGGACAACCTCCACTTCTGTGCGGCAAAGCCATTAACGGAGGTGCCCTGCTTTGAAGAAGAACCCCTCCTTCCACAGAGGAGACCACCTTGTGCCAGGGTGAATTTTGAGTAATGACACTAAAGAGTTGTTTTATGTGTCTGTCAGTACAGGAAAGCTGAATTCAGCTTGAGGATTTTAAAAAGCCCTTTTAGTTGTTTGAATTGGTGAAGGAAACCTTGGCTTTGTTTTGTGCCGCTCCTCGCTTACAGCTGGCTGCTCAGGTTTTTTGTTGGTTTTGCGACTGCATTTGCTTTTCTAGCCCAGTAAATACAGCTGTCCCTACACACTGAGAAGTCCTATTCCATTGCCAAAATGCAGCATTCCGAACATTCCTGAGACTAGTACAGTTACAGAAGGATTCTTTAAACGTTTTATTTTCTAGATCAGTTTGAAGCCATTTTCAGGCTTTTCTCCTAACCACAAGGACTTGAAACATCATTTGCAAAAGTAAAAATCCCATATTTTTATGTACCAACGTAGATGTAAGGAGACACTTTGTCATGAACAGAAGTCACTGCAGAGGTGCGCAGTACTGTGCTTTTCTGCTAGCCATGTGTATACTGAAGACCCGCTTACCTTTAGAATCTTTGTTAGTGCTTTTTCTTATAAAATAACCCTAATGAGCACCAGTCTCAAGGCTCTTCCTATCCCAACAAAATAAGGCTTCACTGAAGGACAAGGCAAAAATTATGGAAAGATACTAACATAATGTAATGTCCTGTTCTTTGAGCGTGCAGTTCATCACTGATGTCAAGTCTGTGATACTTGTTTTTCATAATAATCTGACCAAAAAGCAGTTTTTAATACTTACCTTCTGTGGGACTTCCACTTCACTACTTATTGAATAGCTGAGCACTTTACCATGCACCTTTGACTCTTTCTACAATGCTTCCCTTAAGCAGATCTTCCACTTCAACTTTTGATGAATTTAGAAGGCTTCTATAAGCATAGAATCATTGAATCACGTAGGTTGGGCAAGACCCTTAAGATCACTGGGTTCAGCCAGCACTAAAGCTCACAAAGACCAACATGCTACATCTCGCAAAAAGTATGGAATTCTGCATGTGTACAAGACATAAAAGCTTTGAGAATAATCCTACAGGGCTTACTGAGTTTGCACTAACCAATTAGGTTATTTAATTACTCTGGTAGCAGAATATGTTTTGAGTAACATTAGTGTCATTTGATTAGAGTTGCTTTAATGAGTCTTCTCATTATCCTAGACATACTGGCTTATGTTTTAAAGAGAAATAAAAGCGGAGAAAGAACTCACTTGACTTTCACTAGATGAAACAGGGAAGTGGCTGTGGTGGGAAGCAGAGCAAGATTACTTGTTGAGGGACTTGATTTTATTTCCTTATTTTTAATTGGATGAGGTGCAAACACGCCCTTTTAACTTAGACCAGAGTAGGCACTTTTGGTGTGTTTTTATACCTGTGAATCTTGCCAACTTTCTCTTAACTGATGGACTGAGACAGTTTTATGACAGCTGAGCAGCATTAACCTTCGTAGTGACTTTCACTATAAAAATAGCTTTGCCCTTATCTACCCAAAGTCTTTTAAAATGCGGAAGTAAAACAGAATTACATTAAATCACTTAGATAATAAACATGTAGTTCAAATCTTACTATGGCTAAAAAGAAATACTAACGTTACCCCAGAGTAAGCAGATTTCATCTACTTCTTCCCAATCCATGAAGGACAGATTCTCACATGATAGAAACAGGAGGCCAGTTGCACCATCAGAAACTTGGGAGTGAAGCTGTCTGTTCTTTACCTGCAGTTACAGAATCAATGTGCGGTAAAACCGTGTAAATACTCCGTGGTAATAAAGCCCCACAAAACCCTAGATTCATTTTGGGCAACAGCTTTTAATAAAAGATGTGAAGCAGTACAAAGAGTAAGGCCAATGTTACAGACCTCTGCTGCTTTCTGAGTATCTCTTCTCACAGAATTTTCTTCATGCCAAAAATAATCTGGCTCTTTATACCAGAATTGATCATTCTTGGCTGAAAATTACTTTTCAAATTCATGCATCACATAATCAGCTGTGTAGTGTACCCAGAGTTTGGATCAGAATTTGGCCCTTTTCAAAGTTGCCCCCTTCCTACATACATACATACATACACATATATATATATCTTTACCCATTCTAGTCTCTGGTACAACACACATGATCATTTTAGTACGGTTTTAGTAGTTTTCCGTAATAAAACAGCTGTACTGTCTCAAATTTCCAGCAAGTTTCTATTCTGTCCTCACGTGGGTAATTGGTAGTAGTACTGGAACTTGAGACCTCTCGATCCTGTGGTGCCTCTGCTGTAGTCACAAGTACATGAACAGGAAGGGTGTCAGAAAATCTTGATGCAGCCCAGTCATTATTCACAGTAAGAACTGCCTCTTGTACAAGCTCAGACCAGGTGTCCCCCTACAACAACAGTGTCCAGGAAAGCATTACAAGGTAATGTTTCTCTTCCAGAATTACGAGGTTCTCCTTCAGGGTCACATTTTCAGACACACCGTGTGATACCTCTTTTTTTCCCCAAACATGCCTAAATAACCTATCTTTTCCAAATGGCTGTTTAAGTTACCTTATTTTTTCTAATTTTCCAACTGTGTATTTGGTCCTTTATTTTGCTGAGTTCTGCTCTTGCTCCGAGTTTAATCTTACACAGAAGATAAACAGATCTGCTTTAAAATACTGCCCTTTAAGGTGTGTACCCTTGAAAGAGTGTACAAAGTGCAGTGAGAATTCCAGTGTTTGAGTGATGCCAAACAGCTGCATCTGCTTTGCAAATTGAGGATCCTTTTTAAAAGATGGCTGGCTTGAAAGTCAAGCCTTGACCTGCCCTTAATTTCCTCACTGACCCCTGTACAAACCCTTGTGTCACATGTAGCTAGCTGTGTAATTGGGAGACAGAGTTCTGCTGAACATGGGCCCAAGAGCATCCGATTAATTACAAGTATTGTGAACAGTAAAATAAACCTCCCAGAAACTGGCAGATCTCATTCCAAGCATACAGAGACACAAGAAACGGAAACTGAAGAGAGGCCATTCTGACACAGCTACACTTCAGGGCACAGCCATGGAATGCTGCTAAAACATATACTGCAATACTAACCCACACTTGGGGTGCAAGGACTGCAGTGCTCCTAGAACCAGCCTGCTCCCCGGTCCAATCAAACCCACACTTGTATCTCTCAAAGAAAAATGTGTTTGTATTGCAGCCTGAAGAAAAATGCTGTCTCTCACCTGTTAGTCCTGGGTCTGTCACATACTGAGCCTCCAGTACATCAAAGGCTAGCTGGCACTGAAGGGTGCAAGGTGGTCCTGTTGTGCTGAGTTATGACTTAAGTTACAGATTTACTTGCAGAAGGCTGCTTGTGAGAAGCTGATTTATGGAATAAAATAACTTTCAATAATCCTGTCAAGTGGAGAAGCTCTAAGGAAGCAGTAAGCATCATTATATAGACATTAGATTAACTTATCTTAGGAGGGGTTAGAAGAAGAGAGAAATAAATTTCACAATTATGCAAGGACAATGTAATAAAATTCCTGTGTAATATCTGCATAGACATTATTATTACATCCCTTAAAGTGAGGTTACAGGTCAAACTGTAAGGCAGAAGATAGATTTTGAAAAGCTACCTGTCTGATGGGTGTGCATCACACAGATTCTGGAATTTCAATTCCATGTACTCAAAACATTCAGCTTTGAAGCAGGGTAGGTAATCAACTAGGATAAAAGCGGTGCTTACAATGCTAGGAAAGCCAGTGTTTACCTACGCATGCTTATTTTCTTTCACCACTCTTCCAGATGAAGATATCTGCATTTAGAATCAGGTGGAAAACTGTATATACATATCAAGAGAAATAAAAATAATCACATAAATTAGTAAGCCCCCATAAGGAATGTGCCTCATGCTACACTTTGCGACTGTTTTTCATGGGCCACAGAGGACATATAAACCAGTCAGTCCTAAGGAAGCATGCAGTCAGCTAGCAGAAATTATGCAGACAATAACCCAGGAATAAACTTTTAAAGATCACAGACTGGTTTGGGTTGGAAGGGACCTTACAGATCATCATCTTCCAACCCTCTGCCATGGTCCACAAGTGTCCCGCTCTTACTACCTCAGTGAGAGATCCATCCAGATAGGCTGAGAAAGTTGGGGCTGTTCAGCCTGGAGAAGAGAAGGCTGCGTGGAGACCTCAGAGCAGCCTTCCAGTATCTCAAGGGGGCCTATAGGGATGCTGGGGAGGGACTCTTCATTAGGGACTGTAGTGAGAGGACAAGGGGTAACGGGTTCAAACTTAAACAGGGGAAGTTTAGACTGGATATGAGGAAGAAATTCTTTACTGTAAACGTGGTGAGGCACTGGAATGGGTTGCCCAGGGAAGTTGTGAATGCTCCATCCCTGGCAGTGTTCAAGGCCAGGTTGGACATAGCCTTGGGTGACATGGTTTAGTGGGAGGTGTCCCTGCCCATGGCAGGGGTGCTGGAACTAGATGATCTTAAGGTCCTTTCCAACCCTAACTATTCTGTGATTCTATCCTATTGACCTTTTACACCTTTCTCACTCTGACACTTAGGCTACTAGTTCACTTGATGGCAGGTCTGGATTTTGGCACCTTACTGTGTTAAGTAACAACTAGTATTAGAAGTATGTCCAGGATGGAGTGGCTCTCATGTGATGTTCTGTTCCACACACTTGTGGTTTTAGAATGTAGGTAAAAGCAAAAGCCTACTCTTAATCCAAACTCATCTGAAAGCCTCCCACTGATACCAGTTGTATTAAGCAAATACCGTTTGAATAAGATCACAAAGGTTAGACACTGCAAAGCAGCAAACACCAGAGCATTTTAGAAAGAAGATTTTAATTTTCTGAAGAAACAGGTTTTCTGAAATACAGAATCAGAACATTAAGACTAAGTAAGATTTTGATCTCAATAAAAAACTCAGACGGATGTAGCATCTGCTCAAATATGTACGTCCACATTCTGGTGCATGTTGCTGTAACAAATTTATTAGTCATAGCTCTCATTACGGACAGATGGTTCCTACAGCAAAAATATAGAAAAATAATTTGGATTCAAGTCTGGAAGACCTGCAGCTTTCATATGCAAAAAAATAAATCCAACTAGTCATAGAAAAGTGGCGGAGAAGGATGGAGAACAGGGTTGTGCATCTGAATAGCCATGACTATATACATTCCAAACTCAAGAAATGAGTGTTTTTCCTCAGCCTCATAAAAATAGTTTGTCAATGAAAAATACCAATATGTAAGACATTTAATACAATTTATACTTGAATTTAAAGATCTCAGATTATGGAATAATAAGCTAAAATCAAATGTAGTGCCTTTTCAAATGTTCTCGTATATACCAATACTCTGTGTATACAGTGTGCATGCATGTACGTGTATACACGCACAAAAAGAAAGAGGTGTATAGAGATTTGCTGAAAAATTCTACAAGATTATCTGATTTCATTGCAGATCACAGCAGACAGACTTCCTGGGATCCTTCTAACACAGGCTGCTCTAAAAACCAATAATGTTGACTGGTATAACCACGTATCTACAACAGGTTCTCACTATTATGAACTTAATTACCAATTTATTTCTCCAATCTAGATTTCGTTTTTCTAAGTAGTAAACGCTGCTTTGATAAGATTCTATACTGTCATGAGAAAATAACTGTGAACATATTGGGGAAAGCCCTGAAAGTATGAATTAATTTTGAGAATTAGTAAATAATAAAAACACCAACAAGTTTTAAGCAGCAACAGATTTAAAATGACTATATTCTGACTTATTTTCCTCACCAACAGGCATCTTGAGCAAGAAACTAAAATGGAGAGATTAAATTTCTCTGCCTGCCATCACAGTGACATTTTAAGCCACCAAAGTCACAGCTGGTACTGAAAGAACAGTGTTATCAGTAGAGACCTCCATCCTTGAAGGACATAAATTGCATTGAGACGCCCTGCCAACACTGCCTTGGAAAGGCCTGTGATCCGTGGTGTCTGGTGTATGATGCTTTCGTCGGGTCTTTTCTGAATGTGTTGGATTCTCTGTGGTCCTTGTAGTCGTAGACTGCTCTTGATTTTTCGTAGCTCCTTTGTTTTTTGATCTGAAGCTGTTATGCTGCTGTCTTCTGTGTTCAGACCTGGAACCGCTCTTTATATTATTTTGATCTGCCTCATTACTGGCACCTTGTGACTTAAGAGATCCATTGAGACGGATGTTTTGGTGCTGTGGGTTGAATCTTCGTCTCTGGCTAGAAGGCCCATTCTACCCAGAAAGAAATTGGTAACTTTTAGGTTATCTGAATGCTTCCAACAGGACAAGAAATACAGCAATCAGAATTAACAAAAACTGCAGAATAAAATCTACAGCATAACTGGGAGAGGGAAAACACTATACACTTTCGATTGTTGCTAGAGCTCTCTATTTATAACGTTTGAGAACTGAAATGTGAGTAACATGCTACATCTGAGTAGCCTGGAAATAGAGATGGCAGGTTCAGCACTGCTGCCAAACTAAAACCTGCCATGATTCAAGAGAATACAGAGAAGGGGATGAAACGCTGGACATCTCAACAGCAGCAGCTAAGAAGCACTGAAGAACTTAATGCTGCTTTTTTCCAAAATCACAAAAATACCTCTCCTAGTATTGTGTAAAAACTCCAGTAAGACAACAGGAAGAACAGAAATTCACCTGTAAATTAAAGTCAAGTTAAAAATCCACATGGTGGGAGAGACGTTCACTGTGGTACCTTGCTCAGAGGAAGCTTTGATGCTTAGTGGGAGTGGCTGAATTGCTTTACTTGCATGACTGCAAGGGCAGCTGATTCCATACATGCACTGACATTATGTAATGCTCCTACGATTCCCTTCAAGCACCTACTTGAGCCTAAAATCCTTACTGGGACAAAATTCAGAGACACTTCAGTGGCAGCTTTACCTAAGCACAACAGTACAAGGACATTCTAAGGTGCTCTTACAATGAAATAGCTGCCAGTATACCACAATAGCTGTATTAAAAGCTGTATTATAAAGCCTGTGAAATAATATGCTTTTAAACCTGGCAGGATTCCACTTTCGAAGCCTATCTAATAATCATGCTTTAACATTTGTCAGGAATGTTTCTCCACCGTAGCATGTAGGGCAATTAGCAAGTATTATGGATGGGTTTTCTTTTTCACGTATTAACTGCTACTAGTCACTTCTGAAAACCAGACAGCAGCCTTTGCTGCCATGGCATTTCTGGTTATTTCCACCTTATATGTTCACATTGCATTGAAAGTGAAGCTGGAAAATATATACTTGCATATTTTCAGAAATTAGGAATGAAATACACAAACTGCAAACCAGTATTTGATTTTGTATTAACACCTTTCAATGCTGCCTATTTTCTGATGTTTAATAATAATCTGGTTTAGTTCATAACTGGTTTTTTACCTGCTTATTTGCTGCGATTCCTTGGGAAGCAGCTTCTGTAGGATTGGAAGAAAGATGACTTTGTACTTTAGTGCTGGCTGGTTTATTATCAGAGTTCTTGGCATTACTAGAGAACTTCCGGGTGTGCACATTCTGCTTGCCAGTTATTGCATGCGAGGTCATTGAAGACAGCACCGAGCTACATGGTGTTCTTGAGGAATAGTTGTTCTTTGGATGAGAAACTGTAAAAAATCCAAGCATTCCATATTATCAGTTAAATGATGAACATCTAAACAAAAGGCTCTATGCTCTCTCTGCCTACAGTTCACTTTGGTACTATTGTTTCAGCCTTACTTTAAATAAGCTAGATAACTAGTGTCAGAATTAGGCTCATTCCTCTCAAGGAGGTGGTTAACAAAGGTTCTTCTGAACCATGTGTATCTATAAAAACTGGAACTGAATGCAATGTAAGCACCACCAGGAATCAGTATTGCTCACCTCTGCTCTGTACATTCCTGCTTCCCAGTTCTTAGTATTTTGAGACTACCTGATTTCTTAGCCACTTCCATGTCTGGATGTGAAGTACATCAAATACTTGATTCCTACCTCTCTGCATTTCTACCACCTCTTCCAAGCTGCCTGCTTCTGTGCAACGGTCCCTAAGCAGTCCCAAAGAGGACTCTGAGGGTACTGAAGTAAGTTCTTGATCTTAATTAGCTGTTCTGATTTTTCTGATTATGGAATTTTCCCATTTCCTTGTGGCACAGATGACAACCCAGAGGCTCACTTCAGTGAGACACCTCTAGTTCTGTCTGAAAGGTACTTCTGTGTTTCCACTTTTAGTACAGAGGAAAAAAAGATGCGGAATAATTTTAGCTACTGACATCATCTGTTAGGTTTTTTGAGGCTCTTACTCACTTAACGTCAACATCAGCTATTTCTCCCACTAGGTGTCCTCTTCAGAAAAACAATTCGATGATCTGCACAAAGAACTGCATTTTCTGTCCTAAGTTCAGTGAGGGTAGATATCACTGAATACTGTTGCCGTCTCCTGTCTAAACCAGACTGCTGCACATGGAAGCCCACATAAAAAAAATCCAGGTGCTTGTCATAAAAATGTACTTTTAACAAAAAAGATGTAAAAACAAAGGGTACATCCCACCACTGGGCATGGGCCTCACTGTGTGATGCCCCAAACTGAAATATGCTTTGCACCAAACAGTTCTTATCAAAGACATGCCAACAGTATGAGTTGCTTATCTAAGGTCACAAAGAGCAGATTACAGCTAAATTCTTCAGAAGGCCAGTGCACTATCAGTCATCTGTAAGACTGCACTGCTTCCCTGCAATAGCTGTTCTTTTGACTTTACTGACCTGATTTCAACAGGTCTGCATCAAACTATGCTTACGTAATGCTTTACTGAAATGAAGTATAAATAATTAACTTGCACAATTAACTGCAGCTGGAGGTTATTTAGGAAGACAGTTCAGTGAGATACAAAAAATATCATCCATGGCTGTATCAACAGCAGCTGTGGTTATGTTAGGCAGGATAATCTCTGTAGAATTTTCAGTCTCTTAAGCTTCCTGGTATGATATAAGGGTCTATGAGGTGACTGTGAACAATTAGATATATTACTGGAAAGCTTATGCCTTCCTTTGACACATCCTGAGTTGGCTTCAGTGAGGGACAGGATATGGGGTTAGATGGATCTTCAAAGTGTTCTGCAAAAGCAATCCTTACGGTCTGAGTTAAAGTGGTTATGCCTCAAGTCGACCGTTCTCCAGCTGTGCACTCACAGGATCGTACTGGCAGACTGTGTGATATTTTATCTTTTTTCTATTTCTAGTAACTGCTTGAAAACATTATTTCTCTTCCTGAAACTGTTTTCTTTCCAAGTAATGCCGAGAAACCTCTGACAAAGAGGGCACGGTGCACATGCAAATGGATTGACAGTGCAGCACATGTACAGTGAGTCTAACATTGCATACTGTAAACTTGACTTTTGAATGATCAGCAAGACTGCTGCATTCAGACATACCATTCACGTTAGGCTTGCTGCACACACACACTGGCAGTACACATGCCATTATTTCTGCCAGCATTTCCTGAACAGGTATGTGGAGCACTATATTGCGAGAGCTTTGGTGGGAGAAATCACCAGCACTTACTCTCTCCACAGAGCTGAATTTGGGTCTTCAGCTGCTCTGTATCACAGGAAAATCGTGCAGACCTGCCCAGTTCTTCATCATATTTCCGTTCACTCACAAAGTGCTGCAAAAACAGACAAGTTAACAGTGATTTTCATTCAGAGCAAGACTACACGGATGGTACAAACCCCCAGTCACAGAATCACAGCATGGTTTGGACTGGAAAGGACCTTGAAAGATCATTTAGTCCAATCTGCCCGCCATCTCCACAGATACTTTCCACTACACCAAATTGCTCAAACCCACGTCCAACCTGGCCTTGAACAGTTTCAGGGATGGGGCAGCCACACCATCACTGGGCAACTTGTCCCCATGCCTCACCACCCTCACAGTAAAGATTTTCTTCCTAATATCTAATCTAAATCTACCCTCTGTCAGTTTAAAGTCATTTCCCCTTGTCCTATCCTACATGCCCTTGTAAGAAGTCCCCTCCAGATTGCTTGTAGGCCCCCTTTAGCTATTGGAAGGCTGCTATCAGGTCTCCTCTGGGCCTTCTCCTGGCTGAACAAGCCCAGCTCTCTCAGCCTGTCTCCACAGATGAGGTGCTCCAGCCCTCAGATCATATTCATGGCCTCCTCTAGACTCTCCTGAGTAGGTCCATGTCCCTCTTGTGTTGCGGGCCCCAAAAGCTGGATGCAATACTCCAGACTGGGTCTCATGAGGGCACAGTAGAAGGGCAGGATCACCTCCTTTGATTTGCTGGTCACGCTCCTTTTGATGCAGCCTGGGACATGGTTGGTTTCTGGGCTGCGAGTGCACACTGCCAGGTCATGTTGAGCTTTTTGTCAACCAACGCTCCCAAGTCCTTCTCCTCAGGGTTGTTCTCAATCCTGTCTCTGTTCAGCCTGTATTTGTGCTTGGGATTGCTGAGTTCTATCTTAAGTTCACTTCAAGGCTCAGCAAACTCTTGACCCTGCCCTGTATGCAGGATCTCTATGCAGAACCAAGTATTTTCCCATCCTTCCCAAATTACATGTCTCATAGCCCAGTGATGGGTGGATCACTCCCACACTTGGGAAGTGGGTCATTTCAATGGAGTATGTGTGTTTGATCACTGAAGCTGATGCTAACATGTTTACTTGTTAACTGAGTCCGATAAACGATACTCAAACAGCAAAACTCTCCACTGCTACACGTACGAAGGGACAGCTTACATTTCTCTGATGGTGGCTGTACACTGCTCAGAGGGGCTATGCTGCTTTAAGAAGCTATGCTTTCCCCATGTAACACTAGTTACTCACTAGTTACCCTTTGGCCCATAGCAGGAATGAACAGCCTGGGCATGTCAACATGACAGCTCTTTCTTGGCATTTATGTGACAAAATACCCAAGCAGAAGTCAATGCCTGACCTTAATTTCAGCCCTGAGTTCAGACAGTTGTGCTTCAGCCATCTGACTGGCTAGGTCTGTCAGTCTCTTCAGCTCCTCAGCTTTCTTCTGCCGAGCAGTCAGGATTTCCACTGCCAAATACCAAGAGTCATTAATTAATGCCAGGAAGGTAAAGTACACTGTAATTCATTACTGTTTGGGCATTAACACCGTACATCACAAGTGAGATGAAAACACACATCTCTGACCTCTGACTTCAGCTGGACTTCCAATATACTGCTTGCACAGATTAAGTTAATCAGCATATTTAACTGAACTGCCTGACGGTAAAAAAAGGTCTGGAAATGGGATAGCTCCCAGAAAATCAAAGGAAAACCAACCTTTCAACATTTAGACAAACAGGGCAGAGACATGTTGTTTAGAGTTTTCCAGTGCTTTATTTTTAAGCACAAGATCAAGGAGCCTTCCATGGAGACATGGAAAGAAGCATTACCTTGAGTCAACAGCCTGTTTCTGAAGACACACTGTATTTATCTACACAGGGGCATTTCAGTTCCTCTGAAGTCTGCTCATATATAGCTAACTTTAAAATCACCTGCATTGCAATTTTGCTTTTAAATACAGAGTATACACAGTTGCTGTTTCTGCAGCAAAGCAGTACTGCAAAGGCCAACAGTCTCTATGAAAAATACTAAATATTCACTACTTCCTATCCTGTGTATTTTGTATAAGAAAAGGGTGGATAGTTACGTTCTTATAGGAAAAGATAAATCACGTACCACAAAGCAACAGTCCACTTACATGCAGGATAATAGGACATTATAAGTTTGGTGGAAAATTAAATATATGCAAAACTCCATTACCTACACGGTGACTTAATGTAAAAGCAACAACTGATTTTTTTGAAGGCTGCTGGGATCAGCACTTATGGCAGAGAGGAAAGACAGCATCTAAATGTAAAATAATAACAATCACAGTCTTTTGTCTAGAGCTTATGCCTACAGCCAGGGTGAGTGGTAGTTGTTGAAAACTACCCTGAGACCACAGACTGAGCTACAGCTGTGGAGACCTTGGATTCTCTGCCTTCTTTTGCCACAGATTTCCAGAGCAGACCTGGAAAGTCACCTAACTAGCTCATACTTTGTAATGCCATTTTTTAGGTGAGAATTAATCATATTTCCCAGAGAGATTGTTTCTTAACCCATTATCATTTATTTAATCACCTTCTTTTGAAAGTATCATAGAATCATAGAATAGTTGGGGTTGGAAGGGATCTTCAGAGGTCACCTAGTTCAACCCCTCTGCAATAAGCAGGGATACCTTCAACGAGATAAGGTTGCTCAGAACCACATCCAGCCTGACCTTGAATGTTTCCTGGGATGGAGCATCTACCACCTCTATGGACAACCTATTCTAGTGCTTCACCAAGTATAGCATCGTTCAGCAGGCACAGGGAGATAGAGCTGTGGCTGTACAGCTGTGTGTGAGCAACCAAACCATACGATAGAGAGGCGTGTGTCTCACAGGGCAGGGAAGGCAGAGGGTGGCTACAGTTCCTTTAGCCCTGTTGATAAATCTGTGCCTACGTTATCACTTATGCTACCAGCAGGTGTGTATCTATGTCTCTAGCTGATACTTCAATTTCGTTTTGTGGAATAGAGTCTACAAGTCTGAGAAACTTTTATCAGATTAAAAGAACAGTTTACTGTCAGCCATTTTCCTCTGTTCATTAATTTTGCTTTATTGCTTATTTTAGGTAGTGCTAATATTGTTTCCCCCCAAGGTCAGCATCCCCTTTGCTGAAGTGACTGCCCAAACCATATAATGTCATTTCATATTGGCACTTATCTCCATATGAGAAGCCAGCCAAATACCCATTTTCTAAAAACCCTGAAATTATCATATTTTGAATTTTCCTAGCATTGACAGTAAGAATAAGATTACCCACTGTAAAACAGTCCTCCAGTGCAGCAAAGAGATGTGAAAATAAACAATAATGTAAATCTCAGTTAGCATATTACAGTCCTAAAACAACTTTCTGCCTAAAGTTGTGAAGACACTTTATAAGCCTACAAATCTTGAGACAGCAGGAACTACACTGTTAGACAGGTACAGGGGCCATCCAGTGTCACACGTGGAGTTGGCGTGAAAGCAGGGAAACAGAACCTGCCATGTGCAAACACAGTACTTCACATGCCTGATTCTAGATATGAATTAGGTTTACTTTCCACAAAAATTACTACTATCCCTGGCCAAAATTAATGACAGGGCCCCAGGATACCATCAGCCCATGTCGGTGCATTTCCAGAACGTGTTTGTTCATGCAGTTAGGGATTAAATTCATGTCTGCTGATATTAATGGGAATTTTACCACTGGTTTTCCTGGGAGTGAGCAGATGCTCTGTAGCTGATTACGGCTACCTGTTCTCTGCACATAACCAAAACGCTGCTGGTATATTTCCATCTACAACTCCTCCCGAGAATAACAGAGACCTCTAAATCCACATCTATTTAATGTTAGTGCTAGAAAAGTTAGAATACAAAATTCCAAACTGAAACTATTGGCAATCTCGTATCTTTTAGCTTCCAAACACACCCAATTGCAAGACACTTGCCTAGCAATGGAAGATTCAGATGTTTTTTAAATAAGTATTTAACTAGCAAACATTTGTGAGCTAAGTGAGAGTTCTAAATGCAAATGAAGCATTCAAGAATGTTACATATATTTATCAGCCTCCTTGGAAGGGCCTTAAATTCACAAATCAATAAAAGGATCGTATGCATGCACAGCAGTGATATTTTCATCTGTCAGGCAAGGTATCATTCTAATAATACTTCAGTTAGTCTTCGGTTTTTTGCTTAGTACTCTCTATTGAAACACATCCCCTGGATTACTGGGCCACAAATACCATATCTCAGATGGAGCGTAAGCCAAATATTGTGGTATTCTGATACATGGCTCATCTTCCCTTTTCTTTTTTTTTCCTCCCCCATACCAGAATATGTCTTACCTGTGCAAAAACCAGAGACAAGAGGAAAGCCAAGAATCAGATCAACTCCCACAGGTGATTAAGAAAACAGACTCCAGTAAACATCTGGGAGGTTTAATTTTTATTTGTTGTTCTAATACATATGCTTGACCACTATCCCATAAAGCTGTGCAAGGCCACACAATAACTTATTCCCTAGTAGGTTCCAGTATTCTAACTCCCATCTAATATAAGCAAACAAACAGTGGTTAAGAAATGGAAACAAAGTAATTGACAAGCCAGAGGAAAAAAAAGAGTAGTCAGTAATAATAAATAATTTAGATCTAACTTCAGATGAACATTTGGTTTGGTTTATCTTAATTTCGTAATACTGAAATTTTGAAGCACAACCCTTATATGAAAGACACTGGAAAGCTGCTAACCAAACTTCCACACTGTGCAATTTTCTGCCAAACAAAACAAATGTTTCCATGACTATTCCAAAAGTTCCCTGTGTATATTTTTACTTACTGGCTTCTTCTTTAACTTTATCAATTTCTGCCATTAATGACACTTCTTTGTCTACGATGCTAGAAAAGGAAAGAAAAAAGAAAAAAACCCATAATTTAATCCATGCTAGAACTCCATCAATACCAAAAGATAAAACTACACAAAGTCTTCAGACCTTAGTTATGGGCAGTTTTGAAGTTAATATGACTTAATGGAAACTGAAGAAACAGCTAGGCAAGCTGGCTACAAAAAATTAGTGATCACCAGTGTATGCTGATTTACACAACCATCTCATTGGCCGCTCCATGTGCCTGCACTGATGTGGAAGTCACTTGGTTTTACCACTTCAGCAGTGCCTGGGCACAGCAGTCCTCAAATGACTAAACAGCCTGTTTCCTAATTAAGCTAGATATTCCACTGCAGAATATCCACCCAGATTTATCCATCTTAGCTCTTGGCACAATATTAAGAATAAAACAAAATGAGAGTTGTGTGGAAAGAAGTTCTTCTCTTCCTTAAATAGAGATATTCTTGCAAGATATGACAGGGTAAACATGAAAATTGTTTGTGATGTAAATAAGCATTAATGGGGCTCCATAACAGAGGTCAGTTTTCATGCCCCCCCCCGCCCCCCATTCTCTCCAGGACTGGGAAGGTGAGGTTCCACTTTTACCTGGCTTTCCCCAAGATCTCATGTGACTCTCCTTTCACAAATCTCTAGTGTGCAACTGCTGATAGTGCTTTTAAGCTATCAGAGTGTTAAGTGATCAGTTGGGTCTACTGAGAGCAGACAGCAGGTCTGGTAAATTGTTCACATCATCAACCCAGAGACATTGTTCAGTGAAATAGCACCACTGCAGAATGCTCTCCAGTGCATAGTGCTCTGGTGTGTCACTCCATTTTCCCCTCACTGGGTTATTCTTAGTCATGTTCACGTTTAATAAACACCACCAATGCTAATGTTTATGTTTGCATAAGTGAGTAAACTCAAGCAGCTGGGGGAAAAATCACAAAAAGCAGGTCAAACATCAGGAGTAAATGCCAGGCGCACACTCAAGGGAAGAGAGGTTCTCAACCCTTTCAGTAAAATAATCCTGAAACATGAACTTTTGTACCCAGTGGAGACACTGAGTTGTATTTGAACTAGCTTTCATCAGAAGGAAGACATTACAGAAAACTCAAGAACAAAACATTTGTCCAGAATGCCCTTAGGAAGAAAGGCAGGATCCTATAGAGTTCAGTGGGCAGCAATCAAAAATGGAAGACTTACAGAAGGGAGAAGGACTGATGGGTTAACTAAACCAGTGAGAGATTAGGGAGCACGCAGTGTGGTGAACACATGGCAGATATACAGCTGACTTAACCAGAAATTTACCAGCCAGGGTATCTTCAAGTGCCATGCAGTTTTCCTTGAAAACTTCCCATAAATTAACCAAGCTCGTACAGGAGGTTTGCAACAGAAGTTCTGCAAAGTCTGACCTTCGGGTTTTACCAATCAACCATGACACTTGGAGGAGGAGAGGCTACTACCTTCACATTGCCTCCAAATAGCGAATAAGAGGGACAGAAGCAGGTTGGGCGATGGCAAAGCATGCAGCAATACAATAAAACTGAGCATAACACATTTTTCTGTTTCATACATATAAACAAGACTAAAAACATTGTTTTGGACTGCCTGATCAATTTAGCGTGACCTACACACCAGAGGAATCAAACCATCAGGGTTTTCTATGGTAGAGCAAATCAGTTAAGAGGTGTACACTTAGAATGAAAGGACACGCTTGTTCCAGGTGGCCCTCAGTATTCTCCAGGTATAAGCATTTAGCTTGGACTCCAAAGAGGCAGGTGATGATTCCATCTTGCTAATCTAAATAGCAACAGCTTTTCAGAATTAATCTGTTTTCAATTAGCTTTTGTAACTACATTGTATAATAAAGTTTCTTGGCTTTCGCAGCAGGTGGCTGAAATGGGTCTTCAAAGTTCTCACCTGTTTCTGCCCTCTACAAATACAAGATTTTAATGGTCTTTAGTACTTTCTCCTAAATTTAGAGAGTCTGCATGTTTTCTCTTTAGCTGTCTTTATCACAAAAGCACCTCCCTAGTGTACTACACAGGTTATATAAGCATAAAGTTGTGGCTGGAAAAATACTCAAGCAGCAAGTTCACAACAGCAGAGCTCATCAGTACTGTGTTTTGTCCCAGTTCATTCCACAACTGCTCTCTGCCCGCTCCAACAACAGATCCTTCAGAAACTGCTTGGCCCCTAATATCTTATTTTGATGCCAAATAAAAACACTTTTAACACCAGAATGAGAACGATAACACATCAGTCCTGTATGTCATATTTTATATCTCATCTGTTGCTAGACAGTTTTCCACTCCTATGGTTTTTGTGTGGTCTCTGATGAACATTTCAGGAAAGCATTTGGATGTTGTAGTAGTAGACGCCAGGACTCCAATGAATTTGAAGAACAAGCAAGAGAAAGAGCATTTGGTGCCTTCGTCAACATGAGACTAGTTTCTTTAATAGACAGATCTTCATGGGGTTGCCCTTCCCTGAAGACCGTGCAGCTGTACTAACTTACACCAACTGAGGAAATGGACTCTCTCTCAACAAAAGGAAACACTCATTCCTCATCTGGAAGCGTATAGGCACATTTCTCAGCCTGGAAATCAAGAACTACTATCACAGAATAATGGGGTAAGTTAGTATTTCTTTAGAAATGTCACAGGCCAACTAGCATTACAAAATGCTGTTTTCTGCTTAGTTTACTTAAGTGTCAATTATTTAGGAAATGGAGTAGGAGCCAGTTTGATTCCTTTCTAGTCACATAAGAGAACATCAGTGCAAAACTGACCAACTCTTCATCAGGAACTTGGCAAAGTTAGAAACAAATGAAAGTAACAAAGCAAGCTGGAAAGCTGGATAAAAAAAGGACAAAAGGCAAAACAAACACAAAGGGAAAACTAAATGCTAACAGATATAGGAGAAAGGACAAGAACACTATGGAAAAATCAACAATTCAATTGTCTCTTGCTCCTGCTAAGATCCCACTGTTTTCACTTGAAGCTCAGAGAGCCACTTAAGCTGAACAGCTTCTAAATTCATGAGAAGTTTAACTGGTTTTAATGTATTTTCTGGAATAATGCCCTACTCAGCCTCAATAGGATGATTATGATCAGACCACAATGATCATCACTGACTGTCATTGAAAACCGCTCAAAGCTTGACTCAGCAATACCTCCTGGGAATGCATTTTGTTTCTTAGTGTCCACTTGATACCAACATGTTATATCAAGCTGGTACACTCCCGCGCACAGCCTCCAGCCACTTCTGTGCTGTGGAGAAGAACTGGATACTGGATGCTGCTGGAACTTTCTCCACTCACATATCACTAGATTTGGACTCAAGCAGAGCAAGGAACAGAGTGCATTTCAGATCTAAAGATACCTCAAGGAGAACATTCTGCTAATTCCTTCCTCTCTAGTTATGCAGTTTCTCTTGGGTCTTCTATGATGCTGTTAGGAGCCAGGGTTAAAATCACAAAGATGCTTCTTTAGCTGAGGTTCTGAAGAGGTCATAGCACTGTCAATTTTCTCTGTGTACTCCTAGCACTAACATTCCATCAGGCTTCAGCTGTCCCTTCTCCTTCCCTATATCAGCACTTGAGTATATTCCATATACCATTTGAGACTCCTACGACAAATGCAGAACTTGCTTCCACCACTTCCCTCTCTGCATGTACCTGAATCCATGCCCTAATCACCAGTCTGTAGGCTCCCTTGCTGTACTACATTTGTCAGTTCTGCTACAGATGTTCAGGTTTTTATTTATAATATACATTTATAATACACAGTGGAGCAAATGCCGGGACTCAAATCCCATCTCCCATTGACCAGGCTCAAGGACAGATCTGAATCAAGCGAGTCTTACAGTCCATGACTGACAGTTAAGCCAAAAGAGAAATACCTCTTTTCTGTTGCCTTTGCCACACTGCTCTTCTGAAAGGACTGATTCTGTTCTCTCACCCCTCACTTTTTCAGGATCAGGACTCAGGTACCAAGTTCAAGCTATCAGCATTGTATCACTGTTCATCGCAGGTGAGCATCTGTAGTTTGCAGCATGGGACTCAGCACTGTTTGATTTTAATAATCAGATGAAATTTTGAGGTGGGGTTCAGGAAGGAGGCAATTTTGTTGAAGGAACACAGCAAGGCAGAGGCTTAATATAGAGAACATGCAAATGGGACCAGGAAACAGCCAGTGCTCGTGCTGTAGAGATATGAGACGCAGCAGTAGAGATAGCAGCTCTTGAGGATTCATTTTGCTGAAGTGACTCTGAAGGCAAAAGTGTAAGTATCCTGTTCCTGGTCAAACGGACAATACTCGTGCCTTGGACTTACGCAGGCTGCCAGAATTCACACTAGCATACAATGGCAAAAGAGCTGCAAATGCCAAACTGCAGTGAGCCGCTGGCACAGCAATGACAGCGGTAAATTATGCTGACAGCTGCCTCATTTCACAGTTTCACACTCAGAACAAATTCTGAATTTGTTCTGACATTAGTGGAAACAAATTAATCTTCCTCTAGTTTACTGCATGGAATTTAGTGCTTGCACAGTGAAAAGGAAATTTTCAGTCAGCTGCAATACCTCAAAATCCCACTAAAATGATTGAAGTTATTAGTGCCTCTTCAGAAAAGCTGCTTCAATTGCCAGGCTGGCTGATTTACAGCTTTACTGATGAGAGTCACAAGGGTTCCAGATGACCAGAATCTTCTTTTCTTCTGATAATGATAAACCTATTGCGTCTGAAAAGATGGGGAAATAAAGAGACCAGCTGACATGGAGGCACACATGCTGACACAAATCACAAAGGTAAGCCACAGCTGCATGGCATAGATGTTATTGTTAAGAGTGCAATTCAAATGAGTCCTTTCAAAACCCTTTTAAACTCCCCAAAATGCCAATTTTCTCCTTGAGGTGTTTAATAAGCTCTGCTCTGCCCTGAACCAGCTTTATGTATCACTGGAAATCAATGTTGGAGACTGAGGAAGATGCAGTCAGCAGTTAGGTGTGGCATTCTGAACAACTGCAGCAGGCTTTTCATCTGGAAGGGGAAAAGAGGTTTTTTTTCCATGGTCATCCTCTGGGGTCTGCTTCAGCAGGTGAGACGCCAGAACACTGGGGTACAATTCAAGTCCTTTTTTCATTCGGGAGTTATTTGTGGGACACAGCCAGAGTCTGCCAGCTTAGGCTTCAAAACAAACCAACCCCCAAACAACACATTGTTCTCCAGCAGCTTTTTCTGTTAGCAGGCTTTGCAACAGACCCCAGTAGCTCCTTAAAGTTGTGCTAGTTAACAACCTGCTGCCAAACTCAAGCAAGTTTGAGGGACGTCAGCAGTCACTGTCCCTGCTCTATTTGAACTGAGATTACATACAAATTCATGGGATAGTCCTGACAAGATCAGCGTTGGTCTTTTAAGTATTATGCCTTATTTCCTGCACACATTTCCCTTCTATAGCATGAACATACTTGACCCAAAGGTAGGGTGAAAAGATAACTGATAAGAAACACTAAACCAACTGCATATTTCACAACAAATCACCCACCTGAATCCAAAACACGAGAACTGTCTCTGTTAAGACTTTCAACACAAGGAGCTATAATGATGCAATGAGAACGTAAGTATAAAGCCTGATCACCTGTAATAGGTGACTACAAGTTATATAGGATTCAAAAGGATTTATAGATTAGTATAGGATTGCTGAACAGCTGTGCTATACTGTAATAGGAGAAATGATACTTCAAATATTAATATTTATTGTAGTAATAGATCAATATAATAATAATAGTATTATATTAATAAACCTGTAGGAAAAGCAGTTGTTACATTACATATTTTGCAAAGTCTCAGGAAATTATATTCTTCCAGTATTAGCTCAACGGTATTAAAATGTTCATGGTGCTTGAAAAGAGTTATTTGATGACCGTATTAGCACACGCAGGATGTTTACACAGCAAACCAGATTACATGAATTTTCATTCTGACCACAAATACGTCTGACAATAAGCAGACAAACAAAAGACAGAATAAATCAATTTCACTGAAATCCTTCCCTCTGCAGTGTACCATCTGGCTGAAGTAAAAATACTGACAGGCTTTTAGTTATTCAAGTGATTTTGTGTTATTCTTTATCTACCTTCACTAACATTCTGTTTAGCAGCCAACTAGCACAGTGAGGCCTGGCAAAGCCATCGTAACTGAAGGTTTCTTCGCATTTTTAAGACCTCTTTACAAACAGTTAGAAGTTTACTGCCTGATCATAAATACCTGTTTAAGCTGAAAACTGACATGGAAAACCTTTTCCTGAAAGAATGCTTCCAAATGTTATTTACTTAGAAGTGAAGGCATCACCTCTGGATTTGGCAGTTTTAACAACTGAGTGGGAGTTGCACCATGGCTCAAGAGCATCCTGCACATTTTGACATATATTTGTATAAGCATTTATTTCCTATCTGACCCTCAGTTCTGATACAACTACTGTGGTACCAGAGTATCTTACTGATTTTATATATTTTAGCCCAAATACACTCTGGCAAGGCAGAAGACTGTGGTCCTTGTTGGGCTCCTGCTACAGAGGAGAGGTAACTTTCCCAAAAGCACCCTGGAAAGTGGCCACAACGAAAGTTAAGAGTCTGGCTCTTTGGGCTAACACCTGTTGATATTTGTTGAGACAGCTACTCCCTACATGTTTAATAAGTTAGATTTCTCCTTAGTCTGATGAGTCCAAAACGGATATATTCACTTTACATCCACAATGACACGCATAGAATCATAGAATAGTTAGGGTTGGAAAGGACCTTAAGATGATCTAGTTCCAACCCCCCTGCCATGGGCAAGGACACCTCCCACTAAACCATGCCACCCAAGGCTATGTCCATAAAAAGCAACAATCTATCTGCGTGACCCCAAAACATTTATGTGCTTGTGTTTCACCTATGAATGACTGGGAGGAGAGAGAGACATGAAGTCATGAAGTATGAACAACAAACTAAGAGACAGTGTAATCCACCTTTGGATTTCACCTCTGTAATATATCTTCACAAGTGTAGTAAAAAATACAGGGATAAAACATGTATCTGTAAAAGACAAAGGGGCCAGAAGGGGGACATGATGTATCTCACTGAAACCCAACTCCTCCAATTTCATGAGCTCTGTCTGTTCTCTCCATGAATACACAGCAAGAGTAATCCCAAACTGCTGGAGGTCGTGAGAAGAGAGCAAGCCCAAGCCCCTCTCCCAGTGCTGCAGCTCTGCAGGCAGTAGTGAGCCTGAGGCCAGAGCTGTTACATCAGACCCCCAGACCTTCAAGGCAGTAGAAGCAGGGTGCAGGGGGTCTGGTAAAAGCACTGGTCTTTGAAGGTACCTGAAAACCCACCTGTGCTCAAGCAAACCTAAATGCCTGGGAGACCTTTTTTTCCTTCTCTGCACTGGCAAGGTTACAGACTGCATCGCGTGACTGACAGGCAAACAAATATCAGAACAAACTTCAAGAGGATTTGAAAATCCATACTTCAGAGGCATAAAGGCTACCACAGGTCAGCTGGCAGACAGACAGAGACAGAAAGCTAATGAGAACTGCTTGGAAACAGAAAGAAATAGCACAGGAACTCTGTTCAGTGTAAAGCAATACCAGTCCTGGCCTTTCCAGCCATCTGTCCATGCTCTATACTGCCACATCACTAACACAAACAGGCAGTTCTTCATCTGGTGCCACTGATTCTGGCTCTGGCCAACAGAAAACCATCATCTTTTACCGTTTGCCAAGTAAGGGTCCCAGAAAAGGGATGACTGTGCTCACTCACTGCTCTGCAACTGTGAGCACTGGCAACATTGCTCATCGCCCAGCACTGAGTTAGTACAGACACAACTATGTTCTTTTAAATGACTTCTTCCCCCATTTTTCTTCTGCTTTGACTTAGAAAGCAATAGAAAAACTGCTTTATCTTCTCAAAACATACAGTACTTGCTTCCCAGTTGTTCCCTAAATATACCAAAATATATATTAAAATATTATATAAAAATATAAAACATACATTAAAATCTATTTAAAAATTGTTAGTATTACCAAACTCCATTTCTCCAGCATATGACAGAGGCAATTTTTAATCCAGCCTACGGTGGAGCTTTCAAGGGCTTTTTGTTCATTCAAAAAATCAACTGTGTTGGTTTTCATGCTCTTTATATAAAGCATACCAATGTGTTTGAGATGCAAAGAGCAGAGGAAGCTTGCCTGTCTTTGGTCCAGTTCTGTGTGCGGTGTAATTAAACTTGGCCCTACTATTTTCTACAGACTATTTTCCATTTGTGGTTGGAAGCAGACTGCACGGGCGAGTGGCAGATGTTTCCTTTTAGCGCTCTATATGACTGTGTGGATGCCCAGTATGTGAAAATGATTTTCTGGCAAGAGGTGTTATGTGGAACTGTGGCTTCTTTTGTGCTCTACACATTTCACTCAGATTCCTGGGGCTCTCTTTTTACCCCAAAGATTATTCTTCAGTCCCTCGGTAGAAAAGTGAGAGCACAATTGTATCACATGGGTTTTAACCTTGGCAACAAATGCCTCAAGCGTACTCTATTGAGAGGAGAGTTCACCTAGCTTTTCCGACCTTTTCCTGCAACTTAAACACTATTTGGTATGATTCTTTTTCTTGCCCTACACTACTGTGAGACATGGCTATGCTCCGACATGTTTTACATCAAGCAATAAGTGGAGCAGCTTATGCTCTTACTCACACAAAAGTATTCCTGAGAACCATACACCAAACTAAGATAAAATGAGGAGAAATACTGGCTCAGGAAGCACTGTTAGAAGAATCTTTCTCATAATTTTCAGATGCACATCAGAGAAATGGTGCCCTTCAGCTTGCTCTGCCTTGTGCTCTCATAACCTTGGGGAAAGCAACGTGACAGAAAGCCCTGCATGAGCAGGGGGGATGAGAGTGCCAGATTGTACCAGAAGCACAATCCACATCAGAATGCAAAAGAATTCTCACAGAGTGGGGCAAAGTGCCTTGTGTGGTCCAGCCCATGGCCTGTAAAACACTCTGGTGACTTCTGGCATGAAAAGCATTGTGTAAAAGCCAGTTGTTATCACTTGCTCTGAGCATGCAGAGAATTACTCCAGTTGGCAGGAACTCCAACTGGGACACTCTTGAAAGAGAAAGTGCAGCATTATTAAATAAACATCTTTATGGGATTGTTTTTTTGGCCCCATTTCCTTAAAATGTTAAAACTGGAAGCAAGCTTTGTGTTTTCCTTTCCAAGCTTTTACAGGTGTCCACAGCATGCCTGCTCCGTACCACTCCTTTTTTAAATTGTGGGACAGTGGTATGAACTGTTTTGCCAGGTAGGTGGCTTTTAAATTGCAGTACAGGGCTGACTGAGAATGTTCAGGAGTAACTTCCCTTCATCGGTTAGGACAAGCTGTGAAACACTGAGCAAGACAGAGACATCAACTTCTACTGGCAACTATCACTCAGAAGTTTCTGCTGTTAAAAGGGGAAGTGCTTGTGATTTTTTCTGCTGAAGCTTTCAGGACATCTTAGGCCACACATGCTATTCATTTATCTCCATGATCATGGTTTCCTATACTATCTGGAGGTAGGAGGAAGATACACGATGTTATCTTTTCACTTCTTCATCCTTTTTGTGATTGGTAAAATCATGAAAAAATTAAAAAAAGGTTATGAGGAAGTCCAGAAGATTACTGCCTCCTGAAATGCAGTTTTCATTCTGATCTTCACAGTAAATGCAAAAAGGAGGATACAAAAAGGGTCTTTTATCCTACTGCCAAAGGAAGAAAACCAAAGAGCAACAACAGAAAGTAGTATGTGCTTCAGCATTCAGCTGCAATGCAAGATTAAAGCTTCCGACTTCATTCAGCTTCGCTAAAACCTCTTGGGTGGTGACAGCTGCCTGTGACACGAACCAGTTAAGCTCCCATCTATGTTACTGTATTCATCCCATTCAAGCATTCCCTGCAGTTCTGACCACAGACAGCACTTAGCTGCCGTTTCATGTTTATCTGTTTTACACCTCAACCAATCCACACTCCAGCAGCAACTAGAAGAATAACTTGTAAAAAGCTTTGGAATCAGTATCACAAAGACGACCAGATTTCACTGCCATTTTGGTTACTCCATAGCATCCTGGGAGCAACAGTTCAGCTGTGGATTGGAACTAGATAATCTCCAAGGTCCCTTCCAACCCAAACACTTGTATGATTCTATAATTTTCCCATGATAAACAAGTTGACTGCCACAGCAGAATTCCAATGCCCAAAGAGGGTGATAAATATGTAAGAGTCTGCATGCCTAGCTACCCCATCCTCCTGCTACCACCAGTAATGCTTTGTTCAACTTTGAAGCAAGGAAACCGCCATGTAAATAACACAAACTAAACTGCTCAGCCCAGGAATGTGATCTCTTGACTCTATGAGGTCTGAAGCTGTATGCATCACTGGCCGGGGTGATTTTATTCAAATCCAGTTAATCTACAGCAGTTGGCAGCAACTTCTTACAAATGAGACACTAAAGACAGCTCTTCCCATCTTTTTTGGAGTTTAAGCCACAAAGTCATACAAATTATCTCAAACCTGTTTTTCATTCTAGCAAAGAAGGTGTTAAGTCATTCATTTTAGTATTTAAACCAAATTTTCTCTTCATTCATTTGAAGAAAAAGCCCTAAATTAGGTTATGAGCTGTCAAAAGCAATGTAGCCCACACTGAGATTTTCATAAACACGTCCTGACATTATACTGTCCTGGTTGCAATATTAGGTTGCAATATTACATGCATGAAATTGCTTTGTGAGGCCTGAATATTCAGGTTTGTTACATTCTACAGCTTCTGATAGATTCCAGTAATTTATGCACTGAAGCTGGTAGGAGGAAAAATTAAAATGAAGAATGTTCAAAAGTTTTCTGGGCTATTTTTCATCATTTAAAGTCTACTTGGATTTACATACTGTTTCGTGGTCATTCTGTTGCTTCCCCTATTAAGCTCATCTATTAAATAACATATTATAGATTAGGCAATGCAACTTCAGTGTTTAAGTTAAAACACGAATAATGAAGAATTTCAGTTCTGAAGTTACTAATACAGCACATCATCCCACAGTCTTAGATTACAATCAGAGTTTTAAGCCTGTTCTATGCCCAGAGTGGCTATTGTTTGAAGACCGAATTGACCATGACCGCCTGGAAACAAGATCAGATGCAAGGGACATTATGTATTTTTAACACTGTTACAAAAAATATTATAGTGAGAACTACACAGCAAATGAGACCAAACCATGAGTTTACTCAGAGAAAAGGTCACAGCCTTCTTAACAGAAACCATAAATGTTTTATAAATTTTCTAAAGCCATATAAAACCACCTCTGAGAACAACCATAAAAAGGTGCAGGCGATTGATGAATTTTACCTAATGTTTCTATAATTACAATATAATTACTGCACTTTAGTTTGTAAGCAACCATCGCTATGCTGGCTCCAGAGCACTCCTGACAACAATAAAGTTTAGTACAACTGATGATCACAGACTATGTTCACTGGAGTACAGAGACAGGAACAAAACTCTCTCTGCTAGACAGCCAGGTGCACTGCTGGCTCAGTGCAACAGAATCTTCCACTAAATCAGCTCAGTAGTGGCTTTGACTTTCTGCCCATACAGAAGTGGAGCCCCAGTAGCATAGAAGTCACTTCAGATGCATTACTGAAGACAATGAATGCACCACTGAAGTCCAGAGTTAAAATTCTGCTAATACTACAGCACTTTCGTAGCATGCTCATAATACAAAGTATGTTCATAAAAATACTGTCAAATATTATGGATGAATTAAGGGTGAAAGGTTTTGTACTTTTCTGTATTTGTAACCAAATCCTATATATTTTAATACAATTCCCTTGTTTACTGCAACGCTGTATAATACATGGGTTTTATATAGCGTTGTTGTGGTTTAAGCGTCTATAAACTCATGCAGTCGCTCGCTCGCTCACTCCCCACTTTTTCTTCCCCCAGTCCCGGAGGAATGGGGAGGAGAATCAAAAGAATGCAACTCCCACAGGTTGAGATAAGAACAGTTTAGTAACTAAGGTATAACACAAACCACTACTGCTACCACTAGTACTACTAATAATAATGACAAGGCAAATACAAGGAAAGAGAATACAACTGCTCACCATCAGTCCCAACCTGACCAAGCCGTGCAGCCCCCATGGTGCACCCCCCACCGTGCACCCCCACCAGTCTGGGTCTCTGCTCTCCATTTTTACATCCTGGACATGACGTGCTGCGGTATGGAATAACCTCTTTGGTTAGTCTGGGTCAGGTGTCCTGTCTCTCCTCCCTCCCAGCTTCCCCTCCTCCCTGGCAGAGCATGAGACTCACAAAGTCCTTGGCCAGCCTAAACATCACCAAGCAGTAACTGAAAACACTGGTGCTATCAGCACTGTTCCCAGGCCCAAAATCAAAACCACAGCGCTGCACCAGCTACCAAGAAGGAGAAAAATGACTGTTGCTGCTGAACCCAGGACAAGCGTCAATGCTTAATGAAAGGCCAAATAAAACTCAAACTAGAAAATATTTTTCTATGACAAGTACATTCAAAATATACAGCTCACTACTACAGCTATTATTTCAGCTACAAATTTTCAAAGGGTGCAGACATTGCTGAGGATCAGGAATAACCAAAATTATAATAGAAAAGAATTAGAAAAAAGGAAGAAATAAAATAATGAGGAAGAAGAATGAGTTAGAGATGAGAACTGGAAATGAAGTGATGGATGGGGGAAGAAACTACGAGTGAAAGAAAAATCAAAGAATGGTGGGATAAGTAGCAAAGATAATGGGAAATGAAGAGACAGTAAAGGGCTGTCTGCCAAAGAAGATAAGGTCAAAGAAGTAGTATAGAAAGAAGAGATTTAAAGAAGGTAAAGAGACTTCAAGAAAACTCCACAGACAGGATTTTTAGAAAAGCTTCAGATCAGATCAGATATGCTGCCACTGAACTTGATACAAAACAATTAAGTCAAGATGGATCACTTGGGGCAAAAAAACCCAAACAACATAACGAGATTTTCTTTTTTCGCCCAAAGAACTGCAGTTTTGTCCCCTTTTATGTATGTAAATATACACTTATGCATATATTACTTCTTGGTTGGTGAGGAGTTACTTAATGGCACTACATTTTTTTTTGATGAAACCAAAACACTGCAACCACACAGGGCGTCAGTGACCCCTCCCCACCAATGCCAGTGGCCTCATTAGCCCCTCTTCTCAGGTGGTGCTGATGGATCTCTCCAGCTGATTTACCTACCAGCTGTGTAATTCTGCAAAAGCAGCTTTAATCTTCTTCACTGAATTATCCACTTCCTCTTTAATCATCATACGGTATCTGGTTAGAGAAACCGTGCAACGCTGCAAGTCTTTTACTGATTTTTCAATGTTTGGCCCTAAAACAGAAAACAAAAATTGAACAAAAGTCAGAAATCTGTTTTTCGTTTTTCTGAATGAGGGAGCAGGAATAGTTCAACAAGGTATTTGCCCAGATTAGGACAAAGTGGTTATCCTACTGAAGTCCAAAAATCCAACTTTTCCACAGTCCTTTCATGGTGCTTTTCAGTTTCTAAACATGCTGCTCAAATTCATTCTCCAAAGCAAGTGAATGTTAAAACAGCACTATTAATTCAAATTATTTACTTTCAATTTCATTCACTATAAAGTTAAATAGACTACAAATTGTTCTATTCATTTTTGTTATGTTGAGTATGATTCTGCTCTCCCTTTCCAACATATCTCTTCGTCACACAAGTGCTTCCCCCCGACCACCTGGGGCCTCAACTGTCTGATCATCTCAGCACACAGCAACCAGGGACCCAATTTACCTCTTTTTTTGACTGAGTCGTCTGTCTTTGTTTCAAGCTGGGTTGTAGCATTGGATGATTTAACTGAGGAAGATTTTGACTTTGGCCTGCCTAGGTTACACTGGAGTTGAACTGATGCCTGAGGAGACTCATGCTGCTCTACTCCATTCATAGTCTTTGGGTTTAATTCCGTGGATACTCTCTGGCGTTCTCTTTCTTTGTCTGCAAGAAAGCATTAAGGTAGAAAACAGGGAGTTAGAATATTAAGAAAGCTATGAAGACATATTATTTAGTCTGAACTACTTAATACAATGGAAAAATCAAGTTGTTTGTTTTGTGGATTTTCCCCCCACCCCTGACTGGCAGGCATTCTGTAGAACCTTGGAAAGCAATAACAGAACAGAAACAAAAGCTTTTGGTTATTAAACACTAATCTGAACACATCTATGTTTCAACAGTCTAAAAAGAAAAACCCATTAAAAAAAATCAGCTCTTCCATGCTATCTTGAAAAAACACCTCATAACATAGAACGCATGCTACCAATTGTAATCTTTGCCCAAATATTAGAGAACAGAACTAGAGAGGAAGTCTGCTATATGGAAAGCATGAGATTTTAATATTGATCTCTGTCTGTGTATGTATCTACCTCACACGAAACCATTTTCACCATTTAACCAGCATTTTAAAAGCACCAATTAAACATTCCTATCTGAAATACTCACCTTGCCTGACTACAGCTTTCTATCAAAAGCAGCTGCTATGAGGGACCAAGCAGGAAATGAAACAATATCTAAGACTAGGCTCTTGGGTTCAACAGCTTGAGAGGGCTAACATAATGCCTGAGCCTGTTTGTTGCCACAAGACAACATGGTTTACTCTTTCCAATACTCCAAAGAGATTTGAGACACCAGCATCATGACGGAGGGCCAAGCAGCCAAAGAATGACTATGAAAACTGATAGGTAAGGCCACTGTTAGTTGAGAGTTGCCTTACTAAATAACTCCAAAAGACAGTTAGAAATAAGCAATCTATCAGCTAAGCTATAGAGAAAGGCCAGACCTACTGTCCTCAAGATGAGACCTTTTCAAATTTATTGTTATAGTGCAAAATTGTTATTTACTCCATTTAACTAGAAGCTTTGGTATTCTTGCCAAGACAAATGCCAAACTGACAGCTTCTTAAAGAAAGTCATCTAGAAGAATGGTTATACTCTAAAATCTTTTCTCTGCAATATATTTCGACACTGTTTCTTCCAAATGACACATGAGCTATTGTGAAACCCAGCAGCACACTGATCAATATCACCTAGCAAACAATACCTTAGTATGCTGCCACTGAACTTTCAAATTTGATAGAGGACAATCAACACAATTGAAAATAGATTGAGAAAGCCTGCATCAAATCCCTGAAGACTTGGGCCAACTAAGCAACATGTGTAACAAACTCTGTCTCTCTCAAATACTTGAAGGAGAAGTCAAACCTCTGTGTTTACCTACAAGTAAACTGTTGCAGAGTTCAGTAGGTGATGGCTTAGAACTTCAGCACTGGTCTAATGTGTGACCTCCCCTGTATTAGCCATCAAGTATTACCAGACCTGCCCCTAGTGGCAGCAGCCCAAACAAACTTGCTTTGAAATCTGCTGAGCTGCTATCTTCAAAAGTGGTTTATCTTTCTGTAACAGCTTGCCATTTAACACCTTTTAAATAAAGTGAACCTTGTGGATCCTTTGGCTGAAAGAAGGAAAAAAAACACCCTTGAGATACAAACAGGAAGTTCAAAGAATTCACTGAAAATCATCCTACATGAAAAACAACTTAAATAAGTAGGTGAGAAATCAGTATTTGATTTATATCTGGCTTTACCCAAGTGCCTGCAAAAAGCATGGTAAGGCAGCATTAAATATTCTTTCAGCACATTCATGCCCCTTCTTTACAAGGGCATGCACAGAAAAGGCAGCGTAAGTCCTTCAGGTCCTGCGCTGTTAAGGACAAGAAAGAAAGTTGGAGAGTTTGTTATGGTCATCATTTTGAAGCAATCTGGTTTACTGAAGGCCTCTTCCCCTTCAACATACTGAGGAGAGCCCTTGAACTGACTCATAACTAAGTGAAACACTCCCCATGGCCCTCCAAGATGAGGTAATTTGGCTTTCCAGGGCATTGAATTCCGTGCTTCATTTTCTCTAGCAGGTCTTAACTCCCTATAGGACACCGTAACACAAAAAAAGCAACAACCAAGTACCTCTGAGAAAAAGAAAGATGGATTAATGGCAAGAAATAAGCAGATATGAACTAAAGGTAATAGCCACGTGTTCTCTCCTGTCATTTTCTAGCATGGGACACATCATGGAGAAACACCAGACACATCATGGAGAAACACCATCCTCACTTCTAGTCCCTGAAGTCCCTTCCAGGCAGCCAGGAATTTATGGCTCGGAAAGACCTAATCTCACAGACTGTGAGTTGGTATAAGCAAAGCTTCAATCTCATGTTCCTCATGGGGAGGAAAGAATAGTGGCCTGTCAGCAGACACCTGACTATGATCATTCTAAGCTGTGAGCTATCTGAAGGTGACGGTGAAATGACTGCAGTAACATTAATTTGATAGGGAAGGAACCAAAACAAACAAGACAGACAAGGACAAAACAAAGGAGATTACAACACAAGAGGGAGCAATGTGAAATGGGTGCACCTTGGACTGACTTTAGCATTTCAGACTGCAAGTCTGTGTGACTTGCTGAGAAACCACAAGGGCTGAGCTGCTGGCCCCTGAGGAATTCAGATCATCCTTCTATTTAGTAGCATGCACTTCAGCACAACTTTAGCAATATGTACATAGGTGGCTTTTAACCTTAAGAAAGTAGCTGTTATACTGGCTGTAAAGACAAGGAATCTAGTGCAACTCAAAGTGAAGCAGAAGCTCTTTGCTTCTCTGTATTAAACAAATTGCCAGGAACTTATTTTACTATGCCAGGGGAACTTGAATAGAAAAGTTTCAGGTTTTCCTTTCTCTCCATTACCTTTCCTTTCTTTTTCTACCTTTTTCTTTCACTTTCATCCCCCTCTCCACTGTTTCTGAAATGGGATATGTGTAAAAGTCCATAAACATTGTAAAGCTGTGGTAATACCTCATTTGTCAGTTGTAAAAACAAAGTAAAATTCTGTGATACTTTTTGCCCTTGGTATGTAAAACTCTTCACTCTATCATGTCAAAGAGAAAAAGAAAGGACTCAATCCCAATGCCACAGAAAAAGATCACTAAAAGCATGGGTAATTCTTGTGTTCAGGTCTGTTACTCCCTAGAAAGAACTCTTCCCCATGCATGGACAGATTCAGTCTATGTACCTTCATTCATGCATGCATAGTTTCAAAAACAGCAAGAAGTTTGACGAGAGCTTGACATAACATATATGTATACCACAAATGTTTACGCCTTGCAGAATAAGTGCCAAAAATGATTTAGGATTATGGAAATGCAGAATTTTCTGGTTTATGGCATATTCTATCCAAACTAAGTGGGAGTCTTTGGCACAGGCAGGAAGAGTATCTCTGCTACTTTGCACGGCAGCAAATACTTAGGATAAAATTTCTTGGTAAGTAGTTGTCTAGTTGGCTGATATAGACTGCAGAGCTTTCATTTCAGAGGTTGGCACCACCAAAATTACCTGGAAGTAGCAGAGAATTCATTTCAGGACAATTATCCATTTGGCCCATTCATTTAAAATGAAGTTTGAGAGCTGTATTTGCAACCATGGAAAAAGGGATTTCAAGTAAAGTTTTTTAATGCAGTCTTGCATACTGCTTAAAACACAGGAAGAAAATACTAGCAGCAGCAATAGTCTAGGGCTGTCAGAGGTTTGAGATATAAAGAGCTGAAAAATCATAGCCAGTACTGACAGCAATTAAATATGAGCTTTATGAAAGGATACTTGAAGGCAAAAGCTTTCACATAGTTTCTTCCCCAGAGGAGAAAGTTTGTTGTCATTGATGTTGCTATAACCATAACTATGTACCTACTACAACCCAGTAGGGAAGACCTTTCTTTATTACTGCCCCCCAGAGTTCCAGAATCAGAACCTACACCCTAGCAGAAACGTGTGTACTAGGAGGCTATCAGACTGCCTTCCCTCAACACAAAGGCCCTTCCCTGTCAAAGAAAGCCAGTGGAGATCTACTGCCACAAGCATATTAGGGGGAGATGAGAAAAAGAATAAATGGAGTAGTCTGAACCAGGTAATAAATCCTTTAATACACCCCAAGCTCATACTCCCTGGTATCTTTGCTCCAGATGAGGAGACATTTTATACTCAAGCCATTTTCTAACCATACAGTCTTGTATATTTATATCTGTAATATTCCGTATCAGCTGGTCTTTTAATTATATTTTTGCTCATTTTGTCTCTAGAAAAGAAAAAAAAGACATTTTGCAAGGGAACATACTGCAAGGTGAATTGTGCCCAGATATAGATCTACTTGCATGACTTTAACAGCTAGGTGCATTATTTCATATTAATAGCTCCATCCAATTTATTGTTTTTATTATATTCTGCTTCATGGCAACACAAATGCCATGTTCTTTATGTAAACGGGGGCTTAGCGATTGCCAGTTAAAGGTGTCTTGTGCCAGATGAACTGACCTGTGATTTCTGGACAGACCAGCGCTGAGTCTGCAAATCCTGAGCCTTTGTTCTCAAGAGAAGCACCTTCCCGTTTCTGACTGGCAGAAGCCCTGCAGGAGCTGTCCTTGGAGCAGCCATTCAGATGGCAATCATATACTCCCTGGGGCTCATGAGATGCCTTCTCAGGTCCACCATTCTTCGTTTTAGGATCTTTATTGCCTGGGTGCTGTTTAAATTTGCTTCTCTTTCTCCTATTGTTCTAAATGGAGAAATAGTGCAAGAACAGAGACATCACTCAGTGCAACTCAAACTCAAAATACAATCAGTAAAATGCCCATGCTTTTAAAATGCGATACTAGTGACATCAGAGTAATGCAATTTACAGGCCATGCTGTGCTACACAAACACAGTGCATCTGTTCAGCTGAACATATAAACTGTTTGAAACAAAACCTGAAGCTCCAAACTGGTTTTCCCTTTCCTTCCACACAAAATACTTGTATTGCAAATGATAATAAAACCTCTGCTAAGAAGCTGCTCAAACTGTTTGCAGTTACTTAGGACAAGCAGTTCTTAACCATCCAGGGGACATTCACACAGTAACACAGACAAACACTTAAGGCATCACTCTGATCAGGTAGAAAGTAATCACAGAGTACATGGGCTGGCCACTGCTACTGTCGCTCTCCCAACCTTAAAAAGGAGCCTCCATGACACTGACTCTCAGGACAGCCTCCTGGTACAACTCCAGCTTGGAGATACATACACCTGAAGATCCCATCCCAAATATATACTTGAAATATCTGACTTGATGGTGTCACTAATGTGTGACTCCTAATGGATGACTCCTATGCTTACGTTATTTTTACACTTGTCAGCAAAATCCCTAGCACTATAATTGGCTGTGATTATCCAGAATACAACTGCTTATTAAGTGCTTCTGAACATGGGCTGTTCTAGGATTCATTCTGTACTTGTTCAGCGTCTGGGTTTCACACACACGTATACACTCGCTGTCCCAGAAATTCTCTCAGAACACTGGGCTGGAGAGACAACAGACGAACAGATTAGAAATAACACGCACATTTGCTTTCAAGTTTTCTGAGTACAGGAGTGAATGAAGTCACCTATGTTAGCAAAGGCAGACAGAGCACTGGCTAAAATAAAAGCACTACATTCAACTATAGACAGCTGATAAATGGTCTGAATGCCTTTATTCTCAAGAGCAAGTTCTTACCTTCTTTTTCCCTGTCATATTCCATTCCTTTAGAACCTGAGCTGCGCTGCCTAGAGAAAGGGAAGATCAAACATTTCAAGAAAAATTCAGCTATGAAAAAGAACAAGTATGTTCAAGAGCAGTTTCTACTCTCCTAGCCTGGGCAGCATTTCCATTTGTTGTTGTGAACTTGCTTATGTGGGGAGAACGAAGTGGGTACTGCTGCCTTTCTCCTTTTTAGTTACCATTTTATTTGAATGCGCTATATGGGTTATCTGGCACTACTGCTTTTCATGGTCTTCATTCCACAAAGTGATTAAGTGAGTGCCTAACTTAAAGCACTAGCATAAGCCCTAGAAAAATTAACACTCAAATCTCTTGCCTGAAAAAGGGAAGTAACTCAGCATGCTAGTATAAATACTGTGTAAAACATAGACTACCCTGACCCTAGAATTCCCCCAGTTCCTAAATCTTCTGGCATTTTTATCACATACTTCCTATGTGTCATCTGTCATAGTCAGAAGACATAAGAACATAAAAGTGAATTTTGAAAAATTGTTACAATTTTGTATACTTGAAATTCTGTCTGCCAGCCCTAATGAGCTGGTTAGAGAAATCTATGGAACAAAGCAAGCAGAGCCTTGTTTTAGACAAGTGCTAGCTGCCATACTAGAAGAAAACTCTTCTGCACTCAGTTAACATCATTATTTCGTTCTCCGGGACTCTAAAGCTGAAAACAGATGCTCATGGCGTCCTGGCTTAAGCCCAGCAGGTAACTCAGAACCACACACTCACTCCCCACACCCTTCTTCCTTCCCCCGCTCCCAGAGGGATGGGGAGGAGAATCAAAAGAATGTAACTCCCACGGGTTGAGATAAGAACAGTCCAGTAACTAAGGTATAACACAAACCACTGCTGCTACCACCAATAATAATAATGACAAGGGAAATAACAAGGGAAGAGAATACAACCACTCACCACCCGCTGACCAATATCCAGCCCGACCCAAGCAGTGATCTAACCCTTCCAGGTAACTGCCCCCAGTTTATATAGTGGGCATGACATGCTGTGGTATGAAATACCTCTTTGGACAGTTTGGGTCAGGTGTCCTGTCTCTGCTTCCTCCCGGCTTCCCCCCCCCGGGCTCAAAAAGCCCTTGGTCATAGTAAACATTACTGAGCAGCAACTGAAAACATTGGTGTTATCAGCGTTGTTCTCAGGCTGAAAGTCAAAACCACAGCACTGCACCAGCTACTAAGAAGGAGAAAATGAATGCTACTGCTGAACCCAGGACAATGTTAAGCATGCAGTCTGAATCATTATTCAAACTACTATGGCAGTATCTGCCACAATAATCCTTTTAATTGCCACCAGGTTAATGGTCTTCTGCTTGAGGAATCACTTTAACATCACTGCATAATTCTAGTAAATATTTGTTTATTATCCTTTCCAAATGGGCCTCATTCTCTTCTCACTCATTTCAGTGAACTCTCGACAATATTAGGATTAACAAATAATCCTGTTTTCAGACAACCATGAGTCATCAATTTGGATTCAGCCAAAGACATGAGATTTTCAAATGTATCTAAATAATTTTTCTATCACAATAATACAGATCCAAAATTACCTGGCAAGTCCACCATGCACATTAGAAGTGCCAAGTCGAATTTGTTAAACTGTGAAAAAAACATGTATGGAATTTAGGGTAAAAATTTAGATTAGATATTGGGAAAAAAAAGTCCTCCCTGTGAGGGTGCTGAGGTGCTGGGACAGGTTGCCCAGAGCAGCTGTGGCTGCCCCATCCCTGGCAGTGTTTAAGGCCAGACTGGAAGTGGCTTTGAGCAACCAGGTCTAGTGGAAGGTGTCCGTGCCCATGGCAGGGGGCTCAAACTGGATGGTCTTTAAGGTCCCTTCCAACCCAAACCATCCTATGATTCTATGAATCCATCGAAGCCATACTTTGTTTCCATTACAATGAAGATCAAAGGCTAAGAAAACTTACGTGTGTAACTATACATATAACTATACTGAGTTACACAGATACATACTTATGTACATACAAATACAATCCCCTCTCCTAGAGATATGCTGTCTTTCAATAGAGACCATGTTTCACCATGAAGAAACAAACCCAGACACTTGCTGCCCATTTTATTCTGTGCTGCTGAAAATATGTGATTTTACTTGACAGCTTAGTTAACTGTTTTCACAGTATCATCCAACACTCTTTTTGTGTTGGCTGGTGCTGTCTTAGCTGTGCTTCCCTCGGATTCCCTGCAAATACTATGCAGGGTGAGGGTTATTTTAAGGATTCACCCAACTAACCCTAGTTTCTTCTTGCTGGAAATGCACTAACTGCAAGTCCGGAAGCCCTCATTTAAACCCACCAGTATATTTTCTTGACTAGATCTAGAAAGCAGCTGAACAGCCCTTCTGCTTATGCTTAATTAGGTAAAAACATTGCAAATAATAAATTTGAACCACTATTTACCTCAACTCATACTTCAAATATAGAAGTGAATTTGTAATACAGACATCACATACACCACTCCAGATATGAAGCAAGATAGGAGCTGATCTCAGGAAACTAAATTTGAACATTTCCTGGTTCGGCATGCAACACCTCTGAAAGAAACACTGAATGGAGGTGCTCAGCCTTTTCACTCAGCATAGCTATCCCCATGTTTTTCACTGTGTGTAGCGATGTGTTCTCTGCGATTGTGGTATTTCAATCTTAGCAATGTTTTTCATTCATGTGAAAAGGCACTCAAAGTGCTAGTGTCATTCTATCCACACTGGTCGCTGAAAGGACATGACCTTTTTCATGCCATTTCCAGACAGTTACAAATATTGTGTTTTCAAATGCTCATGTGCAAAGGCTTCTGAAGTCAAGGCACAGTGATCGTAAACTGGTGAAGCTCAAAGATCATTTGAACTCAGGTTATGACAGCTTGCTTTTTTTCCAAGACTTTGTTGCATTCTTGCACTTGCTTTTGTCCTACTTCTTTTTCCTAGCAGATGACAACACATGGCTATGAAAGCACTTCCCCTTTGAAATAATCACTGGGAAAAACTCAAGCCAGCAGTACTTATTTAAGACAAAATAAACTGCATGAAAGGAACTTAGTGAAGGATTAGGGAGCAACCCTTCCACTACTTTTCCCAAGACATGTATTACAGGAGAACAAAATAAATTTATGCATCACATTTTCCCTTCTCTGTGTGTGAACAAACAAACTCCTCTTTCCAGCAGAATGACTGATGCATATACCTGACTCAAGAGGCATCATATGGATGGGATGGAAGAATTCTGATGCACTTATAAATAGTCTGGTTTGTTTGCATTTGCTTTTGCATGTTGGTGAGTAATTCCTAGTACATCATGATGCTTTCTGGCTGATACTTTTTAGTAAATTAATCCAAACCAAACCCAAAACTATTCTCAATTAAAATAGATACGAAATAAGCAAATTTGAGATGGCACATCAACACTATGAGGCATTTTTTAAGATACTGTCCTGGGTTCAGCAGTAGCAGTCATTTTCTCCTTCTTAGTAGCTGATGCAGTGCTGTGGTTTTGACTTTCAGCCTGGGAACAGCGCTGATAACACCCATGTTTTCAGTTGCTGCTCAGTAATGTTTACTCTGACCAAGGACTTTCTGAGCCTCATGCTCTGCCAGGGAGGAGGGAAAGCTGGGAGGAAGCAGAGACAGGACACCTGACCCAAACTGACCAAAGAGGTATTCCATACCACAGCACGTCATGCCCACTATATAAACTGGGGGCAGTCACCTGGAAGGGTTAGATCACTGCTCGGGTCGGGCTGGGTATCGGTTGGCAGGTGGTGAGTGGTTGTATTGTCTTTCCTTGTTATTTCCCTTATCACTATTATTATTGGTGGTAGCAGCAGTGGTTTGTGTTATACCTTAGTTACTGGACTGTTCTTATCTCAGCCCATGGGAGTTACATTCTTTTGATTCTCCTCCCCATCCCTCTGGGAGCGGGGGAAGGAAGAAGGGGAGGGACTGAACGAGCGGCTGCATGGTTCTGAGTTACCGGCTGGGTTTAAATCACATCAGATAAACAGGGCTTTTAAAAGCACTGAACTTTCGGTATCTTTTAAGCAGCCCCAAGCTACAAAGATTTTGAGAGGATCTGCTCCTGATACGTTGCTATTCCTGCAAAGGGTTTCCCACAGTCTTTGGGGAAAGTTCAAAATACTTGCTATTATATATTTATCAGAAGTGTTATTTAAACACAAGTGACCTTTCATTAGAGATGGTCTCACAATGCAAAATACAAACAGATCCAGATTTAGAATGGCTCGAACTTTCAATGGAGTCTTGGTTCAGCCATTATAAATGTCAATGCTATTTGCAAAATTCAGATTGAGGTTTGAATGTCAATGTATGCATCAAGTTCAGGAGTTTAGAGGCCTGGTTATCTGCTTCAGAACAATTCCAACTTCTTATTAGTTATAGTATCTTCAACAGTGAATCATATTCTGACATATTCACTTTAAAAAGCATTAATTTTAATGCAGAATAAAAAAGGCCTGCAACAAGAATGGCACCAAAAAATGTCAAAGTTAGGTAGAACAAATAAACAGCCATGTCAAACTCATACTGTGAAGAAGTAAAGATGCAGACAGAAGGATCAGTTATAACTAATGAGCTTTCCAAATGTCACAACCATCAGTATTTTATCAGAACAACTTTTAAGCCACTAAAGACAATGAACACTTCAGCATGCAATTGAATTCCTCATGCTTTAGTGAAAAAGGTATGCTGTACTCACCATCCATGAAAGCTTGAACAGCCTTGTCTACATTGTTATCAAACTGCTGCAACACCAGTACTATCTCATTATTGCTTTTGTTTGGAACAACTGATCGGATTGCATTGATCTGGAAGGAAAAAACAGGAACACAGTAACACATGGGTTCACCATACTCGTTTAGACAGCAAGGTACCTCTGTGCCAAGAGATGTTTATATATATGAACATTATACATGATATGCTGACAGGTACTCAACAATGTACCTGTATGAAAAAATACCCTTCCTCTCCTTAACTGACCCATGCAAATAATGAAAACAATTTCTTCAAGAGACCGAATTACAGAACTGGTAGCCAGTAAGCCTGGAACCAAATCCTACCTCAATCACAGCAGGAGAACTAGTTTATCCAAACTGACAGAATTTGACCTTATGCTTTTTTCTTAAATGTTATATTTGCTCCCATGCAACTTGACAAGACACATCACCTATACAAACTTACGGAGTACACAAGTACTTTGACAACGCTATTGCATGGCCTTGCTACGTTAGCTATGGTCAGTGTTTTTTTGACATCTAGAAAACAGTCATATGCATGAAAACAGTCACAGGCTAAAGAGAAAACAGTATATGTTTTAAAAGCTCTAGTGGCTGCTCGGCATAATTTCCGTTTTCTGTTCCATACATATGTGACCAGGAAGCTTGTGTAACAAAATCCCAAACAAAGGACATGGGAAGCCAAATGCTTCCTTCAGGAAACTTTGCTGATGGATGAGGTGTTACACCCACCCATGATTCTGGCACACCATGCTTCTATTTCACAGCATTTGCTACTGCTGTATTGTCTTCAGTATCCATTTACACCAAATGGTAATTCGACCCACTATGCTTTAAATAAAATGCTCCTACTGGAATCATGTTGATGATTTACTTTCTCTTGCCCATGTAACATAGTTGAAAGTAAACAGTTACATGAAACTTAAGTGCTATATTGTTTTAATGCTACACAAGCTTCACTAGGCAGTACCAAAACAAAAATACTTAAAAATAATTAGCAAAACTAACAAAAGACTAAGGTAGACTCTGAAAAGACAAGAGAATCAATGCCAAAACCAATCTAGCTGTTCCAAATCAGCTTTTTGAGTACTGCGTCAAGCTAGCCACCATGTATATAACCCCATTTTTAAGGGGAAAATGGATGAGCCGGGGAATTACAGACCAGTCAGTCTCACCTCTGTGCCTGGCAAAATCTTGAGGCGGATTCTCCTGGAAGGCATGCTGAGGCACACGAAAAACAAGGTGCTTGGTGACAGCCAGCATGGCTTCACTGAGGGGAAATCCTGCCTGACCAATCTGGTGGCCTTCTATGAAGGGGCTACAGAACTGATGGACAGGGGCAGAGCAGTTGATGTCATCTACCTGGACTTGTGCAAAGCCTTTGACACTGTCTCCCATGACATCCTTCTCTCTAAGTTGGAGAGACATCAATTTGATAGGTGGACCACTCGGTGGATAAGGAACTGGCTGGATGGCCGCACGCAAAGAGTTGTGCTCAGTGGCTCAATGTCCAGCTGGAGACCAGTAACGAGTGGTGTCCCCCAGGGATCGGTGTTGGGACCGGTCTTGTTCAACATCTTTGTGGGTGACATGGACAGTGGGATTGAGTGCGCCCTCAGCAAGTTTGCCGATGACACCAAGCTGTGTGGTTTGGTTGATATGTTGGAGGGAAGGAATGCCATCCAGAGGGACCTTGACACGCTGTGAGGTGGGCTGGTGCCAACCTGATGAAGTTTAACCATGACAAGTGCAAGGTCCTACACCTGGGTCAGAGCAATCCCAGGCACAGCTACAGGTTGGGCAGTGAAGAGATTCAGAGCAGCCCTGCAGAGAAGGACTTGGGGGTGTTGGTCGATGAGAAAATGAACATGAGCCGGCAGTGTGCACTCCCAGCCCAGAAAGCCAACCGTATCCTGGGCTGCATCAAAAGGAGCGTGACCAGCAGGTCAAGGGAGGTGATCCTGCCCCTCTACTCTGCTCTCGTGAGACCTCACTTGGAGTATTGTGTGCAGTTCTGGTGTCCTCAACATCAAAAGGACATGGAACTGTTGGAACAAGTGCAGAGGAGGGCCACGAGGATGATCAGGGGACTGGAGCACCTCCCATATGAAGATAGGATGAGAAAGTTGGGGCTGTTGAGCCTGGAGAAGAGAAGGCTGCGTGGAGACCTCAGAGCAGCCTTCCAGTATCTGAAGGGGGCCTACAGGGATGCTGGGGAGGGACTCTTCATTAGGGACTGTAGTGAGAGGACAAGGGGTAATGGGTTTAAACTTAAACAGGGGAGGTTTAGATTGGATCTGAGGAAGAAATTCTTTACTGTAAGGGCGGTGAGGCACTGGAATGGGTTGCCCAGGGAAGTTGTGAATGCTTCATCCCTGGCGGTGTTCAAGGCCAGGTTGGACATAGCCTTGGATGGCATGGTTTAGTGGGAGGTGTCCCTGCCTATGGCAGGGGGGTTGGAACTCGATGACCTTAAGGTCCTTTCCAACCCTAACTATTCTATGATTCTGTGATTCATTCTATGATTCTATTTATTGCACGGCAAATGGCCATCCAGCACCCTTGTGGATGGCCTTCTTTCTGTGGGACGCATCCTTGATTAGGGAGTACTTTATTTACTGCATTACAGTGTCATTATGCTGATTTCTGATTGTGAAGTACTGGTGGCCTTTTTATTGTACTGTAAAATAATTGTGAAAAAAAAAATAAATAAAGATAGACCTCTTTAAGGGAACTAGGCTGGGTTACATGGTGAGAACATTCACACTACCTGTCTTAGCTGACCATTTAGATGCTGAGGACCAATCTTTCCAGACTCCTTTTGTGGAGTCTCCACCAGTGGAGGCACCAGAATTTGATTTGGAACACTTCAGTGCCCGGATTTATGACCAAGAATCTTATTTTGCGGTTGCATGCTCACCCCACTTCTCAACCACTGTATTTCCCTGTCCCATGTACCAACAGAAGCCACAACTCATTTCAAGTTCTGTTAATGCACAGCTGCTGAGAGCTCCTATTCGTGACACCTGGTGGACATAGCTTCAGCACCATGAAGAGCTGATACTTGCTTCAGCTAAATCCACACAGGATCAAACTTTCTGGTGGATGCTTTCCAGATGAGCTCATCTCTTCCACTGTGTAAGAAAGGTCATTTTCTGACTTCAGCACAGAATTTTAATATGTCTACTTAGTACAATTCACCCTGTTTCTGTTTATCATCCTATCACCATCTCATCTCTTTGCAGCTTCACATTTGCCTATGACACATTTCAAGTAGCAAGGCTAGCTTTGGACAACTCAGGCCACAGGCACAGAGAACAGTGGAGTTAAATTGCTTGTCTTCTTCCCTAGGACCCTTTCCAAAGGCCTATCTACTTGCCTAATGTTGCTGTCCTATGCTCACAAGCTAGTTCTCAACTCAACAACTGGTTGCTTTGGAGGCTCTACTAAACACAGGTGACTGTTGGAAGTTCAGACAGGCTAGGCTGTCAACTGGCTGCTGTTGCCAGAAACTACCCAGAAAATCTGTGCTCAAGCTTCTCTCTTCAGCTGATTTGGGCACATGGGGAGGGAAGTAGAGAGTATAGCTCTCTGTGCGCTGCGGGCATTCAAGTGAAAATTAACCTAGATCAACAGGAGGTGTAGAGAAAGCCCTGGAAAAAGGAGTTTTATTCATCCAATTGAGGGCACAGGCATGCTATTTACTGGTAAAGCTGCAACAAACATGAACAATAAAAGTTGGCAAAGACCCTAGGGTAGATTAGGCTGCAAACTGCAGTTTATTTTATGTTCTATGGTGGTAGATGCCAAAGGTTTCCACCACATGGACTACATCTTCATATTCTCACAAAAACCTCCCATCTTCTTTCACAATCATGTGGATCATCTCTGCCTACTCAAAATTGCATAATCTCCTTGTGGCAACTGCTTACAGGAAAAATGGTAAAGGAAATATCTAGTGTATTCTAACCATCTTGAAATATAAGCATGGGAGTATCATAAGGCTTCTAGGTCCTTCTTTGCTATGAAAGGTCTGCAAGTCTCAAGAAGCATCTGGAAACAACAAAGTGAGGCCAAGACCACAGGATGGATCAGGCAACGTGCCACACACTGCAGCTAGGAAACTTCTTAAAGACGTTAAGAAGAACATCTGTCGGGTGGATAACACCGAGACACATGAAGTTGACCAGGCAGACAACGTTTTAGACTACAGAACCTACTGCAGATTTTCTGCTTGCACTGTGTGGTCTTTGTTAAGAAAATTCTGATTAATAGAAAAACCAGAATTAAAAGCTAAGCTGTGTTTCATATGACTAGTACTATGATTAAATACAAAAAGGTTATGGGAACATTATAGTTGTGGAGATAACCCAAAAAAAGCAAGATGATGATCTCAGGAAGAATACTTGCCAATACACAGAAAGGAAATAAAGGATACGACCGACATTGTGGACACAGTCCTGTTTTAGTTGGACTATGTAAAAATATGATTTAGGCAACATTAATGTACTCCAGAGCTCAACAATTTTACTGCCAAACCCCAACAATATCCTTTGTTGACTGTTGTACAAAATATACATTTGTTTATCTTTCCATTTAGAAGTTCTCTATCTCATGAAGTTTCATGCAAAAACTTTCCTCAGAATAGAACAACAGATTGCAAAGAAGAGCATCCAGGGCTTAGGAAACACTAAATCAGAAGTTGCTTACACTTTTTTAATAGGCTTCTCTTGTCTACGTATGCTGTGATACCCACGATACCTGCAAATTGTGTTTTTGCTTTCCAGATTTCTTCAGTGACTTACATGGGATAAGACAGGTGAAAACGAAAATTTGCAACCAGAATGATATGTTCATACTAAGAAAAAAATATATATATATGCACTACTCTGTTCAGAAATAACAAAAGCAGATATAAACCCAGAATTCCGACAGAGGAGAAATCCCCAAAGGTTTTGTTTCAAAATAAAATATTTTGCCTTAAAAATTTTTAGGAACAAAATGGAATAATGTCACCACAATTTTTTTCAATTTCCAAGACATACAGACCCATGTATCATATACCAGATCTTTAACATACGCATTGTCTGAATGATGTTTTCAGTCAGAATACACTGCAATTGTTGTACACTAGCAATGAAAAAAAGTCAGTGATTTCCTGACATCCAGAAATTACTGACAAATGGTTACAATTCTCAAATTGTAACCTGACAGTGTATCTGGGGAAGGACAAGGTGTGTTGAGGGAGATCAGGCCATACAACAGCCTTAGCATAGAAATGCAAATTTCAAGGTCCCTGATATTCCACCTCTTAGTCCTTCCACCCTGGTTTCAGAAACATGCACAGATGTCCATGCTTGAAGTTCAGGTCTATCCCCATATGCAAAATATGTCCCACATATTTCTGGAAAGGGACACAGCAACACAAAAGGAAAAGCTAATGGGAGGGGTAGACAACCTTCTTGACCATGCAAGCTTAACAAATGCACTTCTACAGCTGAAAGTCTTAAGAGACATATCACAGACTGTGATGAACGGAGTCACAAAGCTCCAGGAAATATAAGATGACAAGTGGGAGATATATTAAAAGGGCTGGATTTGAGCTGGATCTAGACAGCCTACGTATGCTGGCTCCTCTCTGGTTCACCTGCTAGTTCAGGTGACAAAGCAGGCCTTTTGCTAGTACAGCTATATACCTCAACTGCTTACAAGTCTCCAGCTTTGAGAGCAATCCAGAAAACTGTAAAGTTATTTTTATTAAAGGTGTGATAGGGTGATACCAGGGCAGGAGGTAATTCCCATCTGTATCTCTCTAAGCTTATAGTCCTCAAACTTACCAAGAACACCCATCTTCTCAACAAGTAAGCAACAGGTTATGGATCTAGAATAATCTAATGGTGAAAACTTCTCATCAACAAATTCCTTTGAAAAATTATTTAATATCCTAAAGGATGAAAAAAGTACAAGAGCCAAACAATCCCCTAACATACAGTGATTCTTCATTAATACTTAGATGTCTGCAAGAACAAACTCACAGCAGTCTCCTTTATTAGATTTACTTCTGTGTATGTGGGAGAACAGAGTTTTTTCCTACTCACTGAAACCTGATCATAGGAAGAACATTACCAGACAGACTACAGGGAAGTCAATTATTCTAACGATTTTGTGACTCATCCCATCTTTATCCAGTATAGACTCCCAGTGAACTTCTGTCATCATCTGGATGCTGGACAAGCATTCCGGGACACTAAGATAATTCAGTAACATACCTTCTGAACCACAGTTAATTGTGCTGTTACTGTTAGCATTAGTTGAGAAGGTGTCACTGACAGTAGTTAAATTCCTGGGCTTTCCCTCCTGTAGCCTGACTGGAAAGCACATTTCTTTCTTTACTACTAAGACAACTTGCTCAGAATTTCAGCTTACAAAAGCTACTTTAAACCAATCACAGATCTAAACTACAAAGCTGCAATCTCAAAAACAACTGCGTACGCTCAAGTACACGGAAGGCAGAACCCATGTTCACCTCCATTTAAACCCACCATCCAGAGACCTACCTTATTTAAGCATGCATTTAATTCCAGCAGACCTACCTACTCTCCTCTGGATAAAGCTAAAGTTAGTTCAAAGTTTAGAAGATTTTTAACCATTTTGCTGAGCAGAAGTTTTAAGCACACAGTTAGCTTGAAATGCTTGCTCAAGCACAGTTAAAGCTGCTGCAATTTGAGCTGGGTTGCGTCTCATCAAGACCAAAATTCCACAGTCATGAGGTTGTTTTTATCTCTCTCTTGCACAAATTGCTGAGGTCTGCCCAGAAGTGATATAAAAATTGAACAAGATTCCAAGTCCCCTCAGATAAGCTGTTTCTACCCTAAAATAAAATCCCCAAAGCCTGATCAGATATAAGTGACTATTTTTCTGAGAATTGAACTATAGGCAATCTTACTTGGGGCAAATTTTTGGCTCTCCTGAATGAAAAAACCCAGTTTACTTCTGAGGACCATGGCACACAGGAGAGGGCACTGAAATTCTAACCTCTCATGGTATCTTACTCAAAGTTCTTATGAACACCCACCTCGTGAGACCTTCCTGAGAAGTCAAGCTCAAAAAGAAATACAGCCTGCCTGAAAATTGTGGCAGCAGATTACCTACTCCACACCCAGAATCAAGCTGATGTTGCTGTGTATTCCTGTGAGTCCGTTAGGTTCTCTGTCAAATTCCAAATGGTTCCCAGGCAACTGTAACAACATGAAATCAATTGCTGCCTGTTTGCTGCTCTACTCCATCTGCTCCCCCTTGGCATCATCTCAAAGAGGATGTTTCTCCTGAGTAAGTAACATATCCGGGGTTCAGAGAATTTGTTTATATATCTCTGACATAGTGACAAATTAAACTTCTTTGCTGAAAGCTCACGGCTGTTCTGAAACTGCTGAACACAGCTGTTCTAATTCCCTTGTAGTAAGTTACTACCATGGCCACTTACTTAGAAATATTCTTATTTATGCTTGGTTAGGAACACTAAATGCAGATCCACTTTCCCTTTATACTAAACATTACAATAAACAGATTTTCTCTAAAGTGAGAAACCAAATTCATTTGGAAGTATGGTTATCAACAAATACACAGACATTTTTCTACTTTATTTTTACTGCACGTCAGTAGCAAATTTTTATGTACACATATACACTGCATATACCCACTGCAACTGAGGACAGGTAGCAGTGTACGCCATGCTCAACTAGATTACACCTCCAAATGAAGTTGACCCAAATCCTGCATGAGGAACAGGCAAGGAGAGCTGTCTGCAGAACTCTGCTGGTTTCTATAATCTAGGACATTAGCATATGCCCTGGTTACATTAAGCAGGAAAACGCATTTAAAAGCTCTTTGAGGTTTTGAAAACCCCTACACAAACGTGTTTCATAAATACAATTTGACTTTGCTGCATTAAGAGCCCATTTGTTACATCAGAGAAATTTTCCAGAAACTTCACTAACAGCTCATCACAACACACTGACCAAGTGTTGTTAACATCCTGTTTGAGCAAAATAACAGCTTTGATCAGGTCTACATCTCCCTTTCCACTACATGACCCATTTATCACACTGAAACCTTTGAATTATTTATCCCCATAAAGCACAAAACAATTTACTTGCTGCAGTAAACTACTTTAGGCAGTCACCATGGATTTAGTATGTCACCCCCAATTTGTAAACTAATTAAATGGAAAACCCAGATGGTTTAAGGAATTCTGAAAGAACATATTAAAAAGTATGGCTCGGTAAGAACTCTCCTGCTTGAGTAATGACAACAGACACTTGCAGACCTGAATCTATAATACTCTTAACCCAAGTTAAATGGCTCATCAAGTGACACAAGTGCATTTTGATCAACTTTGTCCATCTAGTTCAACATATGGGCATGGAACAGCTGCAAAGGACAACTTCAAGAAAACCTAGTGAAATTACAGATTGGAAGCTATCTGCTTTTGTAATGGGTGATTTTAAATTTATATACTATTCCATTCCTTCCACTATGAACCCTACTCTGTCCTTGCATGCTACCGCTTAAGTTATGGCATAATGTAAACAAAACTGTGAAGCCCCCAAAACCACTTCTGAATAAAGTTTCCTTCTGGCAGTTTATGGAACAAACCTGCGCATCCGTTCCTACAGCTCTGACACTTGAAATGGCAAATGAAAAAGCAAGCCTTTCAGAACTTCAACAAAACTTCACTCCTAACAGAATCCCAAGAGAAGGATCTCAATCTGAATGGGTATTTTGCCAATTCCAGCTGACACAGATCTCACTTGTTCAAACATGTTTAGATACACAATAATTGGAAGGGGGATGGGAGGTGGCAGGGAAAGAGGCCCAACAGCAAGTCCCAAAGTTTGAACAATTCCCAATATTTCTTTGGAGCAAACCCAAACTCCTGTGCCAGAGCTGAATGGTTACCCTGGGGAGCGCCTGATACTCTTCTCTTGTTAAACTAAGAGGGCCTAATTGTTAAAGGAGACAACACACCGCTTGTATTCCTCAACTGCTTCGTTGGAGGCCTTCTCATTCAGAGTCTCAGCACCTCTTCTGGTGATATACTAGGTTAATGCATGAATACCTCCATTAATTTTATGGAATTATTTTGGATTTAAGACAACAAAATTGGCCTATTTTATTCCTTAATCCAGTGAACTTGTGTCCACATGATTTAAACTATGTAAAACCCAGTCTCTGAAAAACCCTGATACTAGAAAACAAGTTCTTATTTATACTGTATTTTCAGGCACAGACATTAATATTATCAGAGGGGAGAGGGAGAGTGGCATAGTGCGGGACGACTATTGCAAGAGCCAGGGCAGAGGGAATTATTCTGAGAGAGATCCTGATGTTAAACTCCTTGTACTAGCTATGCAGGCACGTAATGAACCTTGTGGCTGCTGAAACGCTGAACTTGTGTTATTCCGGAAAACCTGTGGGTTATATGCATGAAAATATGGTAATCGGAACAGTCCTGGCTTCCCACATAGAGTATCACAGCTGCAGGAGCCTCTGCCAACTATGGAAACTTCCATTAGCCTTCCTGACATCACAGGCCAACATCCATATAAAACTCTTGGGGGGGAGGGGCGGGAGAATGTTTAACCTATTGACTTTATGATCTATTTCAGCTAAAATGCCAAGAATGAATTACACAAGTATCAGCACCACAGTAGCATTCTTTTATGACCCAAATTCAGAGTAGGGTCTTACAGAGGCCGTGAGCATAGTACCCAGAATGTCTCCCTCAGACTCACATCACTTTAAACAGTGGCAGAGGTCTTAACCCCTTGAATGACTAGCTGATCATGGAGAGAACACGGGGAAAAGCCATCATTTAAGAAAACCCCCAAGCCACCTCCTCTCTCTCCCCCCCCCCCAAAAAAAAAACACAACAAAGAAACCCACCCACTAACCTAAACAACAAACATTATGCTAAAACTTCATGGGCTCTGCACTACACTTTTGTCCGAGAAACAATGTTCAATACAAGGGGAAACTTGTGTTCTACTTTAGCAGAAACTTGCAAGAATAAGTATTTGTATGCAGATGTACAGCTCCTTCGGCTTTGCTGAGGTCTTAGCATGATCAAAGTCTTAAATGTATTATGATCTGCAAGCACTGAGGTAGAAGAGAAAGAAGTGGGAAGGAACTGTATTCTATTCTGCTGCTTTTAACAAGGCCTGCTTACATTTATGTTGACAGCAATGGAGTTTTTCTGAGCTCAGCAAAAGTAACTAAATTTATAAATCCTCATTTTATTTCCCAGAAATGCTCATGCCCAAAAGGTGGGTAAAAGTAAACACTAAACTCACCGCTTTAATGTTGTGTAGCATGACCACATCTTGCTCTGCTGGCTTTTTAAGTGACAAAGCGATTTGATTTTGACTTTTTCACCAGGACACTGCAAATACGTCTGCTTTCCAAACATACAAATGAGGCCCTTACATTTCAGCAGTCTATGTGCAAATATAATTAAAGCCAACTCTGCAGGACATATCTGTTCAACCCCTTCCTCATATTTCTAGTGCGTTACTCAGAGGGTTCTAAAGCTACAGTTGCTTTAGAGTTACTCTGTTTGTTGCTGACAGAAAGAGCTACCATACTGTAAATCAAATACAAGATGTCAAATGGTCTTGTGCTATCACTATCTCATTTTAAAACAAGACAGGCTTATGCAAGTGGAATGGCAACCTGAGCATGCTAGCTTCTCAGCTGATGTATGTAGAGTTCCTGAGATTTATGCTGCTCAGCCATTAAGCCTTTATTTAGAAAGTTATTAGCCTATATTTTCCAGAACAAAACAGTGATTTTGCAATAAAATATTAATTGCTGTTTGGCATAGGGATCAAGTGGCACTAAATACTGACAGAAGATATAAGAATGAAGAAAGGAACTGATCCAATTATTTTCCTGCCTTAAAATGTATATGCTTATAAACATATGATTTTTAAGATACTCCCAGCAGATATCATACTTGGAATAGCAGATACCTAATGTGAATAAAGTCCCTTTGCAGATCTTCATTCCTGAACTAGTAGATGCTGTTTAAAATCCTGCACATGGAAAACTGACTAAATTAATAATTATAAAATAAAATCAGGCTACAGAGTGAATCGGTAGAGCTTCAGTTGATTTACTGAGTTGCATTTTGAGAGTTACTCTAATTTACCTTCCAGCACTCTGGCACTAGGGGAAAGAATGAGATGACATTACTTCCTGTTGCAAAATCCATCATGCTACTCAATACTTAAACCCTGTGTTGTTATTGAGGACTAAGCAACATACTCATCACCAAAATACAGATTCAAGTTGACACATACATCCTCAAGCACGTTGAGAGATTCAGTAGTTTACAACATATAAAAATTATTCAACAAGCAGGCACCTGGGCAGTGCAACAGGTAAGGGACTGATTCCTATCAGGCGACATAGAGCAAAAAAATTCTACCGCCTTCTGAAAGCAAAGAAAGTGAGGAAGCAGCAAAAGATGGACACCACAGTCTGAACAGGAACTCATTCCCACCTGAACTACTTGGTATAAATCATCACTCTTTCCTCAGTAGCTTCATTCATGTATTGGTAGGCAGGTAATAGTTTGTGACTCTTCTTTTAGGAAATGTCATTAGGAAACTGGAATTTGAGGAAACCTAGTTTCAGGCTCAGTAGTTGCCATGGCTTATCAACTCTTAGAAAGTAAATGTAACGTCTGTTAACTACTAGTCATGATCAGTGCTGAGAAATACATTACCCAACTCAGAAGTTCATTATTTGTGAACTCAGAAGCAAACCAGAAAGTCAACTAAAAAACCGAATACTGACCTCAAGGCTATTTCTTTACCCTGTCATGCTGTGTCAACTATCATTTCTTCAAACTTTTCTGGACTGGAAAGCCACATTTACAGTACCTTGCACACACTCCCCAGGCCAAATAACATCTTTTTCCTTGTTATCAGTCCACCTAACAGCAGAACTGAAGTTATGAACTGAGAAACAGAAGGCAGGCAAATCTTTTTCTGCTAACTTTTTTTGTGTCAGCTCAAGAAGAGTTGACCCAAGGAATCACACAAATTTTTGTTATTTTCCTTTCCATTAACAGACTTAGAGAGAAGAGCGTATTTCACATGCCTACTGCCCTGCAGAACGTGTAATCTGCCACAGAAAGGTCTTACGATATAGTTGCAAGATGATGATATTTCTCAGTTTCACATTGCCCTCACTGTGTTTTCTTGGTATTTAATCTTGGTAATTAATGGCAATTAATTAATTTATTTTTTCTTGATTCTTTCTGCTTGCGCATCTTTCATGAAGTGAATGGGCCTAATCAAATTTTCACTGATACCTGAACAAACCTGGGCTCACTGACAGAACTGGATTCTGGCCTTTAGCATTTATCACACTGCCTTAAAAACTGCATCTTTATTATGTCACACTAGGCTTAATAAAGCTGTAAATCAAGGAGCCCATTAGTCTTCTCTGGACTACCTAAATGCAAAGCTCCCTTTCTCTTACCAAATGGGAAACAGAACAAAACCTGATCTTACAAAAGACAATTCAGGTAAATTCTCAAAATCTTGACTTACTACAAAATACAACCGTATCGTGTTATATTCTCACTTCTCTCTCATTCTTTATGAGATGTTATGGTTTTCTGTTTATGTTGGGGAGGAGCATTTTAAGGTGAAATTGTCTCTTCACAACCTGCCTGCTGAGAATCACAAAAGATCTCCTGACCTACCTCACATATGTACACTAATTAGCTTTAGGTCCTTCACTGTTCCTGAAAGGGTGGTGAAGCTCTAGCAATAGCCAGGACATGTAGAGGACATATGCAAGTACACAGAATACAGAGCTACTCACGTAGGTGGAAAAAAATAAAAAAGGAAAAATCTACTGTTTTCAGACCGTGTTATTTTGGGAATTGTCTTTTAAATAGTAGAGGTGTAACATTTTTGTCAGAAAAATTATTTTCTAAAGGGTGTGTTTATCCAAAGGTTGTATTTTGTACAGCAGCAATCACCGCAAAGTGCAATTCTCCACAGTACCGAGCACGCACAGGAATCACAGAGGAATAACAGAAATCTGTCTGACAGAACATTGCCTCTTTACAGAAAAGCAAAAATGGTTCTCATCAACCAAGATTAATATACTAATCTCATCAAAACCTGCTTGAGTACTTTACTTTATGCACAGTCAACGTGTATTAAAGTTACGTATGCAAGCAGTGTCTGAAGGGGCAGGGATAAAATATGTATGCAAATATCATTTCGGTTTGTACTGTACTGTGACTTGAACCTACCTTTTCCTTGATATTTACAGGAGAATTGATTTCTGCCATCTCTCTTCAGGTGAGAATACTGTCTGTGAAAGAAGAAAAAACACAAAGAGATTAATTTGGAGGTTTTAATCCCAACCTAGAAAAGCTATACTTATAAAGACTACTTGCATGTGCTTACCTGTAAGCATTAGAGAAACACGAGAACACCTAATGAACACAGTGCTCAATCTTGCCAAAAAGCAAAGCTAGTCCAAATTTCATACTTTCCCCAGATTAGTTCTGTAAACACATTTTTAAAATGCCTCATAGATAGGAATCTGGATAGAAAGGTATCATTGCTTCTCCCAGCCATGTCTCTTGGACTCTATTCACTATTACTTGATTTCTTTGAGGTTTTAAAGAGGAGGAGCGCCTTAGATGAACTCAACAGCTCCTTTTTCCTCATTCACCAGCAACCTTCAATTTTGCCAGGAAATTTGTCTGAAGATCCCGTCTTAAAAAAGCAGCTAAATGTGCCAGGAGGTCAGACTGATGAGTGCTGCACGGCTGGTGGTTTTGGTGGCTTTTTCCTTTGCTTGCTTGTTTGTTTCATTTGGCTTTGTGGGGCTTTGTTGTTGTTTGTTTTGGTGGTTTTCTTGTTTTCTCAAAAGTAATTCAGAGGATTTAGCCATACAGCTCCTACTGAAACTAACAGTGTCTGTACAGTTACCTCCAAGTCTGCTCTGAAAGTCTGGGCACATGAATGCAATTTGCATGTGATTAAAAAATCCTACAAAATGCTTTCTATTTCCAGTTATGTGGCTGGGTGAGAGAAACTGTACCACACAATGAAGAGTTAACACATGAAAGGCAGTCCAGTTACTTAATCCTGCTTCCATCAAAACCAACTGCTTCAGACTTCAGCAAGGAACAGGCTTGAAATCTTCGCATTTTAAAATTAAGTCACATGCAAAGAATTACAGCAAAGACTAAGCTAAATCGAATAAAAGCTTGGTTTGGTCACCAAATTTAACTCTATTGTACACTGATAAGAAGATACAGATGTACATACATGAGAATGAAATCCAGTTCAAGTTTTTAAATTGAAACACTTCCTTGTTGTCCACATTTGAGAGCCTTTGCTATGTGGGCTGATATGAGAGTTTCCATAATTCTTCTAAATCTCTTTTAATGCACTTAAACAATCCGCCCTTAACTCCTGCTTTAAAACACAGCACTTCAGTGGAGTTCAAACTCCAGAAACTAGTGCTTCTACCACAGTATCCACCGACAGCATTTAAATCTTGTTATTAGTTTTTGTGTGCGTCCATTCTTCTAATTGAAGAGAAATTCAAGAAAGCACATTTTCAACATAATGTGAACTTTGTGGTAAATGCAGAAAGAAGATAGGAAGAAGAAAAAGGAATGAATTTTTGAGTTCTGGTCTGATGAAAAGCAGACCCCAAATTACGGAAACAATCAAAAATAAGGTGCTAGAAGAAAAAAGAAACTTTTTCTATTGTCAGTTATTAAAAAAAGTGCTTGAAATGAATAAGGTTCCTCCTTCCATCTCTATTTTACTTTACCATGAAAAGAAAACCTCTAATAAAACTCACATAACTCATACCTGTCTTTAGTCAGTGGCTCAGCCACACTGTCAAGGCACTTGGCTGCAATCCCATTCTGTCCAATAAGTCTTCTTCCTGGCAACTGGGCCACAATGTTGACTCTGAATGCCTTCCTGTCTGCTAGTATCTCAGTTCAGAAGGCTCCCCTCCCTGTCCCTCCTTAAATCAAGGATGAAAGAGCTCAAATTAGTTTCTGTGCCAAACCCACCCAATAGCTAAAAGCAGAGTTATAAAATGTCTGGACAGAGCAGGCAGAAAGATCACACAGAGTGTGAGTTTGGGGCAACTCTATTTCCAGTGTTTAGTGTGTTCCAACAACTAAAAGAAAGCGTTGAAAAATTAGTGCACTCTGTAGTCCCTATATAACACTTTTTATGTACTTCTTGTCTGTTGCTGTCAGCTATTTCTCATGCCAAATGGGCACAGAACACGAGATATAGGTCATCACATTTCCCATGCAGACTGGAAAACATAGCCCTAAGACTACTCCATAAGTCTTAATCTCCCTTACTGCTGTTCAAAAAAGCATGCCTTCCACATAGCAACATCAGAACCATGCTGGACTGATACTGCTCTTCAATAAATAATCCTACATTAAGGAATTTGACTAGGTCACCCTATCTACTATCTAGCAGTTTCTGTGATGTTACAGACACCTGATGAAAGGCTGCCTTCCAGCATACCAAATTTAAATACACCTAATCTGATCCAACACCTTATAACAACATTAACAAAATAAAGAAAAAACTGTTCTTGAGGAACCAACATACATCACAGAAACAAGTACAAGAACAATACAGATTACAGCTAACAAATGCTGCTGGCTTTAAAAGTCTATTAAAAAATATCTACAAAAAAACCCCAATGAATAATGGGAAAAGATACTTGCCACCTGAAATCTTCAGGTTCTGCTTTTTCAGCAGGTATTTTACGAACTTTATACCAAAACTGTACATTTTAAAACTGCATCTTGTATGAAGCAAATTAATCCCAGTAACCATACTTTGTGAAAGACCCACACCTCTCAACTGATGTTGCTTCAAAGATATTAAATAATTCTTCAAATTCAAATTGAATCCACTGATTAAACCCTACTACAGCACTTAGCCAAATTTACTCTTTGTAGCAACGCTCTAACCCAATTTAAAACCAGACATAAAAACTCCATGCAACACTTTGCCAGATCTGACTTGTCTCTACTGTAATGCTCCAGGTATTATTATGATTATAGTCTTCCACTGACGAATGTGGCATTGACCCAGTCAGCTTGCAACTGAAGCTGTTTCAAGAAGACTTGGCAAGTCACAAAAACATACCCTTGGTTTCTCTCTTGCTTCCTCTTTTTCGTATTTCTTCTTCCTTTTAAGATCAAGAACTAAGAGGACATCAGCTTTTACAAATGGACTCATTCCGCTACACTTCATACTCTTCATTAATATGCATATTATGTCAAAATGAAGATGCTAAAACTGAGTTGGTGCTATTTTTCATTCACCTTCTTCAAGGACAGAAAATTGACATAACCTGCACAAAACACTTGCTCATTTACATAACTCAGTCCAGCACTGCTTGTTACATAAAATACAAACAATACATTAAAAGGAAAATGTCAGTGTAGCACTAATTCTTAAAAACATCCTTCAGTTATACTTAATAGCTAATGAATTTAATTTTCTCATTGTAACACAAACTGATTTATTAGCTGTTACTTTTCCTCTGATATTTTTAATGTCTGTATTGAATAATCACTTCATTTTTAATCCTGCAACAAAAGATCATAGCACGTGAAAAAAATTATGAACAAAATAGTCCCACTGAAGTTTAGAAGCTCTAGCTCCAGGCTTTCTATATTTATAATGCACAAAACATCCTCTATACAATAGGTTCTTGGCTCAAATGACAGTTTACATGCTTTGTCTTTCTCCACATCTCTTGCTTGTATTTGTGCTTCCTGAAATGTCACTGCAGGTCACACAAACAGCACTTCCACAAAAAAGGAATGAAAGACATACTGCAGAATCCCTTATATAAATGGGTCATTAATTTCTGACATCAATTTCCAAATGTGTTACCTGGAACAGGAGATCACTCTCAGTTGCTTGCTACACCCCGACCTCAAATACTGATGGAAGGGTGTTATTTCTATACCTATTATACACATTTAGTTGCCTTGTAAAATGAAGCATTTCTGTAGTATTCAAGGGAATACTGCAGAAAAGACTGGATTAAGTTTGGCACAACCTTACCTCTCCCCTCTACCAAAGGAAGCAATTCATATCATTCTACACAGGTTTAAGCTAACACGAAACTGAACCAGGGCTGCTAAGGTGCTGGCACATGCTCTGTCCGGCTGCCTTTACTGCAAGTAGCAATATCCAGCAAGGCAGACAGTTAGAAACAGCCTTTAACCACTGCAGCAAAATATGCCAGAGCTCACCTGTCACAGCCTTAAGTACGTGGCTGCTTGCTCAGCCTTTACAGAAGTTTCCTTTCTCTCTTCAAACAGCTCTGAAATCCCCCTGCGGCTGTGTTCAAGTTCCAAAGAACACCTGCCACCTTTCCACTGATACCACCTTTGGAGCTGTCCGGCTCACAGACACCTTCCAGCTAGACAGGCCTTCAGGTAAAGCTGACAAACACTCCATTTTACACTACTCTCTGCACAGCTGGGATTGCCTGCATCTCAAGCATCAGAGAACTGCAAGAACAAGGCTGTGCCCTGCCCCTCCTGCAATCCCCATCAATGACCACCTGCCACATTCCATTTTCGGACTTTGAAACAGGGTCAGAAAAAGAGGAAATGTGCTCCTCTTCAACAACGCAAAAATATACAGAGGGGAGGTGTTTATGAAAACATAAATGCTGCCAAAAAGATAGGAGCTGTGAAAAAGCCTCAGCAGTAAGCTCTGTCAGAGTGGAAGAGATTGCATAACACCTGTTCCTCCATTTCTGACATCTGGAATGCAATTTATCTTTGGAAACAGGGAACAGAAAATTCCCCATGAAAGAGCACAGAATAATCCCAGTGTTGGAAGGGTTTCCCACCTATATGTTCATGGATGAAATCTCCTACACCCCGAAGACGACATATTTGCTCATCTGCCCGCTGCAACCGTCTCCTTTAATGCCTCCCCTCCATGACAGCACAACAGGAATCCCAGGTCTAACTGACTTGACTCTTGTCAAGGTTTCTGTAGTCCCTATCTGCTTCTGCATTCACCTGCTGCACTCTGTGCTAATTTCTTTCAAGTGTCCCACAACTAATCTTTTCAAAGTTACACACAGCACTGCCTAAAAACCCTCTCCCAGGCTCTTTCGCACTACCCTCCTCTTCTAAGTCCAGCAATCCCATAACTACAGATGCTTTGAGCAACAGCACAACAACACAAAGCATGATGTAAGTTTATCAGTGGTAGGGCCAGGGATCCATTTATGAGCCCTACCAAGCAAGGCTATGCACACTCAGTCACTGAATAAGCTTTCACTGTTAACAGAGCAACTGGAGTTTACAATTTTGTCACTCAAATACGTTCATAAAGCAGATCAGTGCTAGAACGTGAATCTTTTATTTCTAAGTAAGGATCATTTACTCATTTCCAAGCAGTTCAGTAAAAATCCCCCAGCTCCAAAGAGCAAGGTAGGGGTGGAACAAAGCAATCACAATTTCAGAGCCAATTTAAAAAAAACCCAACATGTAAATGTTAAGTATTTGTGCTGGCTTTGGCTGGAATAAAGTTATTTTTCTTCACAGCAGCCAGTATGGGGCTATGTTTTGGGTTTGTGAGAGAAACTGAGTTGATAATACAGGGATGTTTTAGTTACTGCTGAGCAATGCTTACACAGAGTCAAGGCCTCTTCTGCTTCTCACACCACCCCACAGCAAATAGGCTGGGGGTGCACAAGGAGTTGAGAGGGGACACAGCTCAGCGTATAAAGCTGGGGGAAGGAAGAGATGGGGGGATGGATATTCAGAGTAATGCTGTTTATCTTCCCAAGTGACTGTTACGTGTGATGGAGCCCTGAGTTCTTGGAGATGGCTGAACACCTGCCTGACCATGGGAAGAGGTGAATGAATTCCCTGGTTTGCTTTGCTTGTGCATACAGCTTTTGCTTCACCTACTAAACTGTCTTCATCTGAGCCATGAGTTTTCTCACTTTTACCCTTCCAGTTCTCTCCCCCCTTCCATCAGGGGGAAGTGATCAAGTGGCTGTGTGGGGCTTAGTTGCCAGCTGGGGTTAAATCCTGTCTGTATCGAATGAGATTGTAGCAGCCTGCACTATGCTTTCATTGCCTGCACTTCTAATGCCTTGACAGAATTAACTGTCATTTTTAAATGGGATTCCTAATTACCTACATGTATTATATTACACTGCCTTGCTTGCAGAGGTAAAGACAAAACCAGCAAAATCAGAGACACATGTCCTCCATTCCACATTTTACTTTGTCTTTTATTATAAAGAGCTGCTACTGAAGAACTGCAGATGAAGGCTGGGATGAAGACACCTTTTCTAACGCAGTTTAAAGTTAACATTATTGTATCAGAAAGACTAGCAAAAGTGCAAGAGTGTGATTACAAAGTCCAAATATTTCTGAAAGGCATTCTTCTCATCTTCAGATTTTATTTAAATAGCAGAAGAAAAAACACCCTCATGAGGTCGAAGGGCAAACATCAGAGTGCATATGATTGTAAGTTACAAGAATTAGTGCCATTAGTCGGGCACAAAGCCCTGCCATTGTGGTTGCAATGCTGCAAGAGACAGCATGAGATTTAGACACATCTTCACTGTCTTCAGATTAGCAATGGGTGTAATTTTTATTTGCTATAGTCTAATGAGTAAAGATACATATGGTAAAAAAAGCATAAACATAACCAGCATCAAAAGCATGTAGGGCATATTACTGAGTGTCCTCCCAAGCTGTCCTTTTAGCCTTCTGTGTCATTATAAATGAACACACTTGCTAAAAACGATGTAAAGTATAATTAATACAAAACTGCTATTTTTTCAGTACTGTTTTATGACCTTTTTAAAGACTGTATACAGAAATGGCACAGAACCATTTTGTATTTCCTGGTTTTCAGAAGTTTGAAATTAGCCACTTCAGGCTAGTTAAGTGCCTCTGGGTAAGTCTGATTATATCTGAGGCCTTTAGTATCCTTCTTTTTAAAGGCATGCATAAACATTCCAGAGTATTCCCCATCTGCAGAGCCCAGACCCACTACCACCCCATTGTCATGCTTGTTTGAACCGCAAAATGCAGCTGTTGCCTCTGCATTTTCCTTTCTGCTCAGCTAACGCAGTCCAATTCCCCTCATGGTCACCACACTCTGACTGAAACCTCCTGGTGGCAGAGCCGGAAACAGGATGCAGGAGATAACACGTCTCACTGGTTCCACATGTAGATCTGAATTCCTACAGAAAAGAGGCTTATGCTTCCCCATTACTTATCACTTCCTCCCCAACAATTTCTGGAATGACTAACATTACAATCTGAGAAAGCAGCAGGTATTGCAGTAACACTGTGATGGCCAACCAGTGTCACAGCAAAATGGTCAGATACCCATAAGTCCTGTACCTCACTCTGACATAACACTTTGCAAGACCAGGCCACTACATATGTGGACACCACAGGCACCTGTGCTTTCACACTGGAAAGAGCACAATGTGGTGTGACGGACGCTCAGGTCCTCTACACACCTGGTGCTGCTGTCCCACTGTGAGAGTTCTGCAGAGGAACATTCCAACCCTTATGAAGGTCAGTTTGAAAGAGAGTCAGGAAAAAAAAAAAAAAAAAAAAAAAAAAAGTATTTGACTGGCATCTTTCCCAAGCTCCATTACTATTTCATCCAAACAATTCAAAAGTATTTGGTGGTATGACCGTATCTTAACACATCAAAAAAGCGTCAGTGTGGCTTCCCCAAGAGATCAGTGACTACCACTGTACTAAGCTGATGTTCATTTGTGCCAAGTGACTGACACCATGTGAGTTACCACCAGACTTACCATCCCAAAGATGTGTAACTATCAGAATCCTCTAACATTGCAGACTATACTTGGGCTGAGAAGGATCCAAACCAGTTGCTTTCATTTAGGTCATTAACACCATCCTGCATCTGAGCTATGGAAATACTTTTTTTGCAAAAAAACAACCAAACAAAAAAAACCCCACAAAAAAACCACCCCACCGCTAAGTGGAGAGAAAGGCCAGATCTGCATTAACTATAGCAAATCACTGGAGCGAAGATCCAGTGGCCACAGAAAGGGACACATATGTTCTGTACAGAGCAAGTACCCATATCGCAACAGACAGGTACCAATGCAAAGTAGACACTCTGTGGCTGCTGATATGTATACAGGCAGGCACATATGCACACCCAGAAATGCTACTTCCACTAAGTTGTTCTGTGACAACCCATGAGCCAACGTATGTAATATGGTGTGTGTATAAATAAATATATATGCACCCATTTTTTACTGTCTGACAAAGAATCATCACAGCATCATTAAGTTTCACTAGAAAAAAACATTTACTTCCCCTGTCCAGCAACCCTCTTATGAGAATAAAGTTGTGGTTCTTCTAATGATATATACATACATTCCATAGGAATACACATACATTCTTACACCAGCGGTCACCTTCTATACTTAACATGGTTAGTAAACAATTTGCTTCCATGCGATGGGAAAAGTACTGCTTCCTTTGATGGCTACTTGGCTCCCATCCATAAAAAAGGATCTTCGATTCATTACCTCACATTCTGCATCTGTGCATTAAAAATACACATAATACAAATATCCAAGACTGATTTTGTGTGGTCTATTATGACCCATTCACTGCGTCCAGAGGATGGCAACGAACTTAGGATGAGTGATCCCCAATCTCTTTGCACGGTGGGCAAGCAATTACAAGTCCCAAGACCTGTAAAGTTCTTTACTAGTCACTTTTTCTTTTCTGCTATTTGACAAACTTGTATTAAATCGCATTCAATTCCATGACTGCAGTTCTAATGATATTATGAGTTAAAACCAAAAGATTACGTCATACTGTTGGCAAAACCAGAGATAAAGTTTCAAGGCAGATGAATCTCCCACCCTCCATCTTTGTCCAGATGAGATAATAGGGATGAAGAGGAGTTCAAATTTCATGAAGTCATATCCCACTATAAAAAAGCTAATCAAGTCTTTGTTAAAGACTGGTTATTAGAAGTTTACTTGGCACATTCTAAGAACACATTCTAGACAGTTCAGTAGTAGTTCAGTGGTTGAAAACTATGAATGTAATAAAATGTTTTATGAAACAATCATACTTCAAGTAAAATAAATTTGAAAATAAGTACAATTATTAAAACAAAAAAGCATTCTAAACACTTAAAAGCATTCCCCAAACACATGTAACAGTATGTTTCTTAAACTAAACTAGTAATTCAGATTCAAAAAAGGTTGAATTTCTGGGAGTCTTGTTGCACAATACCAGGCCTTTCCATGAAAGGGTACTTACATGACATAAGAGCTGTTTCCTAGTGAATAACCAAGTGATTTAGGCACAACCTCTGAAAATTTCTCCCATCCTCTTTACCATACTGATCCGTAGCCAAACATTTCAAGCCAGACCCTCTCGAAAGCTGCACAACTTGTCATTTGAAGCAGAGTGCCAGAAAGCTGAAGCCAAGTTTCCCACCTCAGCTGGTATATATCTCATCATGCGTTTGAACTCCCTATCCATTTGGTTTTGTGTCCTTGATGAGGTACATGATCTGATTTGACCCGAATAACTATCAAGTATGTCACTGAAAGGATGTGACTTGTTGAATGCACATTTAGTTCAAAAGTGAGGTAACAGTGCTTCCCATTCTTTTTGACCCATACAATTTATGCCACCCTTTCACCTAACAAGGAAACACGCAGCAGTGGCACTGAAACTCTATTCCCATTAAGAAGCTATACTAAATGACAAACATACAGAAATGCTGAAATACGATGAGTCAGGAAATCTCCCAACAATTTTTCATTTCAGAGTAGGAAATCATCAATTCATTAAAATAAGAACTTCAGAAAGAATGAGGAGTCCTTTGCTATAAATCCCTCTGATATTTAACTAAAATGACACAGCTCAAACAGAAGAGACTGAAAAAAAATCATCCCAGCAGCCCAGTGACAAAACAATGTCTGTAGCCTACAAATACTGAAGATCTAGGTACACGCTCCAAACAAGCCTCCTGCTACTCTAGAATTGTGCTTTAACCCCTGGGCCGTTCTTAAGAGAAGGGGCATTTCTTGAAATATTTTTCATCATCTCCTCAAACCCATTTTCTAGTTTCCTGGAACCAGTAAAGAGCTGACAAAGGCATTTCCCCACTCCAGAGGTCCAAAAGCAAAAATCCCAGCACCACTCCATCAATACCACACCCAGCAGTGGGTGCCCAGATAAAGTAGCAACACATTTGGCTCCCAATGCTCTCCACTCTAGGGACTGCACCCAGGGGCTCTAATACCCTCCCCTTTCAGCCACAGAATCACAGCTGGGGACCTAGAGCCTATGTTTTGCTGGCATCCTAGAGGAGCATCACTCTGACTTAACGCAGAATTAAGATGTCCAAAATTCCTGCATTTACTACATATATCTCACTAGTAGGGCTGAGCTCAATTCAGAATATCTGGATTCAGCTACACGACCAGTAAAATGGTCCTCTCTGGTATGCAGGAAGGATGGAGGATATGGAAAGAAAAGTTTCTGACTGAGAAAATTTGCTTTCCACAGCAGTGCTTGCCAAGACAAACATCAGCATCTTGCTCTTCCTCAGGCACCTGAAGGAATCTTGCCGAATGTACTGATAAAGAACAGTGAAATAGTCAAATACCATCTACTCAAATTCTACATTTGCATGAACTCCCTGCAAAACCAAAAGACAATACAGAAGGTTAACTGCCATTATTTACCTCCTAGGTAGTATCTTCCAAGTCATTCTTGCCAGGCACTCGAATCATTACAAGTCATTTATGTTGGCTCCTATTTCAGCTCAGAACAGCAAGCCAAGAGACAGTGCCAGTTAATTTGCTTCTGCAGTTGCCTAAATGCGGACTGCTAGAAGCATATGGCATGGGAATACTAACAGCAAAGTATGTAATGGAGTACTACGCCTTGCCTCAATCACAGTGGTTTCTCTAAACCGTAAAAGCAGAGGGACAAAAGCGAATGTCAGGAGAAGTTCAAATTTACACTTTAGATGTTAAGAAATAAAATTGCCATAAGGAATTAAATTTCTACCAGCAGCCTGGTACAGTATAATTGTTATAGCAAATTGTCATATCTTGGAATAAATACCAGGTTCAAAGAAAGTCCTGGAGCTACTCTCTATTAAGTTTTCCAAGTCCTAACCACCATTCCTTCTTGCTCAGACTTCTCTGAAGAGCCAGTTTACCGTTGCTAGATGCACAGGGCTGATTCCCAGCAAATGCAGATTGGAGCAACTGCTTTTGAGTTCAAGGAGCTATATGGACTTGAACCAGCTTCTTCCTAGTCCCACAGGACAAAACAGCAGAACATTTCCCCTTCCCCCCCCCCCCAACCCTGGCTGCAGGCACAGATGAGGAGCCTCTGGACAGTGGCATTTTGAGCACAGTTGGCAGAGCTGGGCTGCCCAAGCACACAGGGAAGGCACCATGCTCATGATGATGAGTTGGCAAGTTTATGGTGAGCCTGGGGAAGAACTTTACCAGAGCTCTGAGAGAGCTCCCTGAAATAAATTGCCTTTGATGAAAACTGATAAAGCCAGATACTCAAATGGAGGCCCTGATGCAGCTAGTCCCAGGTGACTAACGTATGTTCAAAGTGTATGCAAGCATACTCTATGATTCACTGAGTTGATGCATATGCTTGAAGGTATCTAATTTAAATCTGTCAAAGCAGTCTGAACATTCAAAAACTGAACACTAAAATTAAATGCAGCCTTTAATTTTCAAAGGCCAAGTCACCCCACATAGGTCCTTTGAAGATGCAAGGTTTTCCTTGAACAATATTCTATATTATTTTATATATATACATACACACACACACAAAATGCATGTATATAAACTCTTAAAAGTGCTTACAAGTTCCTTTATTAAAATGATCTGATGTATATCCACAATAAACAGACGCAGGCCCAGCAGTATTCCCATGTTAACAGCACCCACAGGGAGTCACAGACTACGCTGGAAACAATACCACCGACATTTTGGTAGTCCCAGATTTACAGCAAATGCTAGATGCCTTCTCGTCCCCCACCTTCCTATTCCCAAGGAAAATGGTAATTTTCTATGTTAACAAAAGCTATTCCTGGAAACAACAACAGCAGCATATAAACAAATTAACCTATAATTACTTATTGTTCAGGCAGCCCTTCAACCTAATTACTATTACACATTGAAATAAGTGTCTTTTGCAGTATTTACTGGACTTTGAACTGCACTTTTTTAAAGCAAAAAGGAAACTTATTATTCTTTTCAGCTGAAACCCACGCTGCCCGGGCACATCAAAATTAATTGTAAAAGTACAGTCACTCAATGCAGACTGTGTACTGCCAAAGATACGCAAAGGCACCTCAACCAGTCTCTCCTCCCACACCTACCCCAACAGTCAGGAGACAATGCCAGAACACTTTCCTGCTTCTGAAGGTCAGCAGCACATGAAGTGTTGCCTGATACGCATGAACTGAGGCCCTTGTTTAGCCAGGCATGAAGGGATTTCAAAAAGGAAAAATTAAATCATGCATTTCTTAACTTGGCAAAGGCAATCCTGATACAGAAAGCTGTCTGACCAGCCAAGGGAATGAACATATGGGCAGCAAATGGAGTAACTTTATCAATGGAATAAAAAGAAGGTATTTTGTTCATCTGTTGAGGAACATTTCAAAGAAAATAATGTATATGCTTTATTTTGAAGACAGATAAGATCAGTTACACTGTACAGCATAGATATATAACTCCTGGCATTTCTCAGCTCCTCTGGCTTTGCCCATTCACTGGAGGCAATCTTTGGCATGCCAGAATCCATGAACTGATAAAAGCTGGGGCACATTAGACAGACCTTTACTTTGCATCTGTCCAGAATTTATGCAAAGGAATGTTTAACATAGTTTTCTAGGATGAAATAACATACCATTTCCTCCACAGAATCTACTGTTCAAAAGCATTAAATTAAGCTCTCATTTGCAGTTACCAGCAAGGCCCTACCTGTTGAAACTGTCAGTGCACTAACGGACACCATTTCCAGTTTCCTTGGGCAAACAAAGACAGCAGCATATTTCTGATAAGTGCTGCACCGGGTTTGTGTGGCAAGGTTTTGGTAGTGGGGGGCTACAGGGGCGGCTTCTGTGAGAAGCTGCTAGAAGGTTCCCCTGCGTCCAACAGAACCAATGGCAGCTGGCTCCAAGACAGACCCACCTGCAATGGTGGTAGCATCTCCATGATAACATATTTAAGAAGGGAGAAGAGCTACTGAGCAGCAGCAATTGCAGCTGGAGAGAGCAGCAAGAACACGTGAGAGCAACAGCTCTGCACACTCCAAGATCAGTGCAGAAGGAGGGGAGGAGGTTCTCCAGGCACCAGAGCAGAGACACCCCTGCAGCCCTTGGTGAAGACTCTGTGAGTCAGGCTGTCCCCCTGCAGCCCATGAAGGTTAATGGGGGAGCAGATATCCACCTGAAGCCCATGGAGGATCTCATACTGCAGCAAGTGGGTGTCAGTGGAGACTGTGATCCCATAAGAAGCCTGCACTGAAGGAGGCTCTCAGCAGGACCTGTGGACCTATGCTGAGAAAAGCCCATGCTGGGGCAGGTTTGCTAGAAGGACTTGTGACCCCATGAAGCAACCTGTTCCTGAAGGACTGAACTCATGGCAGAGACCCACCTCCCATGGCATGAACCCCATGCTGGAGCAGGGGAAGAACATGAGGAGTCCTCCCCTTGAAGAGGCAGATAACATGCAATGAAATGACTGCAACCCCCATTCCCCATCCCCCTCCACTGCCTGGCAGGAAGGAGATAGAGAACTTGTGAGTAAAGTTAAGCTCATGAAGAAGGGAGGGGTGGGGGGAGGGTGTTTTAAGATTTAGGGTTTATTTCTCAATATCCTGCTCTGATTTAGTTGGTCTTCTTTGCCTGTGATGGCAATTGCCAAGTGATCTCCCTGTGCTCATCTCGACCCAGAAACCTTTTGCTGTTTTTCCTCTCCACTTGCCCAGTTAAGGAGGGGGAACGACAAAGCAGCTTTGGTAGGCACCTGGCATCCATTTGGGGTCAACTCACCAGAAGTGCACAGGAAAGCATGTTTTGTATGGAACTTCAAAGTTGTCCTAACTGCTAAATGACTCTTCCCACTGCTGCTAATTAGCAACATTACAATAGCATTTACAAGCTCCTATATATTGCATGAAGGCACTATCAAAGAAACAGTGGTACTTAAGAGAGTTACCACACTAAGCAAGCCAAATGCCCAGGATCTCAACTTGCTCTAACCACCCTGTAAGCAGTACAAACTGGCAGACACCAAACCGGGCTGGCCAGGAATTTTCCAATCAAACCCAGGTTTTGTTGGGGCGGGTGGAGTTACTTCATCATAACTGAAACATTTCTCAAACATCTGCTGAACAAGGCTTCTCCAAAAAAACGAATCAAATTCCCTATGAGCCAGTTATCCTTCTCCGGATCCCACAGCAAAACTTGGGATAAGTGAAGTTCAACTTATCAAAGCAGGAAGTTACTGTGGCTTGCGCAGCCAAGTCAGAAGCAGAACAGCTGATCAGTGATTATTGTCAAATAAGGCCTTTTATCAGTTATGCCTTTCCTTCACTCTTCAAGAGCCACTCAAAGTAAAGGCAAAGGTAATTATTCCTGAACAGCTAGTCTTTTAAGTGCCTGACTATATTTTCATGAAGCCATGCACTAAGTTATCATCATTCACACAGAGCATCAGTCGCTGGCAGTCACTCGCACTCATTTCTTACTGCAAGCAGAACCACATAGTCAGAACCTCCACAGATTCACATCTAGTCACATACCAAAGCACACAGGGCTGGCTCTGCAGGCAGCAGATGTGAGCTGCAACCAGATTCTGTGGTTAACAGAGCTCTATCACTGGCATCCACAGAACCAAGGATTTTGGCTGGAGAGAGTACGCTTTATAACTGCTCAATATTTGGACTCTCCAACAGTGGGCGTGGAGGTGGGAAGAAAGAAGAAAGAAAAGAAAAAAAGCCCCATGTATGAGAAGCAATTTGCAGAGGACTGTGAGAAGCAATTCACACAGGATGAGACTCAGCCCCACTGGCTGTCTTCCTTAAACTATGCAAGTTCCCAATAATATTGACAGAGGTAGAGCTGTTCCAAGAGCTGAACTTTATCCATCGTTATTTTTTCCAGGGGTTCTGCTCATTAACTGAGACCAGACAGTCTAGCCACCTTGCTCACAATCACAGCGAGCAGGGAATGCTCTGGCTCTTTCTAAAACTGCCTGAACTGTGCAGTTGGAGGAAAAATACAAGAACTCTTTCATCACTTTATCCCCACCTACACCCTGCTTTTGGACAGGGCACAAATTACTGTCTTGGTCCTCCATTCTAGCAGAAAGCACACTCCATCCTACCACCCTCAGAGAAGGTGTTTGCTCCTCTGCTGCTGAGGATAAAAATATGCACAGACCTTCCAACCTACTCTAAGTGCCTGCTCCATAGAGAAGACAAAAACATAAGCTACCACTGGCAAAGAAAAACTATTTGCTCTGATCATGAACCCTTATATCATGAACCATTTCAGAACATACTGGAAAGGAGCAATTCTGTCCTGCCTTCGCTGTAGGATACTTTTTTATCATTATATTCACCCTTCCCCATCATTCAAGGAAATCTTCATTTAAGTCAGTGCTTCAGTATTGACAAGCCATGAGAAATCACATACCACCTGTTATGAAGACATTGAAATTTCAGTTTCACCACGTGGCCAACAAATCCCACATCATATCTCCTTGGAACTGGACAGCATCAACTGACAAATCCAGGAAGACATTTGAAGATGGCCATCTGAAGTCTTACTTTCAGACTGGTCACACTGCTGTACATTCACCAAAAGCTTTGTAACGTTTTCACCATGAGGAACCAATGCTTTATCCATCTCAACATTAACAAAAGTGGAATAAAAAGGGGACAGCAGTAGCAACAGAGCAGCCCAAGCTGCTAAAAATAAAGAATCTCAAGAGCCTCCTTTAACCTCAATGATTTCCTCAGAAAATGCTGTGAAAGCTCAACCTTCAGTTTCACACTTTGATATTGATCAAAGCCATCACTGAAATCTAATCTGAATTACTTCTTGAGCTCTCTCTGTCACACAGCTGCCAGTTTTTCTTCATTGACAGCCGCATACATGATCAAAAGTAAAGGCAAAAATTCACATTTATATGAACAAGATGCATCTATAGTTAATTACAGAATTACCCACTTCTGAGATAACTTGCTCAGAGTAAACATTGGACCTTTCTTCAGAATTGATTCTGCAGGACAGCAGGACAGTCAGCTTGGACATACAGCCCTTATTCAGAAAAGCACTTAAGTGCCACTGAATTTCACAACATTCCATTATACAGGATCTTTTGAGACATTTTTCACAGAAAAATGAGCTTCAGCACATACTTTCTGAACTGTAAGAGAAGTGCCCATGATACTAATGAAAATGTTACATATGCACATATAAGAAAATGTTTTTAATCAAGAAAACTGTTTTTATGTTCTTACAATAGGATTTTGTTCTTCTAATAATTCTTCATTTAGTGCTACATTAAAAATTAAGTAAGCACACTGAGTCTGGCTGGGACGAAGTTAACTTTCTCCACAGTAGCCCATGTGGTGCTGTGCTACAACAGTGCTCATAACACACCAGTGTTGTGGCTATTGCTGAGCTGTGCTTGCACTGTCAAGGCCTTCTCTGCTTCCCACTACTCCCCACAGCCAGTAAGTAGGCTGAGGGTGGGCAAGAGGCTAGCAGGGGACGCGGCTGGGACAGCTGGCCCAGACTGGCCAAAGGGACATTCCATACTGTGCATCCTCAGAAACAGAATAAAAACTGGGGTAGAGGAAGAAAAGGATGGGGTTTTGCTTCCAAAGTGGCTGTTTAGAGACTGCCTGGGTATTGGTCTGCTTATGAGAGATAGTATTTGATCTCCTTTGCTCCACTTGTGTGTGTCATCCTTCCATGTCCCCCACATCCCCGTTTTCTTCAGTTATTTAACTGGGTTTGGTTTTTTTTTCTCTCTTTTTTTTTTTTTTTACTCAAAACTCAAGTCTTTTCTTGATTTTTGCTCTTCCTGTTTTTTCCCCTTGTCCCACTGTGGAGAGCTGGGGAGGAGACTGAGCAAGGAGCTATGTGGGTGCCTGACTGCTGGCCAGGGTAAACCCATCACATACCAAAAATCCACTCCAGATGGGTGTATGACACTGTTCTCAGATTCTGATGTAGAACTTGTCCCAGTATTCACTGTCTACAATATTGTATTAATTCTGTAGGTATTTGTGTAGCACTTCAACATCCAAGTATCTGAGCTGAGTGTAATCTTCAGCGCAGCTCTACAGTCTAGGGAAGCATTTATTATTAACATCATTTTACTGATGAGTAGGGAGGTCAAGACAGTCTACGGAAAAAGATTTTCAGAGTTGATTAGAAGTTTGGCCTCATTTCCAGGAAGAACATTCATACGCAGCAGCCACCTTTTAACAGCAACCTGAAGGTTTCTCAGAACTGGAAAACAAGAAGGCTTCATTGACCTCCCTACTACTGCCCCTGCAAGTACACGACCTGGTTCACAAATGTGAATCTTCACTAACAAGCCAGCAACAATTTCCTTGTTTTCAGAGCCACAAGACACTATTCTGATGTAGAAGACCAAGAACAGCTGAAAAACTACCCTCTTTTCATAGCAATCATTGAATGCCAGCACTGCTCTTCTGAGAAATCCCTGTGCTGTGTAACACTGCTGACAAGGGTGGAGATGCTTCCAAGGTATCTTGCTCTCTAGGCAGGCCATCTGTTTCTGAGAGCTCAAGGTCTGGTCAGGAACTGACCCGATGATTCACTTAGCTGTAGTAAATAAAGCTCATAGCCAGACAAGTAATATTTCATCACGCACTTGGCCACACTTGGGATCAGCAGATGTGCAAGAACTACTTTGGGCATCCGTATCTTTTCTTATTCTTTCCTTTGAGGAAGTCACACACTGTTTCAGTAGAAAACACTACTGAGTTCAGCACACTGAACTATTAACCAAGAGATTGATTCTAGCCAGCCACTCCCTGCCCTGCAAGCCTCCCATTAGCAAACGCTTTGGAATTTTGCCATGTAGCAACTCTGTTAAAAAAAATAAAATTCAAGCAGAAAAGAAATCCTTAAGAAACAGTGTAAGCGCCCTCCACCAAAGAAACAGTGTGCGTGCAGTGAGTAATGTGCAAACGAGTCCTCCTTCTGCCTGTTTATTATAAAGTCTGAGTATTTTATGAACCTCAATACATAACCTATTTATCATCTTGACACCCATGCTCAAGTGCAGGAGTACTGTTATCTCATTTTACAGATTTATAAATGAGGCATTAAGTGATTCACTAAAGATTTCTCAGGAAACCGTTCATAGGGAACACAATCCAGATGTCCTAAGCTGCAAGTAAACTGGAGAACCTTGAAGATATTTGGAAAAAATGGTCATTCCCACTAGAATTACACAGAATAATGAGGTCATGAGCTCCCTTGTTAGATTCGGGTTTGAAACAGATTTATGCTTTCGCAATATGCTGGACAGAGAGAAAATGCCTACTTTCAGACACAACAACAAAAGGAATACTTGGTATGTTTAAACAAGTATTTTCTTCAGAACAAAAGCAGCTGGGTTCAGACCATCTCTGAACTGAGGCAATTGCAGAGACCACACTTCTCAGTTTTGTAGTCTGTAGGTTTATCCAATTTATTTTTTTTGCATTACTATGAAACTGCCCTTTCCTACCTGAACATCACCTTGGACTAAGTGAGAGATAATTTCGGAACACCAGTTCAGCAGGACTTTCAGCTGCAAACCATGACACATCTTTACAGCAGTTCACACAATTAAAAAAGGATGAAGAGAAGCAGTAGGACAATATACTATGAGCTGGTCAACTTAGTGACACAGAGAAAGAAGATAAATGAAAGAAATTTGCAGTGATGGAAGATAAAAGACTGCAAAACGTGAACCAAAGCAGCTTCCAAGACGTTCAGATAGACTCCACTGTTGTGGTGAAAGCAGCCCCTAAAATTCCTGGCTTCTTGTTCCCAAACTGACAGACCTATAAATAAAGTACCTTCCTATTTGGTAGCCATCATGCAGATGCACAATGTGAAAGCAGATATGTGCTTAGCCACTAATCTGTGTCTTTGTAAGAAGTCAAAGCTACACAGTAAGGAGCTCTGAAAGCACCATTTTACTAGTTGTTGCATTTTTCCATCCATTCTGTCTGGTCCCCACACCCATGATCACTGTGGAATGTGGTGCTACGATTGCAAGTGTGACTTACAAGTTTCTGAACTCACCCAGTCACAATGATTAGCAGAGAGAGATAAAAAAAGCTATCTTACCACTGTGAAGGACTTCAGTTTCTGTTTTTATTCTATCTTCTCCAATAGACTCTATCTCCTGCAAAAACAGCTGGAAGTTAAAAAGAAAGTAATTGGTTAATTTACTCTTGATTTACTTTACTGCTCTCTTCTTACAGGAGACTTTAGTGCAAAAAAACATCCCTCATCGCCTTACTGCTCTGGTCAACATGTGGGGGTGCTGATAGATGCCCTTACAAGTTATTACAGGGCTTATCTTCACTGCCATGCAAGCGTAGGCAATTAACTAAGCCTTGCTGTTAGCCCCCCATTCCTGACCACATACAATTCTCCCAGCTAAAACAAACCTACTTTTAAAACTAACACTTTAAACTCAAACCAGCCAGCATATGGGGATGTGCAGAAAGATAAACCTAAGCAATGTGAGCCTCTCTACCCATTAATGCAAGAGGGCTATACGTGCAAGTTACAGAAACCAGTTACTAATCAAATCCCTCTCAGCGACACCAGTGCAGTTTCAGTGAGGTCTTCTCCAATAAAGCAACATGATTATCTCAGGAATACTAACTCAGTTGAAATAAAGGGAAGTGCTAAGAGTGACACCAGCACTTCGCCCACAGTAGAAGGCCTTTGCTGATTCACATACAAATGTCAGAGGACTTCTCCCCAAAATTAGACATACAACCACATGGACACCTGAGTGCCTGTTTATGGACACAATGGATGAATGGAAATTGATTTCCTGGTTTCATTAGCAGAAGAGGGTGGGGGTGATAGAGGGGCAGAGAGCAATAGGTAAGTTTTGTACTCTCTTCTGCAGTTACAAGGAGAAGGCAGCCATGAACTGGTCTATGATTTAACTATGCATGCCAGACAGGAATTATCCCTTTCCAATTGCTACTTGAGTCATCCTGACTGCTGAAATCAGCCTGTACTGGATTGTCATTGCAGACTTACTTTTCCTTCTGAATTACAAAATACTCTGTAACACACTAGAAGAGCGTGACTGCTGTCCTATTTAATTCATTTTATCCTTATTGAAACCACGTACTTTGCCAAAGCCCAAGTGAAGCTTTGGAGCGCAAAAAAATCAAGGTTTTATTTTAAAGGAAGGTAGAAAGTTCTTAAGTGCTTCTGCATCTGAAACAGCCAGATGTTCCCTGCAGCACTTCACCTACCAAAGGCTCCCACAACAAAGCCTCTCACAGCTTAGGTCCCAAAATCCACTGCAATCTAAACACACATTTCTGCATGGCTTGCTGAGTCACAGTGATGTTCAAAATCAAAGGAATGAATGGAGCAATTTGAAATGTGATGCTTCAATGAAGAAATACAAGAACTTGCACATGCCACAGTGTTAAAGAGCACTTACTGCAGTTGGAAGCAATCTACACAACAGGCACAGATCCATGAGATGAAGAGAGGGGCTAGAAACCTGGTGAGGGAAGCATAGCCACTTCCTTGCCTTTGGGCAGAATACCCTAAGCAAGAGCTCAGAAAGAGGCCTATGCTATGGCCCACCAGTGCTTTGTTCTCCATGCAAGCAAGGGGAAGACTTAGCTATTTATTCCCTCCAAAAGGGCACAAGGAAGAGCTGAGAATGAGAAAGATGTCCTGCATCCCTTTTGTCCAGTAAGCACCTGAATTGAGATAGAGAAACATAGAACATTGCTAATAGTTACAGCATTTCTTACATCAACATGTGGCCATCTAACTCCTTCCAGTAACACCTGCAGTCTGCACGTAGTATTCGTAGAATTTAAACAGAACAAATTAGATCATGCATATTTTCTTTTTTCCCCTGCTCAGTGAGCGTTTTCAACAATTTTTGTCCTTGGAACTTCATGAAATATGGAAGACCAAAGTGACAGGTAATTTCAGAATCCCATTTCTTAATGTGGTCTGAGGTATGAAATATGGTCACCAGTATGAAATTATTCAAGTTAGAATTGTAATTCTTGTATAGGACAGCTATGTACCTTATGTAAAATTAAATACATATATGTTTTATTGGATGCTGTAAAGGTTTGTTCTTTCCAAACAATACCATATCTACGAAGTCTGACTAAGATGTAATGCCTTGAAAAAAATGAAATGGATTCTTATGCGACATGTCTCAGTAACTTCGATTACCTTCCTACTCACCATTTTGCCCTTACTCAATGTTCCATGCCATACCATCAAAGAAAACATTATGCAGGAAATAATGACTCAAGAGAGGAGAATGGAAATCAGGAGTAAAGGTACAACACTTAAAAGGAAACTTATTTTACCTCCTTATTACCGAATAAAACACGGTTGCTTAACATCTGCAAATGCTTAAGGTAATCTCCCATCATAATGAAAGATTAAATCTTAAGATATTTTTTAGATTCAAACAACAATGACCCTGAAACAGGAAAGCATGCTCTGTACAGACTTTAAAAACAGTGGCCCATACCCCCTTTGTGGCAGAGCTATGGCCAATGAAGACCATATATATGGAGATGACATGAAACATCCTTTCAGAACCCTCAACGCATTGTCCCCCACTACAGGGTACAAAAAGAATCAGAACTTCAGATATCACATCTCCAGATGCAATACCTGAAGCAGAACTCGGTGACAACTGCACCAAAACTAACATAAGCCAAAAAAAAGCAGCAGGAATCAGTGCTCCAGCCCTGCAGAACATGTAAATATACCAAACACTTAAATCCCTTCCCATCTTGAACTCTGACCTTTTTTAACAGTTCCCTAATCCTAGTATTAATGTGATATGACACATAAAAGCACCAGAACCAGATACTAAAATTAAATCTAGATCACAACAGCTATTCATAAAGATGCAGGCCTTAAAGAATCTAAAGAGCACAATCAAAGCATAGTATGAGGTATGTAACAGTTTGGCCCGGAGTCCTCATCCTGTGTGAATACTCTTTGGAAGAATAAAACAAGCTCTTTGGCCACTTCTGTTCTTATGCTTAACCCTGACCCCCAACCTTAAGTTTCACAATACACCTCACACACAGAAGAGCTCGAAACACTAAACATGCCACTCTGCTAATTCCATTGTAGACCTACAAGCCTTCTGGGTCCTAACAGTAAACATAACCTTCAATCCCTCCATTTCTCAGTACATATCCTAAACAGAGTCCAAAATACAGTGTTAAGTATGGCCCAGGGCCAAAGATTAGCACTGCAGATAACTGAAAGTTATTTGACAGTGCCTAAATCAGCTCCTACCTTTGTGGGATCCAGCAGTAAATTAAAGTCCTCCAGTCCCAAATCAAAATCTCAACTTAAAACATAGCTATCGTCCATCACAATTCCAAATTTAAGCAGAAGCCCCAAGATCCTACCTGCAGCAGCCCGCATACAAGCAAGAGTGATACTGCAGTGCTGAATGTTAAACTGAACTCGACACAACAGATTTACAAGCTCAAAGACTACCATAACGAGTGGACGACTTCAGCTCCACTAGCTTGCAGTGCCCAGTGTTCAGAGTTAACTCTAATATTCGTCTCTACCTCTCACTTCTACATTTAATGTATATTTAATGTACCTTTCATGTTAATAATTGTTCATTCTGGTTTTGTTTTGTGTTTTCTTTGTGTGTGTGGGTTTTTTTGTTTACTTTTTTTTCTTCTCTCCTCTCCCCTTTTCCCAAAAATTAAAAGCTAGGTTTATTGCTGGAATCAGAGGCATGCCACACTGGGATAAATGCTGGTAACACAAGGATACAATGGACTACAGCTATTTGCCATTCCAGGATATTTCTCTGGTGACACCACTGATAGAACACCTAAGTGTGAGAAACAACAGAAGGTAGGGAATCTTCTATTGAATGGTGACACAACTTAGTGCAGAGGCTATTTGGAGTCTGCTGGTACATACACACACACACACACACACACACAAAGTAAGATGTCATTGAGGGTTTTGGCAGTTGGGTTTTTCTGGACCTGTTGTTTTTTTTTTTTTTTTTATTTTGGCCTAGCTAGCGAGTCAATCACACTTCCCCAATTGCCAACGCAGTTATTTAGCACATGGAAAGCAAACCTGCACGTCTTCGACACACAGCCAAACCTTAAGACATTTAGCCTCAACCTTATGCCAAACAGACTTTAAGCTCTGATGTAACCAGAGTAAATAAGGGATGCTCCTTGTCTGGTACTGCTACACTTCAACACAGTTGCAAGATTCCTCTTTTGCATCTCGGTATTTAGTGAATTAATAACAACATCCTCCAAAGCTGCACTCTGCCTGCCTTTCCAACTAACCCACGGCGCTCCGTTTTGTACACTGCAGTTTCTAACTCCAGCCAGGGAATGCAGTGTTAAGCATACTCAGCAGCATCCAGCCTTCAGAAGACAATTCATATTGACATTTACAACACACATTTCTTACTACAACAAAAGATGCATAAGATTATAAACCAGCATAAGCTCCCTGACTAAAAACACCCTAATATGATATTTGTCCAAGATTTTATAGCAAAAGAATCTGTTGACTTTAGGACTCGGAAACAACCAAATAAAAGCTTCAGGAGTGGACCAGCTCTCATCCTATGCCAGGTTTCTGTCTGGTGACGCTAATAGGATAATAATATCACAGTAGGGCAAAGGAGAGGATCCATGTTCAACACTGGTCCAGGAGGGAACTACAGTAAACGTAGAACAGCTGCAATGAGGAAGAAAACCTGCAAATGCTGTGCAGTCCTGTCAAGAGAAAAAACTGCTCCTGAAGGTTCTCACAGCAGAGAGCCAGCAATGCAATCAGACACACCACTGGCACCACTTTCAGCCAGTTTCACTAGCACAGTTCCAGCCAGCATGAAACAGCATGGTTTGAAAAACAAACCAACTCTGGTGTTTACTATGATCTATACATTTTAAAGGACTTGAATATCCAGTCCTTCTAGCCTATGAAGGTCTTCCTGGTTGTCTGGGAACTTTGCTGTGAGCAAAAGCATGCAGATGGGCCTCAGACTCTTTATAGATACGTATTTCAAAACAAGTCCATATGTAGAAGTCTGTAAGTGCCTTTATTCCTAACAGTGATCTGTCATTATTTCAGTCTGTTATTCCTCCTAACTTAACTCCAGTCAACATTTTCCTCCCAAAGCATTAAGGGTCTAATCCATTTCCTACTGACAGAACTGAAGCTGGAATGGACCTGTAACACAGACACACACGAGCCATGTAACACTGGAAATTCAACATCGCAGTTGAAATCTCTCTTAAAAAGACCACTGCCAGAAGAACTGGACCCACTGGAAATCCAAACTGGTTAGAAGACCAAGTTGTGGACCCCACTAAAGCACTAGCTCTCAGACAATGAGCATAAGGTCACACTTCGAAGTTCTACACCCTACAAGAACTGTTGTCTACTTCCTACACTTTCCATACTTTTGATAGATGGGGATAGTTTTTTCCACAGCTGGGAATGTTCTACTTGCATGTGTTTATTTTTTCCTCAGTCTCTGGCTGACTCAGATTATCTCCATTTATTTTAGTTTTCTCCACTCTCAGAAACAGTAAGATGGTTTCAGTAACCAACTCTAGATATACTGTTAATGACCCCAGTAGATTAATGGAAAACTCTCCGTTCACCAAGAAACTCATCCACATGTTCCTAGAGAAGCCTTATTTGGGGAATTAACTTCATTAAAAGGAAAGTATATTCAATTGTGACAAATCAATAGAATAGCTATCCATTTCAACCTGTAGGTGACAAAGTAAAATTATACTTTTCATTTTGTAGAATTCTTTGTGGAGCAGGACAACAGAATAGCCACCCAGACATCTATGCTATATTCAGTTCTGAGTGTCTGTATACTTTGTCAAGATCTGCTAATTTGATAAAAGAGGAGAACTTTCCCTGAGCCCACATGCCGAAATTATTCCCCCTAAGGGAAACAGAAGACTTATGAAGCTTCATTAGGAAATATTAACAAAATAACATGAGATGACATGAGATCTTCAGCCAAATGGTTATGACAGTTCCTCATTATTACCGTTACTAAAGAAAATATTCCTCAACACATTCCAAACTAAGCTTTGCAACATTTTCCCTGCCCTGAACTGAGGGTGCACATAAAGTATATCAGAAAGTGCGGTATCCCAGCTGGAGTTAGCAAGACTGCCTGACAACACAAGCCATTATTTGTTATTCCTTGCTTCCAGTCAGGATTCCAGCTTCTGAATGCAATGAGTTTGTGCAGAATCCTAGAAATAGTCCAGTATACTGAAAAAAACCATATTTAAAATAGAAAGCCTTTGTGAGTAGCCAAGTGGAATACTTGAGGAAAAGAAATGATCATTAAAGAAGCTGTAGAGGATTTACAATTCTGTTTTGTTTGGATCTGTACAGTAACCTAGCCCATAAATAGAAACCATGTTTTTTTACATTTGCTTTGCTTTATTTGAGAGTTGTGGGAATGATGGTAACCAAGCAACACCACAAAGCTGGAAAGCACTGGTTAAGACAACTGCTGATACCCTGATGAGCCAGGATATGTTCAATGCCTATCGGAGCTACAAGATCTCCATCTTCGTACACTTTGGGGCCCACAAGATCCAAAAAAGAATGAGAAAAAGATTCTGTAACAATGTGTGGACTCTCCATGCCTCCATGTGAAAATTGCCACCTCTGAAATGAATTCTGCTGCCACTTGGATTCCACTGTGAGTTTTACTTGCCATTTTCGTACAGCAAAAGGTCAATCTGCCAGGAAAGCTTCCTCTTACTGAGGCTGGGGAACATAAAAATACTGTGTTTCAGACAGTATAAGTGTTAACAAGTTCAACATAACCTCCACAGATTTATTAGAAAATTCACTGTGGACCCATGTAAATTTGAGTTACGTTACACAGAACATCGCCATTTAACTCTAAATGACAATCATAAAAAGTGTAACTAAGATGCAAAGCCTATCCACAATGTCATTTTCTAGGAAAAACCTCTCCTCCCATTCACCTCTAGCAAATCAGAACAACTAAGCATTTTACAGCTCAAACACCTCATTTTCAATTCAAGTGCAATCACTACTGCTTTCAAACTGGTACATCCTCCATGTAATGTCTTCAGCCTCCCAACAAAAGACAGAAGCTTCTGAAGGAAGCAATGCTTCATATTTTGCACACCAGTGATATCAGTTATGCCCTCACTCCATCAAATGGTTTTCTTTCAGAATTTCATAAGCCAATTTTTTAAACTGTGCCAAACCCAAAATACACATTTTCTTAATAACAAAGCCAATGTATGTATTTTTATACGCATTTCAAGATATAATCATATTCTGAGAAAGAGATCAATGTAAATTATGCTTTTTTTAAAGAGTTAAAATTATTTGCTTATCCAAATAAGCAGTAGGCAGACAAAATATGTCAGAGTGCATTGCTGGCTCTCTGCTATGAGAACTTTTCAAGGAAAGTTTGTGCTTTTAACTTGATCAGAGATTATTTTAGGAGGCAAAGGGCATCTACTGAACGTAATCAGTGTATGGTGGATAATACAGCAAGGCTGCAGATCTTGAGTTTACACTTCAACTTCGCAGACAGCATTACAGCAGCTCCATTCCAGGTAAGGCAGCAGTACCAAAAGCAACACAATACAGTTATATTAAAATCAAAAAGCCCCAGTAGGAGACTTCTAAGGGAGTCCCCTCCAAGTCACCCTGGGACACAGAGATAAGCGGGCTTTAGGGGACTTGATCTACTGATACTCTGTGCGCTTGTGAAAAAACAACACATCATGAATGTGAAAAGCAGAACTTATCATCAACACCACGTCACACTATAATGACACTGTTGGGTCTGCCTTTACACAATGTAAGTGGACATCAAGTCCAAAGAATATGACAGCATCTCCTAGGAATCCTCATTGGAACGTAGCCCAGCAGAGTGATACACTGCCAACCGTCAGACCAAGAACTGCATCCCGCTTGGTAAGCAAGCATTTTACTCAGGGTCTAGAACAGCAGCGGCTGCAGGACCTTCAAGTCTGATTCCACCAAACTCCATCCTAGTTGGCCTGATCTCTGGAAAGGAGAACAGAGAACTCCTAGCCAGCTACTGACTGAACAGTTTCGCATTCCTCTCTCCTTCCTGGTGCTCCTACAAGAGCTGAACACAACATGAAGCATGCTTTATGGTATAGAGCTCCTGCGATTACATATATTCCTTCTTACACAAAACTACAATCGTTCTTTCTCACCATTTAGAATGGGGAAATACCCTCTTGTTGCACACAAATTCCAAGAATGGGATCATAATGAACAAAAATGAATAACAGAATCAATTTACAAATGTAAATATAACTCTAGACTCTTTTGAAGTTTTAACAGGAAGGAGGAGCAAAATTACCCAGGGGAATCTTGGTCAGACTCAGTCATGAGTATAAATGAGATCTCATTCCCATGTGGTATTTCACATCACAAAGGAAAGCACGCAGAGCTCTCACAAGCCTCAGACAGAAGGTTCCACGAAACACTCATTTGTACGTCAAAGCAGCCTTTTCATGGGAATGACATACACATAACAAAACAGCCCCCAAAGTTCTGAAGCAAACTTCTCATGCTGGAACTTAGCGTTTGATGATTTAAAAAACTTTGGCCTGGGCCACAGCTGAAACACTTACGTCAGTCATTTATTTATGAGGAATTTGGCTAAAATAAAGCAAAAATACAGCTTGGTTTTCTTTTCTACTAATGAGTTTGGATGAAAGTGAGTGCTGGTACAAATCTGGAATGAGTTCAGTGAACTCAGATACACCTTATGCTAAAGGAAATCAGTCTGCCTCAGTTTGTTGGCACAGCACCTTCTGTACAGACCATTTTTGCAGAATTCCAGCCTGTATTTACTTTCGTAGGAATAAACGTGTGTACTGCTGACGCTAAGCCTCAGAAACCATAGTATGACTTGGCACCACTGCTCCAAGCGCATTTGAGATACTGAGAGTAAAGCTGGTTCCAGTAATACCCACTCACCCACAAGACATAGCCTGCATATTTTACGATACACTAAAAAAAGTAACATGTTACACTTAATGACAGAAAATTGCACGGAAAACATTACATGCACGCAACATGGCCAAGCTACCATCTCTAAACAATGTCTGCTTTGTGAACTATCAGGCTTCTGTCTGGTTTAGCTTCAAAAACTCACAGTACATTGATGTTGTTTTTCCATTTTATTTCTTAAGATTTTTGCTGATTAAGTTGAAGGGGGAAGTGGCACAATAAAAATTACTACAGTCATTTTACAGTCATGTTTCCACAGTCTCCTGACTTTCACAGATCTACCTGCATGGTATAGGTTCTGCTCACATCACCCATAAAATCAACTCAGCATCATATTTTTAACTCTAGTCCTCAGTACGAACAACTGAAGCTTTCATGTGTCAAATACCTTAACATGCAGATTTCAAATATGCACGCTGCCTGGCCACCTTGTATCCACAAACAGGTACCTTTTCACACTTGCAGTAAAACAAAGGTTTAAAAATCTGTTCTAAAATAAATTTCATCTCAGCCACCTTCGTACATCTCTGCACCTGGTTAATTACTGAAGACAACACACTTGAGAAGTCATAAAAGCAACTCCTGGCGTAAGATAGGACGATAGCACATGGTAAAAGCTGTCAATTAAAAGCAGAATTACCAAGTTAAAAAATAAGAGTGAAATGATTACACCATTTCACACCTTATATATATATATATATATATAAAAAATGAAATGCCTCACTTGACACAAATCATACCAACAGTGAACGATCATAATCAAGTCAGCTTGAAGCACAGCTGAAAATCCACTGCTATTACTCCTCTTTCCTGACAGCAGGATCTGATTAAGGACCTGACAAACCCAGAGGACTATGAGACCCACTAGATCAGAAATGGGATGTTAGGTGCATGCTACATGATGCGATTTCCAGGAATGAGCTTAGAAAGAAGGAAGAAGAAAAAAGGAAAGGAAAAAAAAAAAAAAGCAGACTTTAAAAATTTTCATTTCAATTCCTACTTGGAGTAGGAGACCTTCAAAACATGAGACGAAACATGACTGTTTTCTAAGAAAGTTTTTAATGCATTACAAATACTTTTTATCTGGGCAAGGCATTTTATACGTAGGAGTGGTGGAGGCAAACAATTATTTTAATCTCTTACATTTTAAAAAGGGTAGCACATAAAACCAAAGCAGGCACTCTTCATTGTATCAGAGGCCAATTTTGTATCCAATTCCCTATGATCATTGTCAGAACTTCCAGCACAAGGAATAAAAGAAAAACTCAGCGTAGTCTGCTGACACAAGCGACCTATCCATTCCCACCTCCAAAAATAAACGTGTTGCGAATGCAAAAATGAAACTTGAAGTATTATAGAACACAATACTCAACATTAGGCTGCTAAGGGACAAACATGAGACTATTGAAACAGTCTCCCTTCAGCACTGACGCCTTATGGTTAAGTGAAATGATAACAGAAATGTAAGAAAAACCTTCAGACTTCAGGTAAGTCTAAATATATCAATCTATAGTTTTAATTTATTACATAAAATAAAGATAATATGTTAAAAATTTCAAAAGCCTGAAGGCAGTCCGGTACTAGGATATAAAGTCTAACAGTTCACTAGAAATACCATTTGCTGGCCCCTCTCACATGCCTGGCATTTAAGTAAGAGAAGACTTCTAGAAACAGCCTCTCCTTAGGATACTACTTTGACCTAAATTGACTAGTATGTTGTCATGGAAGGATAAGATAGAGAGCCACTGGGAAAAAAAAGGCAAGCAAACCCCCAAAAAAGCAATCAAATCACCCAAAATCTGACCAACGTAAAGCCCAGTAAGGGAGCGGGATGAGGGAGGGAACATAGCCAGAGCTGAGCAGGACCTGCAATCCAGGCTGCTTAGTAAATATTACTTCAGCCAATAAAACAGAGCACTGTTCAGACATGGTTTTTTTTTTCATATTTTATGGAAGAGACAAGCTTAGAAACTGACAAATTAATTCCTTACTAGAACAGCAATTCCACAGAAATAATCCCACGAGAGAAATTAATAAACTAACATTTATCTGCAACAGACAAGTTTCCAGAGATCAAGGTGTTGCTTTGCCACTACTCTTTACACACATATTGCATATGAAACAGAATTGCAGAACCATTTTTGTAGCAGCTCTGAAAGACGCACTCTCTGTATGAGTGCTTTTCTTCTCTGTCATTTTGGTGATGAGAGGTTCAATGTATTATAAATCCTGAGAAATCATACGTGGCAGAGTTCAGCTAGTGCTGAATGTGAGTGGCTGATACATTCCTATCCCATCATCACCATCTTACTGCTCTCTGGATGTTTAACTACACACAGTTCATTTGTATAGTGTGTGTGCATGTGTGATGGTTGGTTTTCTGTGGTTTGGGTTTTTCTGGAGGTAGAGGAGAAGTAGCATTGGTTTGTTTGGTTTTTTAAACTTTAACCCATGAACAGGTAGTTTTCTACATTTGCACTAACACAGAGGGTTAATAATTTATGGCATGCTTCTTAAGAAGCCCATCTGCTGTTCAAGAGCCTGTGTATCCCTATATTTTCCATTTCAGTTAACAGCAGATTCCTTCCGAACGCTCTTTTATGTGGCCAGTAGTGCAAACCGAAAATGTCCAAAAATGCAGGACATTCCCTGAGGTCCCTCCCATAAAAACCCTAAACTAGCGAAAGGCAAAGCCTTTTATGGAGTCTGGTACCAAATCTGTTTAAAGACAAAAATCCAACAAAACCAGCACACTCAGCAACAGTCATCCCAAACCAGTCCAGCTGCCAGCTGGCGGCAATTCCAGCAGTTCCCCATGCCTCCCATGCAGAGCACAGCTCTGCAGGGGCCTCACTCACATACAAGTGCAGCCAAGTGCCTTCACCAGGTTCCTGCCTTGCAGCCCAAGAGTTCAAAATGAGTTGTCCTTACCCAGGTCTTTTGGCACCGCAAAAAAAGAGCTCTTGCTATCATGATGTTTGACCATTTCCCTTTATTAAATTGCTTCTGAAGAGCCAGGCTCTGACTTTACAGGCTGCTCAGTGAAGATGCAGAGCTTCGCAGGCCTAGTTCAGCCCAGAATGAGCACCATACCACAATACAAAATGTCTGTTTGTTGCCATACATAACAGCAATCTTGAGGGTTTTCTTTTTTAATTGCAGAAAAGCAATCTTTTAAGGCTGAGTAGCTCTCCAAAAGGAAGATGATATTATTCACTTAAAACAGTGAATGATAAAGGTGTGCTATTCAGTTTAATTAATGATTGCATTTACACTGCTTCATTCCTTTAATACGATGCACCAATGGTAATGAGTAACCTTTTTGCAGTTTAATAGACCTTGCAATTGTAAGATGATCCCTCTTTCATTTAACAAGCCCCTTGCGAGACCTTAATAAATCTGGTTTTGCTCTCTGGCAATTCTCATTAAAATACTTTGGAAGGTACCACCATCCACCTACAGCCTGATTTTCAGAGGACCTGACTGCACACAATTCCAATTAAAACTTTCTGCACTCAACATCTCTGAAAATCCAAAACCAAGAAGGCAATTAGATGTTTTCAACCTTTCCTAATCTATACAGTAATGTGCAAAATAACCACGATTGGATAGAGTGTAACATGTGAACGTGCTAACATGGGAACCTCAGCTCATTTTGTTAGTGTACAAAAAAGCAACCCATCACTCTTTATCAAGTGACGGCAGTGCAGTGGATGAATTCAACATAGATGAACATCTGCTGCCAGAGAAAGCAACAGCAGTGACCTTTCAGACTGCAAAATGCCTGTTCAAAACTTCCTTGGGTTTGTAGACTTATTCTCTACTACAAAATACAACACTTCACATTATAGAGTACCCTTTACCCCAAAACACTCTGTAGACTGTGAACCTTCTAACAGAACTGCCAGAAGTTTCAGGACTAAGCACTACATAAACACAAGACTAGTGGATTGAAAGGCAGCAGCACACTGCTGCAGCCTGCTCCACAGCTGAGCCTCATGCCATATCCTTGGCTTTTTAATGTACAACAAAACTACACAACAAAAAGGAGAATTTAATATTAAAAAGATTACATAAAGCAAGACACTGATTTTACACCAGTATCACAAAAGCGCAACTCCACCAATGTTGAGGGTTTCATGCTTTGGCATGCACCAATAAAATGGCGACTTTTTCTACAGTCCCCTTTCCCACAAAGATAAACACTTAAGAGTCAGAGTTCTTCTGATGTACAGAATGTCTGCTCAGCTCAAGGTTTCCCCAAATCAGCATCATTTGGATATTTATTTTAATTCTTCTAGGATAAGATATTACCACACTGAAAAAAGACAGAGCAGCTATCACAATCGACTATGCCAACAGTGTTCCCTGGCCTTCCTCAAAACCTTCCAATCCACCAGCACTTTGGTAAAGAATTAGCATATGTAAGTCAACAAGGAACAAGAGCATGGATATTAGACAGGTGTGTGGTTTTAGGAACAGATAATAAAGGAAGAACTTATTTTTATTGAGTGACAAGGAAGCAATGATAATGGCCCAAACTCTGTACTTGGGGATTTCAGTGGACGCAAGTGCATAACAGAATGTGGCTGTAAACGAATAACGTATGAACTGCAGCAAGCCCATCATTTCCACCAGTTCTTTAATCAAACGGTCAAACCTAAGGAAAGCCCCACTGGGGCTAGAGAAACCCTGATCTTATATTAACATCACAGAAAAGATATTCCCTGCAACTCCCTCCTTTCCCCCCTCACCTCACAAGCTTCCCCCTTCACACTTGGGTATCTAAACAGACCTAAGCAAAAACCTGGTGCCTTCCTACTGCCAGAGCTCCTTCCAGCCCATGGGATGTTCCCTGACCTTCCTCCCTCACCAGGGCTCCTTCCAACCACCATGTTCTACTCTCTTTGCCACTACACGCCTCCAGATGCTCTTACACAGCAGCTGCTCTAGTTCATCTGTATTTGCCTCACACTGCAGACCTCTTCAGGGCACCATTGGCAAATAGACCTCAGATAGACTGAATCTTTTTTGGAACAGCTGCTTCTCTGTTGGCCAAAGGAATCACCCAATTGTTTCTGGCTCCCGCTGCATTTGTACACAACATAATTTGGCTATTGTGGAGGAAGCAACCTTCTAGTTCTTTCAGGATTTTAATAAGAAGTAGGTTTCCTTCTTTCACTCTAGTGACAAAGTGGCTGCAGTACATGGAAGACCTCAGGAACTGCAGGAACAGAAGGGTGCTGTGCAAGCAGTCTATGTCCACACCATCCCTCTCCTCATCAACTCCAGAACAAGGAGCACAAGCTCCAATCTTAAACACCAAAGCACAACTTCATGCCAGCAGCTTAACAAAAACAGCCAACTCAAAACAATTTCTAGCCAGCACTAAGTTATTATTGGAAAACAAACTTACAGAAAAGGCAACATTTCATTCAGACAGAGTTGTAGATCACTAAATCAAAATCTGTGCAAGCTAGTATTACTACACAAGACAGTTATTCCCCTGCATCAACAGAGAAAGAAGTCCCACAGTAACGACATTTTGGGATTTGCAGGCTTTTCCAACACTAGCATAAAGCACAGTCTCTGAAACATTCCCACCCAGAAGTACCACCACACCCAGACGGCACATGCAAGGCTTTTACTGCATTTAATTTTACACAGAGAACCATACACAGCACTGTAATTTAAGCACTATAAGTGGATAGTTTAAGTGTAGTGCAGAAGTGAAAGCCATGAATTAGATGTGTGTAGGTCAGTACATACTGAAAGTCATTTTTATATACTACTAAAAGTGATTCAGTCCGAAATGACCATTTGAGTACCTGCTTGAGCTTAGAGTCATCCTGAAGCCAAATACTCTTTCTTGGCAGTTGTACCTAAACCAGCAAGAAAGCCTTAAATCCTGATCTGCCACCCCCATTAGCTGTCAGCATCCATCAGTCTTCAGCAATAAAAGCTACAAAGTACCACAAAGAGTACTCAGACACACACTCCATCACTGAACCTTCAAGATATGCACAGGTTTCTCACAAAATCAACCAGGATCCTGAAGATCTACTATCATTCAGACATGTCTCATACCACAAACATCTTTTGGTACTGTTCCAAGAAAGATTCAGGTCAAACACCATAAATCCATGCATGGATTTTGCATAAGGCTGGAACAACAAACACCAGCCTACCTGCCCCGACTGTGGGGTGTTTATTTTGAATGCTGCCAGGCAGGTTGGCCTTACCAGCACAGAAGGATAACACCACAGTGAGACTGTGCTGTAAGCACAACAGTGCTAGCAGCTTCTTCAATGCTAACTCAAAACACACCCACAGCTTTCGAGGATAAGACACCTCCCAAGAAATCTTACTCTTGGCCATGCACAGCACAAACAGATAACATTGCATCAGCCCTTTTAGAAGCACAGCTCCTAGAAACACAGGGTTTCTTAAAAAAAAATAAATAAATAGAGCAGACCTTCAAGCAGTGAACATAAAACTGTACCAGTTCACAGAGGGCAAAATCTGTCCGCATGTCTGAGCAGCAGCACACTGGTATTCACAAACAGGTGAGACTTCCTTGCCATTTGAACTCTTAACTTTTCAACACCTGAGAAATTAGATTCATCAGTAATTTAAACACTGGACACAGTACACAGCCATAGGCATTTTCTTTTTCAGTCAACAAACCACTAGAGAGAGTACTGAAAGGCCTATTATGAAGGCAAATCACTATCCTTTTCTTGAATGACCACATGAAAATCAGTGACTGTTCTACAATGGATTGAAAGGGCCTTTTGTCTGAAGGAAAAGGACAAGGAGTCACAAAGTACTGCAAATTCATTTGTAACTCATGTTTTTTGAAGAAACTGTATACCTTCAGCTAAGAGCAAACCAAGAAAAGAACAAGCTTTGGAAATGTTATGCCACAGTCCTTTCCTGCTATGTATATGCAGACCATATTTTTAGATTAGTCTCTGATTCGTATTATAAAAAGATGGGGAAGGATTCTGTATTATTGTTGTTTACAAGATGTTTAAAACACATGCAGAGTTTTGACTGTATTCCAAAACCCTGATTAGGGTCTGCAGCACTATTTGCCTTGTCTAAACAGAAAATCATCAGAAACTTTTTGGCATCTAGTGAAAGTATAATTGCACTGCAAGAGTAAGTGGAAGCGCTGCTGCTTAATAATGACTTTAGTAACTGAGTAATTGAGCCATCACCCATACAGCAAAAGGTGGCCTAGTCAACAAAAAGTCATTTCTTACATTGAGAAACCAACATCTGACTCTTGAATTTTGAAGTCTCCTTCTGAAACCCCTCACAAAAAAAAAGAAAAAAAAAAGTAGCTTACACCTGCTGACAACTTCTCAGAAGAAATGTCTTACTTCTCCAACTGCCCCAGTCACATTTTCATTTCTCAGGTTTTACACACAAATGCACGCACCCAAAATAGGATTTGCACACAGGATTTCATTACGGAGTTTCTAAACAAGCTTCACATGGACAAACTTTCAGCAGGAAAGACAGTGGGGGCTAATAACCAAAACCAGATTTCTTCTAATCCATATCCAGAACTAGGGAGTTACTCTACTTCCATTCAGAAAGAAAAGTCACAGCTGTCAGACTTGCCCTCATCACCCGTCTGTTCCGCCCACAGACTGTGAAACTAAACAGTCAAAAAAATGTCAGTTTTCACTCTCCAGCTTCTCCCTGCAACCCTTAATTTACATCCCTTGTGCTGCCACAACTCCTCCCGAAATAAAAGCAACGTATTTTGCACACACCATTGGTCAATGTTGGATTTCGCTCTTCTGATCACCCCATCAAATTAATCTGCCACGGAGCTGGTCTTTAGCATGCTACAAGACAAGCACTACCAGGGCCAAAATCACTGCTGTGAGAATTGCCCACGATGCCTCTTTCAAATATGTATTGGAAGTAATACAAGGTAACTACACACCCATTATCTCAAACTCTAAAACATGGACAGTCCTCCAGACATCCTCAGGACTATAAAGAAGATCTTGCAAATACAGAGGCGCAACAATACTGTACCACCTTCTTGAAGGTCAAGGGACTCAGAAACAAACAGGGCAAAGAGACATGAAATGCACAGCCACTTGCTTAATCTCAGTGAAGGCCCAAATTCTTCGATACAATAATGATATGAAGTGTTGCTTCCAAACAACTATTAGCAGGGAAGGTGCCCAGCCTAAAATAAAGGCACTTTGCAATCAAAGTTAACTATCTCAGCACTGCTCATTCTTGTACACGAAGGAGAAAAAAAGTGAGAAAGCTGATGAAGCACATGAGAAAGGAAGAAAAAGTAGAAAGAAGAGAGAAACTGTAGGACTGGAACAGTGCAGAAAAATATGGAGGATAGAGGAGACGTATTTCCCAAGAGTAACACAGACAATAAAATCCCTAATATTACCTATAAGTTAACTAAAATTTACAGTTAACTATTAGTTATTTTGCTTCTTTTGATCTTTACGCAAAGCCTTACTGTCCAGGGTCCTCTGCTCCAAATTGTTACACAGCTTTACTTTTATCCTCCAGTGAGCAGTGAAAAATGGAGTTTGACCTTTCCTTCAGATGTGTAAAGCACCACACCAGATTGTTTTGAGAAAATGATTGAGGATTTTGTTTTCTGCATGACTAACATTACTTAACAGTGACTAAAGACCTCTAAGACATGGGCCCTGAAAACATACTAGGAAAAGCAGTTCCCAGAATGGCAACAGAGGCAACACATGTGGGTGAAAAGGAACACAAATGTAACAGCCTGGGAAAGTTAATACCAAACACAGGTTGCCTACAACTGCTGACAGGCACAGATTTGGTGCTTCCACCATTGCCAGAAGAAAACTCAAGAGAAGATATAAAACACACAGAAGGCCACTGGAATGTTGTTGTGCTTTCTCTTCAAAATCGGCCTAAACTGATTTCAGTACTGGACAGGTATTTCCCTAAAATCCAGGAAATGGCAGAAAGTTATCCTGACATAGCCTCATTTCCATTTCTTTGAGCAAGAACAACTAAATAAGAATAACTGAGCTAGATTCAGAACAAAACTTCCCTCAACACAGAAAGTACTTAGGAGATGCTTGTGTCCAATTATTAGGCTCATTAGAGTATGTCAGACAAAACAGTAACTCTTATGCACATGTTTCTTCTCAGGTGTCTGCCTGGGCATGAGGACTGTGGAAACAGACCCTTCACTTCAGGATAACCCTGAGGACATTTTGAAGGGTACTTAATTTACTACATCTTAATCATAACACTTTCTTACATTGTAAACTTCCCAGAACTGTGACCTTACCTTCTTACATGTTTATACAGAACCTGACACAGTACAAACCTTATCTTGATTAGTGTCTCATTATATTTAACAGATCCTGCTGTTCTCCTGAAGGGCCGAACTCCTTCAACCCCCATAACACAATTAGTGGGAGAGCACTCAGTCGAGCAGCAGCGTTCAGCTCCAGTAGGTTGTGATAGTACCTCACCAAATACATCAACCTGTTCTGACCTGGAAATTATTCTGCATTTACACGGTTTCACCGCATTCACAGAAACAATTGTGGCAAGGGCGCAGCGTCCTGCTCACAGCAGCTTGAAGACTCTAGTTAGTGGCATTCAACAGGTTACCACCCAGGATTTCTTTCATGGCCAGTGCAAAATACATTTCTAGTTAACCCTGACATTCTGTACGCAGCAGTCTTTTGCTGCATAGAAAGTTTGCAGTTTACCTTCCTTGAATCATCACATTTTGGAAAATCTGACTATCAGAAGCTCAAAGAAATGGAAGAAAGATGAATCACACAGAAACCAGCAATCCAAATTTAAAAGTTAACAGAAAAGAATTCCCACAGAAGATCATTAGTTGCTTTGAAGCATATTTTTCAAGCCAAAAGCAACTAAATCAGTCCAGGGGAGTATGTCCCGGAATGAAACTGATGGATTTGCTGTGGCGCCTCTCAGCTCTCCTAAAGAAAACAAATCTGCAGGTATGAGTGATTCACATCTCAGGATGATGAGGCTGAGGGTGGAGAAGATGCCTACACTATTCGTTTACAGCTCAACAAAGGAAGCACTGCATTCTAATAGGGAATAAAAGAATACTGCCAGCTGCCACTGCTTATCAAAGAATTCCACGCCTAATGATTAAATGTCTCATGTACAGTAAAAAAGGAATGCCAAAAAAAACCCCACACGTACACACACACAAGGGGAAAAAAAACCCCAAACTAAAAAACACACGCACAAAACCAAACTTCCCTTATCACCTCAGCGGTCTTTCACCTTCGTGCTGATAAAACAAACCCTCAAAAGTCTGGATTTGTGCAGAAACAGCAACTAGGGCACAGCAACCTTCGTCCCTACCTTGTGGTATGTCAGCACACGCAGCAGCGTTTCACAGCCCATGCAAAAACGTGAGGCGGCATTTCAGGAACAAACGTACCGCTGGCTCAGCGCGTCTGGCCGCCAAGACAGCCGGGGATAAACGGCTGCATTCGGAAAGACCCAGCTCCCCGTTCCCCGGGTGCGCAGTTAATCATTTATGACCAAGGCTGTTACTGAATAGCCTCACACACCACAGCCCAGTTTCGGCTCCGGCGGCGCCGGGGGGCTGGCGGAGCGGCAGGAGACGGGGAGCCGCGACGAGCGGCTCCCGGGCGCTTGCGGAGCAGGTCCCAGCGCACGCTGGGCGGAGCCCAAGCGGCCGGAGACGGGCCCCGTTGTCGTCCCCGTGCCACCAGGAGGGGCTCCCGCCGCGGCGCCGGGACTTGAAGCGTTAGAGCAGCGGGCGGGCGCCGCGCAGCACCACAGCAACCGCCCCGCCCGCCCGGCACCCCTCGGCAGGAAACTCCTGGCGGGCCCACCGCCCCGCGCAGGTGCCGCCGGAGGCAGCGGAAGAGAAAGGAAGCGACGAGGGAGCAGGACGGTGCCTTACCAAGTATCGGCCGGGCCGCAGAGAAGCCAGTACCGAAGCTGCGGGCCCGCGGGGCGCGGCGACCGGCGGCGAGTCGCGGCTGAGGTACTGCCGCCGGCTCGCGGGGACCCGCCTCGCGCTCCGCCCCGCCCCTGTACGCGCGCGCCGCCCCAGGCCCGCCTCAGTAATGGCGCAGCGGACTCCGCTCGTTGGAAGGGCGGTGGTGCCGCGTCCCGTACCCGCAGCCCCGGGGCGCTCTGCCGGGCCCGAAGCACGGCTCCGACAGCGCAGCGCGTGTCGTGCGCTTCCCGGGTGCCAGGCGGAGAGAGCGCTTCCTGCAGCGGGAGCATAGTTTATGTGTGCCCCGCTTACCACATACAGATGGGTGCCCGGGACGTGCAGCGACACCAGTAGTGCTCATGTTCAAGAACTCCTCAGTAAGCAAGAGGAAACAGGCAACATAAATCATCACTAACATATGAGTCTTCCTACCTGTGAATACTCGTGGCAAACAACCAGAACATAAAAATGTACCAATAACGTTTTCAGTAATCAATGTTTTAAAATACGACTGAAAAGCTCCAAAGAAAATACAGTCAATGGTTAACAAAAAGCTAAAGGAGCAATAAATACCTATCCACTTAAATACTAGAATGTGGAGGTACAACCACACACTTTGAACTAAAAAAAATCAGCACATTTTCCACAAGCAACTGTAATCTGGATTTACTATCAGGATTGGTGTCTTACACCATCAATCAGCATTTCCCTTCACCAAACATGTCAGTTCTCATTTTTGAGAGCCGCAAGGCCTGGAAAATCACAGCATTTCCTATCAAAATCACTGCATACCTCTTTTCCTGCTAACGCAAAGATGACTCTTCTGGTCATAACGCACCTCTACCTGAGCTCCCACCTTCAGCCAGAAAATTAACTTCTTCACCTTCAAACACAGGTCAAAGGCAGCACTCAGTTCTTGTTATTTTCAACCAAGGATTCACAAACTGCAGCACAGAAAATAATTCAAGGTGAGATTTACACCAAGTCCACAGCCAACCCACACTCCGAACCAGGCAGAGCTGGCAGCATTTCCATATGGTGGGCAGGTAGGCTGGCAGAGAACCACCTCAGTGTGATGGACACACAGTTCTCTCTGATGGGGGTGACAAAGTGAACCTTGCCAGGCAGTTTCTACTCTGTACAGCTGCAGTGGCTTCATGGGATGAGTACCTGTTGAATGGACTCATCCACCTGCTGCAGAAAGCTGGGCATGAATTAGATAGTCAAGTTATGGTGAAGCCACAGGTTCAGAATTAACATTTCACTTGGAATCATGTCTTCCAAACTATTCAGATCTTCAGTAAATGTTGGTTTGCCTTGAACAATGTAACTTTGAATGTCTATGCTTATATTTGTGTTCTGAGAGTGCTCTTTATAGCATTGCTGGTGTTTATCCACAACCTGAGCTGTATTTTGCCTGGGAGTTCTGGAAACGATTCTGAAGTTCAAGAGAACAGTGCATTATATTCATAAAAAAAGGGTGCTGCTGACCTTTCAGTACAAGAGAATAGACGTGAATCGTGGACCTGAGACTCCTTTAAAGAAACACAGTGGAAACACGTAGGATAAAAGGCTTTAAAGGCTTTACAAATGATATCTGGATGGGGGACAGCAGGGAGAAAGAGAATGTGGGAAAAAGAAGAATGAGAAAGGATCCTGCTGTTTAGCTCATGCATAAACTGTATGTGCTCAGACAAAGGTCACTCCTTTTATTTTCTCATTAATTTCAATGACGATGGATGGTATATGAAGAACAATCTAAAAATAAGAACAGCCAGAAATAGCTTAGGTTTTTGTGTGACAGCATAGTGGGAAGAAAAACCTGAGCTGCAACTTCATTCTGTATCTTTACTTTTGACTCTTTAAAACACAGCGACTTAATTTTGAAAGATGAAGTGTAAATTTATTTAGAAAGCCAAACAAAAATTAAGTGGTCTACTTTTTATGTATTTTCTACTAAAGTCCTTGTACCCTCTGTACACTGAAATTAATTCCTGTTTGTGGCTTTTTTATCCACCACTGTTGGTGAGAAATGGTGAAATTTGGACAGTTTTGAGGATGAGTTGTCTTAGGTACTAAACACAAGTGAGGAAAACACTAAGTACTAGGCTGAGCTGTAAACAAATACAGAAGGAATAACAGCTTTGGGAAGCCTGCAGGTGCATGCAAAAGCTGGAACAAGGAAACTGCCATCCACAGCAACTGAACACAGAGGCTGGAATGGGAACATAGAAGGGATCGTGAATATTCTGCAGAGAGGATCATGAATGGCTGCCTCAAACAAAACTTCAGGAAACGGGAGCCCTTCGTACAGAGGCTGATGCAACATCTGCCAATGTTTTCGTAAGGAATAAAGGGCCAATATCTAGAAGCTGATCTCCAGACAAGGTGCACAGATTCGACATTGGTATGGAAGGAGTTTTAGCATTACTCCACCAGCTTCATAATTTTTTGCAGCAAATGTGCAAATCCATGTTGACTTGCAGTATATTTGGCTGTACGTTGAGCCTACATTTTCAAAAAGAGGACACCAGCTGCCTGGAGTTTAGTTCTCATCTCCTGTTTATGCCAAATAGCAGTATGAACCTTATGGCCAACACATGTTGCAATGTTCAGTTCCTCTGCAGAGGTTATTCACTGATAAATGTAAAGTGATAATCAGCAACAATTAGACATCCCAGCTGGAACCTTTGCACTGTATTAGAAGTGAGGTGGCCTGGTCAGAGCACTGGCTTTGGATTTTGCATTAAATTCTCAGTACACAATATTTCCTATACAACCATGGTTGTATTTCTGATGTGGTCACAGAGAAGAAAGGAATTTCCAAAACTCAGTGTACATGGCAAAGATTATGACATACTCCAGGTGTAGCTGCACAATGCAGTAACTTTGGCAGTAAAGGTGCCTTAATGATTTCTTGCCCTCTTGCAACCCCCTGCCTCCATCCGTGCACTGTGATCTGTTATTCTACTCAGTTTGTGAAAGTTCCCTGCAGGCCAGACCACTGAAATTATCTGGGCTAAAAATACCTCCCCCCTGCCTTTTCTATAAGGGTTTTTGAACTGAGATCTAGTTGATATTGATGCTCCAGCAGCTGGTGACCTGTCCTGAAAAGGACCTTGAAAACTGACATGTCATACTCTAACATAAGATAATGAGCTGCAGTAATCCAGAGGGATGTCACAACACAACCGTTGTAAATTCATTGTTTCTGAAGGGAAAGAGCACACTGCCACACAGATATGGGGTTATGTCTGGTGCCACTTAATTGCTATTGGGGCTAGCGATGGAAGAAAAACCAACTGAAGGCAAAGTAATAAAATATATCCCTATGCAATTGTTCTCATCTCCTTGCTTCTTCAAACACCTACTGTTCCCACAAGACTGCCAGACTCCCAGGCTTCAGTTACACCAGTAACACCATGTCCTCTTGGACTGCTTCTCGGCAGTCAGTTTCACAGTACTGCCCAAAGCAGGTCACTGCTTTTTCTCATGCCTTACAGATAAGAGACAGCAGCACAGAAAGAAATAGTGCACAGAACTTCCCAGCTGCAGAAATAATACAGGTCTTCTAAGTCCTGCCCAATGCATTAGCCACAAAGCCTCGCTTCACCTATCTGGTGAGGCCCATTGGTTCCCCAAAGGGACTGGGTGCCATGTGCAGTGACAGGACTGGAGACCACAGAGCAGGGAGGAGAGGAATCTGGAGGGGAGCTGAGGTGCGACTCCCTAAGCACGCATTTGTTTGTTGGTTTCAATACCAGAATCAGTGATTAAAAGTTTGTTAATTGGCAACAAATTAAATCAGTTGAAATTCCCCTGGCACAAAATTGTTTCTGGCTTGCCAGAGGGAGAAATTGATTCAACACAGGAATTTGGAAATAAACTGGTATAGTCACAGTGGTCTGGCAACAGATCTGAGGGTGAAGATATGGAAAACAGCAAATTACATAGCTCGTGTTGTACAGCAGTTGCTAATCTGGGGCATAAACGTAACACGGCTCTTTTAAGCCAGGAGAAGGACTGATAATAACATTTTATCCTGGCTTTTGTTAACTGCAGTTAAAAACTGCAGCGTCAACAGAAAAAAGTTCAAAGGGAAGCACCAGAAGTGATTAACAGGGATATGTCTTCAGGAGATAGATGTTTACATGCTTGGCTTAGGAGAGAGCTGCCAAGCAAAGAAAAGACAGAAGGTCCTTTCAAAGGACTTGTGTAGAGCCATAAGAGAGCATTATACAGAATATCAACACGGAAAGAAGAAAAAGAAGATTCATGGTAACTGCAAAGGTTCTGACAATCAGTCACAATAGACCAAAAACCTCGAGCGGCTGTCTTGCTACATGTTATCAGCAGAAAGCTGTATTCAACATTCAGAAATAGATTAGAAAAAGCCCTTGCATTTACATGTGTGATCCCAAGTAAAGGAGGCAAGGAAGACAGCTTTTTTTGGCTCTGAAAGCTACAAGTCAAATTCAGACAGGATAATTCACAACTCACACGTAAGTTAATGGCCATTATGTTTGCTCAGACAAGGCCTGAATTTGATTAAATGGTTATGGGCATGCAGACTACATACTATATAAACACAAATCTGTTTTGCAATGAGATTATTTGTATTGAAGATAATTTCAACTGCTGCACTGAGACCTTACATTTGGTTGAAAAACAAAATGTCCTCAAACGACTGTGACAGTCAAAGCACAGTATTCCAAGAAAGATTTTCATTTTTGAAGACTGGCAAACAGGCTGTTTAGAACCTTCAATGAAACATGAAGAACCTGAGTGTTTTCTGATTCCAGAAGCAATGCAGCAGTATCTCACGGTGTCTAATGTTTCAGAGTGAGTGGACTTGAGCAGGGCGGTAAACACTTAAGAATGACTGAAGTTCGAAAACAAACAGAAAGAAGCCTTGAGCTTGCTCTTGTAGTAAATGGGAAAGAAGTGAGGGAAAGTTTGGCAAAAATCAGCATAATAGTAGGCTTATTGTTGAATCTGAAAGCTTCATTTGCCAACAGTGCCCCTTTTCTGGGAAGTTGCACAACCACTCTGAAAGCTCTTTCTATAGAGATGATAAATCTATGGTGGAGATTTATGCACATTCAGATTGAGTCAGGAAATCAGTAATGAAAAGGATAATTAAATAGAGAGACAAAAACCTAGAAGAAAAATTACCAACCCCCCCCAAAACAAACACAGCTAACAATACACCATGATGTATCAGGTCCTGGGATTCTGACTCTGACTTCAGCACCCATTCTTGCTCAAGCAACATACCGGGTGAGCAACCTCATCTTCTTCCTCACTGCATTTCCCAGGACTCCAGAGAGGGACACTGCACAGCAGCAGCGTCTGGACTGTAGCAGAGTGTGTAAACATATGAGGCTTCATATCTTTAGTCCTCCCACCTCAGGTGTTCCTGTTTGCACAAGCTCTTACTTCATCAATAGTAGAAAGGCATAGGAAGAAAAAATATTCTATAGTTATAGATGAGATTGTTTGAGAACACGGCCTTCCTCCTCCTGTGGGGGCATCCAGAAAGGAGGGGAAGGACACAGAGATGGCCCTCAGTGACACCAGCCAACCCCCCAAAAAGGATGTGGTTGGCTGGAAGAGTTTCTGACAGAAGCTTGCAGTTTCAGGATGTTGAAGCCCTGTTAATTTAATGTTCCTGGACACTGAAGCTGTATTAATACTTCTCTTTTGATGACTTCCACCATGCATTCAGGATGCTGGTATGTGTTCAGCACTAAGAAACAGCTGAAGAGATACATCCTTTAGTTCACAGCCATGGTAAACTTCTGTTCTGTGGTTGGACTAGGCACTGGGCTAGAGAGGCTAGTCTCACTATTTAGCTTAAGGCATCCAACTCGGGTGCCTAAGCCAGCAGCCTCAGTGCCTACGTTGTCAGGGAAGCTATAGGCGTCCCAATGACTCCACAGGAGCCTTCAGCCACATAATCACCAGTCAGTTGCCTGGTGTTAGACCGTGAAAAACCTCAGTGCATGGATGACCTAAACAGCCACAGTGCTACTTGCATTGCTTGCCTATAAGGAAAACTACCCCCAGTGACCCAGAGGCCTTCTGCCACAGTCTGACTCCAGCACCTTACTGCTTTATGTTCCAAAAGGGCTTTGTCCACTCCAAAACTCCAGCAACAAAAGAACAGGGAATGTCCATTAGCTGGTCCCACTAGTTGATTGCTGCCTGCTCTGGACTCAGTACTGCGAGCAGAACATCTGCGGGTTCATAAGCAAAATGAGAGCTTTTGAACATGACACTCTCCATTTTATAACCAATAGCCCAGTCTTCCCAGGCACAAATAAGTGAGGTGCTGTGAGAGCTGGCTCTTTTGACACAAAGGCCACATCTCAGAGCGTTGATGGTAAAGCAAACACACTGTCAGAACAAAATTTAGTGGAAAAGTCCTTCTCTTTTGCATCATTGCAACGCTAAAACATGTAAACTCAACACTGTGTCATAGTCCAGTGAGCAAATTACCCAGCTTTGAAGATGTGGCATACAAATACTGCAGCTCTGTGAGAATGTTTAATTTGTGCACCATGACTTTTTAATTAATTCATTTATTTATTTACTAAAGCTTGTCCCACTTCTCTAAAGTGGATTCAATCCTAGTGCCTGATCAATCTCATGTGGGAGCTAAGAACAGATGCAGATGAAGAAACTTGACACACAAAGATATAGATCTGCTTCCAAATTTTGCAGTGTGAAGCGTAGTAGAAACTCTTTACAATCCTTTCTCCTACACCACTGAACAAAAAAACCCTGTGTTCCACAAGAAGTGTGGCAATTCCAACTGCTACATAAGAGTTCTGTCTTAGGTGGTGTACAAAATGGTGTTTCATCCCTTGTCCTCCTCTCTGCTAATAAGAGTAATTTACAACAGATTTCCACAGGGGCTGGGTGAGTTTATAGATGGCAATTTACTTGCTGCTACTAATAAGCCAGGCTTAATTCAAACAACAGTCTTGAGGTAAAGAGCACCATGTCATTTACTAATCGCACAAATCAAGACAATTTCCCTTAAGCACTGAAGTTGATAGCAAGTATTCCACTGCTGGAGATGTGTGGGAGTTTAACTGACACTTACATTGGTGTAATGAAAGAATGTGTGTAACGGAAGGATGCAAAGTAGGGACTATTCTAGAGGGCTGGCTTTGCATATGGACATTACTCAACAAAAGTCATCTGCAGAAGATAATCCTCACCAGGAGGAAAAAGAGAAGAGCAAAAACACTCAGTGCTTTGGAGCGTGGTTTCAAAATGTGGAATTCAACATGAAACTTACCTGGGAAGTAATGTAAATAATGGAAGCAGCAAATTTGAATCATACTTCAACTACTGGAGTCAGGAGGTTTGGCAGTAGAGGTTATTGTTGTTGATACAGTGAAATGGCTGAGAGTATTTGAAAAGAGGGTTGGCCAACAGGCAGAAGCATATAATCAAGTTGGAAAAAATCCAGTAAATGCAAGGATTACAGCTTCAGTGTTATTACACAGCACGCAGGGAATTAAAGTAGTAAAAAGCAGATAATAATGACAGATGAAACTAAAAGGTATCAAAAAAACAAGGGGTAACAGGGTTTGATCAATCATCAGCGTGCTTTAGAAGAATAGTGATCATAACAGAAAATACACCAGCAGCATGATTCAGAAATTACCAAGGTAACAAGGTTTAATTTGGAATGATGCCAAGCACAGATTCATTTATCTCTGAAAAGACTCAAGTGAAGCTCAACGTGGTAGAATCCAAATTCCTCAGAAGCAACAGGAAAGTGTCCCCATGCCTCTGTGCACTAAGAGAGCAGCACCGTTGTTTAATAAGGAGGGAGTCCCAGCTCAGCAAGCGCCTCACTCACGGTGGCTTTATGAGAGCCAAGGACTGGAGGCAGCCCTCCAGCAGGACTCCACCTTATAACACCTGTTGAAAGTTACCCTAAATTAAATCTACTTAAACCAGCACTCTGGCTAAAACAAGAACAAAATTCGTCTAGGCGCAGTTTCTTGATTTAATGCACAAACACAGCTTACTGCTGTGAAAGACCACAAAGGACAACTCATGGGCTGAAAGAAGACAGAGCTGACACTACAAGAACGGAAGACAAAACTGAAAAAGCAACATATATATACACACATAATTAAAAAACCCAACACAACTTTGGGGTCATCCCTTGTATAAGCGCCCTACTGCGTGTAACAGAATTCAGGCAATAGTTCTGTAGCCATGGTTCCCAAATCTTCTAGAATGTAATGAACATTTTCCATTTGCAACCCATTGTATTATATGAGAATATAATTCTTTCTTCACTAAAATCCTTAGGCTGGCTTCAGAATTTTAGAAGAAAAATATTATTCTATGCCAGAACACTATGCCAGAAGGACATGTAAGGAGTTAACTCACATAGATGCGTACTGCTACTTATCAGCACTTCACTGCCATTACCATGACAGCAAGGCAAAGACCATTTTGTTCTGCCCTATTGTCCCTCAGCAGAACTGCCAGATGACTTCCAAATTCAGAATCTTAACAGAAATTAGAGGCCAGATTTTGCATTGTGTCCTAAAGCTCAATCTGATATGAAATTTAATGAAAAGGCAAGGTGGAACAAAAGGTTGTCCTTTCATAAGGCTTACTGAACATTAAGAGTCTGATTGTGCTGTTTACAATACAACATGGATAAGAAGAATCAAACAAAACTCAGAACAAGCATCTGCTGGGATAAAATGTGCCAAAAACTACCTGCATCTTCTTTTATTGCCCACAAACAAGTGCAGGGATCAGGATGTTGCTGCTGCCTGCAGGACATGTATGTCTGAGAAGAAAGAGCATGGTACAATGAAATGACAGTAAGAGCATCAGGAAAATGTGTAAAACAGTAAGGAGTAGTCAAAAACATGTAACATGCCAGCCATCATTATACTTCTGATCTGCATACCCAATAGATTAGAAATATTAACATGACAACTGGTGCAGGAGGCAGCTGCTAGGGCATCAGAACTGCATTTTCTGATTTACTCTGACACACTGCACACAATCCATGTCTAAAGAATAAAGAGCAGAGGGAGAGAATGCTACAGACAAATAACAAGTAATGACTACCTCCTAGCTGGTCCAGGCTCTTTACTGGGCTCTGCACAGGTCAAACAATTAAAGATTCTCTCTCACATTAAAGGAATTCCTCCACCAATCCCATTCACTAAAGCTGCACAAGTAAAACTACCGATACAAATTCTCCCACCATTCCTGGGTAGAAACAATTAGGAGGAGATGGAGAAATCAGGTGAGCAAGCTCACTGAAACAGAACTCTGGCACAAACAGGCTGGAAAACAACCTGAATGGAAGGATGAGAAGACAGGATGCAGGGGAAGCAGAAAGCAGCAGGGCTTAGTCTCCTGGAGAAGAGGTTCAGTGCGTGTAGATCCAGATGGTCTCCACCCAACTATGGAGTTTGCTCATGCGGGTCTCAGAAGACATAGTTGCCTGAACAACCTGTTTCTTCTTGTAAAACTTTTCCTATCATCATTTGCTGAGCTGACCACAAAATAACAAAGTACTTAGCTGTTCCCCTCGTTATGTCACAAACACTATATAAGCTGTGTTTTGTCTACAGCAAAGTAAGAGTTAATTTCCTCACAGGAACAGAGGCAGAGAAAGACAAAGAAAGAACTAGACGGAGCTAAGCTGCAGGCTGCAACAGCTACGCCATTTGATTCCCAGCTTTAAATAAACCCTTTGAAGTAGAACAGGTTTTTTATGTAAAAAAAAAAAAAAAAAAGCACAGCTTTTCCATATGCATCATTGTTAATGGTTGCAGAAATGACTCCACTTGAACTCTAAATTGGATATTCAGTGTTGGAAAAAACAGTGGAAAATTTACATGCAGACCCCACTATTCCCACAGCTCCCATGCCGCATCCAACACTTATTAGCTGCGGCAGTAATAAGTGTTGCAGTAACAGCTGACGTTGTTTTGCAGGCACAGTTCAGAAACCTCACCTTGATCCCTACAATCCACAAGCTGAATGGTATAGCTCCGCAATTGAAAAGTCTGAATTAACTACAGTAAAAAATAATGTATCATCTTTGTGAATGTCACTTGTCGAAAAGATCTTCAAGAGCCACAGAAGAGAATACACCATGTCAACAAACACATGCTGTAGTTGTTGAGCTGGGTTTCAAAGCACTCTCTTCTGTCTCCTACACCACATGAAATTAGACTATAAATATCAAGCAGAAATGCAAATAACTTCCTAAACAGAGTAGGTTTGTAATTACCTGAAGAAATATGGCAGCTTTGCCAATCTAATCCACATAATCTACTCTTTTGTTAGGAAAGCACACAGCTGAAGAAGAGGAGGCATGCCTAAGGGAGCTCTCAAAGCGATGGGTACTGTCCACAGAGAACAGCGGGAGAACTTCATTGTTATTTTCTACTGCATAGATCCTGCTTCAGTACTTAAAGGGTTCACCCTTGCCACCTATGAGATCTCCAGACTTTGCAGATTTGATAGCTCTCAAATCGTGTCAGAATTCCCAAAGTTTTATCTTCCCCGTGAAAAATTAAAGATCTGCATCTATTGTATACATCAGTGAATGATGAAGAGGACCTCACCAAATGCCGGTTGTGTTTTTGTAAGTAACAGCTGTAAATTAAGGATTGCAGACTTGACTATGAGCAATGTCAAACCTCAAGTCCCAGCAGTAGTGAGTTGCAGTGAAACAGGCTAGGAATCAGCTGTTAATTTTAACTAAATTATGTAAAGCAGCAGCTGCATTTCCAAAAGCAAAGCCCAAAACAACAAAAGGCAACAAAGAGACAAGCCTATACATATTTCTTCTAAAATGGCTCTATGAAGGGAGAAAACACCAGATTTAGAATAAAATCTAAGGTTGGACTCAGAGAAGAGATTCAGAGCAGCCCAAGGAGAAGGACTTGGGGGTGTTGGTCAATGAGAAAATGAACATGAGCCGGCAGCGTGCACTCCCAGCCCAGAAAGCCAACCGTATCCTGGGCTGCATCAAAAGGAGCGTGACCAGCAGGTCGAGGGAGGTGATCCTGCCCCTTTACTCTGCTCTCGTGAGACCTCACTTGGAGTATTGTGTGCAGTTCTGGTGTCCTCAACATCAAAAGGACATGGAAGTGTTGGAACAAGTGCAGAGGAGGGCCACGAGGATGATCAGGGGACTGGAGCACCTCCTGTACGAAGACAGGATGAGAAAATTGGGGCTGTTGAGCCTGGAGAAGAGAAGGCTGCGTGGAGACCTCAGAGCAGCCTTCCAATACCTGAAGGGGATATCCCAATAGGGATGCTGGGGAGGGACTCTTCATGAGGGACTGTGGTGATAGGACAAGGGGTAACGAGTTCAAACTTAAACAGGGGAAGTTTAGATTGGATATGAGGAAGAAATTCTTTACTGTGAGGGTGGCGAGGCCCTGGAATGGGTTGCCCAGGGAAGTTGTGAATGCTCCATCGCTGGCGGTGTTTAAGGCTGGGTTGGACAGAGCCTTGGGTGGCATGGTTTAGTGGGAGGTGTGCCTGCCCATGGCAGGGGGGTTGGAACCACATGATCTTAAGGTCCTTTCCAACCCTAACTATTCTATGATTCTATGATTAAAAGTACAGTCAAATGCAGTTCTGGTACTTGTTCCAGGGACATAAACAATTGGCTACAATCCTCTCATCAAAGAGTTGTGATTAACAAGATAGAAAGCTATATAGTGGCTGAGTAAGATGAAATTCTCACGGTTAGCCAAACATGGGTTCAGGAAGATATCATTTGTCATGCTCAGCATTCATTGCTATTGCAAAGCTGCTCTAAGATCAAAATCCTGATTGTAATTCATCAAACCAGTAACCACAGTGAGTCGAATGGCTGAGCAATTGTGATGACACAGCTGGCTGCAGGGACGGTGCTAGGAATTAATATGTGAAGCTGCTATCAGCCTCTAGAAAGCTTTGGATGAAGGGAAAAGCAGCATGGTAATTGCTCAGAACCACAACACAGCAAGGATATCAAAAGGGTTATTAAAAACAAACCCTATCGCATCATGCTGATTTTTGAAGGGGAAAAAATAGGTCTGCTGCTGTAATTTAAACAAAGGATGTGTCTACACATCTCTTCACCTGATTTGGGCAGAAACGTTCAGTTCTCTTCCCAGTCAACATCGGTCCCGGTCCATACTGAGCAATGTGAGTGATTTCCTCACCACTGCCCTACCTCTAGTGCTTTCACAGGAAATAGCCTCCAGCAGCTATAAATACAGGCTATGTTCAGAGTGCAAGCATCAGGAGAAAGAATCAGCATGCTGACCAATTCAAGATAACTGACTCTGGCCAAATCCTGCTTAGCTTGCTCCAGTAAGTCACCTCAGAGAAGCCTTCAGTGAGATGGAAATGCAGCAACAGTATTCCCCCTGTTTGGTTTGTGCTTCCTGTTGCCTTTGTCATTTTGACCCTTCATCTCTTCTCCGTGGGATTCTTGGCTTAAGTGTACAGGGATTTTATCTAATTATAGCAGCTCTTCAGCCTTTTTGTCTCTCTACTACAACCTTGGCTGCCTCTAATAAATCCTGCATGAAATCAGGCCCAGTTTGTATTGTAATCAACTTTGGTGACTTCTGCTTTTAATTAGTCCTTAATATTCCTCCAGTCTGCAAGGATGGTGCATTATAAAGAACCCTGTCTACGTGTCATTGTGGTTTCAACTGGAGGGGAAAAAATATTTCACAAATGGTATGGATACAGTAATATATGCAATTTATCATACATCAATATGACTATTCTCTCCAGCTGGAGCAGCAAACATGTTGTTTTTTCCAATTGAAAAAGTACGATGTGATTTCTCTATTCCATGAGGAGCAGGAGTCCAACAAGTCCCTTGCTTTGATACAACCTCTATGGGATTCTCAACGTATTGTAAATTGCTGGACCTGAGTAACCCCTCTCCAAAACAACAGTGGGCCTCTGACTGCCTTGCACACAAAGATTTAACAGGTTAATTGACCAAATCATGCTCACTTCAATAGCCCCTTTGTGTTCAAGATTTGACCCACAAAAGAACTCTGAAAGTTTAGAGCACAACGTAAGTGGTAAGTATTACTGGGTCACATTTTGAGGTTCAGAATCAGTTGTTACTTGATGTTTATTCAGGCAAACTTCCATTAAAGTAGAGCATGGAATCAAAAACCCAGTCAGGAGCTCCAAATTTCAGCCATTATTAATCATTCTATATATCATTTAAATGCAATGCTGTGATATCTTTTACTCTTGCCCAATGATATATCATTCCAAATAAAAGATACTCAACTGTCACTTAAAAAGTGTGGTTTATGCTAGTCAACCTGCTCATCTGCTTGTTGAATGAGCCAAGAAGTTTCTATGAGGGTTCTTGAAACAAACTTGCAGTACAGTCATATTTATTGCCAGTTTCTGACTGTTTGTATTTAACAATAATTAGAATGACAACTGCAGAAATGAGGTCTGGAAAAACACATATCCTAAGAATATTAACTGTGCAAAAACTAGGAACTTTTTTTAAGACATCAAGATCTTTTCCCATCGTATCAGACATGTAAGAAAGAAAAACTAATGGGCCCAATGCTATTAGTGCCACCTGGATTTCACGTTCTGTAACCTGGCAATCTGCAACACCAGGTCTAAAGGCATGTTTGTCAGCCTCATGGCTCTCAGATATTATCTACCTTGTAAAGCAGGCTCATTTCTAGAATTTAAAGACGAAGAGACTCACCTCCTGTCAGCTGGGAAAACGACATTTCAGCCAGAAAAGAGCACTTGAACTTTGTACCATCAGTGGTAGTGGGTCAGGGCACACGTCTGACCTCAGTGTCTCATCTCTCAGAATCACAGTCAGTAACTGATGATTAAAAAAGGAGCATAACAAAACAGAAAGCATGCAGTGTGGCTTCTCCAGCAAACTTTCCCAGTTTCCAGAAAAGTGCATCCTGGGGACATTTCCTCTGGAATGGTGGAAATTATCAGGATTTTAATCTTTCAGGGCTTGAAAAAGAGAAATGCCAAACAGCACTTGAGTGTGTCACTTTATATGGGTGACAAATCCCAAAGTCTCCATAGTGACCAAGGCCAGGCTCCTAAGTCCCTTACAGAACTGAAAGATTAAAGTTTGAGAGACAGTGGGAGGAGAAGGACATTTTCTTGGTCTTGTCTGATTTTGCTTAGGGCTGCCAGAGCTTGAAAGAAGGTAAGCCTAAACTGTGTTACGTTCTCGGTGTTTCCGAAAGCCGTCTTTACTCAAAGGTACACTCTGAAGAAACACCAGGCCAGACTCCAGGAATTTCATTCATTCTACTTCTGCAAACTTCTAAAGAACTTCAACAAGATCTTATGCACACATTATAATAATTCAGCCTAAGTTAAATGAAGCTTAAATGGAAAACTTATTTTCTGCTCAATCCCAGGAAAGGATCAAACCTAACCCCTTTGAAAAAAACTGACTTCAGTAAGGGAGAATTTTAGCCCAAATTCCTGAACACTGAATATATAATGATTATTGAATAATTATCTCTTGCATTGTTACTTGGAATGTGGGTTTGAGACACCAAAAGAAGTCTGGGACTCAGAGCTTCCTGCAAACAGGAAAATGCATGTTTTTAAAGCCCTCAGTAAAACGAATCAGAAAAATATTGTCCTGAGTGTGAGACAAATAAAGGGGAGAAACACTTTTCTATATTAATCTAAATTACGTACACACAGAATTGAAGGAGAAAAGGAAATTATGATTATTACGTGCTCAAATTCCAGGGAAAGAGCCAAATGTATCAGGTTAGGCTTTTCCTCATATGCAGAGCAGAAATCTCGTAATCATTTGCAATGTATACAAAGAATATATCATTTTAAAAGCCAAATGATGTAAATCAAATATAGAGCTGCTTTCAGCAAGCTCACTTTTACCCAGAGATTTAAACGAAAGCAACTTACAGCAGTATAAATGGAGAGAACTTTACAAACCCCTTGTCCTGACAGTCTCATTTTAACAAAAGCTGGCACTTTTGCCATTGGCACAAAGCGGAGACATTTCCTCTTTGCTGCATAGGAACTGAAGTAAGAAATCATGTGCGTGCCAGTCAGTTCTCTTATCTGAAACACTGGGAAAATACATTAAACTGACTTAGCACAGTCTAGACAGGCTCCGCGTTGTGATCCAGGTATACCCACAAGTGAAAGAACAGACCTAGCCTACCCTGGCAGGTGTCTGTTCCAACACTGCTGAGGGAAGTTTCTCAGCCTCTTTGAATACTTCAGCATTTCGAAGCCTGTATAGTCAGAAAATCTTTCCTCACAACAAACTCCAGTTTTCTTTTCTGTAAATTAAACCAGATTTCCCATGTCCGGTGGAAGGACAACTTATTACTCCTCATCTTAGAACAATTTTTACATTCTCATTTTTATCTTACTCAGCTTTTCCTTTTTTAGACTAAAAAGTTCCTTTCCTTCGCTTTATCTCATAAACCTCATTTTCTTCACTTTCATTATTATCCCAGTTTCCCCAGGCTCAGGTTCTTTGTGCAGTTCTCACAAAAACTGGTGACCTACTTTACATATACCCCCAAAAGTACATGTATGAACAGCACTGCAACATTAAGTCCATCAGAAAAGAATACATTACCATTTGATATAGTTATACTAATTTGCCAGTCAAGAATCTCATCACTGACAAAAAGAGTCATGATCCCTCCATAACAATCTTTGCTTTGTCATGCAGTATTTTTCCAATTACATTTGGTATAGGAACTTTATTGACGTTTATTCTGTAATGCACCTCCCACATTTCAGACACTGTCCAGAACTCATGCACAATATCAGTAGCAGTTTCGAATTTTAAACATTTTAAAGGGACTGGAATGTTTGATTTTCTTACACGGGTGATGAAATTTGCAACAACCATAAATGTTTTATTCTCAAAGAGAAGTCTAGGGAGTAGCTCAAAAGTCTTGAGCCACGGATGCCAAGGAAAGGGAAAGAGATCAAAAGCTTTCCTTTCTGCAAATCCAAGTATTTGTAATATCTTTCAGCTAATGCAGGTGAAGGGGGCAAACTGTAGGACTAATTTCACTTCATGTGAAAACCAAACATAATAAATGTTTTTAACCTAAAGATACGAAAAGATAGGCAGAGAAAGGGTAGGGGAGATTATAACTGACCTGAGACGATGGAATCAGCCATCTATTAGAGGAATATCTGAAGCTGGGCAAGAAGACATTGCCAGAGTAATGGTATGAGAGGGTCAGTGCAAGGTTGGGGCTGCTCCTGCAGGCAAATAAAGACTTTTTCGCACTGTGAATTAGGGAGTGAAATTGGCATCCAGCTGCTCAAACCAGTAACCTGAAAGAATCACTGTGCAAAGATAACGGTGGATGTGGGCTGTTGTTTTAATAAAGACATTTATTAAAGCTTAGAACGTGAAGAAATTAAGTGGGTTCCAGGCATGGAGAAATAAAATAATAAGGGAAAACTAAGTTGCTCACAAATGCATATACAGAGTATATGCAAACATGCAGTGGCACAGAAGTCTAGAGCTAGGCATTATACACAGCAATTTGATTAAAAACCAGACACACCTTGCCTGGTAGTAAACTGCAGTGGGGATGGAGCACTGCCCCAGAATCTTGTCATGATGACTTTGACAACTGGCGTAGAGTGAGCATGTTCTCTGTGCCTGCAAGCCCACAATCTGCCAAGACAGGGGTAAATGTCTGCCTTAACAGAGATCACTTGGAGATATTTGATAGATAAGCAATCATAAGAGAGATAGATTTAAAAGGCATTTGACAGAATAAAACAAAGAGTGCTACTAGCTTTTTCTACCAGCCCTACATAAAGAGTTCTGAAGAATCTGTGAAGAGCTATTACATGTACCAAGAAGAAAGCCAGGCTAAGCGAGACAGATTTTGCTAGTAATATAAGAAAATACGGGCCCCAGTGTGCTAGTGGAAAACAGGACAGAAATAATACAAGTGAATAGGCCAAGGACTTGCACCAGCAATGAAATGTGATAATCACCTGAGGAAAACAGAGTATATGATGTGCCTACAGCAAGAAAATGATCCCAAAGAAAATAGGAAATGGGAATTTGTAAAGTAGGATATATAAACTAAAAAGTAGCATGATTTGGGGTTGTGCTGGGTCTGGCTGGGATGGAGTTAACTTTCTTCATAGCAGCCCACGCAGTGCTGTGCTTTGGTTCTGTGGCTACAGCAGTGCTGATAACACACCAGTGTTGTGGCTATTGCTGAGCTGTGCTTGCACTGTCAAGGCCTTCTCTGTTTCCCACTACCCCCCACAGCCAGTAAGTAGGCTGAGGGTGGGCAAGAGGCTGGCAGGGGACACAGCTGGGACAGCTGGCCCAGACTGGCCAAAGGGACATTCCATACTGTGCATCCTCAGAAACAGAATAAAAACTGGGGTAGAGGAAGAAAAGGATGGGGTTTTGCTTCCAAAGTGGCTGTTTAGAGACTGCCTGGGTATTGGTCTGCCTGTGGGAGGTGGAGTGTGATCTCTGCTCCACTTTTATGTCATTTCCCTCCCTCCCCCTCCCTATTTTCTTCACCTATTTAGCTTTTTTATCAAAACTCAAGTCTTTTCTTGATTTTGTTCTTCCTGTTTTCTCCCCACTGTGAGGTGAGTGATGGAGCAGCTGTGTGGGTACTTAGCTGCTGGCCAGGATCAGATGCTGCTTAGAGAATGAGGCACTTTAATTCTGTGCTTACCTGGTATTGAACAAACAATCAAACAAACAAAACCACCCAACCTAACTGGAATGTTTGCATTGACTTAAACTACACAGACTGCTACAAGCAGAACAGAACCTGCCTGGATCTTCAGCCAGTTCAAGAATCCTTCAAGATCCAATATTGCACAGTTTCAGGAACACTTTACCTACACATATGCCTATTATAAAACCTTAAGACATAAATGAACAATGCAAATTACTCTCTGCTTAGTCATTCTCCAGAAAAGCAAGAAAAATATTACCTGTGTAGAAGGAAATACAAATACAGAAAGACTTATAAAATATCTCATCGACTAAGCTCATGTCCTTGAAATGCAAGCACTAAAGTTCTTTGCTGTGACCCAATTGCAATAATGACATTTATAGCACAGCATGGAAACTAAGCTCTCTGGGTTCTACTCTGGTTAGCTGAGCTGTTGGTTTCACTGGAGACCTGATGAAAGCAAGATTTCTTCTCATATCCTCCAGCTGCAAGGTTCAGGAGTATATAACCTAATCTTTAAAAGCTTATGTAACAGTTAATTTCAACATCTACACTTTAATGATTTTTAAATCCTGTTAATCTCTGGGACTTAAACTGATGGAACTCATTGCCAAAAGACACTATATATTATACGAAAACATATTTATTTTAACTGGCTTCAAACATCTGTATTTCAGTCTCATTGGATGAGTATAATTCTCTTCTTTCAGTTTAGAGAACAGGTAAATTCTACAAATAATAAGATTTTAAAATCCAATATCATGCGGAATTTCTTGGCGCAGGAAAAAATCCCGAGTATTACACTGCACGCTGTCCAGAGAAATAGAAAATCGTTTGCACTGTCAATCCTGTGCTCTCTTCTGGCACACCAGATCTCAATTTCATTTCCAAGAAAGTTAAACTGCAGAGCTGACAGACTGCATGTGCCTGGGTCTTACCCTGATTTACCCTTTTTAAGCCATTCATTATTTCTGCAGAGTAGCAAAGGCAAATATACAAGTGAAGTCTAATCCATCTATTCCTCAAATACCAATTTTAATCCAACAGAAGGTCTAATGAATGCCTTCTAAGTAGCCTAATGCGTGCAAGTTAGAAAAAATCATACCTGTGCTAAATAAAATGGAGCTTCTGCCTTGATATTGATATATTTTCCACGGAAAATAGGTTTATTTGGCTTGTGATTTCTGATATAGAGTAGGCACTATACTGCCCATGTTTTACACAATTAAGGAACTTTTACTGCTCCTCTTTACTTTCAAGCATTTTTATAAAACAAAATCCCACTAAAAGTTAACTTCTCCAGCAAAACTATTTTGCGCTTTCATTCACCTTTTCTTGCAGATCGCTATATAAATATTAGACAGAGAGCTTTATTGTCCATGCATTTACAGAGATTCAAGAACACAGTGAAGAACAGCACCTGGGAATCCACTGTCATAATTAAGTGTTTTAGAGAAACAGTCTGTCCTTTCACTTGAATGCATATGTGATGTACAGAAAACCCAATGAAAGGGTCACAGGTAAGAGACTGAACCACATCTTCTCCTAGAAATCCTCCACTAATCACGATTATCAATTCATGAGTTCACAATAAGCCTCTTTTTGTTCAATCTGATTTTTTTCTCCTTGTTTGGAAGTTGAATTAAAGCATAATTACTTGCATTATGCCTCTTGTGATGGTATGAGCTGATTAGCTTGTAAAGCACTGATTAGTTTGGGGCTATCTTAGTAGAAAACTATGAATTATAATGGAATATGCAGATAAGCTTGGAGAGGTACTTATGATGTGAACCAAATTAATTTTTTATATAAAAATATATATGTAATTCAAAATGAGCATATTTCATAATTGCAATCTCTTATAGATGGAAAAGGTGACCCTGTTTGAAAGACTACGCTAACCTTATATCTAGACAACTCACATAATTTCATAACCAGTTTATCTTTCAATTTTCTGGTACAGCAACTTTGTCACAAAGGGTCCCTCCCTTTCTCCCACATGCTGCAGCTCCTAGTGATGGACTCACTACATACCTGGCTGACGGGAGAACACCACGGTGTTTGTAAACATTCTGCAGAACTGCTTACTAGCGAGTTGCTTTATGGCATGCACACCCTGCATGTCTACACAGATCAAACTCAAGTCAGAAAATCTTGCGTTTCATAGCTCACTGCTCTGCTCACTGAACCACCAGTGCTCTCAGGCCAGGACACAACGGGTGGGCTAACCATAGCTCAGCAGGATGTTTTCTGCAAGTCCTATTGGGTAATGAGATTTTGTAACAGAAAACAGGGTCATGACAAATGGTTTTAGTGCCTTTTCAGAAAGGTTTTTACTGTATTAGAATTTTACTGTAAAGGAATCAGCTTTGGAAGAAGTCATAGGGCTCTTCACCTGGCTGAGGCCTACTGTTGGAAGGCCCAATATTGCTGCCTTCTACTACAGTGGAAGAGTGCAGAATCCCACTGAAAAGGCTTCAGGGGCTGCTTATACAGACAAAGTTTCTTCCTTTGATGACAGAATCAGGAATACTTTTCTTTCACTGCCAAACAAACTACCTGCTGCTGACCATTTCTCAAATTCCAACCCCACTCTTGCTTCAGGTATTAGACTCAGGTTAACAGGCTGCAATTGAGAGTAGTGTAAGATACTTGGTATTTTTTGTAGAATTACATGTTATTTCATATGAATGTGAAGTGACTTTATACTGTGACTAATGCTAGTAGAACAAGAATGCACAATACCTGAATGACTTGCTGCTCCATGATTCCCACAGCACTGATTGAAGCTATTCCCTGCATACTGCCGGGCTGCTAAAACTGCTGAGAAGGAGGGGGTGATGGAAGAACACACAAGGGAAAAGCAGGGTCTCTTCAAGTAGAAAAATGTACTTATTATTCTTCAAATGAATAACAGGTTCTGTCACGCCACAGACCAAATGACTACGTAAAACATCACTAAACTGTGGCTCTGATGCTACTGGCCAGATCTTACACTGCATCAATGGATTTAGTTAGTATGGAGCAGCACAGAGAAAAGCACATTACCTCTCAATAGTGTGAACACAGGAGTAATGCAGAAACCCTACCAAGTCAAGGGAAATGCAAGGGAATGTAGTGCTGACCTGCAGCTTACAAATGGAGGCCAGTGCAGGGATGGACTGCTGATAACCACCATCACCCCCAGCACCATCTGGACAATTAGCTTCTGTTTCCATGGACTGAACCCTATGCAGATTCTTTATTCCCAGCATCTCTTTTCTACAAGCCTCAAGTCTGAGCAAATGGAAATAGTAAGCAGTTGTTCCTATGATGTCAGAAGAATGAACTAAACTAAATTAAGGAGTTACACTGACCAAGAGTGCCCAGCTCTTGTTTTCTTGAAAGTTAAGCACTCATTTTCCTATTCAACCTAGCACATTAGTATGCTGAATATGTAGGAATACTGCCAATATGAGTAGGAGAATTCAATTCTCAGCACCTTCCTTCCCAGAGTTGCCCAAATATAGAATCATAGAATCATAGAATAGTAAGGGTTGGAAAGGACCTTAAGATCATCTAGTTCCAACCCCCCTGCCATGGGCAGGGACACCTCCCACTAAACCATGCCATCCAAGGCTATGTCCAACCTGGCCTTGAACACCGCCAGGGATGACGCATTCACAACTTCCCTGGGCAACCCATTCCAGGGCCTCACCACCCTCACAGTAAAGAATTTCTTCCTCATATCCAATCTAAACTTCCCCTATTTAAGTTTGAACCCATTACCCCTTGTCCTCTCACCACAGTCCCTAATGAAGAGTCCCTCCCCAGCATCCCTATAGGCCCCCTTCAGGTATTGGAAGTATGAATATCATAATCTATTGCTAAGTACCCATTTTAGAAAACAATTATCTATTTTTTCCAGTTAAACTGAAGTTAATTTTACAGGTTGTGATCCAAGAGTTTTTTCCTGAGTCTACTCCCCTTAATAAATTTATTGACATGCTTTTGCTATTAGTATAAAAGAATACAATATCTTCTGGAAGAGTGTCAGCTTGTGCAAAAGAATGCAGATGCCCTGATGGTTTTGGAATGTGGTAGATTTACACCAGCTGAACAATTCACGGTCCTCCAGCAGAACTGTTGCAAAGGTCACAGATACACATGTGCAAAACAGTATCAAAATGCTTGTACTTCTATTTTAAGCTAAATTCCTCATAGTTGCTAAACTCATAGTAATCCACATTGTATTATGTAGCACAGATTATTATGAATCTAGTGATTATGTACACATATATGGCGTAACCTTGGTTACCTTACTACTAAATCTGGGCCTAAGATTAGATTACAAACTGCAACTGAAAATCTGTCATGAGATGCCTGGTTTACATTCACAGAAATCAGATTTGTTTTAACAGCCTTTTCCAACTATAGCTCATGATGTGGAATGGGAATGTTACGCTTCTGAAATGTTCTTCATCCACCATTTCTCACTAACAACGTTTGTGGATTTCTTCTTTAAATTTGACAGCAGATAAACTACCTTCAAAATTGCCTTACTTTCTAAGCATATGAATGGCACTTTTCCTATGGAAAATGTTTAGTAATTTTAAATGAATATGTAGCCTTATGCATACTGAAGTCAATGTGTAACCCAAGGTTCTTTCTTCCCCCTTGTGAGTAAAACAATGAAGTCTTTTTCAGCATTACTGGAAAAATCTACGACTCCATTAGAAAGTCGGTAAGAAAATTAACATGTTGATCATCTATAAATTTAAGTTAGTTACTTTAGGGCTGATACAAATCATGCTATTGAATTCAGTGGACTTTGGATGACACCATAAGCTTTATTTAGTTTTCTACCGACTTCAAACTGTTCTCTGTTTCACACAAAATCATTTGCATTTTCAATGCCATTAAGTACACTGCATACATGAACTAACAGTTTGATTTTGCAGCATCATATTGCATACAGTTGTGAAGGAGATTTTGTAGAGTAATGCAATCACATGATAGCTAGCTGTGTATAAAGTCAGCCTCCCTCTGTCAGCACAATTACTCCTGTTTCAAAGCAGAAATTCCTTCTATACTCTTATAAGCTCAGATGGATTCTTGCCTTCCTTTTTTTACTTCCCTAAAAGGACACATATTTTTCTTGCTACACTCACTGTCACAATACTCACAGCAGAGCGAGAAACTGGTTTGCCTGTGTGGGGTTTAGTTTTTGGTTTATTTTTAAAGTATTTGGTTTGAAATCCTCTTTGAAATACCTTAAAAAGCTGCAAAGGAACACTTCTCCCAAGCACAGCATCCAGAGGAGAAGTCTTGGGGTCAGAGAAAGAATAGTTCAGGCTTAATGGGCCTAATTTTTCAATTAGTTCCCTTATGACTAGAGAGATAGCCAAGAGCTCTGAAGGAGCCTCAGCCTATTTTCCTTAGTCACAAGGCATTCAGTGTGATGGACAACTTAAACACACCAGAGGAAAGCACAGTGCAAAAATCAGGAAGAGGAAAGCACAGTGGATAAATCAGAAGGACAAAATAACTAAGTACGTGATAGAGTCCAGCAGCACAGACCTGTGGCAGCAGCTATGGTAGAGATAGAGATTATTCTCCTTGGAATTCACTACTTTGGGCCTTGGTATGTAAAAGAACGCTCTGTCCTTCAGCAAGTTTTGAGAGTTATCTGAAGGACACATTCTTCTCAGCTATTTTTAAGAATCCTATGCTAGTTAGACATCCTGTTCTCTGGTCTTCAGAAGAAGCAAAGATAGTCTTAGTTCAGTCTGTTCACAGCTACTCCACAGAGGAAAGACAGTGCACACCACATAGCAATCTTCTTTGCATAGTTTCCAGTCCAACAACGGACAACTCTATGCATATCATTAAATGACAATGTCAATTATAAAGACAGCATTCTTAAGCCATATCAGTTACTCCAACTGCATTTTAACTGATCATCCTCTGTACTTATCCATCATTTCACTACCAACAGCACAACCCTTCAATCCAGAAGAAGATGAGTACTCAGAGGACATCAATGTGTTGGTTTCTATTTAGTGCCTTTCACTAATGAGCTAGTTTGCCTGTCTACCACATAATATTTGGTCGGGGAAACAATTGCAAATGGAGCCCCACAGCTTCAAAACACACATTAAGGCATTAAATAAACACAGATACAATACGATAAACATTTAGCAGGGGATGTACATTACTGCCAGGGTACATGTCCTAGTGAAGTGCATTCCTAGCTGTGCATGCATAATTTTTTTGCATACTTCTATGATCATTGATATGCTGTAGATACACTTACAACAATATCCATACGCTTAGCACATCTCAATGCACAGTTATGAGCCTTGGAAAAAACAAAAACAGAAAATTAATTACTGACTTGTACTAGGTCTCCTATTTGCTCCCGTAACCCTCATTCCTTATTCTGAAAGATGAAATCATGTACTTTTGACAGCAAAACAAAAAGAGCTCACATGACAATACCATGATGTAAGCAGCAAGGTCTGCACGTGCAGACCACTTGTGAATTACCAGGAGAGGAACCAGACGTTTCAGAAGCTTCAATGAGAACCACATGGATCCTGAGGGTGCACGATTTGAGTCCCCTGAGTGTTACATAATGCGTGGACTGAACCACGGTTGGGATGCAGGTCAGGCTCTGATAAACCAACACCAGGCTATCTTCTTCCCATATTACTTCCCATGTTTAGTCCATGTTACTCCTTTACAGTGTTTTGCAGCTTATTTTCCTCCACATGTCAGCTCAGTGTCTTATCCACAACCTGATGTTTTCTGCACAATCCCTTCCATGTTCTGCAATTTAAACTAAAAGCTGTAGCAATCACTCTAGCAAGTTTTTACAAAAAAGAAGCTTCTGCCAGGTCTCTGGAACCATATTAGTCAAATTACTTGACAGTCCTGGAGAGAGAGTTGCATAGCTGGAAATGTAATGTGCTTCTCAGCCTTTGGAACTGAGCTGTCATAACCGGACCTCAGAAATCACCTACTAGTGTGATTCACTCTAATTTGAAAGCCATGCCTCCTTTGGCAGGAAGATACAAAGGCCATTCAGCTAAGTACTGAAGTTATCTTAAGGCACTAAAGACTCCAACAAGACTACAGTCTAGAGTCCTGACCTATTTTCTTCAAAAATCACCACGAAAGCAGGATTTTACAGAGCCATTCCTGCCCTGTTCAGAAATGCCTCCGTTACACTGTACCAGGGGTTTGCACATCACTGTCACTGTCTTTCCAAATGTTTACAAAAGGGTTTCGGTTTTATCAGTTAGCCATGTCCTGACTGGGCAGAAACTTCAAAGAAGTTACACATCTATTTGCTTTACAGTACCCACACCACTTGGTAAAAGATTAAAAGAACCCCAACTAAACAAATCCAAAAAACCCCCAAAGCACACAAAATAACCCAAAAGCAAACCAAAAACCCAAAAGAAAACCAAACCGCACTCAGTTGTTTTTCTCCTTTTTCATTCTTCTTCAGCTTCTGAAGCTACATATGCTAGTCTGTTTTCAGTTATTTAAAGGAAAGCAATGTACACAGTACACTATCAGAACAGTTATGGTTTATATATGCAAACATATGTGACTACATTCTTTCTCTTTAAGTAAACAGTGAGCAGCAGCGCAGTCCGTGACCTTTTGGAACAAAAAAGTCACCAATGGAAAAAATTAGTAGATGGCTTTATGCAATTGTGGCTATAATTCATGATGTCAAAGAGCACAGCAGTCTATCAGACCCTGCTGAGGCAGACACATGAGAATTATACACACATACATATACACTCCTAAAATAGTCTCAGAGCCTAGCTTCTGGGAGTGGAGGTACATTCAAATCAAGGCTGAATCCGTGGACAAAGTCCCTGGAGACCCCAGCAGAGCCAACTAAGCAGAGCAGTCTGACAGCACAGAGGGAAGATGCTGTTCCGTGGGCAGGTGCAGATAGCACTAGGCAACAGCACCTCTGCCTACGGCTGGGAGAATGCCGCACTGCAATGAAGACAGGCTTTTGGGTACCTGTGTACTGAAACACATGAAACTCCTTTCCAGCCTCTTGTAGGTATTAGGGCACCAAATAAGCAGAATAAGCAACAGCTGCAGACAGTGGCCTGCAGCCTCAAATCCAATTTTCTTTTTTGCAACAAGATTTAAAGCAGAAGGTGAGCTCTTTGTTATGTCTTTGACAGATCTGCTGCTGTCTTGCCTGGAGTTCCAATTTCACCCATTAAGACAAAAGAAGATACTTATCAAATGTTAATTCCAACATTTTGCATCAATGCCCACCAAAAGCAAGAGCATTATGGAGTAATGTATTATTTTTCCATACAAAGGCTTCAGAAAGATTACATATCTTCTACTATAACCACTCATTCTCCGTATACTCTACAGCAATGTCAAACACACGGCAGTACTTGTAATAGAGAGCGTGTGGGTATATATATTCGGTAACACCTTTGTACCTAGGAGATTTTTGTAACACCTTTTATTCAGGAGAGAACAAAGACGCCAAAAAGCATGAGTGACACGTTAAACCTAAGGACAATGTAAGCAGCATAGGAAAGCGAAACAGAGTTGTTTGAATCCCGGATGCTGGCCAAACTGTTCACTACTGTAGAACTTTCCAGATCACCAAAATTTACTTTTTTCATCAGACAATATATGTAAGAAAAACAAGCTGCCACTGCCAAATAGGAATGGGTAAGGAATGACAGATGTTTCACAGCTGACACACTGCAGCCACTGTGACAATGACTACCAGTAAGGGCAGCCCCAACCAGACCTCTAGTTCCCATTGTGTTAGGTGCTGTACATTCAAAGGCTCAATAGGCAGGGAGAAAAAAAGCATGAGAATAAAATGTAAGAGAGACCTAAAGTGATTTGCCTTCATCTCGGCATCAAATGACAGATATGGGGATAGGACTAATGTCTCTGCCCTCCCAGCACACTGTCCTCTCCAGTCCACCTTGCTGTTTTCTTGAAGTAGGCTGTCGAACTCTTTTTTGCCCCCCTCTTCCATATGTTTCTAAACTGGAATAAAACCAGAGTCAACAAGGAAAATTCTCAAGCCTCCTCAAGTGAGGGACACTAAGTCCTTGCCAAGGGTCTAGCTGCCTACACAAGGAAGTTGCACATAAACTGAGAACAAGTTTTCAGGTTTCCTTTGAAACTTCAGAGAAGCAAGTTTGTGTCCCATCCTGTCCCATCCCATTCCATCTCCCCCCACTCAGCACACAAAGTGTATGTATGCCCTTTTTGGGGAAGAAGCATATTGAAAATACACCCTTCAGCTTGCATTGCTCATTTCCCTGCACAGAAAATACAGGAGATTTAAAGGAAGCCGACAATCACAAAAAAAGAGAAGCTGTTGGAAATTTTACCAGGATGTGTAAGTAAGCCAGGTAATACCACATCCAAAGGTTCTCGTTTTTTATTGGTGATAAAAGTAACACCCCCACCATGGAAAGTCAAACGGTTGGAGACAGTTTTCAGCCAGCTGACACCCTCATCCAAAGAAAATGCTTTGATAGGGAAAACAGCTGCTAACATGGATTTCTGCTGTGTTCACTGGACCAAGAACAGTATCAACAGCCGCAAGTGAAAGGAACATCTTGGAAGCAAAATTTTACAGTCTTCCTTTTCCCTTCATGCGTTCCTTGCAGATGTGGAGAGACCCAGAGGCTTGGCAATGGCACTGCAGACACCAGCTCATGGGATGGCTCCAGAGCACTGAGCCGCTGAGGCTCAGTGGCATCCTTGAGTTGCGAGTCCTTGCTCTCCTCTTCCAGGGGAAGGAATGGTTTTGCCATTGCACTGCTAGTGCCCAGGCTTCTTGTCTGATAGCTACTTAGGTTTTGGAGGGATGTTAATTTTTCCTGCAGGCTCTGCAAAGAAGCCAGGTGGGCGATGATGGTCAGTATTAGCCCAGCGAGGGTAGACTGGTTATTCTGCCTATCACCCGAGTTGTTTATTGCAGCTGTAGATCTTGTTTATGTACAGAGTGGAATGTTTCTAAACATGTACATAGTTTTCCTTGTCATGTAGGATCTCACCCAGGTGTCTCAACATTGCCAGTTTAAAGAGTTGGTATACAAATTCTTTGCATCTCACATGAGAAAATTTGAAAGACTAACATACAAAAAAAGATTAAAATGAAACCTATAAACATCCCAGAAAACAAGTAACTAAATAGAAACCTGACATCTGCTAACAATTGTCACTCACGGTTGCTAATTTTGAATTTGGCAGGAATTTCATTTCCAGCACTATTTTTCTGTATTTGCACAGTCTTACTCATCTCTGAAGCCAAATAACTCATTTCAGTCAGCAATGCTGCATGATGTGGGGCCCACTGGCTTTGCCACATTTTCAAGTCTTCTATCCAGGTAACAGGCCCTCCAGCATCTGGTTTCTGCCTTCTGGCTTGCCTACAGCATAAGTCTACACAGGCTCCTCCTGTCTCGTGTCCCACGGCTCACTTCTTGCCCAGTGCCACGTGTAGGTTTATGAACTCTGCTGCAAACAATCTCTATGACTGCAGTCCTCACAGCACCACCCGGCAGATCAGCCTTTGTTCCAGAGGCAGCTCCCACAGACAGTTCTGGTCCTCAGCAGTCTCTCACAGACACTGTGTACAATTCACCTTCAAGCTTGTTCCTGTCAGCCTCTAAAACACACCTGTACCTGTGTACTACAGCTCAGCAATTCACTGAGGTCCAGAGAGAATGCCAGTGAAAGATATTGTTCTTAATCACTACATGTATCCCCAGCTTCCCAAATGGATGAAGACTCTGCTAGGATGACTACTAGATTCCATCTAGAGCTTACCACAAGGATAATGCCATTGGTTTAGGAAATCCCTGGGCTACAAACTGACTAAAGATGTGAGGACACACAGGGAAGCAGTGCTTTCCCTGCCATGTTCACCTTGTTCTCCCCTACTGTACTCTACTGTGATGGGTCACTGAAGGGTTTCAGTGCACAGGGAAGACAAAGCAAGGCCACAGGCCATAGCCAAGCTCCACAAATCTATTTAATAGCAAGTCCTCACAGCAAAGACCTATGAGCTATGAAGCAGGCAAGAACAGACATTACAATCATAGCCAGAAGGCTAAGAAGAATAATAAGCTGGATGAATACTTGGTGGGACGCAGCACAGTAACTCTTGTGTTTTGCCCCAAGGCCTTTGGACCTCCCCTGTTAGAAAGGCTAGCAGGAGATCAGTGGTATCTTCCTATTCACAGTGTTTGTGACTTTCTATTAGCTACTGAAGTTTTGCTTGTCTCAAAGCAGTTCTAGGTCTGGAACTGCAGTAAGCTAGCTAAAACCCCACAGTGCTAAAACGCATCTGAGCTCTTTCACTGAGCAGCCAGTGTCGGCTGCAGTTGCCTGTCCTGTCTTGGCTGCATACTGTTGCAGAGTATCATTGCAGCAATACAAACAGCCATGCCTACTGCTTCTTGCCAGCATTTGATGAACAAATTACTCTGTACCTTTCATAAATTACTCAACTCCAACTTAGTTTTGCTGGATGACTTTCACAATCTGCCAGTTTCTTCACTTCCAACACTTCATAAGGTTAAATTTACCACGCACTTTGGGTATTTATTTGCACTTTAGAAGAGAAGCACTCTTCACACGTGCAAGCTGGCTGGTTCTCATCCTAAAAATCACCAACCTCTCAGCATAGGCAGGTATCTGATACTAGCGTTCATATAGATTTGCTATGAACAGTGAAGGGGGATGAGGTGTTTGTCTCCACATCTTTTCCTTTTCAACTGTGATTTGGATTGCTCTTGGCAGAATCTCTTTTAATGGAAATGTGTCTGATGTTAAAAGGTAAAACAAAAATCAGTGAAGCCTTCAGATAAATTACAAGCACATTAAATACAGTGCTGCCCACTCTAAAAGGTCACGCTGGTTTTGTGAAAATCTGCTCAATGCAATAGGAACTGCATCTGTAAACATGTACGTAGGTAAGCATGCACTGTGTGCTTTCAGTTCCAAGCACAGAAATCCTTTCTGCCCCATGCAGCTGACACACCTTAAAACACAGAAGAATAATTACTGCATATGCAAAATTAATAACAAATCAGTCAACTGGCATTTGCCAGAAGGTAATATTCATGCTAAACCAAGGAGTAAGCTACAGCCTGTAGACAGGACCATGTCTGAAATCCAGGACAGGAACACAAATCAACTCTCCAGTTATGCTAGCAATCAGATGAGACTTTCCAAAATGACAAGAGTCAGAATTTTAAGTAAAGATGCATATAAGTACACATGGGGTTTTTGAACAACACAAACACACTCAATTCCCACGGAAGTCAACAAGGAGTAAGCACCAAATGGGATTTTCTAAAGCAATGAGGGATTTGCCTGCCATTTCTCAGTGCCTGAATACCTTTCAAACTTAAGTAAACTCCATTTTGAAACAGTTTTTCAGAAGTGACTTTGGGTTAACTGTGAACTGTATTTCAGTTACAGTGTGCTGTGAAAATCAGAGTTAGTCACTATAGGAATACAGGAACTGACAGTAACTGCTTTGTAGTTGAATTTGTAGAAGTTAGGATGCCTACATGTGCCCTGAACCACATCCTTAGCTGACGTAAATCAGCACCTATCAGACATTTCCAAGGCCTGGCTTTGTATGCTTAAATCTAACAGAATAGAACCCAAAATACAAAATTTGGAATCCACATCCTAATAACAGTTTTATGTTATCTCAGGCTTGAGGGATCTATGTCCCCATCAGTACTCCCTGAAGGAGAAAGTGGAAACTAATGTTCCTTTCAGTGTTCAGCTAGCAGTGGTTTATGCTGCAAATTAATCTTGCAGCTTGATAAGCGCTTAAGTATGAACTGATTTGTAAGCTGGTGGGTATTGTCCCCATGCTTAAAATAATACACAAGCATATAAAGAACATGCATACATGTTAAAACCAACAAAACCTGCAAGGAGAAAATGGCAAGTCACTGTTTTGTGACGGTTTTATCGGTTCCTTGCTTAAGCATATTGCTATGGATTTCCTAGCAGGAAGCATCTTAGTAGGAGGGTAGCTCATATATGAGCATATATGGGTGGTGAGGCACTAGAACAGGTTTGCCCAGAGGAGTTGTGGCTGCCCCATCCATGGCAGTGTTCAAGGCTCTGGGCAACCTGGTCCAGTGGAAGGTGTCCCTGCCTGTGGCAGCGGGGCTGGAACTAGATAAGATTTAAGGTCCCTTCCAACCCAAACCATTCTATGGCATATACAGGTACTCCCCATTCAGGAGATGCCAGTCACTGGCCATGTGGCCAGCATCTTTGTAGAAGCACAGAGGAATTTTTTAATAGATGTATTTCTTCCCCTAAACTGAACTCCCTTAAACTCTCACTGTACAGTTACTACATGCAATGTAAATGAAGCAGGTGCCTGTGCTAAATATAGAGCTTCAAGCTCATCACGAATCTGAAACTTTCTCCCATGAAAAAACACATTGGAGCGGCCAACTCTGCTTTAAGAAGCACACTTCATTCTTCTCCGGGTGATACTAGCATGAGGCCAATGCACCCTCCACCTTACCCAATCAAGCCTTTTCCCTGGTTTTACTGAGGCTCAGCTCCTGCTCACATGAATGGGAATTCTTTACAACTGTTAATAGTAGTGAGCTCTGTATTACAATAGCACCTATGAGGACATACTGTGCCAGCTGCAATACAGACAGTGAGTGGGAAGGGGACAGCTTTGCCTGAAAGAATGTAAGATCCTTAAAGAACAACCAAACCAACAAATTTAGGAGAATGATCACCCTCAAACAGATGTACCCAAGGGACAGAAAGATCAAATAGAAGTTGACCAAAATCACATAGGAAGACTCATCAAATCCAGAACTGGCTATTCCTTGCCAAGAACACTCACACCACAACTGCAGAAGCTGAGCAATTACTTTTACTCTAATTGCTGTAATTGACTGGGTTGAAAATGTCCTAATATATTCTCCTCAGGTGCAGCCCCGAAGGTGCTGGTCTGTTTGCTCAGACAGTAGTCTTTCACTAATTAAGGTTCTACAAAGTTTCAGTGCCAGGCTAGAAATTAAAGCTATTACAGAAATAATAAATTAAATCACTCCCATCACCTTGTTATCATCTTTGAAAAATATTTCTGTAAAAGAATGACTTACCCAATACAGTAATTTAACATAAATATCCTCTCTCCAGTCCAACTTCACCAATTGCTCCAAGCCACCTTTGGTTATATGCAATAGACACCCCAGATCCTAGTCTTTAACTGAACCACAGGGAAGCTAAATACCCTGGACAAGCAGAAATGACCACGTCAGTCAGAATCCAGGGTATTTTCTGGCAACATTTGATTGTTAAGATCACAAGATAATTAATTTTTTTGTAACCATGCTGCTATTACAAGGGTTTGAGTCAGTAGGAACATGTGCATGTTTTTCAGAGAGTATTTTTTCCACTGACTTCATGTCTGAATGAATCCACCGTGAGACACAGAAGTGCCATTAACATTCACTCCAAGCTAAAGAGCAGCTTTGAGTGTCCGCGCACATTTGCATCACTCCAGCCATGGTTCACTACCTTGAATACTCATTCCACCAGACTGTTTGGTCCTGGTAAACACGAAGCAAGCTTTCCTGGCTCCTGTACTTACTAAGCCAAAGGAACATTTTGCTGACAAGTGTGCAGCTGGTGTGTTTCAGAACCTCAGAAAACATTCACAGGCTACCTTTGAAAAAGTCTCTTTCATACAAGATCAACCAGGTCAGCACCATAAGGAACAGAACTTTGGGACCTACAGAGCCTTTCAACAAACCAGGAAAGTGTTTTGAAGATGGAAAAAGGGAATCCCCAAGAACTTCCCAAAGATGGAAGTTACCTATGCAGCCCAGAAAGTGATTTGCAATGAAACTCTCTTACCAATTCCTACCAACACCTAAGACTTACACCTCAGCTACATGGCATTGCTGCGTCTTTCCAAACAAAAGTGTACAACTGAGAGACATTTTCATGAAGCCAAGTTTAGTTTGTCATTTTTTTCCCACAGGACAAGCTAATTTTGTTCCCGTCCAACTGCAGCCAGAGATCTGTTCTGCATCGAGTGCAGATCCTCACAGACGCTTCCCAGCACTCTCCCCAAATGTCAATGGCATGCAAATGAATTCCACATGCAAATGAACAGCTCAGTGAACAGTGACAAAAAGGTCCTGTTATTCCAGTTCTGTGACTCAACAAGGCAGCCTCACTACATATATGTTACCTTTTATCTAAAACCTCTGTTAAACATTTAGTGGCCAGATTCAGAGCACACATATATCTTTGATTGTGTCCTAGTCCATGAACTGACTTACTAGAAACGTGGGATTTATTACTGTTAGGTGGCAGATAAAGGTGGCAAAATCTAGTTCCTAAAGGCAATGAAACGTTGCTGTATGTGTACTGATGGTTTGGTTTCTTTCCCCTGTGTAAGAACCTGAATAAGCTTTGTATGAGTTTATATCAGGGTATCAGAATGAGGAATCCTCCTCTCCCCTACTTGTTAAGCAGTTGAGTACTCATGGTTTCAGTAATCTTCACAGCCTTTCCCTACAGATCCACACTCACAGAGCAGGAAAGATCTGGCATATCTCTTTCCTGGATCTGGAAATATCTCTTTCCCCCACACCTTTTTCCATGTCAGAGACCTGCACCATGGAAGATCAGTCACAGTTCACATATAAAGCAGTTCATGACAAAGCTTTAAATACTTTGTGATACATTATAAACTAGAACTTTCTTGTTTAGTTGTACCAAAAACTTATTGTACATTAGAAGCAAGAAGAACAATCTCAGATCCTTGTCTTGCTTAATAGTTTTAACTTCCACTGGATAAAAGTGAATGAAGAGGTTGCAGCAAGAGAGGATAGACCGTAATTTTTTAAAGGAAGCTACTATCAATCCCAAACTACGAAAATTTCCACATACAAACCCACTTTGCATTGGAGTTTAAAAAAATACTGGCAATTTGTAGCTAGATTCTATCCCAGAATCTTCACAGATCCTCCATTACAATAAGTACACAGTACTTTAACATAGTGGTTTTACAGCAGTTTAATTATATATTTCAGCAGTTTAATTATATAGATTCTCAGAACTCATTTCACTAGTGGCTCATTTCACAAAGTTGTACCACTTACACTGCAAGAAGTCAGGTACCTTGTGTATACCCACGCAACAGCAAATGTTATCCTGTTATGTACGTATGTATGTATGTATCCTGTATGCACCATTAAGTCCTTCTGGAAACAGCAACTTACTGGGTGATCCATTAAATTCCTAACAATTCCCTGCTGGTTTCAATAGGATATCTGATGCATCAAACATAACAGCTCCCAAAACAGGAAAAGAAATAGCACTTGGAACTGAATCACTTTGGCCACAATAAAAAAAACATTCAACTCTAGTGTTATCGGTACCAGCACTTCTTTCAACTCCTCAGTTAAGTGCCAGCAATTAGCCATTATATCATCCACTTCAAGCAAAATTTTGCTTTTCCACCTGAAGCTACAATAATTACTAAAACTTTCATAATTCTTAGATGCTAACGTCACCTGTTTAAAATAACCAACATTTGCTAGGTAACAGAGACAAGAGTTCATTGTTCTGTTGCAGAAGTAGGGCAAAACTTAGTATTAAGGCAATCTTGGGCAGTTCCAGCTAACAAAAGCTTCAAGAACAACAATTCCTGTATTTTAAGACATTTGTATGCAAAAGCCATGCTGAAGTCTCACAAATCACTGGACTTCAGCCCTTCCTCCTCTCGAAAATTAATAAAAATCACATCACGTACTCCCACGCTATACTCAGAACCGGGACCATGCAAACAAAAATGCTGGTTCAAAATGCATCAGTGTGATTTAATTTTTGCATTAGTAAGATGCCATGACCCCCAGATGCACCTACTACGTAATACTATTCCAGCAAAAGCAAGTATTGAGGATGATGAGAACTCAATTTCAAGAGCCCCCCTATCATCACTGCCAAGGAGTTCCGGGAAATGTAGGTATTGATTTCAGATTGAGTTACGGTTCAAGAAGCTTTTGCTTCCTTTACCCTATTCTTTTGTAAAGGTTAAAGGTTAATTTTGACTCAACCACAAATCCACTACAGCCATAGTATCCAGCCAGTGTCCCATATCTGGGGCAGACTTACCAGGAAAGTCTTTGATAAGGCTGCCCCTTCCCTCTCTATGATTCTTCCCTTCCCTACTCTGATTCTATGATTCTCAGCTCCTGTCACATGTGGCACATATTCCTAGGACATCTGATGGACATGCTACAGTGACAATACACAGCCATTCTGTGCCTGCATCCACAACAACAGTTGACGGAAGCTGTCTGCTGGATAGACCCCTGCAGTAGTAGCCCCACCACAGCTACACAGATATCCAGTTCCCTTCCTCCTCAAAAAGAGTGTTTTTGTGTATCAAAAATCACCTGTCTCAAGTCTCACCAGCAGCTGAGCACCCCCTTCTTCAAAATGCCCACCTGATAATCCTGGCTGTTTTATCTCTGCATTCAAGAGTGAGGCATCAGCCATAATGGTCTGAGACAAGTCTGTTGAATGCCAACATGCAAGGGTGCATTAAAGCATGCAACTCCATATGGCACAGTGCAGAAGTAAAGCCTCTCCCTCAGATGTATGCAGAGCCCTGCTGTGAATAGAGTGCCGACACTGCATGTCAGGAAGGAAAACTCAATGCACAGCAAGACCGAGAGCACTGCATGACCTTGGAAGAGCCTGGCATCCCTGAGGAGATGCACAGCAGCAGCACATCTCCCACAGAACTCACAGCAGCATATATTTAGAACTCTAAATACAACCTAACATGAAGACATTATAATACATTTCTTATTTACAGCTATCATAAACTTGCTTGTATCTGAAATCTCATGGGTCTGTTCTTCAGTCAGCCTCGCAGAATGGCTAGGAGCATTTTCCCCAATTACTAGAAAACCAGTAGGAGCTAGCCAGACCGAAAGACGTTTTTGAAACAGACTGCTGGTTAATCATTTAACTATTAAACATGTAAACAGAGCTTCACAGTAGAGATGTTTGTTAAGAAGCATTTAATGTTTGTCACCTGAAAAGTTATTTTATTCTTCCCAATCACATCTTGGTGCTAATTTTGTTACACTGAGCTCCAGCAATGATCTTGTAGTTTAAAGCAGCAGCAGTGGTTATGGAAGGAAGGGAAATTGAGAATGGGCTCAAAGGCAGATGTATGTCTGCTACAAGCGATGTCAAAACCATGCATGTCCTGACAGATGCTGTGAGTTGAGTGGTAATTACATACTGAGCTGAGATAATAGCTCAGTAAGCCCGTGTAAAGTGATCTGGTGATCCTACCTGCACATGGTCTTAACAAGCAAGTTCCTTTCTATTATTATCCCACAGCGTGGAACTGATGATGGACTTGGACTCACTGTGGTTACTGTACTTTGATGTATCTCTATAAATTCAGTGTCTGACTTTTAGCAGCAATTCTGCTTTTTCTCTCAGTTAAAAAGCCTGCATTTACTGACTTTAGGAAAACTGCATTTAAAAGGAGATAAATGTTCTGACAGAATGGTCATGACTACAGAATTAGAATTTTAAGTCAGTAGCTGAGCTGCAAATGTGTGTATGAGTGGGGAAGACATTCAGTAATGGTCTATCAGAAGGACAGCTTAAAAAAATCCCATCAAATATCCAGGACCAAATACATAAATTTTAGTTCATCAAAGGTAAACTTAAAATAATACATGGTTGTCATTGATGCAAAAAGTTGGAATCAGCTCTCTAAGATGTTGACTATACAGTTCAACATTAATCCGTCAGCCTGCCCTAGCAAAGTCTCCAAGGCAAGGTCCTTTTTGGTTACAATGCTGACCATGCCAGTATAACAGATGTTTCCTGTCCTATTGAATGTATTAGTGCTTCAACCAATGTCTGTTTCCAACAAGTGCTGGCTAACTAACAGGTTTTAATCCTTCTCATTCATGCTATTGCCTCTGTATCAGGCCAGCAGAAATACCTCCAAATTAGCTCAGAGCATTAACATTCCAGATTCTTCATCTTTTACTCAAAAACCCATGCATCATATTTTCTTCTGTGAGTTTTGCAGAGATGGTTTGAAGAGGTTTTTCTGTTTGACATATCATGTTTGTATCAAGACCTCCATGCTGTCAGATCTCCACTACTTGTTTCGATTTTTCCTATTTTCCACTTCCATTTTCCATATAGGCTCTTGGAATTGTCAACAGGAGGGAGGATGAATAAAAAAACCCACGTAACTAAGTGCTGAGCTCACTTTACCATATGTGAAATTGCAACTAGAAGCCAAGGCTTTTTTTTCTTTGTATCCTTTAATCTACCGCAGAAAATGCCAGAAAATGGAGGAGCCAAGGACTTAGCAAGTAGTGGGCCAGTGGGCACTGAAGGCCTATTCCAGCTGTCAGTAAAAGCTTTGGAAAGACTGGATCAGGGCCTGTTTTTAAATCTGAAGCTAGAAGGGTCTTGCCACAAGAAGAAATATCTGGTTCATGCTACAACATAATCAACCGTTTCAACACTAACAGTAACCTTTTCTCATTGCTCTCAATTTAAACTGCCTCTTGAGACAGTGATGCTTGATGTCCATGGACAAAAGTTGTGGGAAACTGAGAATAATTAAAAGCATGGAATACATTGCAATCTGTGTGTGCTTACCCATCAGATCACTCAACAGATTTAACAACCATGGGCATTTCTAGATGACTTGGATGGGTCCTATAATTCTGGAGGAAGCAGAGCTTGGCCTCTTCAATATAGACTTTCACAGCTCTTTATTCAGCAATACTTTCTGTAATATTATTCTTTTGAATAAGAGGACAGACAATCACAGAGCAATGGCACCAATAAGCAAGTATGCACGTGTATACATTCACAGGAACCAGGCCTTATGGTACATCTAGAAAAATATCACAGATTGCCATACAATGGGTTAGGTTCTCACATGGCAAAAACTGGCACAACTCTTTACCAGAAGAGCTCATGAGGCGCTCCTTTATGCTGTCAACTCTGTCACTATGTAACATTAACGCCATTTAAGATTAGTTACAAGGATACCAAGAGTCAATCAGCTTTGATTTTGGTTTTGGCAATTCAGGGAAATACAACAAGGTTGCAGCCTGCTACAGTAAATAATTAAAATGAGAAAAGGGGCTCATAACTGTGGTTATGAACACATGAAATGTCTATTAGAGCTATACCCAGCTACTGAAATGAAGGAATGTTTTTGCTCAGTTGAATAGGGGAACTGGAGGGCAACAAGCAGAAAAGCAGACAACAGCCTGCTAAGTAACAACCCAACAAACAACAAAAGACAGTAGCTCTGCCACTGGCTGTAAGTTACATAGCTGTACAACCTGCATTTCACAGAGCAAGATCCAAGAGATGAAAATCACACTGAACGCACTGAAAAAAGTCCTCTCGGAAAGTCAGGGAGTTGAAGTTGTCAGCAAACGCTCCTGAGGAAGACCCTAAAGGATTACCTCTCCTCAGCCAGAGCCTGGGTTGGGTACCTCAGGCCTGCATGATCAGACAATGCAACGCACCCATTGAGGACACACACAGAGAACAGCCTACACAGGGAGCCAGAAGCAGGCAGGAAAGCCCCTTTGAGGGACTGCAGGGCCTGCACTAGCCCAGAACCAGTCACATCACCACATTACCTATCTGTTGTTATACAGAAAAACAAAAGGACAGAAGCTAGGATTCACTTACTAGAAAGATGTAAATAGAAAGCACTAGCAGTAACCCCCCATTCTGGCTGCTGCTAACACCTGTCAGCACCACTGCAATAACATTTGTTCCACATATGTCCTGGCTTGGCAGGCACCTGATTTACATTTTCACACTTAGTATTCGCTTTCTATACACTTGTTCTCCAGCATATTGTTCATACATCAGATACCACTGTCGTCTTATTTTCAGTGTGAAGTGGCGTAACTAGGTTATTTCTCAGGACAGAACTCTTGCTCTGAAGAACACCTGCATCAAAACCCAGTAACATTGAGGTAACATACAAATTAATGACATGGCAATTTCATTTTTAAAAGCCATTAACCTGTTAATAACTTGAGCCTATTTAATGCCCAGATTTCTCCCCACTGCACTGTAATAATGAACTCTGCCTGTTTAATTAAAAATGGTAACAAGTCTATGGCTCTACTTGTCTCAACAGAATTGCACTCATTTCTAGTAGCCCTACATTTGGCTCAGAAGCCACCAAACTCGCTTGTCCCATTTTTTGGGCTGCCAAGGTAGGACAGACCTGTACCAGAACTCTCTCTTTTGAATAAATGACCTTACAGTGAGCTGGCCTCCAATTACAACAAGTGGCCAAAATTATTCTTCCAGGGCATGTGTTTACTCACTCTGAAGGATGTCGGGGTGGTAAGAACACTTCGTATCATTTGCAACTATGTAGGCAAGAATGATGGACTGACAAGTGGGCAATGATATTTCTGGCTAGTCTCTTAACTGGAGTTTACTTTTCTGTGACCACTATAGATTTATCACTGGAAGAGTGCCATTAAACACTCAGAAACTTCGGCTTATTTGCAGACACTAAAACATATTATTTAACTGCATTCTGGCAGAGGCAGAAGGCAGCTAATGTATGTAATATAGGACCACATTCCTCATAGAAACAGTGATCTAAACAGACAAAAAGTAAAGGGAAACAGACCATCTGAGAAGCAAAATGATCCACCCATGGCAAGTCCATTGCAGTTTGTAACAGCACCTAGGTATTTTGGCTTCCAGTTCCTGTTCTGCCATGTTAATTCATGCTTTTCTCCAGAACTGTAAATTTTACACTATAGACAGGTAGGGAAGTCAAGATTTTCCAAAGGTCAGTGTTAAAAAAGGGCATTTCCAGGTAACATTTAAGCAACACATGAAATAGCAACAACTAAATTACTATGATTGATAACAGAAGACAGGAAATACTAGCAACTCTTTGTTATGCAACAGTCCCTTTCTTAAAAAGTAGCTCTTAGCAAAGCAGGGCCCAAATACAGGATGGTCAGCGGAGCAGTGCAGAGACACAGCAGATCACAAGAGCGGCAGCTTGAATACAAGAACCCTGACAACCTTGAGTACAATAGACCCTGACAACCTCCATACATAAAGAGATGTGGGAATAAGAGATTATTGAATGATATCCAGGTTGATGAAAAACATCTAGAGAACGTCAGGCAACTTGCAAAGGTCTTCAATTGTACGTGTTTCTGCACTCACATGCACCAGCAGGCAGCAAAAAACTCTCTTGGCTTTACAGAATAGCCTGATCTGAGCTTCAGGGAAGAGTACGAGCCACCAACTTTGAGGAGAAGGTATCACCGACCACTGAAAACGATGCCCCTCCACCAGCAGAATGGATGTTCCTGTCAGGGCTAGCAGGGATTTTTTTTCTCACGTGTTTCTGCCCTAGTGAATCAGGTTATTCACACATGAAACAGGTCTGGAAATTCAGAGAACCGGCATCCCTACATACTCACATCTCTAGCACGGGGAACAGCCCTGCAGGTTTAGGCATTTGTGTGGAGTTTGTAGTAGATGTTTATAACAGAATTTGTTACTCTTTCAGCTTTCCTGTCTGAAGTCATACCTGAAGTGTTTTGGTAGAGCAAGCAGAATAACCTTGTCTGTAAGAGAAACCAGCAGGACTCTTACTGTGCCATTTTCACAACTGATTGTGGTCACTGCAAGTGTCTTTAAAACTGTGTGCAGTCAGACCTGGACCACTAGCACGCTTGTTTTGTTACAGCTCTGGGAAAAAAAGTGTTGGTAGGGCCAAGAGAAAAAGGGATGAGTATATAGTGGGACACAGGACTCACTAAGGACATACACGAGGATTCACTTTGACAGAGAAGCCTGGGTCCATCAGAGTCTCCTCCCAGAAGCACCAAACTGGGAGCGCAAAACAAGAGTTGGATGATACTTCACAGCTCTCACTATAGGGAAGAAATCTATATGTGCCCTGCTAGGATAGTGTGTATTAGTGAATTAAACACAGTTTATAAGTTAATACTTTATTCCTCTATGACACTGAGACTAACAGATTCTCCCTTGGATATAACTGGTAATGGGTTCAAACTTAAACAGGGAAAGTTTAGATTGGATATGAGGAAGAAATTCTTTACTGTAAGGGTGGTGAGGCCCTGGAATGGGCTGCCCAGGGAAGCTGTGGATGCTTCATTGCTGGTGGTGTTCAAGGCAGGGTTGGACAGAGCCTTGGATGGCATGGTTTAGTGTGAGGTGTCCCTGCCCATGGCAGGGGGGTTGGAACTAGATGATCTTAAGGTCCTTTCCAACCCTAACTATTCTATGATTCTATGACAGTAAAGTGTGCAACTTTGAGAAGTCTATTAATTATTAGCAAAATCTTCTGGTAACAGGAGGGAAGGTCTGAAAAATCATGCTTGGAGAGATAATGGAGCTGCTTGAGAATAAGGAAGGTGAATGACTAGAAACCATGATATAAGCATATATCCACCCATCACGAGGTTGGAGGGATGGCCTGTCACACTCCAAAGCTCTCTTACAGCCCTTTTTATCAAGGAATCTGTATTTCAGGATATGGACCTATTTCCACAACAAACACAGAGGTCTTTTCTATATGCCACCACACGTCTCACAGCCCAGCCTTCAGACAAACAAGAAGATTGACCTGACTCAGTCACTGAATTGGTATGAGAGCACACTAATTTGCCAAGCCGTGTGACAAAGTTTAGCCTTTGGCTACCAAGCACCTCCTGGCAGCTCAAGGAGTTCTCTCTGGTTTGGGTTAATCAGCTGGTTCCCAAAGGAAATGGGACTGTAATAGTTCCAATGTAAGAGTGATTTTTTGTGTGCGTTGGCTCACCTCCCGTGCAACTTACAAGTTTACTAGCAGGTTTCAAAGTTGACAGAGGAATGGGCAATTCACAAGTGAGAGAAAACAGGCAGCTAGAGAACAGTATCTTCAGCATCTGGCTGAGGGAACAGCTTTTGTTATAACATCAGAGAACACAGTTGAAAGTCTATGATATTTTGCAACTGTGAAAAAGTCCAAGTTTGCATAAATCATGAAGTAGAAATCTATAGAAACGAGATTTGTTACTTCAGTTGCTCATTTTTTCCCCAAAGGAAGAGAGCAGTTCAAAGCTTTTCTTAATGGGATACTATTTCCACATTGATTTATCAATGGTACACAAACCCTATTACTGTACCACAGCACATATAAAACATGGGAATAAATGCTTCCCTGAGTAAGTGACTGAATGGTAAGCAACAAATACAGCCTTTGGCTTAAGAAGAGGTTACTTTGGTACAAACAGTGGGGCAGATAAACATTATTTAAGCATTCTTGGCACCAGCTTCCTTTCTCCCTTGAATTCTTTCAACTCAGTTTTTACTTTAACCCTTGCCCTTCACCTTCATGGAATTTCACTGAATTAGTAAAGGATAAAGTGTTTTCTTTCCTACCTGTGGTAACAAAACACGTTGGCTTTGCCTGCTCAGAGACATGGGCATGGCAGTACTAGAAGAGCTTGCTGCCAGTATGACAGTCAGAATAAGTAGTCACATTCCATAAATGTTTGACCCTGCTAGCATATTAAGGCATCTAACAGAGGGCAGTGTATTTTATGAAATACACAGCTCTACAAGCAAGAGAAACACAGAGGCATTTCATCAAGGGCTGCGAAAAGGTTCTTTTGCTTATTTTCACCTGATACTGTGCATTTTCAGTGCTGAAAGTGCGAGGTACCCTTCAAAGTGGAATTATGTACCTCAATCTTCGCTGAACACATGCCAGAACCCTTCTGGCTTTCTGCCTGACTGAGTTGCTCAGGGACTTGTGGTGGAACAAGCAATCCAGTCCTTGAAGCACAAAGGAGGTTGTCCTTCTACAGTCTTACTTATATAATATTTTTCATTTAATTTCAGGGTTATAAAAGGGTCTTGGGGAAAGCCTTTCAGGTCTCAAGCTAGAGTTTATGGATCTGATGCACACTTTACTATCTATCATTCTTCTAGTGTTGGGGTAAAGCTTATAGATGATGCTGAAAAGCAAAAATATTATGCTTTCTCCTGGTACTCACACATCTCCCCTCTCCTCTATGTCAGGAGATGTCTGTCACACACACCTCCAGGCCTGAAAAGCCACCCTGGAGAATTTCTTCTGAGGAAAGGGTGCCTGTCTTGGTGGATCCTGACTGAGTACAAAGACATTGCCTTGGCAGAATCTGTGTTCTATATTTAACAAGATAAAACTGGACACACAGTAATGCAGGTCACTAAAGAAAGCAGAGAGGCTTTTTTCACCCAGGTTTATCCCCACCTGAGAAATTATGGGAGCTATGATGTGTTTTTTCACTGGACAAATTTGAATCTAACATCTGTTAGCTTTCCTTTTCCAAACACCTGATGAATCCAACATGGCCACACACTGCATACCCCTTTGCTAATTAAGCTCCTGTAAGGCTGTCTGATGAATCAGATGCTTTGCTGAAAAAGACTCTGCTTTGATGCAGATGAAGAAAGAACTGAGCACACATAGGTAGGTGTTCACTCCCTCGCTCAGCTGAGACGAAAACTATTTAACATCCTTTGTTGTTAAACCAAAATGTTAATTTCCTTTTGCCTATCTGCACTCTTAATGTGGAAAGTAAATTTCAAGCTACAGGGATTTCTGCTGCAGGTACCAAAATTAACGCCAATGATATAAATGACTACCCTGCACTGAAAGGCATTTATATTACCTTACATGACTGGTGTCTAGCATCAGGGAAGAGAAGTATGTTTGAGGGCCAAATCAGAATCCAAGCTACAGTCACCTGGGGGGAATAGTTCACAAGCTGGGTGTATATCTGTGAGTACCATTTGGTGAGTCCATCCAAAAGCACGCATGCTTCTGAATACACCAACAGGGCCTGAAACAGCAGCGTCACCATGGCACCATGTAGTTGCACTGTTAACCCAACTGCTGCCCGTACAAATGAGAGACAGAGCCCGACTGATGACTTGCAGTCTGACTAGACAAAAAAAAGGGTAAGGAATGGTGAATGGATCCTTGAAAGTCTTACAGCAAGTAGCAATCTAATCACGACTGAAGCCCGCATTTGAGAGCTGTCTCTGGTGAGAGAGAGTTCAAAGGAGGTTCATGAGCATCTGACACTAGCAAAGCGCACCGTTAGGTCAAGAGCAAGCAACCTACCAATGCTGCATTAGTGCACTCCGTAGTAGAACTTTTATTCTGGCATACCAAGGGTCAGCACTGCAGAGAAACACCAGCCCTGGACAACAACAATCCCGTATGGAAAACAGCCATGCTGAAAAAGCAGCCAAGTGCAATCCTGTAACTGCCACAGCTGATACAACCATGCACATGCTGAAGAGCAGTAGAAATCATGAGCATATCAACAAGCACAAAGGAAAACAACATTTAAAACTACTTCTACTGATTTTTAGGCCCATGAGTTTTACCTGATGTCTGTGTCCAGTTTCATCTGCTGTGGCTAAGCTGGTACAAAGTGACACAGTTGCGTGTCTGAGCCTTAACTGTGTTCCAGCTTCAACCCTGAGGCAACGATGATACTACTTCCACTGTAAATGCCAAGGAAGGGTAAACAACACTATTTAATTTCAGAAAATCTGGGTTCATTTTCTATTCCTCAAGAGACAGACAGTAAACAAAAATAAGTATTTTAATTCAGAAAAAACACTACAGGCAGAAAAGGATCCACGCTATTCTAGGGTCATGTATTGACACAATACAATGCCTTTGGCTCCATCTGTGAGGCAGAATCAAAAAAATATCCCTCATGATACACAGGCTTTACTTTGCTCATTAACATTAGAGATACAAGCCTGTGTCTGCAGTTCCCCACTAACTAGGGCTAGGGACAAATAGCAAATGGAATCAATCCAAGAAAAAAATGCAGCTTTATCCGGAGACTTCAGGAAATGCTTAATCTCAGAACGGGTGTTGTTAAAAGCAGTGGAACAACAGTTAGAAGCTGACAGGGAAAGAAAGCTTGATATTTTTCAAAGACAGAAAAAAAATTACAAATTCTACAGCAGTTATAGTTCAGTGTCTCAACACCACTACAATATATAAAGCAGGGGGGTTGGACCTAGATGATCTTAAGGTCCTTTCCAACCCTAACTATTCTATGATTCCTGTCAAATGATTTTTATCCAGCATGAGTTTCTGAACTGACATGACTAATAATGATATTGCAGCCTTAGTGCATGACAGTTTTTGTAGAGCTAACTTTTTTTGCTATTAAATGACTTGAAAATACCTCAACCTAATTACCTTAACACCATACAAACTCTAGTGTAAGTATTGACCTTTTTGTTTCCTTCTGAAATTACGATCAACATACACCCTGCAGATTAATCTCCTAAATTAATGTTTCCTTGTCAAAGTGTCATGCTTTTTCATTTATGGGTTCTAGCTAATTGAAATTCTTCCCAATCTGCTATGCAGATAATTATCTAAAACAGATTTCACTGCCAGAGTACAGATGCTCCCTCTGTCATATGGCAAACTGTACCATCATTATTTGTATCATCACAGCGTTTAGATGTCCCAAATGATGCTCTGCTTTTCATCTGCAGGGTACTGTACAAACACATAGATATCTTAGCAGTTCAGTATCAATAAAGCCATGTTCACATTTAAGTGCTCTGTTGTTGCTTGAAATTAAACACATGTGCACACACATACAAAGTACTGGATGAAAAGCAGATCAGTCCTTATTGTCTGGAGGGAGGGAAACCATTTTATCCAAGAGCACATAAAATTTCAGAAGGAGCAGAAACTGAACTTAGAATCTTCTGATCCAGGGTCGCAACATTACAACTAGCTCACTTTGAAGCCTTTATACTACAAACATGCTACAATCCAGACCTTAAATTGAGTTGTGATAACACAGCCAGCATTTCTTAATTACACAGTGTAAAAAGAGAGAGAAAAGTAGCCCTGGTTTCACCTGTAGGAATCACCTAGTTTTTGTAATTTTAACTGTCAGGGTGTCTATTGTCCATTGTTCAAATCTACTCCACAGAAAGTTTGAGTAACGTGGAAATTACTTGAAAAAAGTACTTGAAGTACTTCCTTTCTAAAGAGAAATAAAAATATGGGGAAGACAGTCCCCAAATAACAACAACATGATAAGAGCCTGCTGTCTTTATACACAGCTTTTTCATGTATATAATTATAGTCAAGAGAAAGGCAAGTAACTGACAGTCATCCCTTCCACATCAGTGGTGGGTACAGTGCAGTAAACCAAGATTCTGAAAGAAGCTCTCACGGGTGTACTGAAACAGCTACTTTAACATCATCTTGATGAAGCACAGAGGTGACTTACAAAGTACAAGGGGTAATATCCTGAAAAACAAAAGAGCTTGAATTGTACAGACCTGAAGAAAAAAAGAATTCACACAATCCTTTCAGGTACAAACGAATTAAAAAAGTTAAATGGAAAAGTAAACCTGGGATAAACATTGCTGCTGCACTCACACAAAGCAGGACAAAAGCAGCAGGATTTGTTTCTACTGGAGTGGGGTTCAGGTGGCAAGGGAAACTTGAACTAGAAAATATTAACCTGGTCTTTTGGGAGAGCTTAAAGTGGTATAAATTGAAGATGTAAAGCAATCGGGAGTGAAACAGATGCTGATGAATTACTGGAGGGAACCAGATTTAACTACACATACTAAGCCAGGCTGCTTCTTCATGAAGCAGTCCACATCAACTAGTGCGTAATTCATCAACATTTCTGGCTTCTTCAATCACCTTAGGGAATTGTCAACATTTTTCTGAATTTCCCACTATTCTCCAGTAACATTACAGCCCAAATAGATGGGCCTACTAAGGAGATGAGATCTCTGCTTGTTCATCCCCCCCATCGTCACTACAACTTGCAAACACACCCTCTTGACGTAAGAGAAGGCTTTCTTTATTACCATCTGCCTTCTCTTCATCCTCTTTCCTGGCTTCTGTACCACCTACCAGTCTGCAGCTCATGTGGCATCAGTGCACAGAAAGTTAGTTTGCGGTGATTTATAATCAATCTTGAATCTTATTTGTTTAGTGATTGGCACAGCAGATGAGTAATTTTTGTCAGTCATATTCTTAGATAAATGGACTGTTGTAAGTTACTTGTGCCAGTTTATCCATCAGTAAATTATCAACAATGAAATTATTTGCCATTTGTCCAGAGTTAAATCAGCCACAGGTATTTTAAGTACTCATGTTCAAATATTGCCATATTATGAAGTAGTGCTATAAAAGATTCTATGATTCTATGATAAAAATTACTGATATATACTCCTAAGTACAGTCAACCTGAAGGACTTTGCATGGAGATTTATATAATTAATAACAGATTGCTCTTGTATTTTTGTTTCAGTAAACCACAGTGCTGTTGCCAATTCATAAAGCAGCTTCAAGATCTGCTCATGCGGAAAGACATTAAGACATAAGGGCAAGAAAACATCACTTAAGTTTAAGGTCAGTGATATGCCACGTGAAATACATACTGAAATGCATGAACTGTAAATGTACCACATTAAATATTCCTGGAAGCTTTACTGGTTATGCTTGCTTTAGCTTTTACACATGTATGTGTGCGTGTATACATACACATACATATACATACACATATATATATTTCCCCAAAAGAAAGTTCAGATCCTTTACAGTATTCTCATAAAACCATTCAGACACTGCATGTGCCTCATTCTTTGGCCTGATTGCTATCACATGAACTTTGAAAGAAAAAGGCTTCTGTTTCTAATTAGCAAGCACATAAAAATGTTTATGTAGAAGGAGAATCTAGAGAGTTTATTATGCTGAGCCCTGTTGAGAGCCAATGTGGTTTTGTCATGTGTATGTTAAAACTGACACGGCCAAGTTTGGTTACAGTCCGGTAAAGCATCTGCAAGTCATTTACATTCTTGCCACAACGATACATAAAACTCTCTGACAATCTGAGGGTTACGTCTGAAAATCATAGAATCACCTTAATGAAGAGAAAGCATTAAAAAACTAGTAAGACTATTTATGAAGGAAACCATCATGAAATCGCTCAGACTGAATTTGGGAAGGGTGAGGATGAAGAGAAGATGAAGAAATCTAACCATACTTTCAAGGACTTGAGCAGAACTTATTTTCACTCTCCTTATTCTACAGAAGATTACTCCAGTCTTGTGCCTACTGGCGATACATTTCATTTATACTGTACAGGCATAACTGCCTGTCCATGGAAATACATTCAAACAGACGGGAAGCTAAAATGAGTTTGCTGGTCACGCAGCTCCTATCACTGTCTTCATTGTAACTCCCCACGCAAAAGCTCATTTTGGGGAGAGACTCATCCCAGCACAGACCTTGTCTACTCACAACCTAACTTCTGACTCAAGCCTGAGTTTAAGGGCTTATTCTCTTTCACACACTGGACAGGACTCCTCAGATGTTGATTTTAATGACAAGAATTAGCCTTACTTGCAATTCCGAATCAATCACTTCAGAGCAGGTATTATTCAGGTTTACCCAAAGGAGTCCTTTTTGTCTGTTTTGCTTTAAAGTTAAGAATCTCTCACTCTTACTTTGGATCTCCTCTAAGAAACAAGAAAGATTGTCCAAAGCTGGATCTGCATTCATACTCTTACTATGGCCAACTCCAATGAATAGTCCTGATGACAGAACTGATGACAGAATTGCAACTTAAGTCTTTTGGAAAAAGCTTAGTGTGCCAGTGACCTCTAACAACCTGCTTTAACCATTCATACAGGCTCTGAGAAGGGACTAGAAGGACATGGTTTAAGGTAGGAGGAATGTCTTCGGATAACCAGTCTGCATTATGCATTTCTTGGCTATTGCTGTCAGCCTCTTTTTATTTATTTATTATTTTTTATGGACCAAAAAATTGCCTTGAATTTTCAGTGCATATAAAAAGCCAGTCACAGCTCCCTCTGAAACGCATAAAAATGTGTATACTGGGCAGGGAAATCTTAATTTGGCAGGCTACAAGTTACATTGGTATTTCTAGCTTTCACCTCAACAGGGATCATAGGCTGACTCCTTGTTGGTGACACCTCTTGTCAGGAGAGTCAAGTGATCTCTATACAGTTTCTACTTAGTCAAAAGTTATCAACATACTTTTAGATCTGGCTTTACACAGCCTATGCTCTTCAGCTCAAAGTATTTCCTGTCAAGTCCAGAAAAGAAGTGTTCCAGCCAACCATAGCCAGACATGCAGCCCATAGGTGGGCAGCAAATGTACTTTGAAACCAGCCTTAGACCTGCTCTGATTTAGAGTGGAGAAGTAGGGATGAGGGAAAGCTAGTAATAAATTCTGACTGGCTTGAGGATTATGTGACAAAAATAGCTGTGACTTCTAGCCACAAAATCTTCAGCAATTACAGCCTGGATGCCTGGCTGTGAAGTCCCAGGACAACCATGATGGATGGATTGTACTGCTTTTACTAAGGGACTGGAAAATAGGAGGCATCCTTTTGTTTTGTCCACTCTCTCAACTCATTAATGTCCATATTTTACCATGAAATGAATGCCACAGGGAGTGTGAATGTACAGCCAGCTTTGGACATTTTCCTTACTCCTTAGAGGAGATCTAAATCTATCTGGGCACAGTTTGCTGAAATGCTCCTGGGGAAAAAAGAATGTCTGAGAGAAAAATAAACAAACCATCAAACAACAAAATAGCAAAGTCAACAGCAACAAAAACGGTTGAACCTGCGCAGATGAGCAAGGATACACGATCTGAGTTAATGTCTTACTCATTATTCCACGTATTAAAAACCTGATCAACAACAAACAGCAAACATCAGCTATGTAACTCAGGCCATGTCATTTCCATAGTTTATATTTTGAAGACTGAAGTATTTACAGTTTCTGTGCAAACTAAAAGTATGCTTCCACGATGGTAAAAGAATTACAGCCCATAAATTGGGTACTATCACTTTCTGCTCAAGTGTCTTCATGGTGGATTTACCTTAAGCTGTTTTACTTCACGTTTGGGATGGACTAAGCACGCACTGGTTTAGCTTATATTTCTGATATGCAGGGGTCTTGCACAACCTAAATTCACAAAGAATTTTACTTACTACCAGTGCAGCAACAGCATTTCATAGGATCAGAGTGAAAGGCACAGGGAAAAAACAATGCCCATACACGTTGCTTTGGCAAGAAGAGGACACATCACAGTAAAGACCTTATTCTTCCTAGCCTCTTATTGTATAACTTCATTGCTTTCCTTCGTGCTACCAGTGATTTCTACAGGATAAATAGGCATAGAAAAAGGTGCAAATTGCCTGGAAACACTATTGAAAGGAGGAGTAAAAAAAAGAAAGAAAGGAAATGTGGAATTTCTTCAAGTAGGACAAATTGTACTGAAGACAGCTAAAGCCACATTGAACACTTTTAACTACTCCTCTACAGAAATACCAGTTGAAATAACCACTGGAAGGAGCTACGATTCATCTTGAAAGAGAGATGGCCATAAGCGGATGTGGCTTGCCAAATGGGACACTGTTCTTAAACATGTGTGACATAAAGAAGTTTGCAAACAGCTGGCTTTATAGGCACATGTGGGCAGACAAGCCCACACAATGTTGGAACAATACTGGCAAGCCACTTATTCAGCAAAACAACAAAGTTCTGGGTATGTGGCCATGTGACTGAATACAGGGATGAGTCAATCTTAAACCTAGACACACTGAATGAACTAAACAACCAAAAGGTTTACATGTAAGTGAATGTCACACACATCCAAAAACCATGTGTAACTTTTATCTTTGTAGGACTTCTGTTAAAATCCAGCAACTCTCTATAAATACTTCTTATTCTGTTCATTCCTCTTCCCTGTAATTGCAACTTTGGTAGGAATCTGAAATGCCTTGGCTAAGAAAAAGGTATAGAAATAGCAAAACTATTTTCAGCTATTCCTGGCACAGAGAGTATTGTAGCAAATTCAGGCTTCAGTTGGGGAAAAAATAAATAAATAAATATCTCCAAAATATACAGACTAATGATAAGCATCCAAAAGCTTCCAGAAACATACATAATTTTGTCCAGTATAGAAAACTAAGCCTTTGGAGGGGGAAGTCACCCATGTAGACATTACAGTCAGGATACTGGCTTTGTCCAAAATGGGATAGTCAGTTTGAACCTATGACTTCCACTGTAGCTACCCATCTCTGTCTATTTTTATGTGCTGTGTAGTTGCTTCAGATTCAGCTAAGTACATACTTTTGTCTGGCAGCTCCAATGAGGAAGTTGTCACCTGAACAACCACATGTAGTCCCTGGCACTGCCTAAGGCTACATCTCCTAACTTCACAGGACAACTTTCAGCTCCAGCTCAGTATTCCAAGCCTTCTCCTCAGTATCCTGAATGTTTCTGGGATCCAGGTGATTAGTTCTGGGAGCACATCTCCCAAATCACTTAGCACAGGTTGTACCATGGCTGCTCTTTGCACAAAGTTTTGGCACCAACATTGGGTATGCCCACAGAGCACTGCCCAAGGCCCTGCAGGACGGGTTCCTGCAGTTACCACAACCACACCAGCCAGTCTGGCTAACTTACACCAATGTCTATAGTACAGTTACTACAAACAGGAGTGTCAGAACCATATCCAGAACACTTGTACTTTCCTCTTTCTAGTCCACCTCCATAATGTGCTCTACCATCAGTCTTGAGCCCCCATTACAAACCCCTGTTTTGTTTAACTGCTTATAACAGACATCAGAAAGGAAAAATCACCCATAGGGAGGATTACTAATTTAGCGAAATCCTGCAGGGACTCAAAAAAGTGCAATAAAGTGAAGCATGCCGTGGAGTTTTCTAAAGACTAATAGGGTTTGAGAGAAAACAGGTACTCCCAGGCTGTCACTGCTCTTCGTTGCAGGGATCCAGCTCTGTTGAAAAAAGCAACATTTTGATTTGTGAATCTGATCCAATGTTTTTAACTGGGCAGCTTTCCAAAGTAATGTATTAAAGAACTTCCTTGATTCAAATTATTTTCCCAATTTAGGTTTCTCAAGGTGGAATCTCTCCACTGGCCAAATTTGTTATTTTGATTATTCACCATTTCCAAAGCTAATGAAATGTTATTGGTTTAAGGGTAGAGTGAAGGCTTTAAAACATGATTCCTCACAACAGTGAATTTACTTTTTCATTTGCAACTAACTGATCAAATTCTGCAAGAAGAGTGTGGAACTGTTCTGTTCTCAGTTCACTATTATGGACTCACGATTAAATCAATCACTCATTGATGTGAACCTGAAAAACCTCAGAATTTTAGTTTTAAAATGCCATTCCCAGCTGCAGTGGATTCAGTTTTTAGTGCATTACAGCACATTGCATCGGAAGTATGGCAGAGTTCAGCCAGAAACTTCTTTGTATGCTACTTCAGACAGAGCCTCTCTCACCTCTCTCTCCCTCTTCTTGGATCAGGCATATTTCCTGGATGACTATTAGTCACATATAACTAATCTCAGTTGCCATCTATTAAGAACTGAAAGAGACATAAATGTGATGGATGGACCACCGATGGATAAAGGATTTGCTGGATGGCTGTACACAGAGAATTGTGGTCAACAGCTCAGTGTCCAACTGGAGACCAGTAACGAGTGGTGTCCCTTAGGGGATGGTGTTGGGCCCAATCCTATTCAACATCTTTGTCGGTGACATGGACAGTGGGATTGAGCGCGCCCTCAGCAAGTTTGCCGATGACACCAAGCTGTGTGGTTCGGTTGATATGCTGGAGGGAAGGAATGCCATGCAGAGGGACCTTGACACGCTTCAGAGGTGGCCAATGCCAACCTCACAAAGTTCAACCATGCCAAGTGCAGGGTCCTACACCTGGGTCAGAGCAATCCCAGGCACAGCTACAGGTTGGGCAGGGAAGAGACTCAGAGCAGCCCTGCGGAGAAGGACTTGGGGGTGTTGGTTGATGAGAAACTGAATATGAGCCGGCTTCAGTGTGCATCCACAGCCCAGAAAGCCAACTGTATCCTGGGCTGCATCCACAGATCAGGGGCCTGGACATAGAAAGGTCTTTAGACATCTACTGAGTTTTCCGAGAGCACCTAGCCAGGTTTGGTACTTAAAGTCAGCTGAAAAATACTGGACGTTAGGTAACTTCCCTGCTTGAGCACATCTGAAAAAAATACTTAGCAAATATCAGCTTCATTCAGTGACCACATACTGTGTAAGGTCCAATTTCAGGTCTCACAGCTAAAAGCTTAACTGAGTATTTGCACATGTTTCTGTCTTAAGAAGGTATTTCCCAGTGTGGTCTACCTGCGCAGAGTCTGAGGGTCTGAGGACATACTATTTGGTGCAGAGAAACCCTCTCTGTTGTTCTTTATTGATTTTCACAGTATGCAACAAGGACAGAGATCACACTGACGCATAAATACATGCCAGGCAACCCACACTGTTGAGATAAGGTTCCTAAAAGCCCTAGTGTTCCTAGCAAAAAATATTATTCATTCATTAAATTAAATGCAATATACACCCAAATCCTAGTACTTGCCCTAGAAACCTAGTCCTAGAAACCTCAAGGACGTCATCAGAGCACCCTCTCAAGAAACAGTATTGCCAAAGAGACTGCTCCTGGCAACTTCAAAAGGCTTACCTTGTGC